>JAYKKI010000132.1:1712500-2912500 GCA_039881145.1 Druceiella hillmani
GTTGCAGATAAGTACGGGTGTTAACGATTGAATGTTCACACCCATTACGTTGTTAAGGAAATGAAAGCCACCAAAACTTTGTAATGAAACCGGGCTTCAAATCAAAATCTTACATCGGAACGTATTAGAAGCTACTATATTGACTGGGTGCATTAGGGGAGAGACGGTCTTCATACCCCGAATACCTATGCCACTCAACGACCTACCGGTCGAATTTAAAAGAGGTTAATTTCTAGCGAATATATGCCTTGCTATGACAATTAATAAATCACAGGGTCAGAATCTTACATCCACGGGGATTGTTTTAAGGGAGGGGGTTGTTTTTCCCATGGTAAATTGTATGTGCCTTGCTCCCATGTTAGTGTACTGTCAACTAGCCTGGTCTTACTGGAACCCACCACGAAATTAGTAAAAAATGTGGTTTAAAAAGAAGTACTGTAGGTTTATTCATATTTCCGTATTACAAAAAAAAGATTTTTAAAAATACAAACCCTAAGCGGGTTAAATAGAAAATGAAAATTGTATGATTTTTTCATTCTTTTTATAGATTTGCTATAAGTACACATAGAGGGTAAAAATAGAGCTGCATGATTTATTGGAATGTATTGTAACATCGAATTGTGCGCCAACAAAGCCGCGGGCAAAAGTTAGTAATCAAATATAAATAAAACGTTTGTTCATCTTCATTCGGTTAAATTTGAAATTGGAAAAAACCTTGCATCCAAAAATTTAGATGAACTCTCAAAATTTAGAAATACATCTTAACATTTTCTTGAAAATATGCATCTAAAAAGGTAGTCAATAAGTTTTGTACTGTTTATTTTATTTTTACCTTTTGTACATGTTAGCCGTTTAAAATAATAAAATAATCAAGTTACATGCGGAGCTCGGAGGTGACATCAAGTTAGTTTAGATTAAGTTTTTTCGAGATTAGCCTTATAATTTACACATAAAATATTTACACATAAAACGCTAAGAATATATTAACTACCAAGTGAAGTAATTTGATTCACTTGTTTGTTACATCTCGTTTTTTTTTGTTATCAATAAAACTACCAAATTATTGACGATTGTTGTGAGAAAATTAGTTAAGAATTTGAATCCTAGGTATAATACGGTTCGCATCCGGTTTTATTTTTTAATGCCACAATATAGTTATACCCCTTTATTGTCTTTTTTTTAACACTTCTTTGTATTTTCACGTCTTCAGTCTACATTCCACATGTAATCGTTTACTTCCGTCGTAAATGTAATATTTATTCTAAATTTTTTCTTCTTCTTAGTAATAATGCTACTGTTCCCTGCTTCTCCAAGTTCCTTTTCACTTATATTATTAAAATATTTTTTCATTGAGTATGCTTAGACATCAATAAATCACCATTCATAACTCTTCAAATTCCATATTTTTCTCAAATCTATGCTTACTTTTTAAGACATAATTTAATGTATATAATTTGTATCAATATGCAGATATGTACTTTCTATTGATATGCGATTTTATTGATCATGGTTCTTGAAGATTTATTAAAAGTATTAAATGTTGGAGACTTTTAATATTATTTTATATAGTTTCGATATCATTTGTGATGCGGTAGATGACTTCACCATATTAACAATATGAATATGTCTTCATATTACATCACATAGCCTTTAGGTTATAAGTTTATTAACGTCAAAAATCTAATTAAAATATTCAATAAAATAATTGTCAGCGGCAACACTTTGAAATCCATAACTTTTAAGATTTTCGGATAGAATGCAAAATCACACTAAAATTCTAATTAAAAAAAAATGAATTACAACAGCGAATAAACGTATTTGCTCTATATAGGAAACAAAATGGTCACTTAATATGTAAAAAGGTTCATAATGTAAAAGGTTAAGCCAAAAAAGAGCTTTTGGCTTGATTCTTTCATAATTTGACATAATATCAAACAAATGAATACCACTTACATATAAGTATGAGGTCTGTGTCAGTTATTGCTATATCTAAGTAATGAAATTTTAATGAGACCAACGACGTTGTTCTGTCAATGGGTTGTAGTTGATACACGGTCTGGTCAAAGACCATTCTGGTGTGACCCAACCGCAGATTTATAATCTTCTAATATTTTAAATCTCTGGTCTCAAAAAATGGATCAATATCCTTCATTCAATGTTCGAATTATTTGTAATAAAGTGAAGAAATATCTTTGTATTTATGAGGACAGAAATAAACTAAGAAGTGGTAACGGATCATTAAGAAACTCGGTGCTTCTATTACTCGTTTGCTTTCTACATATATGAGATGTTTTTTTCCAAAATGCGTTCCTTGACTTCTTCATTATTTTATACATATTTGTGCTAATTCTGTTTTTTCCCTAATTCTGTTATTTCGTTGCGTGTATTATTTCAATAAAGCTCGTTTGCATATAGCGAAATTTTCAAAAAATCAAAAAAAATTAACATGATTTGCATGAACAACGCAATCTTGGAAATATGTGATTATACTATTGATATCGACCGGTGTATAACAATTATTATGGTTTCCAAATAAGAAAGATCAATATTCATATCACTCTTTGATTTTGATTCTCAGTTATTTAAAAATAATCTAATAATTTCCGTTAAGCATTGTATTGGATTGAACTCGGATACAAAACGTTAGGAGTGGAATTCATTTCGATGCTTGAATGTTTTTTTTTCAATTTAAATATATTTTCAAAATAATTTAATTTTTCTCATTATATTTATTTTATATGTGTAACTTATACGTCACTTTAAGGCATACTTAATGTCAACATTTAATACGAATAAGATGTAATGTTCGTTCAATATTGTACCTCTGTCATTTATTTTCGTAGACATACAGATAGTTCATTAAAATTTCATTTCAATTCTACTCAAGTGTAATTTTTTTCCGATTCGAGGAGAGTTGTTCATAATAATTCATAAAATTTCTCCAATACCCATCAGGAATGTATTCGGATTTTCTTTAATGGGATTCAGGTGAGATAGTTTTTTTTTCATTTTACGAAATTGTACCGAATGAATACTTGCTTGCTTTTATTGTATTCAAATGTTGTTTTGAGAAAATCATTTTTATTTGCCCCTTGGACAAAATTTTACCAATTTGGAGATAATAAATGTTTAATGACGTACCCTTATATTTATTTCGCTCGTCAGCTTAAAACATGTTGTCTTTTTAAGGTTATGATTAAAGAAATGTTTGAAAATTATATATTATTTTGACATAAAAATGATGCAACTATTACAACATTTGAATTTCTTGTATATTATTGTTTTAAATAAATAATTTTTTGGTAGATACATTTCCTATACTGAGAAATATAAGGATGAAAAAAGATAGTTTATGAGAATAGTTCTGTTGTGGAAAATGAATACAAGTAGGGAAAAAATAAAGTTTAACCCTTATAAAAATCTCAAAGTGTTTGGGATTTACTGAAACTATTTTTCGCTCGCGATTATTTTATATTAAAAAAAGGTTTTGAAAATATCTCTTATATATGCGGTTCCTCATTTGCCATAACTTTTAGACCTAATTACTTTTCAATAACACTAAACACTGAATATGTAAAGACAAACTGGAATTGTTATAAAGAAATGAATATGAAAACACGAATTTATTTAAAAAAATTCTAAATTTAAATAATCAAAAAATGTCACCTAAAGGGAGATTTTAAATTTCATGTCTGATCGCCAATTCACAGCTGCTTTTTCATATTAATGTGATTTTTTAAATGCGCTTTCTATGTGCATATTTATGTGAAGGAAATACAAAATGAAATTAGCATTGGTGCTGAACTGCACTTACACCATAAACAGAATTGTTAAAAAAAAGTAAAAATAGTTTTTAACGATACGTAAATTTTGAAGGTAAATAGATGAAGGTTAAGATTGTAATGTTTACATTTTTGCATCCTTTTACTCAATTTGTGATGAGTGAAATGTATAATGTAAATAACATTAAGGACAATAAATATGTTCCTCCGTGATATATTGAGTGGAGATTATTGAGTCGTTTGTCGTTTTCGTTGCAACATTTTCTTTTCACCTTGATTCAAAACTTGCAACATTCGCTTTAAGTCAGGTTTATACTTTTTACATTCATAAGCAGATGGAAGGGATTTATATAGACTGCAAATGCAAAATGGCAACTTTATGGTGAGTTTTGATAGAACAGGCTTATTAAATTTTATTTTGATAATGTTTTTCAAGTTCTTCCTGATTTTGATCCCCAGACATATTTTTCTCACCTGAACGTTGTAACTTAACAGAGTAAAAAAGATGTCAGTTTCTCGATATATTTCTTATAGATCAAAATCTTCTAAGAAAGTATTAAGCAGAATATTTTTTTCAAAGCAGTTTGCAAAAACGAACATTTGTGGCAAATTTTTTTATGCATAAATATTACGAAGTCCAATTTTATATACTTTTTATTCTTAATTCTCTCTTAATTCCATATTAAATTCCAGACATGTTTTTCTCACCCGATTCTTGTAACTTAACACGTTAAAAAAAAGATGTTAGTTTGTCGATATATTTCCTAATAAATCAAAATCTTCCAAGAGAATATTAAGCCGAATATTTTTTTGGAATTAGTTTTAATAATCCGAACATTTGAACCAATTTTTTTACCCGAATATATTACAAAGTCTTTTAAATCAAATTTTATATACTTTTTCTTATTATCAATGTCAACTGGAATCAGCAAATATTATCTCTTCGGATGTCTATATGATAAACTAGTTCTTACTCGAGCAAGAAATCCTCACGACGAGTTCACCTACTTTCTTAAGCGAATAATTAAATTCAAAATTTTGATATAAATATCCAATAATATTATTACGAATAAAATAAAATGTTTGTATATTAATTCCTTTGGTATACAATTATGTACTTAGAAAGGTAAACTTTACGCGTTTATGCTGACCTACTTCTAAAATTATTCTAATTTTCACCTCAGACTTTTGGAAATAAAATGAAAGGTTTAGGTTCATAAAATTCACGTATAATGACAAAACTAGTTTATGGTCATATAGATTTAAAAATAAACGCTTCAAGCTATTGTTGAAGCGTGAGCAGAATGTTTGGCTGTTTGAATACTATGGAGCAGCTATAACTGTTTATCATTTTCTGTTTTATGTTTGGCTTCACAAATCTAAAATTTTCTATTTCGCGATAAGGCTTTTATGCAGTGACCTTACTTATATTGATTCTATAAACAGCACCGTCAACATATATTTTTTTTAAATAACTTCTTTTCTGCACATAATTTACAAAGATAGTTTAGCTTAATAAAAGATCAGCTTAATAAATTACAAATTTCCATAATCGTTGATGATTATAGATAAAGCAAAGTAAACAAATATTTTCCAATAAATAAAATTTCCAAATCATAAGTTTGACAGAAGATAACCAAATTCGATTTTAGATTTACCCGCCACTAACATTATTCATGCGAAATTGACGTAGAATTGAGTTTAATCCCGGAATAAGGAATAAAATCTGTTTTGTTTAAAATAATGATACCGGAATTACATAAATAATATGAGCTTCGTTTGCAACTATTATATTATAGAAATAATATGAGCTTCGTTTGCAAATATCGAAGTATTAATTTTTTTGCTTTTCGCGTCCTATTTTTGGGAATTTTAAGAGAGTTTTATTACAAAATAATACCATTTCATACTACATTAAGAAATTAGTTTAAAAGTAGGATCCGAAATATTAATAATTAGTAAAGAATTAATCCTTCTCACTTGATGAAAACAATTTTGAACTCAATAAAACATTTGTAAAATATCCTTCCGATGGGATTTGATTATAGAAACAAAAGCTGAAATTTGGAAAATATAAGTTAATGTTTTTGAAAATAGGGGAATCAATGTAATGTATCACATTGATTGCCCTATTTTCAATATTATCTAAGAACATGAACGAGATATTTTAACAATTTGTCAGATGTATAGCAAGATTTATAATTCGAGCGAATTGAAAAAAAATAATAAAAGTAACGATTGCTTAGTTTTATGTGAATTTGTGTGATCTATCAGATTCATTGTTAGAATCGTGATTTTGCCAAGCTTTTTAAAATAATAAATGTAAACCTCTAATAGAACAAAATTTTGTTAGCGGTGAAAGTACGTAAGATTAATAAATATAAAAGGAGAACATTTTTTTCTAATTAATAGTACCACTTAAGGAATCTACTATCCTACGAAAAGAATTTACTTTCATTACTTCTAAGATAATTATTATAAAATATATAATTATTTGTCTGAAAGCAGAAATAAAAAAGTGATTCGCTATATTTAGTATCTGTTAATATACTAAGTTTCTGGGCAAGAAAAATGACTAATAAATTAATTCTCATTCAATGTTAGTTTTGTTATATATATATATATATATATATATATATATATATATATATATATATATATATATATATATATTTATATATATATATATATACATATATATACACACACACACACATATATGTATATACATTTTTATTCGTATCAAGAAACAGATGAAAAGGTTAGACGAAATGAACGATTGGTTTTATATAAGTTTATTCCATCAAAATTATTAATGATTTTTTTTCACCCTCTCAACTCTAAAATTAGTTGCATAGAAGCTAACTATCGTGGACAGCATATCGTATATCGTATCGTATCAGCGCCAAAAGGTCGTGAAATAAGATTTCTTTATTAAAGCTTTGTGTAAAGCCAGTCCAGCATACTGGTATAATAAAGATTAGTGCATATAATCGATACTTACACTAACTACCCATCTAACTCTCCGTTTACATCGTTAGCAGCGGACCGTGTCGTGTAACGCTTTGTTGGGGATTAATTTAAGTTAAATATTTTGAGACAAATTGGTTAACGAATCGCGTTTAGAAAGCATCTAATTTATGTTGATCTGACAGTGACGGCTCATCGTATTTCACACAAAGCTTCCAAATAGGTAAAGCGGTATGTAAGTTATCAGGGTTAGATTGAGTTGGATTATGGTTCATTTGGTTTTTGATGCTACTATTAATATTATGGGAAAATAAGGTGGAATAACTGATACAAAGAATATTGACAACTTAAGGCAATGTTGATCATTTGATAGCTAAAAACTGTCATTTAATTTTATGTTTGTTTGAGTTTGTATAAATTGTGCAAACAAATGCAACAATGAGCTAATGTACGTGTTTTATTTATTTGCTTTATACCCTTATAGATACACACATTAGTATAAATATCCATTTGGAAATATTATAATTAAACTCGCGAATAAATATTTAAAATTTCATAAAATCTAAAGAATACGCAGTAGAGAGAAAAAAAAATAAATGCAATAAAAAAGGTAGCTGTTTGATTTCACAAGCATACAAGCGAGTCGTGACCGATACTTAGAAATGAGGATAACATAATAAAAAATAAAAAATAAATAACATAATTAGTAAATAAAATTAATTTGTATAATCAATGAATATAAGTGTAAATTCACCTACATGTGATTATTAACCAAAATAATTGGAAGCAAATTTTGAAAGATATATTGTTTCTTTTCATTCAATTTAGGAAAAATTTCGTGGGTATACTCAGAGTGTTTTTGAAAACAATTTCATAACTAAGGTTATTTGTTCTAAAACGTTAACCTTTTCTTCTGTAATAAAAAGTTTTATTCGTGATATCGATTGTTAATCAAATGGAAAACCAGGAGTGTAACTCGTGGTACCGCTTACGAGTCAAATATAGAAAACAATAGTGAATATAGAAAATAACTTGAACTTTATTTCGAAGGTGATTACCTTGTTTGCTTACGGCCCACGTCCTGCAATATTATTAGATATCAGTAACTTGGTAGGCCAAGGATTTTATTATAGATATTTAATATTTTAAATTTAGATACAAATACCATCGTTGTTCTAATTTTTTAATTTTTTTTATTTCAAAAAAGAGCAGTTTTAGTGTATGTTTTTGAATTAATACCACTTCTAAATTGTGAAAAAATATATATTCGAGATCGTCAAAATTATCCCTTTTCATTGATACCCCACATGGTAAAAAGAATTTAAAAGAGATCGAATATTTAATACCCAGTCCCTTCCTCAAAAATACCTTTACAAATATTTTTGAATATTATATATTGAGATATGTGCGGGTTAATATTCTTTGTTATATGCCAATCTTCAAGTTTTTACTTCAAGCGATTTCAGACAAACGGAGAGGTGAGTGATCCTGTAAGGGTTCCGTTCCCCTTTGAAGCAAAGGACCCTAAATTGCAATCATCAGTTCTTGTTTTTAGGTTGAAAATATATGGAAAAAATATTGTGTGTGTACAGACGTAAGCATGTTAGAACTTATATTTTTTTGGAATAATACGACAATAATTTTATTTAACACGCAAATAATTAATGGAAATAAAATAACAAAAGTACTGGAGCGTGATTGGAAATACGGTTGGTAAAATGTATATTCAATCAAATTATTAAAAAATTGAAAATTGAAATTGGAAAATTAAAATTTGAAATTTATTTGACGAGTTGTCCACTATTTCATTTTTCTACTTGCTTCTAATTGTATTACAAATTATCGGGCTTCAACTTTATTGTTTTCTCATACAGAGTATTAATTCATTTACATTATTTATAAATTAATGTTAAAATTAAGTTGAATTATTTAAACAAATTAAATTAATAGTCAGCATTTAGAATAATATAAACACGTGTATATAATTAATTATTAAATTTACTAAAACAATCTGAATAAAAATTTAATTAATAATGAATAGACACGAATATGCTGAATATTGATTTTAATTTATTAATTTTGAATAGTTAGTAATTTATAATGCAAATAAATATATACTGACTTCGAAACTGTCTGGCAGATGATTGACTTAAAATTAGAAAAATAAAGTGGCGGTTTACTTATCGGTCAATTAACTATGTACATACAGTACATTGTTTTAATAATGGTAAGAGTGAAACTCTTACCATTTTTTTATAATTCGCCTAAAGAAGTATAGCTTCAAAAACTAGACAGAAAATCTGTATTTTTAAACTACTAATGATTATACAACCACCTAACCATAGTATTAGAGCGTAGAGTAAGGCGGGGCTAACAGTCCCAATTTTTATACCAAGACCCATATGTCCTAAAATTGAGTACTTAATGTCAACAAAAATTATTGTAAGAAACCTTACACTAATCAGTATAATATTCATACAGTTGAAAGTGGTGTTATCAGCTAGATTTTAGAAAACTTTAGCCGCGAAGTGAAAATGGAATTCTATATTTCTTGCCTCTCTCATGGGGTAAAAAGTCTCAAGCTTGGGAACTTATACCCGTGAGAGAGTCAAGAAGTTAAGAAGTCCAGTGATTTTAATGGCTGTTCAAGTAGAGTAAACATAAATATTTTAAAATGATTATCAACATTTTTATTAAAGTGCTAAAATTTTTATAAAATCAACATAATTAGAGAATTTTAGTATTCGTTTATTTATTTATTAGTATTCTAATAAATAAACATATAAATTACTTTAAAATAAACAAAATACGTAAAATATTGTACACCAAATTTAAATTTTTATCACAATGGCAGTAGTTCTATATGTCTTATTTTAAATATCCTTAATCATTATCGCTCTTGCAATTTACACAAACAAAATTATAATTGGAATTAAACCACACAAATCGCTTATGGGCCCAACCTTTGTAAATTGAAAATTGGACCACTGTTCTCCTGACTTTATATTCGGCATCTTTGAATAATTCGCCAATAAATGGGATTACGATGTGATGCTTTAAACCCCTTGATAATATTAACAGGCGAAGGAGCCATTGGTAATGTCCGGACCAGTGACGTGATGTCATATATTGACATGGTTTTTCCTGCATTATTTCTTATTCATGAATCTTGGGACCTAACAAATAAGTCTTGAACGAACCAAATACAAACACATCGAGTGGCTGTAACTTATGAGAGTAATGGATAGGAAAAGGTAGCAAAACTATACCGTTTTCTATGGGGCGGTTTCATATTGTGATATGTTCGTTGGGACTTCTTACCCGCCGGACTTTAATCCCTTCCTACCCTAATTTTCTTGTTACAAACGAAAAGAGATTCGTTAAAATATGTTGTCAATACATGTCTACGGCTTTAATTATCGCTTGTAAAATATTTATGAATCCAAAGTTATATTTCTGCAATTTCAAATATTTAATTTTTTTGTATAACAACAGTATTTTTTGAGTTAATGTACATTTATATCTTACTTCCAATACAACGGCGGTTCAGATACCGTGTGACATAACTTATTACACTCATTTAAAAAAATATATAATCTATTATATTCATTAATATCTGACAGAGTTTACAAGCGGCAACATCACATGAACATTGTACATTAACCCAGCGAGCGTGCAAGTTACTTTCACATAACATCGGCGCTCATCATGTCGATAAAATAATGAGTAACTCCAAAAGAGTTGATTTTATAGCAAGCAATTGTTATGCCTGAATAGAGAAGATACGTAGCTATAATATAGTTTTTAACAACTAATTTCTTATGGAATATATTTTTTGAAACTACCATAAAAATTACATATAATAACTAAACGTAAACATAAAAAATCATTTATCCTAACGAAAATGTATCTTATCGTTATGTTTCAAATCAAAAAATAGTCACAGACAATTTTTACACAAGCATAGCGGCAAAAATTATTGTAAATTACAGATTATTGTATTACCATTCAATTTGTGAAGTGTTTATCTCATTTTAACCTGATTATTTTCGTCTGAGTGGCGCTAGCTGCCATGTCATTCTACAAGTGACATGCTAGCTCGAGAGGTTAATGCAAAAAATATTATAAACTTATTAAATATGCCGAATCTACCATCATATATAATCGAAGATAAACAAAACCTATTTAGCTTATAAGACAGATCACATGAATTCATTTACCAAGCACGTGATTCTTTTGTCATGGTACTCATAGAATAATAATTTGGAATAAAAAATTAACTGTCCAACGTCCATGACTGGTTATAAGAAAATTTGTATTTTTTTAAATATATTTTTATTTAATTTATATATAGCATCCGAGTATACGTATATTTTATGGTTTAAACATTCACAGACTTCATTGCGTTTGACGTTTATAATCTTACATGGCTATCCCGTTAAAATTTGTTGTGTTGTATGTTACATTAATTTTTTACAATTATTACTAATAATTAAATAGATTAATACATTCAAAAAATGTAAAAAGAAACTACAAAAAGGAAAAGAACATATATATTCATAGCTTGTAACGTATATATTCATAGCTTGTAAAGTCCACTTAACGAATAAAAAAAGAGGAATGGTAAAAACTATCAATGGTCCTTAATGTTTACTTATATTTACATATTTACTTCCAAATATTATTGTAAATAGATATAAAAACTAGGTTATAGCTTCAATAAAAATCTTTTACAATAAATCATAGTGAAACGGATAATTACAATCACTTACGTCATAGGAGAGGTATAAACGTAAGGTAAAATTCACTCTAAGTATGAAAGAGAAAAAAATAAACTGTGAAAATAATTTTTTAGACTTATTTCTTTGCTAAGTAATTACAATGCGTCGAGTATATATTCACTACTTTGTTGTTGTGCAATTTTTGATGAAATAAAAACAAAAGGTTACTTCAAGTTGACCCTTATGTTTTTTGTGGAAACTCCATTCGAACTGGGTTAGCACTTTTTACCTGAGGCGTGCACAAAAAACACCCTAAGGTTTTAATTTTTTCAAAATTTTCAAGAAACTTATACCAGAAATATCTATTGCTTGCTTTTAATATATTAATTATAAATAACGTTTCCCATATATAATGTATCTAATTTATTTTCTTTTTAAAATAATAAACAAGAACACATAATAACAATCCTGATAAAACAAATTCTTCCGAGTTGCTTGAGACTGCAGAGGCCTGTAGAGATTAAAGATATACAAATTGTTAAAATTTGTCTCACAACAAAACGTAGAGCATTGTGAATGTGAAATTATATAGATGATCACTGCTCGTTCATACAATTTTATCATTTTAACCATATCCTGCAAATATTTTTTGTTGGTCAACAATTTTTATTATCAAGAAGAAAAGAATGAGCAAAAACTTCATGCTAATGAAACGGGTGCTATTACACTCACCTTGATCGCTACATACATTCAATACTAATATTAGCTTAATAAAGGTAGACTCATATTTCAATATTATCATAATTCGTAATACAAACTTGAAATATAGTTATTGAGGTCTGTGAGATTCTGTTTTTTTTTCTGTCGAGATTCTGTTTTTCCTTTTGAGATACGGAAGACAGATACGGAATCCTAAAGCAGGAAATAAATAGAAACACAGTCACGAAGACTTATCATAATTATACCATGAGAATTATACAAAGACTTTGCTTTCCCCTCTCTAGGTTGTAACGCGGTGTCAACGTTATGTAACGCTAACTACATCTGACTCCAACAGCATTCTTACTCATGTGATTATACTTTGCTTGCGTACACATTAAGAATTTGTCGCCACTTATATAGTTAGTATATGACTATAGTGATCTTATAAAATGTTAATACCTGTTTTTGTATGTATCGTTTGGTTTATAATACCTCTCACCAAGAAAACAATTTACAAAACCTTAGATTGAATATATAGGGAAAAAAGTTGTTGTTTGCAATGATGTTGAATTCCGTAGAGGCGGCTGTTGTAAGTTAATTTATTGTATTTGATGTATAGTACAATAGTATATACTATATTCTAGGGCATGATATGATAATTATATAAGTATGCGAAACGAAAGGATTCAAATTTAAATAGAAAATAGACTTTTCGGTCCATTTACTGTTTTACAGTTTTTAATTCAAAAATAATTTTGAATTAAAAATTTCGATCTACTCAGAATTTTTAAAGGCATTCGAATACCAGAGCCTATTTTGAGTCCTTGCAATTTGGAATCGGTGCCACCAAAAAAAACATACTAAAGAAAAATATTAAAAATTAAAAAGAAACAAAGTAGTACTGACGAAATTTATGTTTAGTGTAACACATAAACACTGTTTAGGATTGCGCTTTGTAATGTGTAAATAAGCTAAGATATTTTTGTAAAAACCGTAATGTTTAAATAAGCTAAGATATTTTTGTAAAAACCGTCCAAGCGCCATTACACCACAAATACGACATTACACCACAATTGGTGCTGTATTTACGCGATATCTTGTCGTCGTCAGCATAAATTTATTCATATCGTATTTTAGTAATCATAAACCATTTGTAATCAATGCATTAGGTCAGACAACACTGGAATTAGCTGTGGCAGTGGATATAATTTAGAAATTATATGTATTTGTTTTTATATATAATATATTTCTGCTATATTTTTATATATTTTTAGGAATATTTATAAGATTTTCATTATTATCATTATAATTAATTTTTTAAGTTATTTAATTATTAAATGATAATGATTGTAACTCTGGATTTTAATAAGAAAATAAATTCTCATTTTTAAAATTTAATTATTTGATTGAATTTTGACTTAGTAATCGTTATAAAATTATGCTCCCGTCCTTTTTTTATTTCATTTTCATTAGGTATTTGCGTGCTGAAATTTTTTTTTTGTATCATGCCAAAGATGTTTAACATTTAACGCGCGTACATAAGTACACGCATAATTTGTTTTTTATCATAAATTATCACTTATATACATCTTATAGTTCAAAAAATATTTAAAAATACTACAAAAATAAAAAAATGGTTGAGATTTATATTATAATAAATATATCAAAACTAGTAAATTAAATCTATGACAAACGTTATAAATTTTCTAAAACCTTTGTGTAGGCTTATAAAAACTATATTTTTCTTTCATGAATTTAATTTAAATAGTCTTGGAAATAAGGGGCGAGGATATACTCCTATTGTATATTTTTCAGCATATCTCTGAAAATATATAGCCTAAACGTTGTGACTATCTCCCTTAAATTACATTTTCATATTTTTTTAAACGAATCCCACTTATGCACACAACTAAAAAAAATCGAGTACCTAATATGTCACCTTGCATAGGACCATCTAAATTTCTTTAAGTGTTATTTATTGAGGGCTGTGCAAGTTAATATCATCTATAACTGTACTAAACTTCGAGGTTCTGTTTTTAGTTCTGAGATACGGAAGACAGATACGGAACCCTAAAGCGGAAAATGAATAGAAATACAGCCACGGATACTTATCAGTATTATAACAATAGAATTATACAAAGAGTCAGCCTTCCCCTCTCCATGTTATAACGTGGTATCAAACATTTTCAGTATCTGTTCAGTCCCCTCAAACTCAAAAGAAATTAAAATGCTAGAGAAAAAGTCATTCAAAAGTTGATTTGACGTATGAGTGGTTTAGCATTTTATTTTAAAAATGGTTTGCTTGGCAATTTGTGAGCTATCTACAACTCTAAAAAAAGGGATGAATTTCTATCAAATTCACCATGCGTACAGGTCAGATAGCAGAGTCACATTATCTATAATCCTTGTCCTTTGTTAAGTAGAATATAACACTCGGGAAAAGTGTGTTTGGATGTTTGTTTCAATCTCACTTTAACTCAAGAAATTAAAAAAATCTCTAGGTTGAAACAGAATGTTTTAGTCAACAATACAAATTTACTTTTACAAGACGCTAATTGATGACGCAACGGGTACTTAAAGAACGCCAGATTCTGCACCACAGCTTTTTACAATATACAGAAAACGTAAATACAGTAAAATTTATTTCAAAAATTTACATTTTTTTATATCAGATTAAGTTTTTTGGACTTCACTGTCAAATGTTAAATGTTTACATAAAATCAAGACATTTTAATAATCAATTTTGGTTATAAACTTGAAAAAAAGCATATTTTTGCCACGTCTTATTCTTTATATCGCCTATTTGAATTAAATAAATTTTCAAAATCGAAAAATAAATTTTATTGTATACATTAATAACGGCTGCAATGCCTTTTAATCGTTCGTGTAATGTCATATGTACATCTAGATATGCTAATTCATTTTGTGGACAATATCGTAAACGAAATTATGTAAATTTTCTGTTAATAAACTGAAAAATAATATCAGTAAAACCAAAAACTTTTAGAAAAGACTACAGAAGAGTATTTTATAACAATTGTTATAAAAAGTTAAGGCAGCAGAGAAAAATGATAAGAAGACCCATGAAAAATGGAGGCCGAGAAAAGTTGGCCAGCACGAAATAAGAATTTTATGTAGAAAATCGTTCATGAAAATAAACTATTTGGCAAATGAATATCAAAGTCAGTGTCTATTGTGGTAGTTAACTGATCGATAAAAAAACAACCACCATTATCGATGAAGTATTACGACCTGGAGCTTTCCTTTATACGTATACCATACGTAAGCAGCGTGTCCTTAATCGTAAGCTCAGCGTAGATTAACAAACGGTGTCTCCATTTATATCATTTTTCATAGGATCATAATAATTAGAAAAATAATTATTTACTATCTCCAAAAAGTTATATTTAAAGCTAATCACTTTTAAACTTACCCGAGTTATAATTTCTTCTGTCGTTCAAACTCAATATTGGGTAGTTAGTTGATAATAAAACATACACCCGCAGTGCATATGTTATAATAGTTGATCAGAATGTACTATTAACTTCATTGGTAAATGGCATTGTAATACTACCATTACTAATTTTTATTCATACCATTACCAATTGCACATCCACCAGTCTCCTAAATTTCAGACCCCTGAAGAAAAGTTGAAAAGGTGCACTCCTCCACAGTATCAAAGTATAAACTCTACTTCCGTACCATAAAGAATTACGCAATTTACTTTGCGCAATTTCAAAATAACTTTCCTTTGAACGGTTAGCTGCCGTTATCATCGTTACGCGAAATCGAGTATGGTCAAGGACCTGCTCGAAGCGGATGTTATGACGTTATGTCCCGCTGCGGAACGATTTCCTAGTTCTCTCTATATCACCGTTATTATTTGCTGTCAACACACGAGCGTATGGTACGCGGGATTTTACCCAACGGGTCTTAAAATACAGTGCTGTAATATTTTGTTTGAAGATTAGTTTTACTTTAATACCATATTAGATAAAGCTTTCAAGCCCTGCAGTTAATATACCTAGAATATGGTAATGAATACATCTTTGATACGAAATAGTAAGCAGTAATAAAATCCGATCAATTATGGAGCGGAATCGCACCACGTGGTTTTTGTACTCACATTATTTCATCACTTTGATTTACATTTTTAACTTATTAATAAATTTACAATTTTTTTTCATTTATAGGTGCGTTCTAATATTTCAAGTCGAGATTTACTACGAATTATTCAGAGGAATTAATTTTTTTAGATGAAACAAAATAAATTACTTGTCGACTGAAGCTGATTGCATAATAATTTTTTATGATTATAGTTTTTATTGTACTGTGGAAACGTTTACAGCATTTTAAGTGTAAAATTAAAGTATTTGTTTTCATATAAATTTCATATGCCTCAAAGATTTTTAAGCAATTTTTTGAAGGGATATAATTTTTCAAAATGTTATTATTCCCATTAATTGACAAAAAGAAACTTCTCCAAAATTTCTCGGCAAAAATGAAATATGTTGTTTTGATATTTAAATATAATTTGAGTATAATTATTATATATTCTACTTTATTTTCATTTTACAAATTTAAACTCGAAGTTAATTCATTCAGGTGAATGAAATTTTAAGTTTCGTTGATATTAACAAATGCAAAAATGAAAACCATAATTCTCTTAGGGCTAAATAAACATAGCTACTAGATCAATACTTTCACTTTCAATTTAATTTTCAATGATCCCTAGTAAAATGATGTCATAAACGTAACTTTTTTTTACAATTATAATAGGATTTTTATGACATAATGGTAAACATAAATGTTCGAGGTAATAATGTTATACGACGTGTCTAAATTAATTACATAATTATAAATATTATCACTGTATTCTTATAATTTCTGCACTTTCCAAAAGCTCGTTCCGCAAAAGGTATTTAGATTTCCTTGGCATAAAAACACTCAAATTATTTTAACTTGTAAATAGAAAAAAAAACAATATAAAAATTCTGTCGTTAAATAAAATATTACGTCATTTTGACATAACATACGAATAATATATAGTAAAACTAATAAATATGCTTAAGAAAAAGTCACGAAAATCTGAATTGTGATAGATCGAATCTAATTAAAAATCCGCGCGTCTGTTATTACATCTGGTGACGTTGACCTCAGAACTGACATTTGCGGCCTGGAGTGTCGTTACAGTGGATGGTTCTGCGGCTTAAGATAGAGGCAGGGACAATGAGATAAGTGAAAAGAGCTCATAATACAATTTAATTAGAAACAAAATTAATTATTTATTTCTATCTATCAATTAACTTGTTTCATCTAGTTATTTATAACACTTAGACACTTTTTTAAAAGCAGATTCGCAACATTATTGGCTAACACTGAGAATCGTTCCATATAATTTAATTTTACTGCGAGTTTAATATCAATTCAATTGCTAATGAAGATTATTGGTTTGTTACTTACTTATTATAAAAATATTAGTTGTACTTCTATTGAATTTTCGATAAATTCCAAAATAAAGTGTTGAAAATACTAAATATTTTTGATCATTTAATGAACTTCGTTAAAAATTACGTGATAGACACAATTATAAGTAAAAGGAATGTTATCCAATATTACGCCAATTTCTTTATATTAATGATCGATTTTTTTGTATTCACATATATACTACATATATCAGAGTTCGTGTTCAGAAGATGTAATGTTTTGGAAATATTAATCGAAAACAAATATTCTATTTTCTGTCACAAAATGATGCCTAAGCATGAGTATAATAGAAAATATCATATATAATAGTAAATAAGGGAAATGTTTTCTAAGGCTTTTCAATTTTCCGTTTTTGTTAGATAAAATCTCTTCGAAAAAATTATTTATTAATATAATTTCTGTAAAAATTTATTTTTTTCTTTCTGTAGCCAATAATAATAAAATTTCGACTTAAAATTACAAAATATATACTTATATTATTCTGTAAAATACTGAAACTAAAATATATTAATAAAACCCCAAAATAGTGTGTATACATATTTATTGCATGCATGTCGCATTTAACTAAAAAAAATAACTTTATTAATAATTAAAAAATGTAAGTCAACATGACCAAATAACCTAAGTATGAAAATCATCGTTTTAATTTATATTTGGGGTTGAAAAACGATAACTGATATAATTAAACGGATAGTTGAATTTTCCGAATAAAAATTTAAATTTAGAAATTAATGATACTTTAAAATTCTATAGAATAGGAGTTTCCATAGGAATAATTATATCTTGTTATTTCAAAATGAAATAAAATTAGAATTAAAATTAATTTTTTTTTCGTAATATTCAGTCTTAAAACCTTCCTTTTTTCTTTTATTTAATACTTATTTCTTAACTGTTGTTGTAAAGTGTTTATAGTTATAGAAGATAATATTGTTATATCCCTTTTCTCTTTCCCACTTCTTTTACTCTCACGAACTTCTATAACTATTTAAGAAATTTTGAAACAGTAGCTGAGAAATAAGTACTGAATAAAAAGAAAATAGGATGGTTTTAAAACTTTGAATATTACAAAAAAAGAAATTAAATTTTATTGAATTTCCCATTAATAATATATTTCAAGCAACTGCAAGGACAGTAAAATAAACAATAAAAACCTATATGGATAAATGTACAAAAAATAATTATTTTAATCTTGAATCTAATTTAAATTCTATGTCTGATAAGAATATAACTTTTATGTGACAGTATTGCTAGCATAATACATTTGAAAAATTAATAAACTTGATTTAAATATCATATTTAAAATGTGGTAAATGTGAAATATTCTACTGCAACACAGCCGATGAGATTTGTTGATATAATTTTCTTTTGCGTGTTATAATCAGTTTAAATATGTAGGAGAACTACTTTGAATAGTCATAATTAACTTTAAAATGTTTATTGAATTAAAAAAAAATTTATAATTCACATACAAATTGATCTTGTGGATCAATTATCTTGAAAAGAAAGTTAATTTATAACATAACTATTTTATTTACTTACTAATTTTAATACAAACTTATATGAACAATGAATTTAACTATACGACATAAGTAATCATTATTTTCAAGTATTTCTAGCAGATAATTATCGAAAAACATAATTTCATGTCAAATATAAAATTTGAGTTAGAAATTTATGCATACTAAATATTTGTATTCCCAATTAAGTGCCGCTATAATTGAATTCAGTACAACGAATATTGACAGTAATTCAAGGGGATTTGAATGTTTGCTTACCGTAGATTAGATAGAAATTATCTAATACCGAACGTGATAGTATTGGTATTAGTAAATTATGGTCATCGTGGGTAACTTTAAGAAGTAATAATAACTAAGGCATGATGTCGAAAGGGATATACAGTATAATTTTGTAGCTAGTATTTGCCTCTTAAATTTATTCGTGCACTGTAACTCAAATAATTTTAATTTAATTTCCAATCCAAATTTTAGAATATCCAATATTTTCACATTTTAACATCAACAGTTGTAATATTTGAAGGGCGTAGATCAAATTACATATCATCATTCATTTGGAGCTTAATTTTTCGCAAACCGAACTTTAAAACGAAAAATTTCAAATTGTCAAGCACGAATGGAACTGGCACTACCGCATATATTTAGACCTTTATGAATATTTTATGGTACATAATATGCCTTTTAAACTGTTTACAAAATTAGAATGAAAATATTTTGCCTACTATATCTTTCAAAGGCGCATATTAAAAAAAGTGATATAACTACATATTAACCATAGGAGGATTCTTTTTTTTCTATGAGACTATGCTTCTTGCCATATTTCATGATTCTAGGTCAACGAGAAATGCCCTATAGTTTTTGATTTATTGACAAGTTTCAAAATATGCCAAATAAGTGATCGTGTTTTTATATTGTTTGAATTAGAAACTTTTTTTTAAGCTGTACTTCAAGGGACGGTCCCTTGAAGTACAGCTTAAGTAGACCTAAAAATTTTAAATTAATTTTCAACTTGATATCTACATGCGTTCCTGACAAGAAGGGATTGACAGACAGATATACGGACAAAGAACTGATACTATAAGGCTTCTTTTTTTCC
This sequence comes from Druceiella hillmani, assembly GCA_039881145.1. Lineage (NCBI taxonomy): Eukaryota > Metazoa > Arthropoda > Insecta > Lepidoptera > Hepialidae > Druceiella > Druceiella hillmani. Next base: position 1,732,773 of record JAYKKI010000132.1, read on the forward strand.
TTTTGAGTTATGAAATACTAAAAATCAATCAAATCAAATTTTCACCGATTGATACTGTGCTTGAAAAACAATATTTTTCGCCTAATTGGGATTTATATTTAAAAAAAACTCGTCGCATGAGGCTATAGCAGACTCGTCGCATGAGGCTATAGCAGACAGACGGATATGATGACGTCATAAGAGTCCCTTTTTCAATGCAGAAATTCAAAAAATTAAACTATTTAACAGGATATTGTATATACAACATTTGTGTTTCTTATTGACTTGTCAATATTTGCAAACAAAACTTAACTTTTGCTTATATTTTGGTAATGCACGGTCAGCCACATTCGTAAAATTGTTTGTATTTTTTTTTATCATGTAATCTTAATCTGAATATATTTTTAAACAAGTACAATATTTTTTATAGTATTTCAAGCAAATCTCGAAATAATTAAGATTTTGTTAATTTATAGTCCAATCTAAACAGTATGACGGTCTGTTTAAATATATATGTAAACTTATAACCAAACCAAACCAAACGGTGAAATTATCCGAATACAAGGATTATCGCCGCATACTTCTGCGAATAAGAAAAATATTAAGGGAAAAATTCATTTTAATTGGTAAAACATTTTCACCACTTAAGTTTTTGAAAAAAAAAATACATTTGTAATTGTGTCCTTTTGGATCGTAAGCACATTAATGATAATTGATTAAAACAAAATAAAGTATTTAATGTAAATATTGAACTGAAATTAAAAGAGTATACAATAGAGAGTAGATATTGTTAAATGGTCTGAAGAGATATTTTCGAAATATTTTTTATAGTTACGAGGGCATGTATGGAATGCTTTAAGGAATATTTTACAATTTTTTGGTAATTTTTGACAAATGTATTATTTTTTCATGCCCTTTCAAATACAAGCTTTATTTTGAAAATATTTGCTAAAAATATTAAATCTAATTAATTTTTGTTTTAATAAACGGCACTAAACAAAAATTAAATTAATGTCGTGACTATGAAAGAAGAAAATCGATTAATGTATAACCCGTGTGAATTATTATTTCGAACTATCTACGTTAATATCAAATAACAATATAAGGGTATATTGCGATAATGCAAGTTATCTCAAGTCTAGCGCCATCCAGTAGATTCAGTCAAAACTGCATTAAAATATCAATATACTGACATATATTAGCATTAATTTAATACTTTTTCGACTTGCTTACTGACAATAAAAACTATCAAGTACGAGCAACATTTAGGACGGTTCCGTACATCCTTAGGTACATGTAAACTAGCATTTGAAGCTTGTGAATGGCACCAATGGTATCATACATTTTGATAATATCCCGTTATCTCAATTATTATCATTCCTTATTACTATTTTGCAACTCGATAGACATCTCAATTATTATAATTACCAATTACTCATTTGCAACTCGATAGAGATCTCAATTACTATCATTACCAATTACTAAATTGCAACTCGATATATATCTCAATTATTATCATTACCAATTACTATTTTTCAACTTAGAAATTCGAACGAATTAATAATAGAAACGTTTAATAAAATACATATTATCGATATGAGTAAACTAAACAGTACGAAATTAGATGGGTATGTGAGATATAAGTTATTATATTTTATTTTCTTGCATAAGTGTTCAGATATCACTTTACGGCCTTATTAAAATATTAAGCTACAGACTGAATGTGATTTTATTAAATGAAAAACTCTATATTTTAACTTGGAATGAATTGCCCGAATTAGTCATTATTAATCGTTCGTTTCGATTATTCAGGTATTAATTTTATAATAGATTACTGGCATATTTTATACGCAAATCTTTCTCTTATGGAAATTATTCATAATCGTCCGCTACCTGTATAAATATTTAAAGGTGCATACTGCTTGTATATAAATATTAATATTATTTTTTACCGTTTAAATAAAATGTGTATCATTTAGTGGTTTCAAAATTGGCGATAATATCTCATAAACTACGAAATTTGGAATACGTTGCTGCATTTTTTAATAATTTTTTTACTTTCTACTAGTAGGGTTATTATCATTCTGAGATAGGGGGCGTATTTTTTGACTAGAATTTTTGGGACAGGGTACGTATATTAAAGAATCAATTAATTTTATCTTTCACCATATTCTAAAAATAAAGTGTCATATTCCTTTGTAGTAGCCCATTTAATTAATATAAAATAAAAAAAAATTTCCAAATCTTGAATTGCTCCCTCAAAAAGTTGAATAGGTAAACATTAGAGTTTTAAGTATGAATATATACACACACATATATATATATATATATATATATATGGGTTAATATTATATAATATCAAGTTTCACATATGTACTTCGAAAAGTATGTGAGAAAATTTTTATGGACATGTTTTGCAATATTTCCTGAACTATGGTTCCATCAAATACTAAAATATATAGCTTTGAAATCCTTAGTGGATTTCAAAGCTATATTTTCAACCCATGTTCTACATTGTAAAAGAGTTGTTCTACATTGTAAAGTATACATTTTTTTTAATATGTTATTTTGTTTTGTGGTTGGATTTGTATTGGATGTGACAAAAAAGTTTGAGTAAGAAATCGTAAAAAAACACGGTTGGTAAAAATCTGGTCCTAGATCTTATAATTTTTTAAATATACATCATGTTTTAGCACTTTAAAAGTTATCTATTAACGTCGTAAAAAATTATTATTTGTAAATGTTTTAATATAAATACTATATACGCTCAAAAGTTTACAAGTGTCGAAATGTGTGTCTCATATTGCGTGTGTTATTCGTGCTTGACAAGTATTTTTTAATAAAGTTATTAGTAAGTTTCTTTTATTTATTAAAATAATTATCATATACTGCAGTTGTTACGATTGAAAACATATATACTTTCGAATTGCAGATCATTATTAATAAAAAATGGATTTTTTGAAATGGATGAATACACGAAGAAAGATGTCAAGAAGAAGTTATAAAAACTTTTTGGACGACCGGTATAGTTTCATTGCTACTCATTATTAAAATGCTCATAAAATAATTAGGAAATATTAATATTCTATAACTTTTAAATATTTTAAATTTTATGAAAAACAGAATCCGAATTTATATTTTTACCATCGCTAAAATAGGAGACATAGAAGGTTTTTACTGACGCCGTATATAAATTTATTTGAATTGAAAACTAAATCTATTCCTGCTCCTATCTATTTCGGCTTCAATTTCCGCTAAGCCTGTTATTGGAATTAACAAAATTTTAAACAACCTTAAACTTTCGAGTAATAATAAAATTAATCTTTAATATCGAGTCTTTTACCAAATGTTTCAATTAATGACAGAGAAATTAAATATTATTAAAAAATATAATATCAACGCTTAAATTTAAACAATTTATCAGAAGCATATGAAATAGCAAATGTTGATTATCCACGTGGCTCAACAGGATATAGTGTATTAACATGTGAAGATGTAGCAGATAGGAGCCTAATCGTTGTACATTTTAAGTAAGGAAGAAAAATATAAATAATACGCATTAATTTATTAACAACTAATACGTTCATTTACATCAACAATTTATGTATAAACGAATAAAAATTAAAACGTTGCTGACCACCCTACGACATTAAAACTTCACATCTCCCTTTTTACAGCGTCCAAAATCATTTATTGGAAGCGAAGATGAGTGCGTGCGTCAAGTGCCACATGCCCACCGGATGTGCCAATGTTACAATAAAGCCCTGCGTGGAGATTCCCTCACGGAGCTGAATTTTGTATTTTCGTTTAAAATGTCGTTTAGATTCGGAACCAAATTAATTTTGTTAATTTTATAAGTAAATTATTAAAAAACAGTAACAGATGTAATATTTTTTGAAAGACTTAAATGCAATGGAACAAAAAGTATATTAGAAGGTACAGTCAACACGGTCCAAATATAATAATTTGAATATCCAGCTCTGAGTGAAGAAAGTGGATTGTTCTTCTTTTAATGCAGGTATTAGGATTATGCTGTCTCATGTTATCATCCCCGCTTATCCTATGACGTAAAATCGGAATCCGAAGATACATCGTAACATATACTTTATTTCGTTGTTGCTTTTAATATTAATTATACACAAGAATTACCATCTACTGCGCAATTTGTAATGTAAAAATCGGGTGCAATTTTCCAAATACTACCATACTCATTCGAATTATTCTATTAGCTTCTTTGCCAGTTTTGTTTTTCACCTGTCAAATTTTCAGATAAAAATACTCTTAGATAACTTTGATGCCAATATTACAACGTTCACCGGCTATGATCCTTTGAAAATGATTTTAATTTTGATCATACCTAGGCAGACTTTTCTGAAAGAATCGTATAAACTAGTGAGCATATCTCTCCATTCCTACAGCATTTTAGTCATAGTCGTTATATCACCAACTAATCTGTGTAATAACATGTCATCATTTACCTGGATGCCTCGTTCTTTTCAGTCCAAGGTCTTGAAAGCATCTTCTAAGGCGCCTGTGAGTAGCTTCGAAGTATAGTATATTATTGTTTTACTCATTGGCCGTGGAATGTGTCTTGCTTTCCGGTTTCATACTTGCAAATAACTCCTACAGACTATTTAATAGTCCAATATATCGCTAATCGATTTATCATCGCTAGAAAAATTCCAGAGCCGCCGCAGTTTCCACGTAATCGAAGGCTTTCTCGAAATGCACATACGCGAAATACAGTGGCTTATTATATTTTTAAATCTTCTGAATAATTCTCCACAGGGTAAATATATGATCTACAGTGCCGTAGTTTCGTTAAAATTCAACTCGTTGCCTTTAGCTAGAAATTGGCAAAACAATTGGTGATAACTCTCGAGGATATCTCATAGACGTGACTTGGGAGTAAAATTAGTCAGTAGTTCTTATGGAGTATATTGAAACCTTTTTACAATAATCATATACTCGCACTATGATTTGTATTGTTCCATAGAAGATAATGGTATTGAACAGTCTCAATTAAAAATATTTTTTAATAAGATCGTTAGTAAAGTGGCTTTATTGTTGAAAAATAAATGATACATATACGAAGAGATAATGAAATGACATGTTCAATATCAAACGCCATTAATATTATTAAATGCTGAAAATTTTGTGAATTACACACAGAATATTAAAATGTGTTTCTTTTATTTTCAAGTCTAAAAATAAAGTAAAATAAAAATTGTTCAATATAAAATGAAGACCATTAAAAAAGGGGAATATTGGTGTCAGAGAATCGATGGGCCCAGATTCATTAGCCAAAAAATTAAATTCTAAAAATAATCTTTATAGCCTAAATTTCAAGAGAACAGGTGGTAGAACAAAATATACGTTTCCGTTCGAAGTTTTAACTTCGTGGCTAATTATTTGAAATTTCGAACTCACAGTGCATTGTGGATTAATAGTTATTTTTTGTTGGATTATTTTCTATTTAGTCATATACATTTTGTATATTTTCCATTTTATTGTAGGTATATAGGCTCCTACGGACTTAATAAAAGATGAAAATATTTTTTTCTCTTCAACCTGACGCACAGATGGCGTCGATGTCGTTTATTGCCGTCCATTTCCCCCACCCGAATATATTGTCTTTGCCTACCTTCTCTTCCTTCTTATATTCGTATCGGTCCGTATACCATTTTACAACCCTTTTTAAAAATTAAATACAGTATTAAAGACCGAAGAAAAATTGGCTCGCCCATTTCATAATTTACCTAAGCAGAACTCAATATATGACATAAAAATAAATATCACATGATAATTAATTTTTATATCGCAAATTATTATTTCGTTTAAATAAAATCAATGACATTAGTAAAGAGAATGAAATAAATGTTACCATATTTTCTTCACGTAGCAGACATCGCAAGGAAAAAAATAAGCTTTTCAGCAGAAGTACTGTAAATAAAAATGTACGTGTGTGATGAATTCACACAAGATAGTTTTTCACGATTTATTTTCCAAGTCTCGAGAGACTGACTCAATTTATTCGGAAAGATAAATCAACTCGCGCATCTCGAATTCACAGACTGTTGATAAACGTAGCAGTACGCTTTCATGTAATCAGCTTACTTCATCTGTAGTCGGAGAGGGCGTGATGTTATCTGTTGGCGTTAATGGGTTAACATTATGTCAAATTCTTTTGCTTTAGTACACTTTCTTATTTTGAGACTCGCAGATTTAGATGTCTCTTAAACCCGCAGCTGTAATATTTAGTTTTTTCTAGAGGACTCGAGGCAGCATAAATAGTTTTTTTATTTGGATATTTAGTATATTATATCTGGAAATTTTAAGGAAATGTGTTATAAAAATTTGCCTTTTCAACTTTAAAGGAAATTTTTATTACAACTTACAATAACGTTTCATATGGCATAAAAACTTACTCAAAAGGGCATTCAAAAAAATAAATATGCGAAAATGAAATATTTCCTTTTCAGAGCTGTCCTTCTTTGAAACGATATGTTAAACAAATGATTTATACAAATTAAAAATCTATTTATTACCAATTTCAAATTAATTTTGGTACGGTAATGCTCTGGGTATTACAGTATTAAAATTACTTAACGGATGGAAATGATAAGTATGACATAAGTTGAAGCACCAACAGATTCGCGTACAAATCATGTTGATTGCACGTGTACATAAATATTCGATTTTTGACTGGCTATTTGTTTCTAAAGAAATATTAAATTATAGGACTACTCCTATAGTAAGAGTACTCCTAAGTAATAAAATTTCTTTAATCTACAAATCTATAAATTAAGCATTTATGTACTATTTACTGGTAACAATAAAAAAAAATGGGACATGAAAATCTAAAATAAATTTGTATTTATTATTTGAAGTGGATGGTTTCATGAAATTAAAGATTGTCGTCTTTTCAGTCAAACACGTAAGGTTACCAAATAAGTTTTTAATGTAAGGTAAAACCATTTTGTTCGTTCCATATAAGGTTTGCACATTCCAAATTATTAACAGTTGTAAGATTTGACTTGCTGTCATTACTAGTTTTTCCTTAAAATATAGTTTTTTACAGATGTTTTATAGCACATTTTACAACTCTGTTGAAATGCACCAAAAATATTTGGTTGTGGTATTTCAATTTAGTTATCAAATGTAAACTCCTTATTACTCCTTATTATCCCAGAGTTTAATGATATTTTTTCTAAACCTCCAAATTAAAGGTAAAATTTAACGAACAAGACATATATAACGTTTATAATATTTGTAACAAACGTGTTGTGTGAAGAGTATATGTTCGAAATACATCTGTGCTACATTATAGCGTAAGCTGGGATGCATGTTGAGTCGTGTACTATAAGGAGAAAATGCCTAACTTCGAAAATACATATATCAAAGTTTAGTAAATAAGTCACAAGGTATAATTTTTTAGAATTTCATCGTTAACATAAACTATTTTAGAGAAGCTCGTTTTCTCCTTTTATCTAACTACTTTCTGTAACCATCGATATAAATACAAATCCGTTAAATATATTGAAGTAAAATCTTAAGCACATGTACAAAATTATTTTTCAAGTTGGCAAAACTTGCAGAAAAATATTTTAAAAAGCTCGTTTTTTCCTTTCATACAAATCCGTTAAACATATTAAAGTAAAATCTGCAGCATTGGTCAATTCTATCAATTTTTCAATCAGTTCTTGTAATTTCTACTTAATATAAAAAAATATCAGGTCTATATATTAGGTCTATTCAATTTAACAATTTTAACAAATTGTATGTATGTACAAAATTACTTATAAAGTTGGCAAAACTTGCAGAAAAACGTTTTAGAGAAGATCGTTTTCTCCTTTCACACAAATCCGTTAAATGTATTAAAGTAAAATCTGAAGCACATGTACAAAATTACTTATAAAGTTTGCAAAACTTGCAGATAAAATATTAGAATTTAAAGCGAGTTATGGAAAAAAAATTATTTATTCGACACTAGCTCGGTGCTATTCAGCATTTATATCTTTTCCTCTTGATTATGTTTCGTTTCCTTACAATAAGTGTAAATCATATGAAACAATTCTCTGTTCCAATTAAATTTTTCTGCTTATTAATAATATAATTGCGAATTTAAATCCTTGGGCATTCTAAGAAACATCAGTCATTGCAAGTTAATTTATCTCACTATATTTAAACCACTTTTTCTATGTTTATTCCTTTCTATTGATCATACCGTTACTGAATGTATGTTTATTGTTATACTAAATGTACATTATTAGACGTACTCTTGCTAAACGTATATTGCATTGGTCTATTCTCTCAATTTTTCAATCAGTTCTTGTAATTTCTACTTAATATAAAAATCAGGTCTATATATTAGGTCTATTCAATTAAACAATTTTAACAAAAGTTGACTTTTACGGTTTGTAAATTGATATTATTAATTAAAAAATACTGAAGCAAAGAAAATGCAGATATTGCACATTTTAAAATTTGGGAGATATTAGAAATGGAAAGGTAGAGTCCGCAAGATGTATGGAAAGATGGTTCATAAAACACACAATTAATTAATAATTAAAAGCGAAACATGTCGGAAAATTTTCAGTGTGAAGAATATATTTATGGATAATCACAATTCATCAAATAAAAATGTTTGATGCAATATACGTCAAGGCCCAAGATTAGCCACAGACCCTACCACAGAACAGTCTAAGGACGCATGATTGAGCGGTACCATGAAGACGTCGATATCACTGGTATCGATACATCATCTCGATGTCCACGTTATTTCACAAGCGAGCCTACTTCGGTCAGAGTGTTGTATTTCCCACTCGACTTCTTATTTATTTGATCGACAAGAGGCGTTCGAGGTCATTCAGGAAGAGCATTAGCTGCTGTTTATAGTGAGCCGAGTGGCTGTTAGCGGCCATTAATATTAGTCGTAAAAGGCGTTGAGTGTGTGTTTTGATACTGATATGGAAAATATATCAAGTTTATTATACAAGTATCTTGATATTTGCTTGTGGGCTTTTGAAAATGTAATTTTATGTCTTGATGTTAGTAAGGTTAAAATTAATTCCGCAAGGTAAACTTTTCACTGCAAATTTTATCTAGGTTATAAATTTGAAACAATTTTTTTTTATTTTTGTGTTGTTTTATTAGTTATGAGTTGCAATAGATATAATACATTTTGCATTACATTAGAACAGAATGTTGATGGTTGCATCGGAAGAAAGTGCAGGTTTTTGGGTCACGTGGTAAATTAGTTCAACATTTTAATCAAGAATTTGTCAACTTTTGTAAAATAGGTGAAGATATTTTACAAGGAACTGGTTCCCTTCATCATATTTCATAATTATTATGGAATGTACGAACGGTACTATGGAAGGTAGAAAGGTCTTCATAATTTTTCATAATTATTATGGAAGGTACGAATTCGGATGGCGGAAAGAGACAATTAAACGTAATAATGCAATTCCAGTTATACTCTTACAATATTATTCGCGTAGTAACCGTTCTGTTTTTTCGCTATTCGCAATAGGTGTGTAATTTCTGTTACTCAAAATAAATGTGCTAAATGGCTCCAAAATTGTCAATAGGACTCTTAGCGCATGCAGTAATGATCTCCAGATAAAATGAACTATTTTGTGTCTGCCGCTAACCAAAAATGGAAGAATTTGAATTCTTCTATTTTGAATAGACGATCAAGATTTACTACGATAGTTAGAAACGCATTAAAATGTTTAAAGTTTTCCCTATCTCTACTTGAAGTAGTATATTAATTAGTTTACTTGAAAATATCAATGTCCCGTTCATAGTCAAAGAAATGTTAAAACGAAAGCAACGTAATAATAATTAAAAGGTAATTTTCAAATTCTTAAAAGAAGAGATAACTCTTCTCATACTCGTAATCCTTTCTAATTTTGCCACTTCTATAAAGGCATAGAAAACTTTCTTGTTTGTAACTAGATATTTATTAAAAAAGGAGTTTGGGAGTAAATACCTTCCGGTATTTTTGTCATATTCCACAATATGCTATCAGTATTTCATACCCTTATTTGATCAAAATGCTCGAATATAATTTTTTTTTACCCCCTAGAGAAAAAAGAATCAGTGGGTTAGTCATTAAGTACTTTTGGATAACTTTTAAGATTCATAAATACATCAGAGGCAGGATTTTTTATAATTTTAACCTGGTAATGTCAATAACAAGGGCCAATCACAGTCAATAATATTTTAAATTCCTCATATTTAAACATTTTTAAGTTACATAACTCTCATAAAAGTTATATAACTCATTATTTTGGATTTTATATTAATTTTAGATATGATGCAAAATATATGTAAATATGGTTATTTCCATTTCTTATTTATCTTTAATATTAATTAGCAACCTGTATTTCTCACTATTCATTAATTTCATAACAGTAAAGTTTCAAGAAAGCTGACACAGCGTAACGAATTTACACAGATGGCTCAAATTAAATTTAAATTGTTTAGTTTTTTTTTGTTTCATCTCTTCCAGAGTTGATATTGGTTTATTTATAGAATATTTATCTCTTTTTAGGATTCTGTAGTTCAAAAAAGAAAAGGAAATTCATCTTTACAAATTGACCACCTGACAATGTTGTCCTGCAACGAAACCCAGGACACCACCTGACAATGTTGTCGTGATAAAAAATTTTAATAAAATAGAAATAATATTACATCACGTAGTTTCATTTAATTGTGAATAATGAATTTCCACAAAATTAACGCCAAATATATTGAATATTACAAAAAGAACACTTGTAGGACTATTTCGTTGTTCGTTCATCGGTTTGTCAAGACCCTTTTTCTCACGAACGTGTGGAGGCATCAAGTTAAAATTAATATCAAATACATAAGTTTACAGTCTCTTAGAGCTGCAAAATATGAAGCTTCTGAGTCAACGCAATCAATAAAAAACATAAAAATACGACCATTTATGCCAAATAATTTGACATCCGCAAATAAATCAAAACCTATAGAGTACGTCCGTTGAAATATAATCATGAAATTTGACAAGAAGCAAGGTCCCACAGCATCACAATAAACAATTTTTTTTTAAATATTCATGCAAAAGATTAGTAGGAAGTATATTTTCGTTCCAAAAATTGAAATTTTGTAAATAGTCCAATAGGAGTATTATGTACTTATTAAGTATTTATAAATACATTAACATGAACGGAAACCTTGTCTCCCTTGTGTTTGACAGATTTTTTGTGTCACACTATTCCTTCATTGTTTAGATAGCTTATATCTAAATTTTATTGACAAATATTTGTAGTAATTTCGTTCTTTTTTGAGATTTAAGAATGCACAAGTTTCCGCTCGTCTATCTATTTATTACAGCCATTTTTCTTGTTCATATAGTAACAAAACGTGTTGTATAAACTTTATGTATTTAAACAGTTCTGAAAATGTTTGATGAAGCTAGAAACTTTTCTTTTGCAAGTTGAAAAACAAAGACGTAAAGATTCGAAAACCATTTTTTGCAGAATTTTATGTAAAAGAGTTCCAAAAATATTCCTAAAAATATGTGTAAAAATAATTCTCACCCGTCATCGAAACTGCTACAACGGAATTGTGAAAAAAGTTACTTGAAAACAACGTTTAGATTTTTGACCGAAAACTACGGTGACTATTCTAAATATTGTAGTTTTTGGGAAATGTGTGATATTTTAGGTAAAATATACACTAAGCAATATATTTACATCATGAAAAATACCTTAGAATTCTTTCTAAATGCTTTTTACCTCCTAAAATAGGTATGTTACATTTGGTCTGCAGTAAAGTAATGAATATTGCTGAGAGCTAAAGTTATTCCACTTGTTTTCTACTTATTTCGTGTAACGTTTCTTTTATCCAGGCTATCACTTCACAGTCCAATACTACGTTATCAAATCAGATTTTCGCTTTTTTGTAAATCGACATAAGAAGTGGTCAGTCTTTCTCCTGTGTTCAGATACCATTATAGTTTTAAATTTGCAAGTTACAAATTGTTCTTTCTACTTATTTTTATTGTAAATGCTACTTTGTACTTTTATTTAAAAGTAAATATTATAATATCAAGAAGCAAATCGTATTCCAGTAATAAATTTTGACATTGATATTCCTGTTTTAAAACTTTAGTTACATTATCATGACTTTAAATTTACCCCAAAGCATGCAATGAACACTAATCTTGGACACTATTGCCAGTTTTGCAGGAATTATGCATGGCTTAATCCTTACCTCTCGCTGACTCAAAGCTAGTTAATGAGCTTTGAGTCAGCGAGATCCTCGATATCCCTCGCCCCCTGGTATACCTCGCGGTTCAGGTGTCGTATCCTTTCTTTTATTCGTGCCCTTACTTACGGTCATCCTATCAGCATTACAGGTAAGCAGAATTTAGATAAACTGCCTTGTGCATAATAGATGTTAAAATCCTGTATTCTGATTGAAAAGTTTTGGTTTCACTAAAGAATCTCGAAACAATAGCTGTAAAATAGATGAATGATTTTGCCATGTATAGGTACCATAAAACTTAAAAGTGTACATAGTGTGGACAAAGTAAATATTTCTTTTAGTTTCTGTCAACAAAGAATTTATTTTGGCTTTTTGCTCATCACTTTTTGCTCATTGATGTACTTTTCATAGCCATTAAAAGAAAGAGTAAAATAATTAATATGGGTAATATAATATTTTATTCACAAATATACTAACAAAAATCGTAATTATTTTATGTCAAAGTATTGTACATATGAAATATGTCGTTACCTGTATTTAAAAACGTGAAATGATTTGATAAAACTTTGGTAAATCACTGAAACTTGGCAATCAGAATTAAACATAACTGAAATTCAATCTCACACTTCGAAATTTATATAAACCTATCAGTTATCAGTTATCGATTTGTTATCTTATTTATGACTCACAAGTATTGACTTGTAAATTTTGTTATTTAAAAATGTTTCTACTGGAAAAAGCGTCAATTAATTTTACGATGTAATCGGAAAATAACATGAGGAAACTATAATACTAAAAAACATTAAAGCAGTAGATGAAGGAAAATACGACGTAGCATTCAAATTATTGATTTTCAATGAGTGGAATAAATTAAAGTTATTAAAAGTTAAACCCAGTTTGAATGATAATTCCAATCGTTCGTTTCATGATGTACTTAAGTGTAATTACTCAAAATTCTGTCAGTACTTTTACGCTCCGTATTCTCAAACATAATATTTATTTTTCGTCCACTGTCCTTGCTGTCAAGGTTTAGAACAATCTCCACTTTAGAGCCCCACTTTCATGGTCCATTCGAGTATTAAAAAATCGTACCTAACTTAATTTTCCACATTTTATTGCCTTTCATAAGTACTTCCTTACTTCTTTCCCTTTTTTTTCTTAATCCTCTATCCTACTTCGGAGCTCTTCCTAAAAATTGATACTAGGTTATTTTTTTCTTTTTTTATTTTCTTTCTCAAAAATTTAATTTATTATATTTTATGTCGTCACATTTGTTTTCCGTGCATCTTTTAATGTTCTGAATACACTGTCATTTTGTTTGACTGGAAAAAATTGCTCCCGCAACAATAAGTTCTCCACTTGTAATTATTAGTCCAAGTAAACAAATATTTTTTTTTAATTCACTGTATATCCTGGATCGAAAGCCCAAAAGTGTTATATAAGTAAGTTTTTTTCTTCAAAAAATATTTCAAATATAACACGATGCTATCCATTTTGTCCATGTTTTTATTTCATGAAGTAATTCCAGCAAGCTTAATTGTATCAAATATTTCTAGCAAGTATAATTAAACCGTCAATAAATAATTAGTTTTAGTGACATAAGTCTAAGGAAGGAATTAGGAACAACTTTATAATTTTTCTGAAACTAGCTAGAGCTAATAAATCTTCAAAGTGGACACAAGTTATTTTCACCAGCTAATAATAGTAATAAGGTTACTGATTTATATAAAATTGGTTATAAAATTTTCCCAACTTGTGATAATAATACTGCGGACCGATTAAAGTTTAGCAATTATCTGTCATATATAAACTTTAACTGGAAAAATTTAACCTTAGAATTATTTATTATTATAGATTTCAGATGTGTCGTCTTGTAAATATCAATGTAAAAATGTTTGACAAATCTGTGTAATTCATTTACTGAATTTGTTAATAGAACATTAATAATTAAAAGTGACGACTTTAAAATATAGATTACAACATTAATATCAATATAAACTTTGTGTTAAGCGAGATAATTAGTTTTGTTTATATATTAAAAAGATAATGTATTTTTTTTAAATAATAGTATTAAAAATTTGGGCAAGTAGAATGTAGCCTTATGACAATCATTCTTCCAGTAGACGACAATATTATTTGTAGGTAGTCTCAATATAATACAAAACATATTGACAAATAAATGCGATCATATTATTATGGTCATTTAATTGTATTATCTTTCAAAAAAGTCCAACGAAGACGACTGAATAAAAGTCTAACACTTTTCATAGATATACGTCACAAAGTTGCAAATTTACTTTGAACGCTATCAAACATTGTCTTTAATCTCTAATGTTCCACTACCCTATAAATCGAATATAAAAGTTATTTGCTTACATGGGCTAGTATTTGCGAGCTGCGGACTATCGATATCTTTAGAATAAAATTTCGAATTAAATTGAATATCATAATAAGTGGAAATATACAACAATCGTCTTGCTTTTATATGAATTGATATCTGTATATGTATATTTATTTTGGCGAATAAGTATTGTTAAATGTAACGTAATTTAATCATAATATAAATTTCATCTTCTCATTGAAGGTTTCGACAGAATTGGATGCGAAAATTTTTTTTTCTAATTCGCAATGAAATACCCAATCAATTCGATGATTCTATTAAGTCTGAATGTACTGTAATTGTTTTGTTTTATTATTGCACTGCAGATATATTTCGTGAATAATTGTTGAATTTAATACAGGTAAACAACAACACAAGTTTCTTGTTGGATTGAAGTATTTAATAGAATTCGATTCGTATATTTTCATGGTTAAACCTTGTTCCCGATTAACGAGTTCCTATTTGCATGTACACAAAAAAAGTATACATATATATATATATATATATATATATATATATATACAGGTATACATATTAAAAATCCCTTTTCAGGGTTTTTAATAATTTCAGATTTAGAGGAGCTAGATTTCTTAACTAGACTTAATTTTTTCTTTTTAAATTATTGCATTCAAATATTATTTTCTCGCGTTGCATAATGTTCTTAATATTTGATTTCAAGAAAAACTTAGGCGGGCTATCAAAAATCGAATTTAAAACAAGAATAGTCACATTATTCAGTGAATTTCCTGACTTCGGATTCAATAAGTCGCTCTATGTTGACCCCATATGATTCTGTGATAAAAACATGAAATAAAGGGAATTTGATGACATTATTTATAATAAATTCCAAAATCTGCTTTCTAGGTAACAAGGTTTGTGATCTTTTAAGAGATTGGATAACCTTTAAGACGGAATAGTGAACTTTATTATGGGGATATGCTAAACTAAAATCGTTCATCTTATAAATTAAATTACAGTTGGTATCAGAAAATTGAATTTAGACATATTTTGAAGTAATACTCTAAGTAGATACGGTTTAATATTCCCCCGAGGGAAAATGTTGCATAAATTCAAATTTAATCTGAAAACAAATTCATCAAAGGCACTTTGTTTTTTTTTTCATTTGAATGGGAATGTACATACAGCTACTTTGATAATAATATTTCAGGTGTAATATACCTCTAAATTATAACATATAATTTTTATTTCATTGATTTTTACATGCCTCATTGTTTATAATGAAATTATTTAAGGAATTTAACTCTTTTTTGACTTATTCGCGTGAATTAGTTATTTCCTTCGTTTACCGCAATATTATATATATATATATATATATATATATATATATATATATACATATATATATATATATATATATACTTATATATATATATATATACATATATACATATATATATATAAATGCTCCACAATTGGCACAGCGCTTTTATTTTTGTAATATTTTTTAATGCCGTGTCAATATCTTTAAAATAAAATCTGCTAATTTTGATTGGTATTCAATATTATTCTTCAAGCTTAGTATTATTTCAATAAATCACTGACAATAAAAAGTATATATGTAACTATAGTTACGTCAAATAACGTTACCACGTTAAAAACTAAATCAATTGGATTTCGCCGTAATTATTTTTTTAAACTTTTGTTAATTTTGCTTTTAGGATTTAATTATTTTTTTCCCCAACTCGATAAATCTACTTGATATAGTATTACATCTACTTTTTTAAAATTCTTTACCACGACCTAGGTTTCGTCGTATAACAACATCTACAGGTGGGTAAAGATTGAAAGTTACTTTTAGGTATAATCCATGATGGATTAAACAATTATTTATAACAAGAAATGGTTACATTGAAAAAAAACTTCAGACGTACAATCAAAATAAATTACTGATATCTGCGAAAATGTTATATGTATTGTAAAGTAAACTTATTATAATCTGTACACTCTATTGACTGTACTATGTGAGAGAGAAAAGTTTTTTTTTTATCATAATTGTTTGCATTCTTAACGCATATGTTTTATCGCACTCACTAATAATTGGATATTTTTACAAGATATGAGTTATTCATTCTGAAAAGACATAAATAGTACTTGCAAACAAAAAAAATAAATGAATTTCTTACCTTGAATGGTGAAGCATACGAAGGTATTTTTTCACAGTTGTTTAATGACAAAGGACGTGGTTGCAAAATAATAAGTTTACTGGACTCAATTTGTGGGGTTTATGGACCTTATTCATTCATTTAAAGTTATCTGTAAATTATTGAAGTGAAACTTCTTTAGCGATTATTCTGTTAAAATTGTATAATGCTTAAGGAAACAAATAGCGAACGCAACCGACCTATAGCGATACTGGCCGAATGCAAATAACATGGCGGTCGGGAATGTCAAACTGTTTATTCAAACGCTAATCTGTGGGTGAATAAGCAGGACACCGACGATTTTTGGGGATTTAGTATTGTTCAAAGTATAATATAAAAACTTTAAGTGAGTGTATCATTTATTTAATAGCTTCGAATGATTATTATTAAGCGTAGGTATGAATCAAGAAAATATAGTTTTAATCCTAACGAAAAGTAAAGAGAAGTTTTAGATAATTAATAATTGTTATAATTTTAATAACAAATATGAACTATTAAAGACTTTTTATTTTATCCATGAACTGATATGAGTGATATGAGTTCACATCTTTCTCTTAAAATTTCATAATGACTTTCTGTCATGAATTAAAATATATCTTTGCTTTATTACGATTTCAAAAACATTTTTTCACTTTTTCTGGAGGTACACCATTTTTTATAATATGATTTTCTTTCTATAGAGTAAATTAAATATTATCAATAACTACTGCATAAAAAATCACTAATTCAGATTAATTAATTTTAAGAAATATTTTAAAATTAATTTTTAGTTTCATGAAAAATTAATTTACACCTTTATCCTTATATCATATTCTGACAACCTCTTCTGCCTTTTTTGCAAGGAAAAATAATTGTATTATACATAATAGTTTCCAAAACGGCACAGGGAGTGAATCAAGATAAAAGGGTGGAAGAAGATGAAAATGAAGCCGTTCGCTCAAGACCAGAGTTATTGCTTTGTATTTACGTCATAACAATGGGACAATTGAACTACCTAGGAAATGAATTGCTAAGCGGGGTTCTTGTATACACATTCAAGAAGGTCAAATTGGAATGGAGAATCGTTGAAAGATAATGTCTAAGTTAACGAAAGGGTACAAAGAAACCAATTTAATAAACTACTTTCAAGGTAGAAGCGAGGTATTCTCGACAATAGGAGAGGACAAAGCAATCGCAGTTCTTTTTTAAAATAGCCTATATACATCCTGTGGTGAGTACAAAAGATACTGGGCAAAAAGATATAGAGATGTTTACGCAGCGTGCTGGAAGTGGATAACATTTTTTTATAGAAATTGAAACAATTTTTTTAATTATGGTGTAGCCGACTTTATAATTATGACCTTATTTACCGAGATATAAGGTCATAATTTTATTTAGAAGTAAAACGTAATTCTTAAAAAGATGCACTTCGTGTTCGACGGTGAAATTGCTTGGCCGATGCCAAAGGTTGCCGAGTTTACCCGAAAAGTGAACTTGTTTGGCCCATGCCAAAGCGAGTCGAGTTTATCCGATTCAGCGTCACCAACTCGAGCGTCATAGCTCAATATCATTAACTGTTCAGAAAAGTACGCATGGTGTGCCTAAAAAAGTTTTTAATCCAAAAAGGCATTATTCTGTTTTTTCTATAAAATGATATAAAATTACTATTACTTTCAAATTATTACCTCATGGCTACTCTACTAACCTTAAAAGAAGGACTAAAACCTGTCAGGATACGTAAAACAACCTTTATGTGGAATAAAGAAAATGATATAAATGTTACAGAAGGTCTTAGACAATTTTTTTCGCAAGTTCTGCTTCTGAATCCAAAAGATACAAGTTTAACCAAGGAATACATTTCCATTTTCAAAAAAATTAATAGCAAGATAGTCTTTTTAATTCAAAATTTTACTAATGAAAGAAGAAAAAATATTCTCCTTAAGAGAAATGGGAGAAACGAAAAAATTTGCTTTTTTTTCCGATTATAATTACAATTATAATTTGATCGACATTTCTTTAAACTTGAAAAAATAAAAATAGGAGTAAAAATATACAGAAGAGAATTTAAAGTATATAGATAAAACAATTTTAAATTTGGTTCCGTATAATTTTTATTCTTAAATTTATTTTAAAGGAACCGGATTTAAATAGAAAACAACAAATTTCAACAAATTTCTGCAAAAAATGTGCATTTAGTATTTGATGTTGTGTAGCAGCGGTAACAACTTTGTTATAATATTCAATGTTTATTCGGGCCATACTAAATGTAACTAAAATCATAACAACATATAAAAGTATAAAAGTGTAAAGTATAAAAGTGGAATAAATGAAAATATGTAACAAGTAAACATGAAAACAAAATAGCTTCCTGCCAGATTTTTTTTTTAAATGTAACATTCAAAACATACAAATGGACACAAATACATTAAGCGATTTCACACCAATAAAAAGTTGTATTATTAGTACTTTAAACAATTTATCTCAGATTCTTATGTAGTGTAATTATTGAGTGTATCATTTATTTACTAGCTTCGAGTGAGTATTTATCAAATTTAGGTATTACTACCAATCAAGAAAATATAGTTTTAATCCTAATGAAAAGTACAGAGAACGTACTTTTAGATAATTAACAATTGCTATAATTTTAATAACAAATATGAATCATTGAATAATTTTCATTTCATCCGTGAAGTTGACATCTTTCTTTTAAAATTTCAGTTACCTCACAGGATATATTTATTATGGAAAAAGCTTAGATCCAGAATATTATTTTTGGTAAAAAAATTGTATCCTATAAAACTTAACATTTCGAAGATAATTGTAAATAATTAAAACATAAAACGAAAAGAAGCAAAGTACACTCGAATGCAAATTTAATTTACCATATAATTTATTTACTTTATTTTGCCGAGTGCTTGTCGAGAAGCAATAACAACGATTGTTCATTGTTCGCCACCTTGAAGTTTTACCATATTTCATTTTCGTCCCGTTTATTCACCGACTGCATCGCGAAATTAATCCAAATGCTTTCCGTTAGGATTTTTTTTGAACAACAAAATTTATGAACCAATAAGCGAAAATTGTATTGCGTTATAATGCAATAAATATAGCAAGTCGCAGTAGTTTAAATTTTAAAAAGTTCGTGATTTATGTAAAATTAGCTGTAGATACTAGTTTACTTTATTTTCATAAAATTTCGTTCGAATTAATTTATTTAAATTAATTTTTTTTAATTTAATTTTTCTTTACTATACTCTCACTTACATAATATTAAATACGCAATATTGCGACGTCTCGGTATTGCATATTTAACATATATTGTAAGATAATATTGAACATTAACGTTAGATTAAATGTGTAACTTAAATCTCATCATCCATTTTAGACCTTATTTTGCATTCGAACCATTAATAAAAGTTACATATATTGAAAGGTAGTTTAACTTTCGTGCAGTTTACTGAACATAAGATTTGTTATTAGATATCAATAAATTTTAATTCAGTTGTTAATTAATCTACGTATGTACCGTTATTATTTTAGATTACTTCTAAAATTTTTAAAACTATTTTAGACATTACAATTAGGGTGAATGTTAGGGACACGTGACCAATTTTTACACTTAATATTTCTTAACTGTTATTTTAAAATTAAAAAGAAATTTTATTTCTAAAAAGTCTATTTAAGGGAATCTTGCTACAGTTTGTGCAAAAAATTGTCACTTTCATTTTATGCGTAAGGTTTCTCCATAAAAGAATTATAAAAACCAGGCACAACTAGAACTAGCACAACGAGGTTTCCGGACACATTTAAGCACTTTTAAGATAAACATTTAAGAGCATATAATTTTTTTTTATTATTTAGAAACATAAAATTTGTACAACGCAGGTATGTTGAGTACCGTATCTTTCACAGTCTTAAAATCATGGTGTATATTTGAACAAAAACATAAATCTAAGATTTTTGTTTAATTTTTACAGCCTATGTAAAGGCTTCTAAAACCCTGATTTTTTCAGAATTACAGTTTTAGTAGTTTTAGAAATAGGAATGGGGAGGGGTAATTTTTTCATATTTCTGAAGATACACTTCCCAAAATTAAAAAAAAATAGTTTTGGGACACTTGTAGATAGTCTTTTCAAACTCGAACTAAACGTCAAATAAACAAATTTATTTCTTATTCTGACTCCGCCCCCGTAAAATTCCACATAAATGGTTTTATACGGACATTTTACTAGAGGGGAGCGGGCAAATATGAAGAAATTTCAGTTTCAATTTGAGGTTAGGAAAGTAAAAATAAAGAATACTCGTCAAATTGCATTTACTTTCCAATCAGTTTCCTTCAAGTCAACAACTTTAGATCATTTGTTATTTGAACCACTGATTACTTTACACCATGCAGAATTTAATTTGCCTTATTTTGTCCTACTGCAGAACTATTCATGTTTAATTCACCAATAATTAACATTTAATAAGTATGTACTTTGTTTACTGTTCAAAAAATATATACTTCTATCTTATAATTATATTTTTTCTAATTTAAGTATACTATTTACTTTGTTACAGCATAATAAAGTAATTGGTACAAAATAAAATAACCGGAACTTCATTAAATAATAAATTATTTTACCTTTAAGAAAATGGGTTGAAATGAATTCGAAACGAGATTCATTAGCAAAAACAAAATGTACACTTCACTAGTTACCAAGCTCATATAAGATTACTTACAGTCTACTAGTACTACTAGTCAGAATTACTAAAATATTGCAGTCTAAACTGTTATAAATTACAGATTTATGTAAAAATGCAATGGTAAATTTGTTATCGAAAAAGTTTAGAGCCAGAATATTATTTTTGGTAGAAAAATTGTATCCGATAAAATATAATATTTAACCCATTAATTGGATTGTATCCTTACTTTTACACATTTTCTATTAATTCATTGAACTGATAATAATCAAACTTGACAAATACTTGCCACATATTCACGTGTTATTAATGTCTACCTTTGTGTATTAGTGTAGTTTTATTAATTATTTTAGTTACAACAAGTACGCTTAGAACCGGCTGAAATTAATTTTTATAGAATTTTACTCTAGATATTTAAAATATATTTCATTTTCTTGTGCGCACGTAGTGTATAAATGCGCACTTAGAAATATTTACGTTTTAAAAATAAGGAAACTAAAATTTATAACTACCCAACAATGTTTAGTTATATTTAAAATTCAATTCTGCAATTGAAATATTAGTTTTATATTTGAGTACGTAATGTTTCTCATTAAATACCGTAATTCAGTTTGTACTGCAATCAGGCTGTACTCATTTGATCTATCCGTAGTCAGGATGTACTTACCTCATTTATCGAACCATTTATATTACCAGTCCTAAGCCTGTAGCCATAAAAATGGCAGTATGAAGGAAATATGAAGCAGTATTTTGTTACATACATCCTATTTAGAAATGATAAGAATTCCTGCCAATTTCAGCTGC
Source organism: Druceiella hillmani (assembly GCA_039881145.1). Classification (NCBI taxonomy): domain Eukaryota; kingdom Metazoa; phylum Arthropoda; class Insecta; order Lepidoptera; family Hepialidae; genus Druceiella; species Druceiella hillmani. The sequence goes on from JAYKKI010000132.1 coordinate 1,755,003, forward strand.
AACAAATAAAGGATATGAACATTAAACTCTTCATAATAAGTAGCAATTAAGATTTATTGCACGTCTCCTGTGACCGTATGTATAATAATAACATACGGTCACAGGAGACGTGCAATAAATCTTAATTGTAATATAGTCCTCTCACAAAGGAATTACGCCGCCAAAAGTCATGGAGTATTTTGTTATCGATATCTGCCATCGATAGTTTATGGTACTTGTACTCGCGGTCTTCAATATCTCAAAATACTCGTATCGCCTAAGCCTAGTGGAAAGCAAAAAGCAACCGAGCGGGACGATTGTTTAGTATTCGGTGCGGGATGCGGGGCTTCGGCTTTGTACACTTTCTCATTCCGAAAATGTCCATCTCTGCTACGGTGCGCTGCCCCCAAGTTTACATGTATTTCCATCTTTGTTTAACGAATGTTTAAAATAGATTATCACGATTCAAAATTCATTCAATATTTACTAACTGGATTTATATTATCTTATATCGTATACTATATCTGACTTCAAGATAAGTACTCGCGTTTGTACTTGCTTCAGAACTATTAACCTATTTACCACCTATGTGATATCCATTTAAGATAATAAAAAAATATATTAGGTCATGGTAAGAATTTAATATTTTCAATTTAAGTAATTAGTAGAAGTCATTATATCAAATTCAGTGGAAATTTGAAGGGAATTTAGCACACCAGAAATATTAAGAAAAGTATAAAATCTCAATAATTTTGCCGAAAATCTTAAAAGAATTTTGGTACACTTAAATCAAGCACTTGTTTTAGTTCCGTAAAGACAAAAATACAATACAATATTTGTAAACACCATATCAAAATTCTTCTTGAAGTTTTACCTCAAAATTAGTTTTTAATTGGTAGCTCCCTTTAGAACTGAACTCCTTTTTTCAAACGTTAGAAAATGCAATCAAAAGAACGTAATTTCCAAAGAACTTTAACAATTTTTTTGTTATTTTACATTCATAGTAAAGAGAGTTCCATATAGCATTTTTTACCGTTGACCGTTAAATTGAATTCTTTTTATAATTTAACTACCAACATAACATCAAATTATATATATATATATATATATATATATATATATATATATATATATATTGAAGTGGTATTTATAAAAAAAAGTTAAAAATACATAAACCAAAGATTTTCAAAGTGCACAACTTGATAACAAGAACTCCCATTTTAAACATTGTCATAGTACTCTAACAAAGCTTAGAAAGCCTGATTTCATTTATAAGTTACTAAATTTTCATTCGTAATATTCCTTTCTTATAGTTATAAAATATCCTGTTTTTGTCTAAGTTCATCTCGTGAATTTGATTCAAACTTTTGTCTAAAATATAAAGATTCAATTTATTATAATTCTCAACTAACTGAAAACGGATTACTCATATTGTTAAAATTGAGAACAATGTAACTTAAAATTCTGTGGTTAATTCAAATGAAGTAAAATACTTAAAGGCCGTTTTTATTTTTATTCACGTAAATGACATTTTCAATTAACTTCCACCAGAGTGATAAAGCACAAAACGCCATAATGTACCAACGCTCACTGCTTACTATTCTTCCCTTAAAGATCTAAATTACTTGATGGATAAGTAGATTCGATCTAGATAAGTATTATTCAATAGAGACGAAATATTTATATCTAAATTAAACCAGAAAAAAGATCACAAATTTTTAATATGAGTAGTACTTATGATTCATAACGATGTCAAAATCAGTAGAAAAACGTATGATAATGGAAGGAAGAAATGTCTGTTTTTGAGGATTAATGGAAATTGTGAGCATTTCCAAGCCGTTTCACCTCACCTTTAGGATAATCTGTTCGCTGATTTCTACTTTAAGTTGGAGACACACTATACAAATTTGAAGTATAAAGTCACGTAATACTTATATAGTCAATTGTAAATTACGGTTTGTTTTATTTTTTGTTTTTATAAATACTAAAAATATCAGAAATATTAAATTACGTTTAGTATCAACAGAGACTACAATAATATCAAATGTTAATAAGACAAAAGAAAGTAATATGTTGACAATTCACCTTCTTGTAACTTTCTGGAATTTATTGGAATTTCTTACCAGCTGGCAAATGATGGTAACTATAAAAATTCTTCGCCTATGCGCCGGTTGTTTTGAACATTATTGGACTATTGTCCGCGACCAATTACTGATAAACATTTTCAATTCAGTTATGTATATGTCTGTTATTTTTTTTCACATTTTATTATTTTATATCATATCTACCACGTTACTCTGCCATGTAACTCTATGAACTATCCTTCGTATTATTATGAAGGTTATTTGCATAAATATTATGCGAAATAATTTGCACTCTATTTATAATTTTAAATGCCAAAATTAGCTAAAAATTGGATTTCAATTATCATAAAAATGAAATAGTTTCTATCTACAATAATAAGTAAATCGTTATCATACTCATTGGAAACGACCAACGGAGAAATGTCATCGCAGTTTAATTAAATTTGTGACTTTTTTGTAAGTTTTTTTTTACACAAATTAATTTTTTTATCACCTCTGTAAAGATGATATTTATATATTTATATTCCATTAGAAAAAATCGTCTCGATTTATTTCTTTCAAAATAAAGAACTTAATTAGAAAGAAATCAATAAAATTAATGTAGACATTGTTTTATAAATTAGAGCTAAGTGCCAATATGAAAAATAATTAGTACAAAATAACATAACATTTAAGCTTGAAAAGAATGAATATAAATTAAAATCAAAACAAACAAAAAGAATAAAATAATAAATTTAAATAAATATCGGGCCATAAACTGAATAAATATTCCACGATCTTGACACTGAATTATGAATAGAAATAAATGTATAATTACAGAAACAGCAGAAACAAAGTATGTGATATATTTGACTAGCTTATTTTTTGTAGATGTAACTTATTATATTATTTGAAAATCCGGTAAGATATATTTAAAAAAAAATTGCCAGCAATTAAAATTTCTTACCTTTTAAATCGATTAAAAATATATCCAATACTGTTACGGTTCTTTTATTTATAATCTATGCAAATATCAGTAACAATGCAACAATAAGAGGGTACTGAAAAATTAAAAAAAAAATACTAAGAAAGGTAGATAAAAGAATAGTATAAAATAAAGGTAGCGCATGAAAATAACTCTCGTTTTATTAAACTATGCTGCATTTTTATATTTTACTTCAATAAATTTGACATGACTTCCGCTTCCGAAAATTATTTGAAATTAACCATGATTTATAATTATATGTGCAAATATGGTAAATTTCTAAAATTTTGGGCCGATTTTCGTAAATTGATAACGGCACCGCTTTTTTGAAGCCATTGATTTATAGGAATATGATATTTTGTTACTATGTATAATTCTCAAGCAACATGTGGAAGTCACCTAATCAGCGTTAACGAGTGGAAAAAAGTATTATTATTTTGTCATTCTTACATTTTCTCTCTTTTTTATTCATAATTATATTACTGTATTTTGTAAAGTATTGGATGAAATTGCTTACTGCTATTGTTAAATTTATTATCTATATCAGTTTAGCTATAATACCATATTTTGTGCGAAAGTAATTCACAAAAGTAAATATATGAAAAAGTAATTGAGTACTTACCGATTATATTTCGTATCCACAAGCAAAAACAACAATCACAATCCATTAGACAGTCATTAGCTAGGTAATATCAAGTGTTAACAGTGATATTTCTTCCTATTACATTTTACCTTCTTCTTCCATATCATATCGTTCATAATTTTTCAGCATATTTTTTCGATATTATCTAATTTATGGCCAATGTATATTTTTTGTTTTCTTCGATGTAAAATCATGTAAGTTTATATCTTTAGAAGCTTTCTTACGTATCAGGGTTATTATGACAGTACAGCTTGTCTCATCAAAATGTATACAAAAATAAAAAGGTACTCTGAAAACCTATAGAAGAAAAAAACCCGTTAGAGATAAGAGTGTAAACAATAAGTATGTGTGCATGTATATTTATACAGCAAGTGAATAATGTTCTTCGTTCTAAGGTTCAATATTTCTATAAGAAAATGATTTTCAAAGGAATTCATCATATTTCTTTTTTTGCTATGTAAGTTAGGTCAAGACTCAAAGCTATTAATTTTTGACATAAAATTTAAGAAGGGAGAAAAGTTTAAACTTGTGCATTTTAGATTTTAGACATTTTAATTTTTTGTGATTTCCTTTTTCACATTTTTACAGGTAATAAAAAATAAATTGCTAATAATTACGTTTAGATATTCTAACAATAAAATGTAGTTAAACAAAAACTAAATAACTCAAACACATTTCAGTTCATCTCAAATATCTATCTTCTGTTTTCTACGGATTTTAAATCTTTCATTTGTTTAGATTTTATTATAGTTAAATTAATATGTGTATTGTATATTTTATGTGTATGTTTAGGTAAAACATACATATAAAATATGTATGTTTTCATTCATGAACAAATTATGAAAGTTCTGTTCCGTAAATGTTGTAAAATGAGGCAAGTTTGTGAATAGAAACTTTTTTTATATCACATAATCTTCGATACATGTAAAGATCACCTCTTTTCAGCTTACATATAATATATCGCTGTGCTTTTTAAATACGGTGGAGAAATCAGCAGAAGTGGTTACGACCTAAGTTTAAAATGTAATTGTCCACGCCAATATATTAATTAAGGTTAGAATATACATAAAAATATTGATTTGTTGGATAAACAATAATGTGTTTATTTAAGATTAAAAGTTTTACCTATCTGCGATCTATTAATTGAACTATTTAAATAGCGAGTTACCGGTACACTTGCGCTAATTGATGATTGGTTGTGTCCTCTCGCTCGAGATTAGGTGGCTTGGTTTAGTTTACGCTTGCGCCCTCATGGTGGCGCAAACATCCTCCTTTTCTAGCAGTGCAGTAGGAAGGAAGGAGACCTTGTTGAGAGTCCTTCGTCGGTGCTGGTCTTGGAGTCAACAAATCTGCAAAGGCCATTACTGCGAAACAATTTAAAATTCCCATTCTTCATTAAGCGGAGGCGTTTTATCCTCTTTTAGGACAACTAGTTCGCTGACCCTTAGTAAAGGCTGTCGATGACGCCACTTGCCGAGAGACTGCAGTTACGCCAGTTACTCCTTACTCTATCTATAATAGAAATATGATCTCAAATATTCAATCAGCTCGTAAGTTGGGTGATTGAAACTTGCGCTGACGGAATTAGGTAAGTTGAATGATTAGGAACTTGTGCTGACTAGCGTAAAAAGTGAGATGTCGGTCAATTAAGTTGTGTGTCTGAGTTATAATAGTCATTAGGACTTAATGTTAAGGTAGTAAGTGGAGGGAAATTAAGCGCAGCCTCTACACGCATGAAAAATGTTTCTTACGTTTTATAAATTAGGTTAATATCGTCAATAATACGTTTTAGGAGTAAAGTTAAGCAATACTAAGCTTGACTTTACCCCACCTCCCCAAAACTACCTCTCGTAGGGGAATCAGTAGATATAAAAGAGATATTAATGTTTTCTTCTGAAACGAAAGTATTTATGGCTGAATTAGAGAACTTAAGTATTCTGTCTAATTCATTATTTGCCCCTACGTAATTAACTCTACAAGACATTGATTATTACAACAAATTGAAGATGTTGCAGATAAACGCTGTAAGAATATGATTATTTTTATTGACTGATGTTTCATGCGTATTAATGTTTAAGTATAATAATGTATTATGTCTGTGATCACAGATTTGGAAATTTCCGATTTCAAATATAAATTTAAATGAAGACAATTCAAGCATAAATTTAATTACGAAACTTCGAAATTTAATTCAATACGATTTATTTCTTTAGGATTTAAAACCTTAAATTTAGAAAATGCAAATAATATATGCCTTTCCTTAAAGAATGAACAATTAGATTTTCTGAGAAGAATTTATTTTCACTTGTTGAGGAAAATTACTTTTAACGGTTTTTTATTTTAACTTAATTTTTATTATTTTTCAAATTAACTTGACATGACCTTAACTAAAGTACAATCGTTTCACATATGTCTGCACGATTTCGCAGGAACATTTTGAAATCACTTAAAGACATATATATACCCTTACATTACTCAAGTTCTCACTTGGAAAGAGATACAGTATCTAATTTAGTCAAAACCAGATATATTCTTAATGTAGCTTATAGATCATTATCCATTAGATCAATCACTTACCGGTAGATTGATCTAATGGATTAGAGATTGGTAATATGATCTGCAGAAAACGAAAGGTTTTTATGGAATTAGTATTTAAGGGTTTCAATGATAAATAATGATTTTATGCATTTATTTTTGAGTAAGTTAATTTTATTATATCGTTCACAAAGAGCCCAAAGCAATTTCATAATTTATTGCATTCGATTGATTTGATTACCCTCTTCTGCTTGGTTCTAATTACGATATCTGTTTTAGTAGATAGTGGTTTATAGTTACTGCCACCATGAACCCGTTAGAATTTCTTAATGAATTAAATGTATCCTCGAACTAGAGTCATGTAAGATAATTGCCATGTAAGATAATTGTCATGTAAGATAATTGAGTAATTTAATTTCAGGTAAACCAATACTACCACAAGTTTCTTAAAAAAAAAAAATAAAAAAAAAAAAAATAGTAAATTGTACAATATTCACTTACGAGAAATCATCATTTTTGGGTATTTAAAATTTCTTCTTATTATAATGGAGAACTTTAAACAACCTTATTAGTAAGAGATAATAGAGTAAAGAAAACTATTTAAATAGAATTTCTTTGCGAAACCTGTTTGTCTATATCACAATGTGACACTCTAATATCACAATGTGAATATCACAAAGGTGACAATCTGAGTTTAAATAAAATTAAATTCTCTTATATTATTTCTGTTAAAGTAATTTTTTTGGGTAAGTTACCTAAATCGGAATCTGATAAATTTTAAGGCAGTATTTTATAAAGTGGAAATATGTTCTTTATATTTAGTTAAACGGTCTTTTAAAACACCAATTTTTTTACTAAATTCCTTAATAACATTTTCTCCTTTGCCTTTCATGATACATCTTTTAATTTATTTCTACTCATTGTTACCTTGAGCGAAACAATAAATTATATAAAATAATAATAAATATAAAATCGAACCCAAGTCCTCAGTGAGCAATTAATAATACTGCTCGACTCTTTCCGATCACAAATTAATTTCAATTTGTACGCAGGTCGATAGATCAATAGACCTTAGATTGCTAAGCGTTGATCTATCACCTGCGCACAAAAATTCGGGAAATTCAACGGTGCAATTCAGCAAAGAAATCAGCGGTAGTTAGAATAAAAAAAAATAGAAAAAAGTTTTTGTACAGGATGTGAAGGTATATATAGGATAAATACTGTAGACTCATTTTCGGTTAAGAATGTGAATCGAATGATAATGTGTGTAACAGCTAAAGTTATAAGAAGACCCAAATAACACATTGTTAAAAAGCTTTTAAAATATTAAAACTTTTACCAAAATATTTCCATTGAATGGTTACTGGAAAATAAAACCTAAATATATTTTAACCTTACAAGCATGGCATAAGATATTTGATAATTTTAAACCTTGTCGTAACGAGAAACATTCCATAAATACTATTTTATTTTGGCAAATATTTCTAAGACAAGTTGTTAATTTCATTCAATATTTTAAGCGATATTATAAATGAAAGGTTTGCTGATTAATTATTTATTGAAAATTATGTTGTTCATTTTTAATATTTTTTTATTCAAACGGCAGCGAGGCAAATAAAACTAGCAAAGTATACCATATTTCGTTTGAAGTGAAATTACTTCATTTATGCTAAGTTTTTGCTAACATGATTATTTATCGTAATAAATATTTAATAATACCTAATATATTATTTATTAGGTACAGGAAGAAATACATATTATTGTGAATATTTTAAAAACCACGACATCTACAAGCAACGTTATAGTTTTCCTACAAACTTTGTTTAGACTTTTGAAAATCATAACTTTAAGTTAAGTGGTTTTGGAAGAGAACATATATTTTCCACATTGATCAGTATGTCTTTGAAGACATACTACCTAGAAATATGAAAATATCCGTAGGCCTCATTATCTGATATCCAAATACCACATGCCTCCAGTACATGGAATTAAAAATAAATTTTTGTGTACGTAATTTGTACTCCTGAAAATACAAGTACAAATATTTTCAATTGCTGTTTGCTAATTTTTATGCTTCATTACTGTACCAAATTTCAGGTTTCTATAACAATAAATTTCTGAGAAAAAAGGCTGTGACCGACAGATGAACAGAAGGACGCGCGAATTTTACAAGGGTTTTGTTTTTCATTTTAAGGCACGAAACTCTAAAATTAATAAATGTTAAGCTTATAACGACTTCTTAACATACATCGATTTCATTTATTGCCTTGGCCATAATGGTTCTTAAGTTAGTTTACGTTTTTAAATATGTTTTTAGATACAGAAAAAAACTCTATTATATTTTCTACACTCATAAAAACCGTATAATATCTAAATCAAAACTTTATCAAAATTTTATTTTTGTTTTATAGGGGCAAATATAGAAGATTGTCACAACCGAAACATTTTGTCCTATCAGCTAAATATTACGTCACTGAAGCAATATTGTAATTATTGTACGCAATCTAAAAATTTTTAAATTAATAATTTTTCATATTTATCAACGATAATATATCGTGAATATAATTTAGTGAAACCAATTGTAATAATGAAAAAAAAGATAAAATTGGAAACTCCTTTCGGAAACACTTTTGATTAGCGAGTTTTTTATCGTAACGGAATTGTGTAATGAAATAAAAAAAAATATAAGCCAATAAAGTAACATTGACTTTTCAAAATTCTTCAAAAAGTCCTTCTTTTTGACCCTTATGGAAGTCAAATATAAATTAAATTTAACTTTATAGCTTATGGATGGAAGATTATATTTTGTACAAAGATTTTGTTCTGTATTGATAATTTGGTCCACCAGACGTATTAATCCGAATGTTTTAGTTCCATTTATCATTTTCAATTTCGATTAATTCTGTGTTATAAAAAAAATTATAAAATATATAAATAAATGAAACAGTCATTTAATTACACAACAGTGAAAAAAGGTAATTTTGGAGAATATAAAAAGTTAGAGCGAAAGCAATGATAACAATTCAAATCTAGTAACCCTATCACTTCAGTAATTTTCAGAGTTATTTTTAATTACACAGAGTTAAACATAAAATATTTCCAACATGGTTTATTTTAAGCAGACTTTTTGCGGTTTGCTTTGTTAATTTTGGTGCTTTCTTAACATTTTTTTTCGGGAGGGAACTTATTGGAGAGAATATAATATGTATTAGCTGAATCTAATTTTAATTTTTATGTCGAAATGTTGACATGAAACTTCTGAAATTTTATGATTTATTCCTCGTGTCTACCTTATTATATTACAAATATAATTTGATACGTAAACATTTTTATTTTTTTAGGAATCGATTTAAATAATCATGTGAAGTAAAGTTTTCTCGCCCAATCACGACATATTGATGTTTTGACCTAAAATAATTAAATGACGTATGTTGTTTCATCAATGTATGTTAAGTGATCAACGTTGAAGGCAGAGGAAGCGTTTGCTTTCATTAGCGTAGCGCCTACAAACCGTATGAGCTTCAGTTAAGCGTTAAATTAATCAAAGCTCAATCAACATTGAAATTACGCCGTGTTTGATGCCAAATAAAGTTTATAGGTATTTTTCACCTAAAAAATTTAAGTTTAGCTGAGAGCGTGATATTTAGTCTATTATTAAATTTTTATTCCGAAGTATGAAGTTGTAGAACAGCGACCTCTTGAAACAAAGTATAGAGTTTAAAGTACTGGAAATGATTTTTTTTTCAGTATTATCGATTCCCGAGACATTTAGAATTAAAAAAATTATCCTAAAATTGACTTAGCCTAACTAGGCAAGAAAATTATTTTATTGGAGTATCAAAAGAATGACAGAAAGTAAGATGGTCTATATATATACAGATTGTAACGAAAAATGTGCCTTTTATGCAGATGATTTTGTGTATCAAACTGAAATGGGGAGCCAGGGATGAGCGTTATAATTTCAAATTTTTTCGTAATATCTTACGGAGTTTTTGAATATCAAAATAATAAACTGTGTACCAAACACATGATAAATTGGTCTTTTAACACCAGGTAAATGCAACTGACCACAGATTTTGAGGAAAACAACCAAATAAAAAAAGTGGATTTTTTTATAACCATTACCATTATTACATTGGTTATAACAGTGTAAGGGGATGGTTGTAACATTGTAAATAAAAATAAAGTTACTTTCATGATCAACATGTTTATTTATAATCAGTTTTTTAAATTGTACATTAGCATCATAAATATAAAAAAAAACGTGTGGCACTCGGGAACTGCCGCGGTAAAGCTATTGCATAGCATTTTTTATCAACTTATGCAATAATAATATTTATGCAATGTTTTTTTTTCTTTGATATTAATTCAAGTTTTTTCTTTGATATTAATTCAAGTCACACTTTTTGAGCGTGATGACCGATTAGAAAACAAATTTTTTTCTTTTATTGAATAAATGAGAAGTTAATATTGTTTAAAATATTTTTACTATCTTACAATACATGTAGGTTATTCAGGAATTTTTATCATTGAAACTATAGGTTTATGGTAACTAAAATAAGAAACATAAGTTTGAGACTTGATATCCTCTAAATATTTGGAAAATACCGCGTCAATGGTGGTCTCATATTTTGTTTTTTTTTTCATTTTTCTTCAAATCTTTCTGACGCTGATAATATGCCCTTTGACGTAAACGTGTATTTATATATATATATATATATATATGTATATATATATACACATATATACTTGTATAGGTAGATATGGATGCTTTCATAAAAAAATATTTTAGCTTTGTGAAAAAAATGAAATTCATGCAAATCGTTTGAAAAAAAATTGAATAAATATTTCTCATTAAAAAGGTCATTCTGCTCTATATGGACTCAATCTAATTCTTCAATCTAATTCATCGATAAAATAATTTATATTAAATTTCCCAGTTTTATTCAATTTTCCAGCTAGCTGTAAGGTACAAGTTAGGATCGCCCGATCTAAGGAGTTAATTCAATGAACACAAAAATAGCGGATATATTTGTTTTAATTGTGAATAATTACAATAAGAAAAAACATTAGTAAATCCACATGTGCACACCTGAAGTTGTATATTGTTTGTTAAACAAACAATTGTAACAAAAAGTTTAAAATTCCCGAGTTCTAATTAATTCCATCGCTAGTGCGATAGAATATAATAAAGTATATACCCGACATGTAGGCAATTTGAAAGAAATTAAAATTAGAAATACGGAAGTAAAAAATCAAAACCATGTCATTCAGTCATTACAACATTTTGAGTAGAATTATGCATGAGACGTGTTTTATACGTATATTTGTCGGAATCTAAATATCAAACTTATTGTAATTTCTTTAGAGACATCGTTGCAAATATACTATGTACCTATCTGCAATGAATTTTGAAACATCTTCCGTTCTTGAAAATTATTTTTTTGTACCCAATGTGTGATTTGGCCAGAGCAAACCAATGTACTTTCTAAAAAAGTAGCAATTTAATCCATTTTTTATTATAAATTTGTTCATCCCGAATAATTGTCATCGCAATAATCTCATTTTTCGTAACCAAGATATAAAAAAAGGAACTTGTGTCTGCTCACAATGAAACAGATACAATCGTGAAATAAGAGTCCCAAAACCGTAGAACAGCAAGGAGTTTTGTAAGGTGAAATTCGACTATACGAGCGTGCGCACTGTAGCAGCTCTACCCCTCTCTATCCCTATCACTTCCGTCTCGCTACACCTCTTGGTGTTGGTCAAGTAGTCGTCCAAGACGAAACTCCCGATCGCTGCTACCAACAGGTGCAAAATTCACGCTATGATAAATTTTTAAACGAAAGTTGTTGAATAGATATGGTGATTATGTTATTATGAAGATGTTTGGATAGATATGGTGATTATGTAAAAATATAGAATGACACATATAATTAAAAGATTAAAAGAGTATAAAAATTAGGTTTAAGAAACGAGAAAGGAATCTTTAATAGAAACAACAAAACTTCACATACCAAGTGTTTTTGTAGTCGGTATTTACTTTTTAAAATTTTATTATTTCTATTGACAATAATTGTAATTTACACAAAAAAATGTCACGTAGAAAATATAATATATTATAAAAAAATAAAATGAACAAAAAATTTTGAATCTTCTATAAGAGATTTTGTTTTAATTGAATTTTTATAAAGGAATAGAAATAAAATAAACAATAGAAATACGAAATATATAAAATTTAGTATTTCTGAATTTATCGAATTAAAAGAAATTTCATTTTCTTCTTTTTTTTAAAACATTTCAATTTTTATTCTCAATCTGTCACATGTCTCAATTACTGTAACTAGCTGGAATAGCATTAACACAAGATTTTCTATTGACTAAATGGGAGTGTGAATTCTGAAGTATATTATGCAGATATGTATTTAGAAGTATATTAAGTATTAAGGGAATAAAATAGTCAAAAAATAATTTACAAAAACGCTTAAAAAGTCTTAGAGTTCATCAACTTTTACGGTTTGATATAGTTCCAGGAATTTTTTACATAAATAAAGAACATGATTCCAAATGGTGCGCATATTTAGATGAAAATACCCACTATGTATTAATATGAATATTATGTTTCAAAATATAACATTTCGATTGAGTGTAAAATATAGCACGTAATCAATAACTAAAGAAAATTAAAGAAAGTCACTAAAATGACGATTTCCTGGTTTCAGTACCAAATCATATAACCGATTTCTCCTTGAACTCGAACGTATGAATGATCTTTAGCTGGCAATGGCCAGCTAAAGTTTAGATTTTTAGCTTTTGATATTCGGGTATTGGTTACAAATATTTGTTAAATGATTTTGATTGACTTCGGTTGTGATTAAAAGAAGAATTGTTCAGATATTAGTCGGATTTGTGTAATTCGTGTCCTATACCAGTGTTTACCAGTGTTTACAGATACCATGTTATACTTCATTATGCACACCATGTTATACTTTATTCCTTACATAGCCTACGAAACTACACGCAGATTTGCTCCTCTTCTCAAAACAGTGGAAAGATTTAATTCTTTTACTAAAAATAAATAATGGAGTTTTAGTTATCCGGTGTTTAATTATTGACAGTGTATACGTCTATCAGGTATAAAGCCGAATTAATAATCCTGCGTTTTAAATATCATAAAAACCGTTTTACTTAATACCGGAATGATCATTTTTGTTCAATTTATATCTTATTGTGAATATACCAGATATTTTACGATTTTTTGCTAAAGTATTTTTGATCGGAGGATCTCTATTATACTATTTGTTAAAAAGGAATGTTTTGGTAGTATTAAAAATTGAGATTTTTATTATGTAATAATAACGCTACTAATTAATTTTCAGCATTTATGAAAATGACGTACAACGACCATATAAGCATAATAAATGAAGAACATATAAGCATAATGAACAAATAGTATTCCATGCAATCAACCTTCCGCTTAAATACTATGATAAAGCTCTTCGACTTTGTGTTCAAAAGGCGCCCTTCTTTCGCACTACATGCCGCCGACCACATTGGTGGTATAACAACGCGTCGCGGAACTGAATGGGGAGCATTTCAACTGAGCTAAGTTAAACATTTTGAAAAACGTTTAAAGACCAAAGTTAATGTTTACAACGAGAGAAATATATTAATCGAACACTCTTCCCATAAATCAAAGCAGCAGTTATATTAAAATAAAAAATTAAATTTTTCGTGACAAATAACCGCGCCATAATTTTTTAATTTTCCTAATTTACGTTCAGACTGCAACTAATTCTCAATGTTCTTGATTTATTTTAGATTTTTCTGAGATATTTTCAGTGATAAGGGTGTGGGAAAGCAATTTGCATGGGTTTTTTCCTGAAAAACGTTTAAATAGGTCCATAAAAACGACACATCATATATATATTGTAGAATTAGTGCTTCAATAAGTTTTTATTTGCCTTACCTACAAGCCGACTTGAAAAATGTTTATTTTTGTCATTTGCCAATTTGCACAATAAATTTACTTATATTTATTCTATTTCTGCGCTAAATATCAAATATTTATATCAAATAGTTTCCGAGAAAATCATCTATTTTGAACAAATAGATCGACACTGAAGTGATTCCAATAAATTGTATTAAATATATTGAAGAATTGATAAGAAGTGAAAAGGTTATTTTAAAATAGCAAAAAAGTAAAAGTGGTTTATGTAGGAGGAAAATCTATAAATGAGATTTCAAAAATAAACTTTTTATGAAATATATATTAATTTTTATGAAAACGAAATTAAATGTAATCACTATTTACACCAACTTGGTACCAAAATAAGAGTTCCTAGAAAATAAAAACTTGACTTAAATAAATCAAAAATTGCGGCTTCTGAGCAATAGCTTTGGAGAGAAGCAGTAAAAAGATCTCGTGAACCAGGGACATCGAAAGCAGCATATTGGTTTCCAGGTCATCTTCGACCCATTGCCAGCTAAAGATCATTCATACGTTCGAGTTCAAGGAGAAATCGGTTATATGATTTGATACTGAAACCAGGAAATCGTAATTTTTGTGACTTTCTTTAATTTTCTTTAGTTATTGATTACGTGCTATATTTTACACTCAATCTAAATGTTATATTTTGAAACATAATATTCATATGATTACATTGAATACATAGTGGGTATTTTCATCTAAATATGCGCAACATTTGGAGTCAAGTTCTTTATTTATGTAAAAAATTCCTGGAACTACATCAAATCTTAGACATTGATGATCTCTAATACTTTTTAAGTATTTTTGTAAGTTATTTCTCGACTATTTTGTTCTATTAATACTTAATATACTTGTAAATACATATCCGCATAATATACTTCAGCATTCACAATCCCATTTAGTCAACAGAAAATCTTATGTTAATGCTATTACAGCTAGTTACAGTAATTGAACAAATGTGACAGATTGAGAATAAAAATTGATTAAAAAATGTTATTAAAAAAGAGAAGAAAAGGAAATTATTTTTAATTCGATAAATTCCAAAATATTAAATTTTATGTATTTCGTGTTTCTATTGTTTGTTTTATTTCTATTCCTTTATAAAAATGAAATTAAAACAAAATGTCTTATAGAAGATTCAAAATTTTCCGTTTATTTTATTTTTATATAATATATTTTATTTTCTACATGACACTTTTTTTGTGTAAATTACAATAGATTACCCAATTAAAACCCCACTCAATTTTTTTACTTTCTTGAAAATAGAAGCAAAACTGAACAGTAATGACTGCTCATAATATTTACATTAACATTACTATATCTAAATACAAGAATAAAACTTTCAATTCTTAATGTTTTCCCAAAAATATTGAAATTATTTTTTCGTAGTTCGGCACCATGATCATCCACACCAAAATTAGTTAAATATCAAGGTAATGATCATAGACGGGAGACGATAATAAAAAGCAAATATATTATTCCAGATATATTTGCGCAGGCTACCTTCTTCGGAAGACAAGGAAAAGCTTTTAAATTCGTCAGTTGCGAAGTTCGATGGCCGAAGTGGGAATTAATCTAAAAGGACAAATTTGAACAATGAATTGAGGGACTATCGTGAAAGAAAAAATATTTGTAAGTGGAGTAGAGTAGGAAATAATTGATTTACTTTTGGGGAACAGAGTTAGTGAAATATCCAATGAATTTTTGTTCAAAGTTTGATATTGCATTATACTTAAAACGTCGGATCACACATATCATTCGACAATGATTTTGAAGAGACAATAAGTTGGTAAAGATACTAAAGATATTGCCAATGAATTTGAAGAAACAATAAGTTGTTATACATATTAACTACAGTCAACAATGAGTATTACATTTATTGCTGTGTTCCTAGCAATATTTGGTTACATTTCTATTTCTCTCCTACCCAAATTGTATGTAAATTATTAGGTTCATTAATCCTCTGATCAAACTGAACATAAACCATGGCGCTTTGGTCATTAGATATATATTATTTACTTTTGTAAGTGGAGTATGAATGAAACTTTGTTTATATGGCGGATGTATTTTCAAAGAAGTAATATTTTCTATTAATCACAATGATTAATTGTACAATATTGATTGCATAGGAAGAAGGTGATAACTTTCAATTCAATAAGTCTTTCAACAAACTCAAGAATATTCAGATAGGAAACAAAATGTTTAAGTAAAATTTTAATTCGCTGTTCACATATTTCCTTTCAATTTATTTTGTTCTGTCGTGAAGAAAAAATACTTGAATATTGAATGTGTTTCATATGGCCCTTTCGGTTTTTAGTTACCATTATTGTAAACTATAAAACCAAATAAAGAATTTTAAAGCAATGTTATCAACTTTTATACGACTTTTATAAAGAAAATGAAAGCAATTGAAATATTGTTCAGACAGCATGATGAAGGCACAGATTAAGTTATCAATTACATAAAAATGAAAAAAATTAACAAAGAGGTATAAAACTTTCAATACAAAGAAATCATTGAACGATTTCTCATCTTCAAAATGGTAATAAATATATAATAAAATAGAATTTTTGTCGTTAAATTCTCCGATATCAAATAATGAAAAATAGATGGTAGCTATATATGGTTACTCTTCATAGACTTTAATATAATTAACTCAGTTGAGGACAGATTGAGCAGTTACTTAATATATGTTTAATACTTATGTTGTTAGATCGGTGGTCTGCGAATTCGGTTATGTAGATTTTCGATTAGGCTGCAAAATCTGATATTTATTTTGGACTGCATCCGCTAAATTTAATACACACTCTGTTGCATTAAATGACATTTTGTAGTACCGTATACATAAAAAACGCCAACTTTCATCCTACATGAATTAAACTCTTTCCCAGATTGAAAAGTCTATATATTATATAATAAATCCAATATTGAATTCTAAACTTCATAAAAATCTGTCAAGCTCTTTAACCCTGATTGAGTAACAAATATTCAAACATTTTTTCCTAGTATTAGCAATTGAAACGAGCGAAGACGCGTTACTATGGTATTCGTATCTAACAATCGATATGTTAACATCGTTAAAATATAGAAAGGTGAGCGATATTTTAAAGCAGTAGCTGGGAAATCAGTTAAATAACCAGGCAAGAACGAGATTGGTTCGCACATCGAAAGTTTCATTAGGATGTTATATTGCTTTTGTTATCATACGTTATCACTAATATAGATTTTCTAGTACAATAAATGTTCAGGATTGTAAAATATAATTAACATACATAACATAGAGATGTATACACACACATATATGCATATATATATATATATATATATATATATATATATATATATATATATATATATATACGCCTAGATTGATCGATGTAGGATTACAACAACTTTACGCAAGCTATATTATTGGCCCCAATAGTTCAGAACTCAGTAGCTATGCTATATGACAGTTCATCATTTTTACCATAAACGGCATAATACGGGCCGTTTTGATTTTTCTAAAAGTTAAAAGAAAGGTTTCAAAGACGACTAAATTGATTTTGGGGATTTCAGAAGAACAGAAGACACATTTTGAATTTTCGGATTTCCATTTCATGGATCTGAATGAATCTAAAATATCTGTAGTTAATATAGAAGTAAACAAACTAATCAAGTTATCGAAATATTATATAGATAATTTATATTGCATTGTCAGGTACACTTCTAAATACAAAATAACCAGTCAGTTCTTTTAAACCTTTATAACAAAAAAGTTTCAAAAAGGGATCTCATCGGTTTATGCATATGCTTATCGATAAATATAAATATTGCTTTACAATGTTACAATATTTTCATATAATTTTCTTGTTATTACTAAATTTAAAAAAAATTAAATTACTTCTTAAAAAACCTAAGACTTGAAATATTCCAATTAAACCTGTAATTTAAAAAATATGACGAAAATGGAAAAAATATATCTTAAATAACAAAGAAAAGCTAAATATGTCCAGGGCAAAATAAAATTCCATTGTAATTAATAAAACAACCTAGTGGGTGCATTGTATTTATTTTTATATAATATTTCTATTTGAGTACATTGACTCAAAAATTAATTTATTTCACAATATATTGTTTCTGTTTCCAAGTAATTAAATGAAAATATAATTCCTGAACTAGGAAAATTTGTTTTCTTTCCATGTAATTTTCTTTAATTATTTGTGGCGATAACAATGAAAGTCAATAGACATTTCTGTAACTTATTCATTTGAGACCGAATTAATTATCCAAATTTAAATGTTTAATACGATAAATCTACTGAATTGGATAAATCTAATTTAGGGCTTGGCAAAAAGTACTTTGCACGTGTTTCGTTTAAAAAAGTGAGAGTTGTATTAGTGTGATAAAGGTTTCGTATCCATATTCACTTTAAGATATTGACATAGAATTTAATGTATTGAATTTTTATTTACCTATAAATTTGTGAGTTACATTTAAATATTTTAAATCTTATACACTAACAGAAAACAATAAGTGAGATATTGGAAGTATGAAATAAAGTTATTTCGACGATCCGGAATGTCGATTGATTATATTCTTAACAAATAGAAAATACTAGGTTAATATATATATATATATATATATATTTGTTGCTCCATTTTTCGTTAATTTTTTTTTCAAGAAATTATTGGTTTATTTGCGATTTACTTATAAAAACAACGTTTGATTTGCCTCAATGCGTCCTTTAGTTATAAAAGCACGTTTTTATTTTTTATATATGACTTTTGATATATTAGTGTAAAGATTCGCAAGCTGAACATAATTCGTATAACATTTAATTTGAAAAATTATGTTAAGACATAAGAATGTACAGTAAGCTTTTTTATGCACCGTAAGCTTTTTTATCTGTTCGAACGGTTTTAGGGGCAGTTTATTTGAAAAATTTGACATTTTTTAACAAATTATTGATGTACTTATTTGTAAGATATTTATGTGAGATATTTAATTAATTTATTTTGTTATATTTTGTACGCACGTTTTCGGTGATGCGTTATAAATATTATTTTTTACCTTCATTAAATTTACACAAAAATGAGCAAACCACTTCTGGCAATAACTTATCTTGTATAGTTCATTTGATTCGATACTCATTACTAATGACGTCAATATTAACTAGGAAAATTATAAAGAAATTTTTTTAGAGTATCTCTTTAAAGCAAATTAACCAATATCTTAATTGCTATATCTTCTGTAACATAAATTATCCATTTTTGGAGTATAATATAATATTTAATGACATTCACAAAATTAATGCTCACCCGTAGTTTTGATCTATATTTTTAAATTAACTTTCCGTATCAGACCATCTTCGACATGTCGCTTCTCTCGTGCTTGGACATGCGATACTTATGCCAATTAACTAAAATATTATAATTATTTGTAAACTTAAGTTACTGATTTTTAATTGTTTCCCCAAAATTAATTTTTAAAATTTGACAAAAAGTTCATTTATTTTAATTGAGAATTATCTAAATCCCATTATTACTCAAGCCGTACTTGCACAGGCTACTTTTGAAATACACAGAAAAGTTGTTACATTTCAAATTAAAAGTTGTTACATTTCAAATTACAAAGTCTAAGTAAAAACTTATCGAAATATATTGGGAATAAAATTATATTAAGTAAAGCTACAAATGAACGCATAAGCAGAAAATGATTTAAATCTCGTACAAAAAATTTGGATTCAGAAATTAATCTTTATTGCTAACAAGACTTAGCACCCGATGAAAATTTCTAATTAACAGATGATGCTAATCTCTTTATGGATTTCTTGTTAACACACGAGTTGGCAAAAGTTGACTTGTTCAATAAGAGCACTAAGTGATATTTTCCGACAATATTTTGTTGGAAAGTTTAAATTCTACAGTGATGATATAAATTTAATTGAGCCCAGTTTGTAAGCTTTATGATTGGACTCAATTATCAGATCATTTATAAACTTAATTACAAACAATACCATGGTTGGGAAAGGCGTACGCCATATTATATTAGATTATTTTGTCCTTATCTATATTATATTAGGCTGAGCTATACTGTATTCAAAATTGTTCAATCTCTCATTTATGGTTCAGCGCGTAATCGTGCCGTCGACCATCCCATTTTTTTTGAGGTATGGTAGGTATAAAGTGTACTTGGGTCCATCGTTGTATGTAAACTTTGTTACGTGTCCTCCTATTTCAGTTTTTGAACGACTACAATACATTTAGCTGATCTAGTCTGGCTGTTTAAATTGTGCTTTTTTAATATTTTAAAGGCCATTAAATATTAGAAATCATGTTGAGACAACGTTACATACTGTTTACCAAATTCTAAGTCGAAAAGTAAAAGAACATTTTTTTATTTTTAAAAATATCCTTGTGTATTTACACAGGATATTTTTAAAAATTATTAGTTTTTGTAACCGAAATATCTTAACTTTTAAATTGTATAGTTTAGTTTAAATATATGATTTCACATAACAAAAACAGGGAAATTTTAATTTCTTAATTTTTTCTCAACACACTTGTAATAATTACTAGCAATGTAGCAATCGGCATGATATGGTAGATTTTATAATATTCTGAATAATATATCGTTAGTCAAAGCTTATTGGGAAACTATAGCGTTGATTTTAAATCTCATAATTCTTAACAAAACTACAATATTTTTACGATTTTGAAAGGTGTGCGGGAAAATATTACAGAAATCATTGAGTCACTCATGATGAAAAATAATATAAATGTTTGTAAATAATTTAATAGAAAAACGACTTACGCTTAAATTTATAAATATAATATATGTGTGTGTATATATATATATATATATATATATATACATATATATATATATATATGTATATATATATATATATATTTATATATATATATATATATATATATATATATATATATTTATATATATATATATATATATATATATATATATATATATATATATATATATATATATATATATATATCACAGTTCCAATGATTTAAAGTTATGCCAAGCACATATTTAGAAACGGTTGAATAAAATGTTACCTAACATTAATGTTTTTTTTTCATTCTCTGCTGAACTCCTAAGAACATGATTTATGATTGATGTGAGAAATTAGTTGGAAAATTCGTTCAGAAGTGAGACTAAGTAAATGGTATTCTTTGCTTCTGATCTTTCAAGCAAATTGTCATTATATTATTACGACTCTAGTTAAATAACGTTACCACATCTCTGTATATCCATTTGTGTCAAATGTCTTGTATATTTTCATAACTACAGTTTTCTTAAATTTTCGGTTATTTCTAACTAAATGCTACTACAATCTTTTTATCGAACTTGTAATACACTTAGAATATTTCAATAGATATACATTTTTAAATACGTCAAAATAATCTATACGATTGTAATTTTATTTATTAAATCAAAAACCAGTTAAGGAAAGTTTCGAATGAATATTTTTTAAAATTCACAGATAATATACGTAATTCTGCAATGACACCAAGTGAATTGCTTTTAACTTCTTCACTTCGGTCTGACAACGAGGAATAAACGTGGTTTCAGTTTGTAATTTATTTGTCCTAAAATTTCATTTCGCTGCTTAAATCAAGTTACGGAGAAGGTAAATACTTTTCATTCATAGCGTTATACCATTGTAATTTGATATGATATCAAATAAATAGTAGACTCCGTGAAAATACTTCACTTATGCCAGTTATTTCATTACTTAATTAATGAAAATTTAAGTCCACTAATGTTGCTGTTTCAAAAGGTTGTGGATGATACGACATATAACCATAGACCTACTGTGACAAATGGACGAATAGTCTTTAGGCAATATTAGAATTACTTAGAATGAAATAAAAAAGTTTCTTTATAGTTATATTGATAGAAACAAAAATATGAAATTATAATGTATCATTATGAAACTCGGAGCTTGCACAACACGTTTACTTTCTATATTTATATGTATATTTTTTCCTACATGTGATCTATGACTTTTCCATTCTTTTAAATTTCATTGTGCCAATTTTTATACTTTCAAAATAATTCTTTTTATCAATTAATCTAAATTTTTCTAGAAAAGCCTCTTCCCTGGTATGCATCTACTATATTAATAAAACTCGTAGCAAATGTAGTAAAATTTTCAAAAATCCCGAAAGCAATAAAAACGAAAAGTGATTTACATAACCAGACTAGCTTTGAGAAATACTCGAAAGGGGCTTTGTGAAAAAAACTTTTTTTTCCGAAGCTAATTTAGTGAAAAATTTAAAAGTATCCAAGTTTAAATGATAACTTTTTAATTTCCAAACAAATATACTTTTATTAATTAAGAGTTATTAAAATTTATTTTACCCCTTTGTTTTAATTCTATATATATATATAAATATATACATATATATATATATATATATATGTGTTTACTCTAATAAGTGTTGTTTGGATCATGTTTGAAAGCAGGTACGAAACGTCCGTAAATAATTTAGATGCATGAACATTTTTGTGTTATGTTTATATCGGCATGTAATTTAATTTATCATGGTTATCTTATCTCAACCCATATATAAGAATGACTGTCAAAGCCTCGAAAGGTTGGACTTCTGCCTGTTGGTCCATGGAAGGTATTTTATTTATTCTTATCAGCTGTCTCATTCCAGGAAATAAGGCAGCTGATAAGCTTGCAAAAGAAGGTCGTAGTCTTAGTAATTTTAGTAATACTAGAACTACCCTTGGTGAAGTAATGCTTATGTAAAGTGTTTATTTATGAGAAAAGGCTATCAAAAAAGACTATCAAATGGGTGAAATTAACGCAAATCATATGCTCACCAAGACCACCACAAGATTTAGAACTGGGCACTCTCGGGCCATGAAAATACATCCTGATGATACTAGAAGAACCTATCATCGTAACAACTGTAATGTCCCACTCAGTCCGGATCATATCTCTTGCTGCCCTGCGATTTTGGGTACTCTGTTTAATCTTGTAAGGTTTCCTTTCAGCGGATAAATGTACTCTGAAAACATTATTAATATCGCCAAATATGTCATTGCCGCGCATGGAAATTTGTAGCCGCTTTCTCATTTCCTTTGAACACAACATCAACCAACTAATCAAACATCATGATTATCTCGATTTTAAATTAACAGGCTAAACATTATTTTCACATATACTTAATATGAATTGTTTCTTACATAACATTCTTTACACTCATTCAGTGTTGGACTTCTATCATTTATTTCCATAAATATAGCTGATAAACTTCTAAGTTCCTTATAAATTAAATTGCAGTTCTATTCAAGTACATTTTTCTCCCAGTTCGAGAAACGTTACTCATGCCTAGAATGCTTTTATGGGATTCAGATGAGTGATTACCACTGAGTTTTTATGAGCACCCTGGCTTGCTTTTATTTTATTCAAGTGCAATTTTCCCAAAATCTTTTATATTTGTCCACGGGAATAATTTGTTATATTAAGTGAGTAAATGCTAAATGAACGAGTAATTGAATTAAGTAAAATTAATGTACAATGAAAACTGATTACGTACAACGAAATTGAAACGTAAACGCTATGTGTTCTAACTGACTTAACTCCATAAATATTCTAAATTTTAAAATTTTTAGAAAAAAATTAAAATTTAGTTTAGCTAGGATGGAAATCAGGTATATAGGTCAAATAAATTTTGGGCACCTGGCACTGAAAACAGCAAAACTAATTATAAAAATTATAATAAAACCAAAAAAACTGTGAATTAAAATTTTTTTGACGACAAAGAGGGAAACTGACATATAAAATTTTACATGCTAAATTTAAATTATGCGAAATGTTACCCATTTTTAAACTTTTATGCTCGTGATATTTGAAATGTTGTCCATTATTATTACATTTATGCTGTTAGTATCAACAACACAGCCAGTTGGCAGCTAGCACCTTTGGCACACACACAAAAAACGCAAGCTCGCACGCACGCAGATATGCACGCATGCAGGCACTCACGTGTTTTATTTTTGTGGCGAAGTTGAAACTGCCCCATAACCCTTTATGCGATAATCCAGGATTAGGAGAAGACCATCTCTTGCTGGTGTCACGTGACCGTGAGTTTTTCCGGTCCAAATTAACATGTAGCGTGAATATTTCGCTGCTTGCGTAGTGGCAACCTTTCTACCAGTTGCAATTTTTTTTCCATTTCCTTTTCTTTATACTCGACTTCATAAATTTAAAATTTTCTGTATGATGATTAGACATTCATACGGCAATAACTCCATAGTCAGCACTGCCAATACATTTCATGAATACAATATTATTAAAATAATACAATTGCTTTTCAAATAACTTCCTTTCTGCACATAATTGGCCATGAAAATCTTCTTTTGGTGATGATTATGAACCAAGTAAAGCAAAGAAAAATTGTATGTTAAATAAATTACGATATCATCATGCATGTGAAAGAAAATATTTTCGGAATATTAAATAATATCTCTTGCTTTAGTAAGTGTAAAAAATATAAAAAGCTTATTTTTAAAAAAAATGCAAGCTTCCAATCCAATTACTGGAGTTTTAATTTTTTGCCCTTCGTGTTTTGCTAATTTTAGAGAGTTGTAGCATGAAGAAGTTTATTTTAATTTTACATTAAGGAATTGGTATAAAAACAAGATATTAAATGTTACAAGGAGAAAGAATAAGCAGATATCCGGTTCCGACTCATTGCAAGTATCTAGGTACATCTCATAAATTTAAGAAGAAAAAGTTCATAAGATAAAGTTTTCTGCAAAATTGTTTGTCACCACTGGCAATATAATTTATAAGTAAAGAGCAATCCTGACGACATAGAATTAAGTAGTGATTTGTTTTATTTACGATTACAAATTATCATTCGAGCAAATCTTTAGTAAAATGCAAACAAAAAATAATGTAATTTGATTTATAAAAATAAATACTGAAACTATCCCTAAGCTTGTAACTTGAACAGGGAAATTAATGTTATGTGACATCCTAAGACAATTTTTTACAAAATAGCCGCCACGTTTTATTTTTTCCTTTCGTACACGTAATTCTGAATGTGCACTTGTCAACAAAAATAACTTTCATTCAGTGCCTACTACGAATGGTTGAAATATTGTAAACTATAACTTATATGTTGCCATAATTGGGATACGAGTACATGTAAATCAGTAACCGTTCGAATCTTTTGGAAAAATACCCTGCAAAGAGTTAAATTAACATCATACATAAAGTTACATTTCTCCTAATGAATTACCACGTAAAGTGTTAATTATTGTCCCCAACACCCGCCCATATCCCTTTAATCACATATCAGCGCTGATTACACAAACTATCCACCAAACTCTCCGCTTACATCGTTAGCGACAGACCCCGTCGTTTAACGCCTGGTTGGAGATTGATTAAATTTAAATATTTTAAGACAAATTGGTTGACGAATTGCGTTTTGGGAGCGTCTAATTTATGATAATCTGACAGTGATGGCTCATCGTACATCATCCAAAGCTGAAGGTTTCAACTAGGCAAAGTGGGACATTATCGGGGTTAGATTGACATGGATTTTGATTCATTTGATTGTTAAGGTTATTATTGATATTATGGAAAAAATCAGACAGAATTAGCAACACGAAGAAAACAAACTTAAGAAAATATAAATTTATTTACATAATTATACGTAAATACTTTTATTCCATTTTATGATAAAATATAAACATATGTAATATTAATGGCAAGAATGGATATAAAACTAATGAATATATTTTATTCACTTTTTTACATTTTTATGTACACATTAGTATGGACATATATTTGGCAAACTAGTTGTTATTGTGTTGAAACTATGAAACTTCAGGCCAATATTGATACAGTGGACAATTAATATTTCCAAATTTATAATATCAAAAATATGCTCGATACAAAAGAAACAATAAAAACGATTTTTAAAAAAACATTAAAAATACCATAGATTTCAAATGCACAAAAGCGAATAGTGATAAATATTTAGAAACAATGATTAATAAAGTTAGTAAATAAAAGCAACTAGGTGGTCTGGCAGACGTTGTTCTGCCCTTCGAAACACAGCGCCACCTATCAGATCCCAATTTAGTTGTTTTATTTTTTTGCACTAAATCGACGGTTGAACATGACATCAGCGCCATTGTTGAGTGGAGTGCGGCAAGCGGCGGCTTACAGCTTAATGCAAGCAAATGTTCAATAGTGAGTTACAGCAGAGCACACGTTCCTATCAAATATGAATATATAGTCAGCGGAATTCCACTGCATCGTCTGTATGAGGTCGTTGATTTAGGAGTTATATTGATGTTTCGGAAAAAATCATTTCGGAAATTTGCATTTGTGTTAAATAATTCAAAAGATATACAATGTATATCAACAACGCGTCTGTTGTACACTTCAATGGTGCAGACTCTATTAGAATCCGGCTCCATAATTTGGAGCCCACACGATACCAAGTACAGCTTGATGATTGAACGTGTGCAAAAGACGTCCCTTCGATATCTGTATATGAGACATTATGGTTACTTCCCCTTTCTACTTCCTACCTATTTCCTCTTTGGTATTCTAGGTTTCCATTCCTCGTAATTGAGTAAACTTTCTTTCTTTGTACCTGACAATTTCTTTCGTTCACGCAATTATCATATTTTTATTATATCACCCTCTAGAACTGAACTATATCAGAGCTCTTAAGTTTCCCACGGTGTTCAACTACTCAACCACCCGATCGCCATCGTACCAGCGGGTCGCCAGATTTATTCATGTTGAGTGAAACTAAATTTGTCGAAATATGTCGTCGTTATTTTGTTAGTTTTCACATATTTTGTATTCATGTTTAATTTAAAGGCTTAAATTTTGTTACACCATTAATTTCTTATATATATATATATATATATATATATATATATATATATATACATATATATATATATATATATATATATATATATATATATATATATATATATATATATATAATTAATTCGTGTGTGTGTGTGTAAATAAATAAACATGTTCCGGATATGAATCATTTTGGTAAATAAATAAGGAATTGGTTAGTAACTTGACTACAGCGCCACTATGGAATTCTACCATAGATATGAACCATCGTCTTGACCAAACATATATATTGTGTGTCATATTCACACAATAATATTCACTCAATCGGCCATATCGTTCAGAAGTTACGCGCTCACTAACATACGCACCATCGATTTACAATTTAGTATAAACAATTAATGTAATCGGTAAATGCAAGCACGTGAACGTGACTATTATCCAAAGTAGTTAAAAGTTCATTTTTATAAATGTGGCTCTCCATTTAATATTGAAAAAATTCTGGATGCATTCTCAGAGTATTTTTGAAACAAATACTCTGAGTTAAGTCAATTATTTAACACCGTTACTTCATTCTGCTATAACAACGAATTTGACTAGTGCAACCGATTACGAGTCAATCAGGAAAACCACTGGTTTTTCATTTTTCTAATTCGTGGTACCGATTATGAGCCAAACATAAGAAACAAATATAGAAAGAGCGAATAACTAAACGGATTAAGTGAGATATCAGTCATTAAGCCAAGGTTTTTTACTGTACCTCAGAATCATTAAGTTGTTACTGACTCAATTGTGATAAATCAGTCTTGTGTACTATTTCTCTGATATATAGAGAAAACACACAGTATTCATTTGTTACAACACTCTCTCCTTTAATAAACACACCTCGTTACATCATAATTCGAAAGTGCTATAATTTATAAGTCGCAACAGATACTTTAGTTTAAAAGGACATGGAATATCGATATTATTTTATACAGGATTTATATATTAAAATTTTGGTATTATTTTATATATTAAAATATAGCAAAATTTATCAAAGATTATTATGACCAACAGATTGGCAATTGACCGTATTCCATAAATGAAGTCAAATTCAGAAAAGTAAGGTGCTATTTATATAACTAATTTTTCATTACCATTGAAACTAATACACGATCGCTAAAAATAATAAATTCTCTGTTAATTGATATCATCAATCAATTCCTTAATTTATTGCTTGTAATTTAAACGTCTAAGAAATTAAGTATGACGATAAAAATTGATATCATCAATCAATTCCTTAATTTATTGCTTATAATTTAAACGTCTGAGAAATTAAGTATGACGATAAAATTGAGTATGACGATAAAAATATTTCCTATAAACGATTTATTAATCTCATTACAACCTTAGCGGGAACTTTGTCCATTTACATTCTCTAAATTTTATTCAGTTTATCAATTTAAAGACTAGATTTTTCTAAACATAAACTGCTTTAATTAATTTTGGAATTTCTTTTAATTTTGAGTAACGAAAAGTAGATAAAATTAATATTTACTCCCATTACAAATGATTTAAAAACTATATTTAGTTATTAGCAATGTACAAAATATAAATGACCGTAATTTTTCTTCTGAAACTTTCTTTTATCTTTATTGATGCTTAATATTATTGTTAAACATTGTGTATATTTACATTTAACATTCTTTTAAAATTATTATATTACTGTCTTTTCTAGTTTCAAAACTGACAATATACAGTAACAAAAGGGTAAAAAAATAATTGTATCGGTAGATATGGCTAGTCTCTGGATTTTGGCTAATCCCTTTCCCTGTTACATTAAAGAGTTTATTAGTTCAGCAATATTACCATTTCAATCTAAAATCAGATTTTCATCGAAACCTGCGCCTGTATAAATAAAAAAGCTCCTAGAATTTATATTTTCTTTATTTTATGCAAAACAGATACACTCAAAATATAATAATTTACTTGAATGTCTAGTTACAATGAATATATAGTTTATTGACCGAGGGCAGAACTGGAGATTCGACAACTGATGTATGTAGCCTAGATGCGTCAGTTCCGCGTTGGCTCTTGGCCAAGAATATGGTAGTCACACAATTTGATATCCGAGTATGCATATAAATACGCCAAGTTACGTCATTTGTAATTATCTTGAGACTATTTATTTAGATGTAATATTTATTTTAATGTTGGAGGTGACACATGATAGCCAATGTAGGTAGGTATATATATATGTGAGTTATTGCCTTACTGTATATGCACATAATACCCGCAATGAATAATTTTAAAACTGCAATATCAATAACTTGTTATTGCAGTTTTAAGATTATTCATTGCGTGTTACATATATATAGATATATATTCATCGCTATAATTTTTCTACAAACTTTACGTGGACTTTCATAATTTTTTTTATAATTTTAAGTTTTGCTAATATTATTCACCTAATATCATAAAAAAATATTTTTTTTATATAAAAAAAATATTCTTTTTAGATCCTTATCGGTATTTTCGTATAACAGCGTAATTCACATTTAAAAACCAATTTCGAGAATTTAAATGACCGTGATAGATGGACAGATAGACATTTAAGTGGTCTTATAAGGGTTCTGTGTATTTCTTTTGAGGTACAGGATCCTAAAAATTAGACTATAAATTCATAGTTTGGGACAGAAAATATACTGAAACAAATTTTTCCATATTTCTCGACTTCGTGAAACCAATTTGAAATTGCAAAAATTTATAATATAATTTATAACAAGTTGAGTATCTAAGCGGCTTTATAAATTATGTTTCGATTGTTACTAATAGTGAGTAGCGATACAAATTTCAATTTTGATAATTATTTTGAAATGATAAATTGTGGAATAGAAAATCTGCCAGAACGAGGACTGTGTGACCTTTTAGTTTACGGTGTATTTTATTTTAAATATATAATAAAACAACACCACAGAAGCACCCGTTTAAAATCAATGTTATCTATTTTATTATATTTAAGGTATAAGTTAATGTATTATATATTGAATATAATACAGTAAAATACATTAATTTACAATTGCCACCTCTACGGAATTATTGTACTTTAGTTGATATCGTTATAAGTTAATGTTTTAATATAATTGCAAACGGCAAATTTTGTGTTAAGATTGAAAGCAGTAATTCATTGTCTTTTTTATCGAAAAAAGGCAGTAAAGTCCACACAGTACGAACCAAAAGTGACAAATTTATATTCGATCGATTTCCAAGACTACTGTAGATATGCTGATTACATACGTGGCAACTATTTATTGATGTGTGAGCAAATGAAGTATAATCATTCGAGCCAGAACGTTTAGCTTTACATAACATGGTGTACAGTAAAAACCTGTAAGGAAGGAAGTAAGATAATTCTGAAATATAGATTCATGTACATCAGATTATTATTAGTATCAAATAGCCAAGATAAATTTGTCTAGCCCTTTTGTCACCAGTGCGACACTAATTTTCTTCTATTGTATCATTCAGGTTATTGACCAACAAACCATAAAATATGACTGTGAAAACCAATCTTTCTGTAGATCAAGATTCGTTTTGATAGTTTATAATGATAAATACCCTGTTTTTTTCATATAATAATATCTTGTAACATTCTACATTTCTTGTGAAGTAAACGTTAACCCCTTTCATACATTCAGTAGATACAGGTCTCTACATTTACGTATTTCAAGTGTATTGCGTATACTGGTACAAAGAATATTGGCAATATGTTGAGTATATTTTAGATAGTCGTATTATTATTTTTAAAAATAAGTAAAAAAAATACATTATACATGATAAATGTAATTTATATGGAAAATATCATTGATAATTATTGAACTGCACGTGACGCAAAATTAAAAGAAAGTAAGAGATAACTAACAAATATATTGTTATATGTCTAAGTATATATAAATTATTTACACTGTACTTCACGTTTTTGAACAGAAATTCAATCTTAACCCATTTACTTAGGAATTCTGTAACCGAAATTATCTATATATATATATATATATATATATATATATATATGTATATACATAATATCCATATTTTATAAAGCAAATCATCTGTTGGAAGAATTCACAGTTATTTTTTTTGCTGTTTTATGCTTAGAGCGAATTATTTTCAATCATATTATAAATATAATGCTAACTGTGGCCATCGGTTTCAATAGCGCAGAATAATCGTAATTTTGCTGCAACTTTACTCCACCCACGGTCATTAAACGTCTACGCTCCATTCGTTCATTGTCATCGATCATTGGAGTTGGAGGAATATCGGTGGGAATACTCATTAAACCGGTTTTTCTCTACGTTGTATTATTTAAACAGTGTCCTCCAAATTTTGCTAATTTGTGTGTTAGTATTCAGCCCCTGTAAATTGTAGCGTGATGATATGCAATCTAGAATCTTAAATGCAAGGTATGTGTTTCCTGTAAACTTCAAGTAAGTGTATTAGATTATACATGTACTTGAAACGTTTTTAAAAATTTTTCTTCATTTAAAAAAGACCATAAAAAGGGTAAAAAAATTTTAGGAACAGTACTAATAAAAGAGAAATATTTCTGCAAAATTGTAAATTTTTCTGAACATGTTTAACATTTCATGAAATATTATTAACAATTTGTTTAAAATTTTCTGAACTTAACCTCTATACTTATTAGCAATAATTGAAAATTATAAGTTAGATATATATATATATATATATATATATATATATATATATATATATATATATCTATTTATATATATATATATATATATATATATATATATATATATATATATATATACACATATATATATATATATATATATATATATATAAATCATATACAACATTCGATAAATTTTAGCCGAATACCCATTTAATGTGAAATTTAAAAATTTGATTGATTTCAAAATGATAAGACTTCAAACGCAATCAACTTCATATATTTTTAAACCGTGAAATTTAAATATGCTCGCGTAACTAAATCTAACCCTCAAAATAAGGTTAATGTGCTCCTATCAGGTTTTTAACCAGTTTGAGAAACATAATTTATGACCGTGAACCAACGCCAAAATTTTTCCTAAAAAAATTGAGGAATATCTGGCTCAGAAACAAGAGAACATGTATTAATTAAGAAAAAAATTGTTATAACTATAATAACATTACCGTGTGGAAACATTTACATATCCCGCCATGCGTATTTAATAACTAATTATTTAACAGGTAAATATTGTGTCACCCGCCATGTTTTGTAAATGTATTCATGCTTTTTATCTCATGAGCTGAATAGGTTTGTAATTATTTTGGGCAATTGTATTGTAAATCTATCACGAACAAAAATAGAAGATATAAGGTAAAAAAAGTAATATTTTTGAGTGTGAATAGTTTAATTTATGAGTTTGGATTTGAGTAATATCGTCATTCTCAAACGCTGGCTAAATTTGATGGTTTTACTAGATTATAACATGTTAAATGAGTGTAATAAATTCTGCCCCATATACTCTGACCAAAAATACCGTTGTAAAAGGAATTAAATATGTAAAATTACATTAAATTTAACATTGGGTCTGTGAACACTCTGCTAATGATAATTGAACTATGCACAGATTATGGCTACATATTTAAACCAATTTGCTTTTGATTATTACCAGAAAATTACACACCACTACTGACAGTCAAGTAGCTGTGTTATTATTTACTATTTTAAAGTATAGATTTTTTCAAAATTTTTCTACAGTATACTCTAAACAATATGCTCTAACAATGGATTGAAATCAAATGGTAAACAGGTATAACACCTCTCCATTTACTGTTTGCTGATGCAATTATCATTTAGTGTGAAATACAATTTTTAGGGTTGCTTTTTACGGTTAGAATAAGTTTAATATAACTCTTTTATAAAAAACGAGTAATCGATAGAAATACCATCGCAAGGACTTATCAACATAGACCCAATAACCACATCGTCGGTTTTATGGCACGAGAATTATACGAAGATTTGTCATTAGTCTCACCGTACTGTAATGTAGTATTAAACTTTTTGATCACCTGTTTTTTTCCATCGAAATCAATAAAAGATATATAAAAAAAGCGTTACTAACTCTGCAATTTAACAAAGAATCTCTACAAAATTTGTTAGACGTTTAGTTAATATTACGTAAAGTAGTAATATATAAGTTATTTATTACACATTTCTTTGATTACATGGTATATTAATAACTACGACAAGTATCTGGATGTTTATTACTCAATCATACATAAATCTTTATAAAGCTTGATATGCATATAATTCATGATTCGAGTTGACGTATAGATTTTTTAATTCGAAAAATGATGTAATTTTGATAGGATGAGACTGAACTTTTCATACAATAATAAACGTATAGTACTATAAGATGCTAATAGGCGGCACAACGTATTTACTAAAGATTCTACCTCACCACTTACCGCAATGTGCGTAAAGCATAAATGTTTTTGAATTAATGTGAAGAATTTGCTTCTTTTTCAATACGTATTTGAGTTTGTTCGTACTTGCGGTATATAAAAAAAACTAACATAAAAACAATTTGCTTCATTCTCGTCACACATGAACGCCAACCAATTTAATTTTGGCCATACAATTGAAAAAAATGCAGACACGCTTATTTTTAATAACTTTTATTGATAATTTCAATACCTTTTATTGATAATTTCAATACCCTTTATAGATAATTTCAATACCCTTATTTATGTCTGATATACTAAAATACTTTATTTTATACTATGTTTTAATTCAGGTTGTAATTCATTTAAATAGTTAGCCTAATGTCATTTGTACGCCGTATATATTATATGCGGGAATCAAACGAGCGGAAAATATCGTACAAGGTAATTAACTAAGTTAGCCCTTGGTGATTCTGAATCATTTGACCACGTAGAATGTGGGTTTTTGAGTATTCTAAATGCAAACCATCCTGAAATTCTTCCAGGTTTTCAGGTTTTTCATTTCTTGGCCATATAAAGAGTACAAGTTTCACAATCTACATAAAGTTTGTCTTTTCTTTTAGAACCTACAGCTCGTTTTATTATATTGCAAGAACCACAAGTATCTATAGAAAATAACACATAGTTCTCTGACCTGCTTGGAATAAAGAATTCGAAAAAATTAAAACCTTAAATGTACAACCGTTTCCCAAATGGTTGATCGACTGAGATTGTTATTTTATTATCAACTGCAACCGCATGGAGTACAAAGCCTAACTTGTATTTTGTTGTTGTTAAATGTAGCTAATACGATGCAGTAGTATTAATAAAAACTTTTAATTAAATAGAAAATAAATAATATAGAAGTCAAAAAAAGCGGAGAATGTTAAGAGACATTCTGTATGTGTTCTTAATTGATTTTTTATCATATTTTTTTATTACACAAACGACTGTGAAAAAAGTTGAAATGCTAAAAAAATAAACAACTAAATGATCCATACAAAACCAAGACCGAGAAAGGAGCCGAACACGAAGAAAGAGAGTTTGTGTTGAAAATGATATATATATATATATATATATATATATATATATATATATATATAAGACATAAACTGTTTGTCAAAACATTGGAAAGATCAATAGGCTTCCATTCTGATAATTAGTCAAGCGATAGAAAGAACAATTACCAAAATCAGTTAAGAATTGCGACCAGCACCTTATGCTCATACACTTATCTAAATACATACGAATTAACGAACGGAGACTGATGTTATTTTTCGAAGGCAAACTTAGAAACATAATAAACGTTAAAAAAATTGAAATTAGTAATTTTGTAAAGAAAGATCTTCTTTTTCTCCTTCTTTCAAAATAACATAAGATATGGATAGTTCTATCGTTAAAACTCGAGGCTGGTCCTCTAACCGATAATAAAATACATAGGTAGACAATGTGAAAGTTGATAAGCATGTAATCCTATTATTTTTTATTCGTACCATTATGAATCAAGTCTCCGTAAGTCACTTAAATGTCAGCCCCTTAAAACAATGTTGAAAAAGTGCACTACTCCATCCTATCAGAACGTAAATACTACTTCCATACAATAAATAATTACGCAGACATACCTATACTTATATCTCAAAACAACTTTCATTTGAACGTTAACTGCCGTTATTGTCGTTACGCGAAATTGAGTATGGTCAAGGATTTGCTCGAAGCGGATGTTATGACGTTACGGCCCGCTGCGGAACGATTTCGTAGTCCTCTTTATTATCGTCGTTATTATTTGCTGTCAATACACGAGCGTATCGTACCCTGGATCTTGTCCGATAGATCTCAAAGAATCTATATATATATATATATATATATATATATATATATATATATATACTGAAGTAATACACTACTAATATACTATTAAGTTGTCTCCGTGGTGTGTTGGGTTGAGCACACCGCGAGGACTCGGGTTCGATTCCCGGCCGCTCATCGAAGCGGGACTGGAAGAAGTCTAACCTTTCGAGACTCTGGCAACCATTTTTCCATATGAAATATTCTTCATCTTATGTGGACACGACAACAACAACAAGTAATACACTGGAATGCACACTACAGGAATTCTCTACTTACATTGTTTAAAGTCTATTTAATACAATAAATATATCTTTTTGAAGTGAAAACTTCTTTAGCCTCGTTGAGAGAGGGGAAAATCTTATGAGTTTGCGTCACCGACATGTTGAGGTTAATCTGGTATAAATGTAGCTATAGTATAACGAGTTGCACTTAGCTAACAGTGAAAGTATTCATATATCAAATGCTCTGGCACATATTTACACGTATACACATATATGCACTAAGAAATTGCAAATACCCGACTGTATGATGTGCGCGTTGGACGCTTTTTGGATGGGTAAAATCTTATGAGGACTATTTACTTTTCAATTTAAGTGCGACGCGCACAACATGTATATTGTACACTATATTATAAAGTGATACCCTTAAGGAAAATACTTATTTCCCACAATATATAGTGCAATTTTAGTGGGACATACATTTGAAGATACACAAAATATATAAAAATCGGCTAAGTACGATTAGGGCTTAAACTATGTAGGTTCGGGAGCTATACATTTGTAGTCACATTTTAAAAAGAATGGACGTATTATGTCCATTCTTTTTTTTAATTTTCCATATTGAAAATAAATTTTAAAGTTATATGTTAGAGGAATCTAATAAAGAAAAAATAAATAAAGATTGCATAACTCTAACGCATTAGGTATTTAGGTCTAATAAATTTTTTGAAGTGTTTGTTGACCTAAATGGTTAATTATTTATCGACGCAAAGAACAATAAAAAAAATGTTGAAGTAAAAAAAAATAAATCTTCTCATTTCTCACTTCCACAATTCTATATTTTTCAGTTTGCTCATTTGTATCTAGATATTTAATATGTGCAACATTAGTTTTTTTTTATGAATTACAAGGCGCCAACAGATGATTTTAAATCTAATTAAACTTAGAAATCTTAAAGAGAAACGAAACATATACACAAACTGATATCACAGTAGTGGTAACGCAAATAAAAACAAATGTAATTAAATTAAAATTAGTTTTGCATGGTACTAAGAATGACCTTTCGAGTTAATCAAAAGGAATTAAATTTCTTTAACCTTGTTTCGTCTCCTACTTCTCTTTTCAGAAATGTGATAATAATATTTTTTAAATGACTTTACTGGGATTAAATAATAATCAACATAATGTTTAGTTGCTAAGAAAAATCCGTACCCGACAGGGAGATAAAGGCTCTTTTCCCCATTTTGTAAGAAAGCGTAAACGTTAACATGTTCGTAGATATATTATAAATTATAAACTGTTAAAATTAAAAATATATTATGATATGTCTTTTAACCGATTAAAATATAAATTAGGACGCAATAACAAAATATGCTTGATAAATATCATTATTAACTAAAAAAATTATGAGTAGAACATCGAAAAAAGGTTAACTAAATAATGAAATATGAAAATAGAAATTTCTCATGGTTTGTGTATATACTAGAACGGCGTAAAATAGATTAGTTTAGGCAACTCAACACATACGCTACTCAACATTTTAAATTGAATTCTCTTTAAACCAAATCATGCAGAAAAAAATATAATCCTAGTTTTTATCGAATGGATACCGAATAGATCTGGTGATATCGAGCAACTTTTCTGGCATTAGAGACATGTTGGCTGGCTACCCAGATCTATCTAATGCTTTTGTATTACGACGTT
Source organism: Druceiella hillmani (assembly GCA_039881145.1). NCBI lineage: Eukaryota > Metazoa > Arthropoda > Insecta > Lepidoptera > Hepialidae > Druceiella > Druceiella hillmani. The sequence continues at coordinate 1,792,310 of JAYKKI010000132.1, forward strand.
GAAGAACGGTTACATACATGATAATATTTAACCTATGATGACAAAAACAATTTAGGGAAAATTTTAAAATATTTTATATTAAAATATTAATTTTAATTTTTTTTGTAAAAAAATTATTTATTCAAAACTTACTAAATCACTCTGAACCGTGGATGGATACCTTGGCAGCTTATCTTTTCATTTTAACTAGAAATAAAATGACACATGCCGTCTTATCATTAACAGAAACGAAGGTAAAAATGAAAATATAAAGTAACTTAATGCATAGATAAAGTTATGGCGTAAAAAATCAAAATATTTTATCAAGATTTAAGAAGTATTATTACTTTCCACGAGAACACACATCGCAATATATTTCTTATTACAATTTTTTCGTACCTATTTTTTATGTATATCTTAACTTCACAGTAGTTAAAATATATTTAATACCCTCTAACAATTATACGAATAATATTTAACAAAACTACTAAACCTATTTAAGAACATATGTATTATCTTAAAACTATTCAAGTTAACTTAAAGTTAGAAAAAAATACTTATTAAAAAAATATTAATGAAAATATTTGCTTTTATATTAACGTTAACGTATAGATGATGACTATTCCAAATTTAATTTAAAATTACTAGTTTCTTTGTAAACATTGAAGCAAACAAATTGTCACGAAAATTTACAGTGTGATTAAAATCCGCACGTCTTTTGTTGCATCCGGTTACGTTGACCTCAGAACTGATGTTTGCGGTTCGCAGTGCCGTTGCAGTGAATGGTTCTGTGGCTTAAGAAAGAGACAGGGACAGCGAGATAATGAACAGAGCTCGTAATACAATTTAATTAGAAATCAAATTAATTATATTTTTCCATCTGTCAATTAAATTATTCAATTACGTTATTTGCAATGTTTAAATGATTTGTTAGATTCTCATTTTTGATAGATAGCACCGCGAATTACTAGATGTAATTTAATTTTATGGCGATTTTAATAGTCAATTGCTCACGAAGATAAATTATTTGTTATTTACTTATTCCTAAATTATTTATTGTACTTCTCATTGAATTTACAATACAGATCTAATCAAAGTTTTAAAAACGCTAAATGAACAGCGTTCATAGCATAATCATTTATAGATTCTCGTTAAAAATTACACAGACGCAGTGAAAGAAAAAAAATTAGTGAAAGCCGTGTCCAACTAGCAAATAATTAAAATCAAACTACGGAATCCGATATTACGTAATATTTTTTTAATAATCCATTGTTTATTTCACCTTTCAAAACGTTTTATTCACTGTTTCAATCGTATTCATACAAGACTTGGTATTCAGGACACAGATATATATACTAATGTTCGTATTCAGGATACAGATATATAGATTCTTAATATAAATAAAATACAATAATAGTCAATAGATGCCAAATATTAAAAAAAAACTAATTAATAAGAGGACCGATGTTAACTGAGAGTTTTGACAATATTTATATACCAAAACAATAAAATTCAGAATTTTTTGTTATGATTTTTTTGGACTGGGCTGTATAGGTAACTATGAATAGAGAGAGGGTTTGTACTCATCAGTTATGTTACATGAATTTGATGCAAAAAGAGATAAGTTATATAATCACATGACACAGTAGATTTTTCTGACCAATAATAAGGAAGTAAAAATAAATGATATTATAATCGTTCCAAATTCTATGGGACTGAATTTTCCAAATGTGAAATAACGGAATTTGAAAGCGAAAAGTGCACAATTTTTCTTCCTAACTATTAACCATTGCAGTAAAATTCATAATTATTAAAAAGGAAACACAACAATATTTCAACCCTTTGGCACTATTACCATAAAAAGAAGATAATCAATTTTAATTCTTAAAATAAATTTATATTTCAAGTAATTTCAAGGGCAGCAAAATAAGTAATACGGATATATGTAAATAAAATATAAGAGAATAAAAACACCCGTCTTGAATTAAATTTTCAATGTAATAATTTATTTATAAAATTATATTATATCTGCAAGTGTTGTTTTGATACTAAATTAATATATCCATAAATTCGGCTTAAATTTCTCATTAAAATGTGGCGTATTTCAATTATTCTACCGCAAAATATCCGACGAGAATTGAGTAAATTTTATTCTACAAGTTTTAATCAATTTAAATGTACGTATACCCTGGGATCCAAGTTTTAATCCAGTTTTTAAAATAAAAAATAATACTTAATGTACAATTTGCCCAGTGCATTCCAAATTTCTAAATATGCGTTATTTATATGAAGAAAGAATTTCTGATCAAGATAGCTTTCACGATTAGTGTAGGGCTTGCCATACGTACGTGCGGCTTGCCGAGCATTCCCGTCACATAGCCCGTAAATGAAATACATTTCTGCATATTCACAAGCAATATAGATCTGAGATATTTTACAATACAATCGGTCAAACGATATCCAAATCACAGGCACAGACAAGGTCCAATTCAAGCGTAAGTCAACAAATAAAAACAGTGGTAGGATAAATAAGCTAGTAAAAAAGCGACGTTGTTGAGGAAAGGAGTATTGGGGGTCGCTTGATGGTCAAGAACAATAAAAAAATCACACGATTGGGAAAGAGACAGCGAAACAATTCTGGTAAGCGGTTGTTTTGATCGTAAGCATTTCTGCGAATGGGGAGTTATTTCAATAAAGCAGGTGTTTTTCAAATGTTTACAGAATTATTTGTAACAATGCTACCTTTACGGAATCTGTGTGAATTGTATATGTTTTTAAAATAATGTTCCAGAAGGGTGCCATATATTTTTTTACACCAGCATTGTTGAAAATCACTTTTCACTAAACATGAATTGAAAAAATGCACATTTTTCAGTGTTTAATTTTTAACTCCCCAATAATAACGAATGAATAACATTTTAATTAAGAAGACAAATATTCTCTTAAAGATCTTGGACAATGAAAAATCAGAAACAGTAATAACACCTAATAATTTTTTTTTCGTTGCGCAGTAACCAAAATTTAAAATAAAACTAAAATACTGATATCTCTAAAAGTATTAAGCATGGGATTATAACATTTATTGTTTCATATGTGTAATAACATTTTATTGGTGATATATATATATATATATATATATATACACCTTTAAAATATTCTTAATATATGAGTTGTCTGAATAGCTTGCATAATTTGCATTCTAAATATATGTGTACATGATCATGCAAGCCAGGATACGTGTTGTGTTGTGCGGCGTTGGAACAAAATATGGAACTCCGTAATTACATGAGTCGGTGTTACGTAAGTACATCATAGGATATCACATTTTTATAACTTCATCTTTTACAGAAATTCTTTTGAAAAAGCACATCTTTTACATCAATCGATCTGAAACTGTCCAATTAAATTCATTAAGCGTATTAATATAAAATCTGGATCACAAGTATAAACTTAGTTTTTAAGTTTGTAAAATCTGCAGAAAAAAATGCAAAATTGAAAGCAGTTTATGCATAAGAAAATATTCAATCGAGGCCACGAAAAAGTGTATTTACTGAATAGCTCAGTAAACATATATTTCCCGCAAGATTTTACCTTGGTTCCTTATCATGATCCATACATAATTTGCCATTCTTATTAAATTAATTTGTACATTTATTATAAGCGCTTCGGGTGGTTAATTTTATCTATATAAATTAAATTGCTCATTTAAATATTAGTGTATTATCTCACTACCCTTAAACCACTTTGAAAACTTTTCTTTCTTTCAATTGAATATTCCGTCACTAAACGGGTCTATTCTCCGAACCTTTTTATCAACTACTGTAATTCTTATTTAATATAAATAAGACTATAATACAATAATCTGATGTTCTTTTCAGTTATAAAATTAACATATATGTTATTTGTTAGAGTGCCTCAGACTACCTAATATTTAGGTATTTATTCACATATTTAGATGTCAAGATCAAATCAGATCCAAACTATTTCAATATTTAAAAAAGAATCGATTTTCAAGGTTATAAATTAAATTTATTAATGCCAAAAAATACTAAAAACACCATTCAACTTTTACTTCAGAGACCATAAATCGAAGGATAGAATTTGCCTTTCGATAGATAAGATTAAAGTAAGGCATAGACGGATTTTTCCCACGTATATGTAAATAATAAATATTACCACAATTATTTTCACAAGTGTAGTACGTCAAAAAATTATCGTAAAGAAGAAAATATTTAAATATAAATACGATCGATTAAATAAGAACCTTAACAACATTTCTGAAATTGATCCATTATGCAAAATGCCGCATCATAGCCCTACATCCACTGCAGACCGGGCAGTAGCAAAGCGTCTGAGGTCACATGATGATGGAGCGATATGCCGTGAAGACGTCGATATCACTAGTCGCAATACATCATCTCAACATACACGTAATTTCACCAGCGAGCCAAACGGGAGTAGTATTTCCCACTCGGCTTATTTATTTGATCGACAAGGGGCGATCAAGGTCGCTCAGGGAGATATTAGCTTCTGTTTATAGTGGCCCGAGTGGTTGATAGTGGTCATTGATATTAACTGTTAATGGCGTTGAATGTGTGTTGTGATAGTGATTTGATAAATATATTAAATTTATTGTACGAGTATCTTTTGATTTTTACTTGAAAATATGACTTTTTTGATGTCAATAAGAGTGAATTTTATACCAGGACACAATATTTATTTGTTGCAAGCCTAAACTATTTTATTTATTTTAAGAGACGAAATTCAATTAACAAATTTGGAAAACAAAATGATTTATTTCAAATATTAAATTATCCTATTCTGAAATAATTTTTTTTTCTAACGCATCAAGCAAGAATACCAGCCAGACTTTTTTACCTGGCTTTGGTACCTGGCCCCTTATACATTTTTAAATGGTATAATAGGCATGGCACATTATTTTATTGTATTATAACAGAATTTTAATAATATGTACAAGGAAAATGCATATGTTTTTTAGTTAAATGCATGGGCAAACTGAATGGGTTATAGGTAATAAGCCAATATTTTATTCCCTACTTCAACACTTAAAAGATCTTGTACGGGAATCAATGAAATTATTGCTCTTCAGTGCATGTTTTTTAACCGAAATAAACGACAAAATAATTTCTCTTTCACATTATTTACAATTTATTGAGAACCAACTGAAGATTTTACGGAAAATCAAATTTTATACAAGTTTGGCGGTATGTATCGAAGTATAACGACAGGTTAGAACATAATTTTGAGAAAAAGTTTGTCAGTTTTTATAAGGTAGATGATTATACGTTACACAGAACCAGTTTTTTTCATCCCCTTTTATAATTATTGCAGACGTTACAATAAAACTCCAGTCGTACTTTTACAAAATTTCTTGTGTAATACATGTTTCATGTTTCTTAAATCAAATGTGGTAAGTAGCTTCAACAATTTTCGATAGAGTTGGTACCACATAAAATGCTGACCTTCAAATTAAATCGGTCTATCTGGTTATAGCCGAAAATGTTAAGATTTCAAGACTTGTAATTTTAGGAGAAGACCTAGTTTTATTATTACAATATTTAGTGTTTCCTCTATATTTATTTAAAATATTGTATTAATTACTTTTCTTAAAAATATAAAAAATAAGTTATGCAGAATAGCCACAAATATAAATCTGAAAAATCACTCGGATGTCTGTTCGTCACAGAGGTTTTTGAAGTGACACTTTTTTGGGCGCGATGAGAATAAAGTATAAAGTACGCTACGTTTTTCATATAACGTTGGCGTTGAAACGTGGTCCTAGAATGTAACGAATGTATCGCAAAAAGGACGGTAAATTGGTACTCAGCTAACGACCGAGAGAGGAAAATGAAAACGGTACAATAAGGTAAGAAGTAAACGCATGAGCGAAAAATGGCGTTCTCTAAAGGTTATCAACTGATTTATATGTTATGTGTACCAAAAGAAAACTGTCAATTTCTTTTCATGAAAACAAGCAAAAATGGCACTCGCGCAAATGGCACTGTCAAAATTTTGGGCCAAAATAAACAAAAATGGCGCTCACTACTATGGCTTAACTGTTGTGTACGTTATGATTTTCAAAAGTAAAGTGTCAAAATTTTGTCGATTCATTTATCTATTTATGATTGACTTATTATTTTTTATAATGCCATACATAATGTGGTTAATGAAAGGTCTTAATTTATCTAAACAATATTTGCAGTATGTCTTAAATATCACTATTTTGTATATCTCTGGTTTCAAAAAAATTTGTTCGAAAGTGAATATGTACTAGCAAGATGGTCCCTTAAAAATTTGGTGACGATTTGATGATGAGATTTGAAAATAAAAAGTGGAACTGCTCAATGGAAGATAGTAAATAAATTGTGATTCAAGATATTTTCTACTGTTACTTTGCAAAATAATTATACAATCGACCAGGTCAGAATCTGAAGATGAGTTCAGGAGATGAACAATAGACCTCTTCTCTAACGGATTGTAGCAAATCAAGTGTGATTCATAACATTTGCTACTGGTAGTTGTCACTTTGCAAAATTGAACTGGTCAGAGTCTGATCATGACTTCTGGAGACAAACAATGTAATTCCCTAACGTATTATAGTAAATTAATCGTGATTTAAAATATTTGCAAATGGTAGCTGTCACAATAGACGTGATGAGGGCCTAATAATGAGTTTTTGATATGAAAAATGTAATTGTTTAACAGATGGGTGTAAGTCAACCATGATTCAAGGTATTTGCTATATCGGTAGTTGTCATTTTGAGAAATAACTACACCATCGACCAGGTCATGGTCTGATGATAAGTTCTGGAAATAATGAACGTACTCCTTAACGGATGTTAGTAAATCAACTGTGATTAATAATATTTGGTACCTTCCGCTTTTTCTCATTCTTTCTCTCTCTCTCTCCCTCTGCTGTTTTACCACTTAGTATTTACTTGCAGGTACAGGTTTAGATAGTTTCACATATGTCACGTCTATTAAGTTGCACTCGGTTTTTTTGTCGATTTGTCATAAAACTTTAGGTATTACATCTTCAGAAATAAGTTGAATATTAAAAAAAAATATGGACCATTCGCTTTTTATTTCTGTGACTACCGAACCTAAAATTATGAAAAGCAAAGGTTTTAGTAGCCTATGTACAGGTTGAAGCAAAGCTCTAGAGATGACTCTAGATACCGTAATTTTTAAACATTCGCCATATCTTTAAAGATTTGTGAAGAAATATATTTATGTTAGAGATATAGCAAGCAGTGTATTTATGTTATGCAAAATTTATATTTGTAAGTAATTTGTTATAACTACTATGTAGCCCTAAAGATTGATTAGTCGCTGAAAGTGTACGCAACATTTGTAGTGCTAGTCCTTCTCGTACTCTGGCATGGTTTGTTATTACAGATTCAGAAAACTAAAAACAAGTATTACTAAAAATAATTAAAAACTTTATTTTAATATCTCCCTGTCAGCTCTAAATGGTTATTCTAAAGATATTTTTTTATATTATAACAAAAAATATCGAATAGACAAAATATTATTATTGTGATAAATCATAACACTGTGTTGCAGATAAAGTTGTTATAAGCACTTGACTATCTATTGACGATGGTTTCTAAGAATAATTTAAGAAGTCATTACCTTAATCAGTACTTTTGAACCAGGTTTATAACAATTCATTACCATTTTTGTATTATTGGAATAAAACATAAAGTAATATGAAATACACCTTGTTGTCTATGATATTTTTTTGTTACAAAAACCGTATTCAGTACAAATTTTAGATTTATGCATTAAACAATTTAAATTATGTAAACATAACCTTGCTACAATGTTATATCTATTTTAGCAAATTTCTTTGGTGGTAAATTGGTATTACAATATTTTTTTATTACTCTCAAAAATATAGGACGAAAATAATGTAAAACATTTTTTTATTCATATTCCAGTGAGGGTTTTTTCACACCACGTATTATCGTCTTAATACGGTAGTTGATTCATTCTAAATTTTGATATTTTTCGTAGAATATTGTGACGAAAAAACTGTTTTTATTAAACTAAGCAATAAAAATGAAATACATGAAAAGTTTTGGATAAAAATAATGCTTATTAAGTAATTGACAAAACACTTTTTTTTATATGCAGGTTACTTCAAAGCGTTGGATACATAAAAACGATTTTAAATGAAAATATGAAAAATAATGTTTAAGGCAGAAAAATAGGAAATTTAACGCAATAAGTTAGAACCAACCATTGCAATGCAAATTATACTCGTACCCAACAGGTTTCCTTGCTTTCTAACTCTGTTCCAATAATTTTTTTTGGGAAACTCGTACTTTTCATACTTTTTTCCTTCGAATTATTAAATGTCTTTCATATACGTCCCCGTCCCTTCCATTCATGTAATATTTTTCCTGTGAAAATTTTCTATCAAGAACCATTTTATTCCATAATATTCCCCCTGATCAGTGGTAAACTGAGGAAGAGTGCTGAGAACTAAAGTCATTCCACTATAAAAATATACGTCTTATGTGCAAGATAAGGATTTATTCCTACAAATGTTATCTAAAGGTTATTTTATCTTGACTAGCTTTTAATATTCCAACAATGAATTATGTCACCAAACCAGATATTACGAATCATATAAGAAATTATCAGTCTTTCCTCTGAGTACCATTGTAGTTTTGAATGTACACTTCTGTTACAGATTTCTGTTTCCGCTATGTTTCAATACAAATTCCACGTTGCAATTTTATTTCAAACTAAATCTAATAAATCAAGCTACTAATAGTGTTCTATTAACGAACGCCAATACTATAAGTTTATATACTTGTTTTAAAACTGTAGTTATAATTGCCATGATTATAAATTTACTCAAAAGGGTTAACGTAAACTAACGTTGGACTAAAGAGTTGCTTTAGCGTCTAATCGCCGCCGACTCGTAGCTCGTTAACTACCCCTGGTAGATGACACGTCGTGTCCGCATTACAACTGACCGAGGTTTAAGTATGTTATCCTGTGAATAATAGATGCTAAAACAACTTACTCTTATTGTAGCGTTTTCTTTCTTAAAGGATCTTGAAATAATGGCTGCACAATAGATGTATAATTTTGCCACGTTTACGTACAATAAAAGTTGGTAGTTGAAACTTTGACAAAATAATTAGTTTTCTTCAGTTTTTGTTAAATTATAAAAATAATTTATTTTGCCTTTCGAGGCTCGTCGAGACGTCTTTAATTTGTTTTCATAGCCACATTTAAAAAACAATTCTTATACATTACCAAGTAAGTTTGTGTAATATAAAATCCGCTAAATAATACGTCTTAATACTATTCATAATTATTACATATCAAAATATTGTACGTGTGAAATATGTCAATCTTTAAAAATATAAGGTGGTTTGATAAGAATTAAGTAAATCACTGAAAATTAACCCCCCCCTCAAAGTTTATACAAAACTAAAACCATTTTAAATTTTGAATTTATTGATTTGTCATATTATTTACGTCATGCAATATTACGTATTGACTACTTGATAACGTGTAGATTAATTTCACGATAGAGCCAGAAAATAAAGCAAGGAAATTGTAATCTTGAAAAACATTAAAGCAACGGATAAAAGAAATAGATTTAGCATGCAATTTTTTCACAGTTAAACGAAACAACTTGATGTAGTATTATTTCTACTTTCTTTAAGTTCTTTACCCCGACCCAAGTTTCGTTGTATTACATCTTCATGTGGGCTATTAGCACAAATCTTCGCTATGCTGGGCTATTAGCAAAAATGATTTCTACAAAATTAACGCAAAATATATTCAATATGCAAATTTTTGTTTTTCGGCGAGTGGAATAAATCATTATTGTTAAAAAGTATTACAAATATAATTTCATTTTTTTTCTTTGATTGTATATTTCCAACATTATATAATATGATATTTTTTTTATATAACACCCGAGTTTCTGAAAATCTTCATTCCTTGCCCCAGACTTAATACCTATTTTTATGAGAATTTATTCAACGTTTATGCTCTGGAGTTACAGAATAATGTCGACAATGATATTTATAATTTATTCAAGTATACAAAAATCGTATGAAAATAATGTTCCTAACTTTATTTTCCACATTCCACTTCAAGGTTCCACCTGATATATACATATTGGAATATTCTTCTCTTTTTTTCTTTTTCAAAATTATAATTTAATAATGTATAATTTGTTTGTTATCATCATATTCTATTATTTAGCTGTCTTTTAGTGTTGTAAATACACTGTAATTTTTGGTCGGCTGGAAGATATTGTCCCTGTAGCAATACGTCGGCCATATGTACAAATTCGTGAAGTTAATAAATAATGCTGGACGAAAATACTAAGATTTTAAAGGAAATTCTTTCAAACATGCTGCCACCTGTTTCACCCAGCACACTTTTTATTTCATGATTTAATTCCAACAAACATAGTTATAAGAAACATTTTTAATAAGTATAATTACGCCATCGATAGATACGTAGCGTGAGTGGCCCTAAACTAAGAGAAAATTTTTCACAACTTTTTCCCAAATTTTCAGGAACTGGCCAGTGCAAATAAATCTTCGAGATGGACACGATTTATTTTCATCTCTTAAATAAGGCCCCTAAATAACATTCCATCTATTTGAGATGATAGTTTCATGACATGATGGAAGTCTATCAATAATCTACCAGATACAATATTTCACCGAAAACAATTTTGTGGGAGCTATTCAACCTTATTCATTTCAAAATAGTCAGCCCAGTATCATTGTGCTGCTAACCTTTTTTTTTAATTCTTTATAACACGTCTGAATTATGAATGCAATTAGTGAATATATTTTATTGAGTTAATTGATAAAAAAATATAAACCACATTTTCAATTTTTAAAGAAAATATCTGTAAAACATAGAGATTTTAAAAATATTGTTATTTAAAATTTAAACGAGAGGAATTGTATAGCATCTCAATAAATAGATTTGCTATTAAAAGCAGTATTACTTAAAATTAATTCTGGTATAATCCAAACGGCAGTGATAAACATGAGATTATATTATTATTTTCATTTAATAGTATTATTTTCCGAAAATATTGAATAAAAATGTAATATCTTTCAAAGATATGCACAGTAAAACTGTAACTACTTTGAGGGTTGTGTATAAATTTCCTTAATAACTAATCTTTCACTCGACAACAACTAGAATACTCAGATATTTTGCTTGCTTGAATAGTATGAGCAACGGTGTACTATCGATGAGTTGACGGTAAAATGCCGAATCAAATAGAATACTGCACTAGAATACTGTATTGATCTATTGGATTGTGATTGCTGTTAACTTTAACCTAGCTGAATCACAATATAAATATTGTGTCATTGAGTTATTGTTTTCGTTTAATGGAATTTCATTCATGTGTATTTTATAATTAACAACTCAAAATATTTCTGTCCATTAACAAAACCGTCCTCCTATATAAGTGTGACATATGAAAGACAACATACTGTCCTACAAGGCGAATCCAAGTTTTCATAAAACATTACCTTAGATATATCCTTAAGGAAAAATGCTGGTAGCATCTTTTTTTATTTTCCTGCAAGGAAAATTTAATGGAGGAGTGTAAAATTTGATATACTTAAAGTTTATATGGAAAATTAATACAGAAAGTCACAATATATATATATATATATATATATATATATATATATATATATATATATATATATATATATATATATAATCTGTGTTACAAATACATTAAATTATACTTTACATTAAAAGCATTAAACGATTCATTGTTTATATCTATACTGCTAATGTCCAACACAAAAAAATAGTCTGTGATCAAACAGTCGCACAGAGTAGAGATTGTCGTCGAAGTATTTAGTTATCATTTTTTACGCGAAATCAATCACATTTTTTAAAATAGTTCCCATGTCCAGAATTTACTCTGTCACACTTTTTTTATGTGTATAGATATGTATGTAAAACGTCTCCTTTATGATATTATGGTAAATATTTTTTTGAGTAAATGTTATTTCCATTCCATATTTGATATGCCTCTATGAATGGAAATCACGTTAATTAATTTTTTTTTCATAATTAAGTTATTCATTTTTAGTTATTATTTAACTCAAACAAAAAAAAATTAAATAAAAATAATCAGTATTTATTTCATTACGACTTCCCAATATACACTAATTTTAATGCTGCTCTTATATATGATTTTTAAATTTATTTATTTCTTTATATTTTTAGAACCAATAACGGACTTTAGAAACATACTAGGTTTTACAATCATAAGAAGTTTCTGTAATACAGATTTATCTATTACCTAGATTAATCGAAACTATTTGAAAATATAATGTTTCCTTAAATTCTAATACAAATATAAATATTTTATTTGTTCATTAGTATAACTATTTATTCATTCATATATCGTTTGCTACACCACATAGATTGATTATGTCGGAACTTTCGAAAACGAATTATGTCAGAACTTTCCAGTTTCCCGCGATATTAAACTGCGGAACCAATGGATCGCGGTCGCACCAGAAAATGATATATTTACGATAAGTGAAAACAAATTTGTGGAAATGTCTCGTCGTTTATTTTATAGCTCTTGTGTATTTTGTATTCTTATTTAATATATACCTTCTTTTGTTTTAATTTGTCAAACCATTAATTGTTACTTGTTAGAAATAGGTTTTCTGTAACAAATCGATAAATGTATGTAAATAAACAAATAAATAAAATTTTATATTTTATGGAATCAATCAGAATTACTAACTTGTCTTTCTTCCATTGGTCTGAATTTTTTACAATAGATACTTTTTGCCTTGTTAGTTAAGGTTACATCGCCAAATATACTGATATTTTAATTGTTATCTACGTTCATTTTCACTTAGAAATTTTAGAAAATTATCTCAATTTCTTATAATATCCAACCATAATTTAAACCTATGAAGTAACATAAATGTTTACATTTCAACTTCATTCGTGAAATCCTTCAGACGGAAATACAAAATTAGATTAAATTTTAGACGGTATAACTTATGGTGGGAAGAGTACGTCTTTTAAGAACAAATCGTTCAAATGTTAGCAATTTAGTCTGTTAAATGAATTAATTTAAACGCTATTATTTAATTTTTAATTTTATTTTAAAAATTTTGAAGTGTTTGACAATAATAAAAAAATATAAATAAGTTCTTCTTTTTGTAGTGAAAAAATGGCAGTATTAATTAAATATATTTATCTCATTTTTTGAGCCGTTTTAAGAGTTATTTTTAATTGTAAAAAGTTATAGTTTTAAAATTGAAGATATTAATGTAGTACTCTTACTGCCCCGTACAGTACTCAAAATACTATCGGAAAAAAAATGTTGCAAATTTTATACACTAAAACTTGAAAATGTTAACTCGATCCATAAAATAAATTATAGAGAGTTAATACTCGAAAAAAAATTATTTTGTCAAAAAAAAATTCACCATCAATTTAGGTACATAAGTTTATTATAACTTTGCTAACTTATTTGTTCAATTGTACACGATTTAAGGTTCACCTAATAAAATGATCAAGGGTTAAGTTAATCTTACCAAAAATTAAATTTATTTAGTCAAGTTACACAAAAAAAAAACAATTTCACTGGTCTCTATGCTAAAAATCGAAGCAGATGCGATGAACAATGCAAACTCTATGTAAAGTCTAGAAAAAACGTGTCTTTTTTTCACACATGTGTTTCTGTTTATCAAACTGTATAGAAAATATTAAGGAACGATATGACAATTCTTAACTGTTTCTGCAGAAATCCTTTATCAAATTGCAACTTGTTCTACAAAATCATTGCCATGGTTCCGACATCAATGAAGAAAAGTATACATTTTTACAGAAAAGTCCTTCAATATACTTAGTTTGATGCACAGAACCTGTTTGAATAATTTAAATTTCTCTGTTACAACCAGTGTACACATACAAATGTTACAAAATGTGTCCTTTATTCATAAACGTGATCCTGTGGATCAATATGATTAGAAGATATTTAAAAAAGAAAATTCAATAAAATTTATATAAAGCGAATTATATGAAAAATAAGTTTTAACAAATCTTACACCCAATGCAAATAAAATCCACTACATCATTTTTATTCATACAAAACAAAAAAGGAATATCTGACCTGATACTGTCGCGTCCAACCTTACTCCGAAGAGGATATGTAGCTCTGCAGATGTACTTCAACAGTTATCATGAGCCTTCACAACCGACCTTCCGCCACTGACTTGTGAATTTGAAATTTAAAAAAAAAATGTAAATATGCTATTTAATCAGTGCGTCAAGTAAAATAAATAGTTTAAAAAACTTACGACCAATTTATAGCCATAAATTCAAAACTGCGATATAACTGTGATAAATATATAAAGTTAAAGTCAGATTATTATTTTCTTAAAATGGTTTTCTTAAAATGACACAACTTAAACTAATTATATCACTGAAATTACGCATCACCTATTTATAAAAAGAAAAATATAAAAAATTTAAATATTATTTGTTATTCAAGTATTGCTTGTAATATTAATCAAATAATTTCAATTTATTTTTATTTTGATTATAAGAAAAGCTGACCAAATATCATTGGGACTTGTGCAAGTAAAATTTACTTTGCAATGACCTTTTAAACTTATGTGAAAGTGAAAATGTACTGTACACGGATGCTGTGCCTCTTTTGCGTTCCATCATATAGCTCGCGATACTGCCTGCAGGTATGATCCTCTTTACACGATAAAGTAATGATGACGTTCTGTTACTAAATATAAATATTATAGTTTAATGTACCTAGTGTCATATTATTAAAAGTCCTATTTCAAATGCACATCAAAATTAACAGGATGACAAGTCCTGCTTTTAAAATGTCAAGAAAAATTGTTTCTACTTAAAACCGTGGTAATGACTTTGGTCCAGTCTTTACCTTTATCTGAATACATCACATATTTTTCGATTTTTTTCCTTTAGTATTTTTCCTAATTGAATGGGGGGGGGGCAGCTATTTTAGAGGGTTTTTTTGTAAAAATTTTCAAAAATATTTACATAAATATATATATGACATATTTTTGGATTCCCGTTGTAACCAGTTTTATTTAATAAGTTGGAAAATATTTTTATATTGGACAATTGTATGCTAAATTTTTGTACTTTACGTATCATGTAATATGAGACAAATTTTAGTGACCGATAGACAGGCAGACATACGGAACACTAAACATTGAATAATTTATTTAATAAATGCTTCTTCCTAAAAGGCAGTAACAAAAATTAAGTTCGTTGTTAATGTTTAAATTTTTTACCAATTTTTTGTAATAAACGCTTTATATTTGAATGTTTTAAAATACTATTTTTCCTTTAAGTAAATCATATTTTATACGAGTTTATTTTTTCGCGCAAATTAATTTTATGAAGGTAACCACCCTCTAAATCCATTTGATTGTGATAGTTTTGAGAGAAATATTCGGCAGTTATTTTTTCATCAAACATTTAGTGGAAAATATGTATATTTAAATAGTAAATTATAAATAGTAAATAAACTTGTCTGTATCTACCACAATCATTTCACTGCCTGTGGTAGATATAGATACGTTCACTTACTGTAGCTATAATGAAAATATGTGAAAAAGTTTCTAATGAATAATGCGATTCACCAGCGATTTACCGATTCAGATTTCATTAATCATTTTATTACCATAATTAGTATAATTATTTTCAGGCACATATCAATGTGCTGATAATGCTATCTCATGAATAAATTTTATATAAACATCCTAACTTCTCTTCCCTAAGTGTACATAACTCACATATACAGTCTATGTGAGTTATGTATGCTTAGGGACAGATGTATTAAAAATATTGGTAAATGTAAAACGGCGGTGGCTAAAGCAAATAAGTGCAATATAATTTGAAAAATGATTATAGAAAATGAAAATATGATGGAAATTAATACTATGGTTTAGCAAGGAAAAAAGAAATCGTTAATTAACTGACTTTACATCGATTTTTGCGTATGTTTTAAATTTTAAACCCAATAAATATTATATTTGTTTATATGTAATGTTTCTAAATAAAAAGTCTTTATTATATCATTTCCCAGTAGTTAATATACCTCTTTTTAATTAGATATCAAAATCACATAACTATAATATATAACACTTGGCAATATTTATGGGTTGACCAAATTATGATACTCACATATATAATTCCCAGCTTTACTCAGAAAGAACAACTGGATTTTCTTTTGTATATTTCAAAAGATAGGTTTCAATAAGATTTAGGTCTATATAAAACATGATGCAAAGGATCTGAAATTTATAGTACAACATTGGATAAATCGTAATTGGTTTTCCTTTGAGTACAAGTGTTTTAAAGCACAGTGGCAGAAAAAGGCGATGGACATACATGTGGTCTTTTCAAAGCCAGCTACTAATTCGCTGGTTGTAAATTAAATAATGTATAGTAGCTTTTGGCCCATGTTACTGAACACAGCTAGAATATTAAATTAACAGATTGGTGAATTTAATAAGCATATCGTAAATTTTCCGCTCTACATACATTTCTTTTCAGCATGCATGTGTGTTTTTTCTGGTAGTGCACGAATTTCCTTTCTAAGTTAGAATACCTAGGAATATAGAATAGCTATAAAATATTAGAATACCCAGCAGCCAAGAAGAAAAAAATTTCTATGTATTAAAGCATTTCTATGTATTGCGATAAATAACCTGTAAAAACTATATGTTGAATAATATATAATAGGCAATTTACTTATTTTCTGTGGTTTTATCGCAAAGGTACAAATAAATAATTCAACACAATCAATGTACTCGGTAAGATACTTTCAAAGGGGTGGCAAAAAGAAATCGTTTCTAAATATATATGTATATATATATATATATATATATATATATATATATATATATATATACATACATATATATATTTATATATATATACATATACATATACGTGTGTGTTTATATTTAACATCTCATTTCTACATATATTGGTATCTTCCAAATCGGAATTGAACCATTGGTATCAAAGGTAATGATAAAATCTGTTATCCACTTTGGGTCGCTAATTGGATTGTGAATCGAAATTTATTGTTATATAATTTAAAAATTGGTCAAACAAATGACATTTGGATTTACCGATTTTACATCTTACGCGATAATATTTATTATATGAGGGGCTTTTATTTTTCAATGCTTTTTACTGAAAGTAAAATGTCCGAAATGATTGAACTGAATGTTAGCTGTTCGAGTTATGTTGACGCAGTTCAAATAATATCAAAATAATTGCAGATATTTTGTAAAAAGTTGCAAATATTTTATATATATTTAATATTTTATATATTTTGTAAAGAGTTCATAAATGATCCCTTGAGAAATTACAATAAAATTAATATTTTATGCATTTTCCGACAAATATATTTGCAAATCATATACCGTATATGTAATTCATTTAAAAATGTTATACTTACTGAATGAGACAACGTAACATTGCTACTTTTAAATTTGAAACTTTCATTTCTTTTCAGGATTCCGTTCTTCAACAATAAAAAAATGAGGCCTTACAGGATAACTTCGTTGTCCATCCGCCTGTCTGTCTGTCTGTCAAGACCATTTTTATCAGCAACGCTTGGAAGTATTAACTTGAAATGAACATCGAAACTTCGGTCTATGGTCCCTGGGATTTGTAATAAAAACCAGCTTCTAACTCAACGCAATAAAAATATTTTGAAAATACGGCCATTTACGCCACGTATTTAAACATTCGCAAATTAATCAAACACTGTCGGATATTTCCTGTTAACACAGACTCAGGAAGTTTGGCAAGAAGCAAGGTACAGTCACCGCAAGAGTAAGGAAAAAATTCAAAAAGCATTAATCTATTATATCACCTAAAAATATTTATTTTAAATACGCATCGGTGAATGATATGGTAGGCAATATATTTTCGATATAAAAAAATAAAATTGTGTTAATAGGAATATCATGTACAATTAAATATAAATAAATGTCAAAATATGTGCGGAACCTTCGTAGTGCGAGTTCCATTCGTGCTTGACTACTTTCTTATTGTCTACTCCGCTTTATTATCATCCAGCGTGCAAGCCTCGAGTTGTGAAAACAGAAATATTTATTGTTTGGGTAATTTTAAAAGTAAATATGTATTAATAACTCTCTGTATGAATAAGAGATCTCTCCCTAAAAATGGTGCTATTTTTAGGTTTTTAAAAAATTTATTAGGGTCTAAATTTGCTTTTGGAAAATGACGTACGTTTCCGTCCGTCGGTCTGCACATACGACTATGCACGTATGTACGCTACTAGTCGCAATTCTTGATTTTCTTTTGACTTTGATTTTGGTGGTTCTCTCTCTTTAGATTAAATAGTTATAGTGATAGAAGTCAATTGATTTTCATAATGAATTTAAAAATTTAAATTTTCCGCGCTCCGCGACTATCCTCCGCCTTTGTTTTGTGCGGATCTCTTCGGCTCTTATCTTTACTCCGTGCTGTTAACGCTCTCTGCTCTGCTGTTCAACTTCTTTTATACTTTTTTTATTTCCAAATTTTTCTTGTATTGTTTATTTATTGTACAAAATTCGGGCTTCATTTAGGTATTTCCTTTTATATTTTATATAATTATCTCATATAAATATACGCGCTACTTTCAATGATGTAACTCCTCAGATCAGGCGTTTCTGATTTGAACCCTACCCCAAGGTGGAAAATGTTCATTAATTTACAAAGTTAAATTATGATGGAGCCAAGACTGAAATATTTTTATAAATAAATATTTGTTTTTTTTTATCATTATCCCATAATAGTTTAGTTCTTTTTATTATTTTTTATATTTTTTTTGTATGCAGGTATTGTAAACTTCCTAAATTAATGCAATAATCAAAAGAGTCACAAATATAACAGCCACAAGAATTTTATTCCCGGCTAAAGAAACCAGAATTTGGATATTGGAGATATATTAAACTGGGGTACATAATAACTAAGTACTTATCAGTCTACGGAAGACCGCTTTTAAAGGTCATCATATGTGGAAAATTAATTTTGTACGCTGTGATACATATATATATGTATATACATATATATATATATATATATATATATATATATATATATATATATATATATATAACGTAAATATTTTGATACAGCACATATAATACATTGGTGTATAGTTGATTTTATATAAATATATATAAAATCAACTATACACCAATGTATTATATGTGCTGTATCAAAATATTTACGTTTCATTGGGGTATACATGTTTAATTTCAATTTAATTTAGTTATCCAATATTTTAATCATATTCCATTAATTTGTAGACCAAATTCTATTAAGTGAAAGCGTTTTAATCTGAATACTTAGTATAAATCATTTGATGTACGAGAATTCCAGGTTAAAAGTTTAGCGTTATGATATTATAATTAATCAGGATGCCGGAATAAAAAGTCTAGCGTTACGAAAATAGCGAATGTTTTAATAATCACAAACAGTAGGGTTGAGTGGCACATATCATATACAAGTATTTTGATAAAAGTTTAAGCATCTGGTAATAATAAAGGTATCTGAAAATATTCAAAGTCGTTGCGAATAATCGACGCACTTCATGGGCATCCGTTTCCAGACTGCCAATCTATTTCAGGAGGAAACGGCAAATGAAAACAAAACAGCCAATAACGATTTAAAAAAAAACAACAGTTATAGACGCTGAACGTAGTAGACTTTATAGGAAAAGGGAAAAGTGTAACCGCGAATATCCTGCCCTATCTGATAATAGCACAGGCATTACCAAAAGTCAATAATAAAAGTAATATTTTCATATTAAAATCATACAATTGGTTGTAACTATTGTTTTTTTTGTTTCAACTCTCTCTATCCATAGATGATTTTATATTAAAAACTTCTGGCTGTGTTCGGTCATAGTACACAATTACCTTTATTCCTTTCCTGAAACCAGGAGGAAAGTGAACAATGATCCCCCATCATAATATTTGAATTAACAATACTGTTTCCCTTAATTTATTTAAGTATTTTTAATACTACTTTGAATGATTGCCGATACTAAATCAATTAAATATACAAGGAATGGCGATAGACGACGAGCGATAATGTAAAGCAAATATATTATTCAAGACGTGTTTGCGCAGGCTACTTTGGTTGGAAAACAAGGAAAAGCTTTTAAATTCGTTAGTTGTGAAGTTCGATAACCGAAGTGGGAATTAATCTAAAAGGACAAATTTGAACAAGGAAATGAGAGAGTATCCTGAAAAGGAAAAAGCTTTAGTAAAATATATTTGTAAGTAAAATAGTTTAGGAAATAAATTGATTTATTTTTGGAGAATAGGGAAATACGGAAATTAATTTTTGTTCACAAATCGATATTTTATTTATAGTTGGTAGAACACATGACAATATTCTATTTAAAGCCTCGGATTAAAAATCTTAGGGCTTACTTCACACATAGGATTTGGAGAGAGGATAAGTTGGTAAATAAATTAACTGCAATTTACAATTAACGAATATACATATTAACTGTTTTTATTCCTGTTTACCTAAAATATAAGGAATTGAACACATTCATTTCGATCATGAATTATTTCAATGTTTGGTTAGATCAAAAGCAAGAGGTGATTTATCCCAACCGAACTGTGTACAAAAAATCGGACTTGAATCATTCGATTTTATTTTTTTTAAATATAAATATAAATTTTGATAAAAGACGGATTTATGGTTATTTACTTATTTTTCAATATATGTAAAGATGTTACTAGCAAAAATAACGAAAAAAATACTTTCAAACAACATCCCATGTTATGCATGAAACTTAGATATAGATATTTAGATATGTGCAGGTAAATGTACTTTATTTTTATGTTAAATTAAATTATTTCTGCATAAAACAGTTTCTGAGGAAAGCGGTTGTATCAAACGGATGCACAGACGTTCGAGTGCTCGTCCAAAAGTACACTTTCTCATTTTAAATTGGGAAGCCCTATTTATAGTTTTCGTTAACTATGTCTCTTGGAATTGTTTTAAATAGTGTAATTATAAAAAAAAATAATTGTAGGGGTGGCACTCCATATATTTGACAAAGGGATGAAAAAAATCCTGGGACTATGGGCGTGTGGGGCTAAATAGATTTAATGAATTGATAAAGAGGTTCCAAAATCATTTTTTTATTCAGTTGCTGGTAGAGAGATATGCGCTTCTAAAGTCGTAAAAAGTCTTTTCGCCCCCTCTAGTTTTTCAAATAACGTGTGTAAAATTATGAACAAAATTAAGGTATCGGAACTAGAAATAAATTTTCAAGAAAAGAGGATTTCAATAAGATATGTTGTGCAATTTTTGAGACATAGGATATTTTTTGTATCGACCACAGTGATAAATTTGTTTTTCAGTGTCTGGTAAATACAAAGTTATAATTTTAGTATCGTTTGGTATTACGGTCATGCGCGATACGGACTCGAACTAGGTTAGTTGTTTTAATTAAGATTCTCTCAGAGGTGGCAAAAATATTTTATTCGGGACATAGATAAGGTCATTTTAATTTTATTTATGAATATATAGGTAAATTCGTTTATGCAAAATAACTGATGTTATATTAAATTCTTACACGTAAGTCTATTATAAGTGACGTAAAGTGACAAAAATGGTAATACAAATCAAATTGTAGTCTTTTGAAGATTACGCTTTAAACGACAATTAAGTCGTTACTCTCAGTCTTAATTCCTTATTTCCATGGGCAGATTCAAGGTCATTTGAAGTGAAAGAAAATTTCCCAGTTTTTTAATTGACAACTTTTTCTTTCATAATTTATTCTATTCCTTACCACTACTCTAATCGTTGAAACGTCGAGATTTCGACTTCGAATTTAAAAGCTCTTGCGTGTATTTTCATATACACGCAAAAGCTTTTAAATAATTATACTTGCACGTGCCTTTATGTTACCCCTCTTATGTATTTTATTTTAATTTAAAACGTGATTATTATAGATTGTGTGATATTAGATATTGCAAAAAAATGCGAAAGATAGAATAAAACAAATTCAAATATATAGACCTCTTATTCTGTCTACAATTTAAAATGCGTGTTTAAATCTTTTAACGAATATAAATATTGTGGCAAAAAAATGGAAAATATATTTCATAAAAAAGGAAGTTGATACTAAAAACTGTCTATAATATTGGACGAAATCGTAATTCACTAAAAAGCCATATCTGAGTTTTACATTCTCGGAAATAAGCTTTTAGACTAGTATGGGGGACTAGCAATTAGTTGTGGTCACCAAATCAGCAGAGTCAGATTGTAGAACCATCCTTCAGTTGTAAAAACCGTTCAAGCCATCTAAGCAAAATAATATTTCATTGTTTTATTTCATCCTGCACATGATTGGATTTATATTATGTATGAATATATGTATGGCTTTATATTATGTATAACATAAATTTTTATATTCTATATGGATTTATATTATGTATAATATAAATTTTTAATTAATTTAGTATCCACTTTAGATATAAGTGTTTTATTATTTTTTTGGATTTTACCCGTTAAGAATCGATTTCCATATATAGCGCCTGGTATGAACTTTTTTGAGTAGTAAAATAAGCAGTTTAGATCGTACGAAATTCATAGCGTTAAAAAAAGTGTAATGGTCTAATTTCAGGTACATCTCTAATTGACATTTCGAAGTGTTTACTGACAGTTGTAAGCATCGTTTGTTTCGGCTGAAAGTATTGCGTTAAACTAAAGTACTAAAAGGAATACAAGAAAAATAAACTATATGGAAGGAGAGTTAAAATATTGGTTTCTTACAACGATGTAATTGAAAATAAACGTATCGACGGAGCAAACGTGAAGATAAAAAAAATGCAGATATTGTATTATTATTAATAAAAGAATAGGTTCACGTTTATTATGAAAATAGTATTTGGTTATTTATTTATTGAAAGGTTCACAAAACAAGTTGCTATCATGTGGATATATAATAAAAAGAACAGAGTATTAAACTAGACTACAACTCTAATTATGTGTGCACAAAATAGTTAGAGTATTCATACGAGTATATATATATTTGCAAGGGTTATTTGTGTTATAAAATATATCACATAATATATTGAACAATTATTAATTATTAACTTAGAATAATATTATTTTCTACATGCTGAAGAAAACGCTAATTCTATAGTAGCTGATTTTAATTTATAAATAATATTATTCGCAATTAAATGAAACTACGCGATGTAGTATTATTTCTACTATCTTTAATTTCTTTACCACGACCTAGGTTTCGTTGTATTACAACATCTTCAGGTGGAATCTTTGCTAATATCCCACCTGAAGATGTTGTAATACAACGAAACCTAGGTCGTGGTAAAGAAATTAAAGATAGTAGAAATAATACTACATCGCGTAGTTTCATTTAATTGCGAATAATGAATTTCTACAAAATTAACGCCAAATATATTCAATATCAAATAATATTATATTTTTTTATTTCTTTTTTAAATATTAATAATTTATGTCTTAAGATGGATGTTGAGAGTTTTTAGATTATTAATTTTGATACTTATATATTTTTATTCTATTTTGTGTTTTTAAATATTGTTTTTTTCTTATTTTGTTTTTCTTTTATTTATTTATTCATTAATTTTTTATATGCATATTTTTTTATTAAACAGGGTGTTTATATATGTTTGTACTATTTTTATTTTAATTACTTTTATTTTTAAAAATGGCTCTGCTAATATTGTGTTTTATTTATTATAAGTAAAGTGAATCATGTGGCTAGTCAGATTTAAATTCAATAATAGAATATGTTAATTACGAATACTAATAAATAAATAATTATCAATAACTTCCTAATTTAAATCAGTGCTAAGGAAATTTGTCCCTGATTTCTAATTGGTGCTACTTTAACACATATAATGATACAAGTTCTGTGGGTACAAATATCTGTAACACTATCTACAAATTTTAAAATTAATTGCGTCAACGCATTAAAAAATTACACCAATTTATGACGCATATTTTGATAATTGCAAAAAAATCGAAACCTATATGTACTTCCCGTTGACTTAGTATCATGAAATTTAACAAGAAGCAAAGACTCAAAGCACAAGTACAAATAACAATCATTAATTTGTGATTATATAAAAAGATATTTTTATTTAAATATGGGCGTGTGAAAGTATATTTTTAGCAGTTATTACACTCTTTTTATGTCGCGTCAATTACCAGAGGGAAAAATCAATTTTAAAAACTATATCCAAAATGAGAAATGGAAAACCAGGAGTATTACTATTTCTGGCTGAACGATTGCAGAATTTAATTATCCTAACCTGACGTATTTGATAATATGCTAGGTTAATATAACATTAATTAGATTGAATAAAAATATAATTCCTTGACTTACTGACTTGTTTAGTAAATCTTAAAGTTTTATCCTGAATTTTATTAATATCTATAACGACTAATCAAACTATTTCTTAAACATTTATTTGTGTGCATGTTTGCGCACGCGCATGTGCGTGACTGCGTGAGTGACTGAGTTCGTGCGTGCGTGTGTGCGAGCGTGCGTGCGTGGGTGCCTACGTACGTGCGTGCGTTCGTATGTACGTGCGTTCTTACGTGCATGCGTGCGTGCATGCGTGTGTGTGTGTGTGTGTGTGTGTGTAATTTCGTCTTAATATTGTGATAACAATAAAAGATAAGGGACATTTTCATTACTCATTGATTTGAGATCGAGCTCATTCCTAAAAGTTTTATTAAGTATTTAACACGGCACGTCTAAAGATTTACTTAATCCATGGTTTCACGAAAAGTTTGTTACACATGTTTCTTTAAAACAAATCGAGCTTTGTTTGTGTGATAAGGGTTTTGTACCTACATCTTAACTCACAAGAAGATCGATAGGATTTATAAAGAGACATATATGCATATGTGTTACCTAAATTATTTTAAACTTTCTACTCAAAAATACAACGATGACTGGAATATTTGGACGACATAAAATAACAATTAATTTTCTTAACCTATAATAGTTATTTAATTATTAATTTCCCTTCGAATTGCGACTCAAATACATTAGAAAACAGATTATTTTTTAAAGTTTTGCTTAATCAATGTTTTTTCGCCATTATCTTTCTCGTATTATATTAATCTATCGTTATCAGATAATGATTTACTCATTTGTAGCTTAAAAATAAAAATTACATCTTTCATTCTCCTGAATCTTGGTGAATATAGCGTTTTATATAATATTTAACTGTGCCTATTATTTGGATGTTATAAAGCTATGCTCATTAATTTTAGGATTGGCGCGAATAAAGAAGGTTTAATCCTATTTCCAAAACAGAGAGCTTTTCTACCAAGTATTTGAGTTATTTGCTATTGTGTTTAATATTTATTTTTTTTTCGAAAAATACCAAACCAATACCAATTTTGAAATTGCCATGAAAAATAAAATACCAAACCAATATGAATTTTGAAATTGCCATTTTGAAAATACCAATTTTCAAATTGCCATGCTGTATTTTGACGGAATTGATCAATTTTATTTTATTCAATAACTGACCAAAGTGTATAAAATAATATTTTCTGATCCAAAAGGAAAGTGAAGAGGCATAGTAACGGGTATTATCGCATCACTATTTAAATGTTTATATTTCAAAATACTATGTCGTCGCGTTTCATGTGAATTTTTCTTAAAATTACTTCATTCCTAAAGAAAATGCAATCCTCAAATTTTCTGATGTATTAAAATGTAATTTTAAGAATAATCATATTTTGTAAATGGTAGCAAAATACTGTATTTAATAAACCGAGGATTTACAAAGAAAAACAGTAATGTGAGCCTCATTTACTTCAAGAAGAAATTATTTTATGCATTTGTACTAGTTTATATTAACATAACCAAGTTGGAACCTTTATTTATTTGATTATGAGACATTCGCTCAAAAATATACCTACCCTATTTATTTAATCAATAAATACTATTTCACATACTTTAGTTGATTTATCTCACAATTTCTCATAATGATCATACAGTTTAGACAATTGTATATTGTTGAAAAATAGACTGAACTACATCGAAAAAGGAAAAGTAATCAGAAAAAATTGATTTAATAAATCGTCGAATTTGAGACAATTTATCATTAATGAATCAACACAATGTAAAATTAATCATCTATGACCAATTACTTAACGACATACAAGATTTAGAAGAAGCTGTAAGTAACATTATGATATAAAGTTGAGTGCGTCACTACTTTCAGTGCTTCAGAAGGGCGATTCAGTGTGCGCTGTGTATACGCAGTAGGCGTCAATTTTAATGTATAACATTTATGCAAGGAAATAGTTTTAGACGTTCTTTTGTTTTCATGAAGCCATACTATATAGCAGCAATAAAAATAAAACTTCAAATGTCTTATTTTTCTTAGAATTTAACCTATTTTAGAATCAATATTTCCAAACTTATTTAAAAAAAATAATTGCATTAGTTTGCAAAATTTCAAATTGATACGTTACTTAGAAGTGCGCAAAAAATTAGTTGTAAAATTTATTTATAATATTGCTTTTCACATCAAAGCCACAGAGTTGATATGCTGATGACGGAGAGAGGTGGTTAAATGAACCTTTCAGTGGCTAACAGTAATCCTGTAGAATTTAAGGTCATTTGACTCGAGACAATTTAAGGTCATTTATCTGAAAGAGCTCTTTAATTACATACTGTAAACGGAAGGTTTTGATGACGGAATACAAATGTGGTAATGGGAACTTTTAAATGATTGACAGTAAACCCATCGAATTTGTGCTCTTTATGGATCCTTTTATTACAAATGCGCTTTTACGGTTTTCTTTTTATTCTAAATATATTTTTTATATATATATTAGTATCGTTTTAAAGAAATTATTTTACGACATTAGAATGTATTATTTCACCCTAAGCTTTTTTATCTGTTCGAACGATTTTAGCGGCATGTATTCTTTATCAATCCTTATGGCTGTAGGCTATTTCACAGGCGGATTTTTTCACACGGCAAGTGAATAGCGTATATCGTAACGAGAGAGAGAGTTAATAACTCGTTGTTTGTGAAAAAAATAATTTCTAGAAATGGCTTTTTTCACCGAACACTGTCTTTTAAATGCATCAAGGGAAAAATTTTGTATTGCCTTTAAGTCAATTTGTGGTGTTCCTTTGGTAAGACTGAATAAAATTTTATTTTCCACAGAAAATTAATTTCCCAAGCGACGTCAAATCATTCTGTTACTTTGGAATTGTGCAACGCTTGAGAAAACAAATGTTTAATCCGACCGGGCGGCGGAGCCGCCCGAGTGCTAACAACATAATTATCGAGAATGTCAAAAAGTTTATTCAAACACTAAATGTCCACGAATGGGTATGTCGCACCGATTTTACCGTCTTTACTCGCACATTTCTTTTTCATTCTAAATTTGAAAAATAGCAAAAATAATAAATATTTCACAGAAACAAGTATGTTTATTATCCATTCCCATTTTAAGTATAGAAACTTAATTCAAAGAATTGAAAAGTCCTACTAAATAATCATTTTCTTTTTCAATCACAATTTTCTCAATCAAACTGACACAGGATATGTTATTTAAATTGGACAGAAATATGTAGTCTTTTAATTCTTTTTATTTTTCTATCTTGAAATTTATCTCAATTTTTATTAAGTTCGAAGTGAAAAAGTTAGCGGACGCCTAACTTGGCCACTTTTAATTTAGAATCAGCCCCGTATATTCTCAGAAAAGAAAATTGTACAGTTTTTGGTAAAGACTTCAATTATGACCTAGTACTTTTCGTTATTACAACAGAAAGTGCTAAAATGTTTTACTCTAAAATTGAGTTTATATATATATATGTATATATATATATATATATATATATATATATATATATATATAAGTTTATATCTTATACACACGTCTTAGAGTTCGTTTGACTTAAAAGTGATATTATTAATCTGTTAAAGATTTCCAAAAAAAAAACATAATTTCACTTCATTCTATTTGTCAATTGTGCAACTTTTCATCACGTTTTCAGACATGCGCTTATACTGTTATGAAATTCAAACCACTTTTCCGTGGTGTAATACTTTCGTCATTCATTTTTATAATAAACTGATATTGTAATATATTGTTATAAATATTTATTTTCTAGTCTTGCATTAAGTTGATATTTAATAATGTATTAATGGTAACTATTTATATATTTTTTTACATTCATTATTATTTATATTTGTGTTTATTTCTCCTTCCAAAATTAATCTTCCTTTTTAGGCCTATTTCATTGCCAAATTAATTTTTTTAACAAAGTGCTTCATGCAACTACAATCGAAAATATTTTAACTTCTTTCCATAAGTAAAATTGAGTATGTAAATTATACTCCAAGGATAATTTTTAGATTTTGCTACTATTTCAGGCAGTCTATATCTAACGACATGTCCACGTGTCCTCGGTTGTTCCACCACTTTTTTGAGATATCGTAGGTACCAAGTGTATTTGGATCCATCTTTGTACATGAACTATGTTAAGTGTCCCGCCATTCCTATTTAAGTTTTTAAGCGATGACAATATACTTGGGTAATCAAGTTTGGCTGTTTAAACAGTGTTACTGTTATTATTTTAATATCTGTTTTAATATTGTTGTCTCAACCTTGTAGTTAATACTGCGATCGATTGCATGTCTATTACAAAATTTGCAAGTCTTGTGACTGCAAAAGCAAGAAAACAATTTTTGCAAATATTCTTTTTAGAACATTTAATAAAAATTTTTGTTTCTCAAATATTTTAGATGTAAAGTCAATAGAGTGAAGTTTAAAAATATAATTTAACAACAACAGAAGGAAATTTTTATTTTGCAATATTTTGTTCGACACTTATATGGAATAATTTTAAACAATATGACGTATTACGAAAAAAAACAATGTTATTCAAAATTTACAGTTGATATTAAATCTCATAGTTTTTGAGAAATTAATAGTAAATATTCATAAAGAGTTTAATAGAAACACTATGTACTCTTAAATATTTATGTATGCCTTAGCGTAGAATCTGCCTAGAGCAAGATCTACTCGTGTTTAAATACATTACCAATTAAAGGTTATTTATGAAATGTTTAGAAGTTTGTTTTAGAGACGGTAGACGTCCGAGTCGTCCGAGTTGTCATCTCTGGTTGTCCACTCCAAACTAAATAATATTAACTTATCTTTATGTAATCATCTTTGTTCAAGTTTCTTTTCTGATTTCATATTTACACTTTACTCTACATGTCGAATTGTATACTTTTTTACTCGGTGTAAAAATTTTCCCAAACATTCGCTTATTTCTAACAATCATCTCTTTTGCCAACTGATAATTAAATGGTAATATATTTTTAGAAAATACGAAATAGTCTTCACGGTTGTAATTTCATTAACAAATTATAAAAAACCTGTAAAAATATTTTTAAAAAATGTTTATGCCTTGCAAATTTTTCGAATGATTAAATTTTAATATTTAACGTTAGGAAACCTAATTTCACTATCACTGTGAATAAACTGATATTAACTTCTTCGCTCGATACTTGTGTAATGTAATATAACTTTCAACAAATAGTATATTTGGTATAAATAGATTACCGGTGTCACTTATTACATTACATAGGTAATGAGAATTAAATCAGCTCTCTAACTTTGTTGTTTCAATAAGTTTTGAATTTTGAACATAGTTTTTATTTCGTTTATATCAACAAATAATTTAATTTTACCCTGATTATCTTCATTTAACATTTTCACTTTATGCATTGCTTTCAGACATACTTAATATCAACATTTTTATACATTTAATTGTTTATGATTTTATCGTAAAATACCTCAATCCTTTATTTCCATAAATATCAATCTAGTATTCTCACATTCTGCTTACGGGTTAAATTTCATTTCTACGCAAGTGTATTTTTTTCCTGGTTGGAATAAATACTTTGCAGTATGCACGCACGCATGCTCTTACAAACACACAGACATATACAACACACACACGCGGTCTCGCGCGCATATGCACATGAAGAGTCGCGAGCGCGCGCATTCCCACAAACACGCAAACACACACGGGCGCAAGTGTACGCAAACACACACACACATAAACACGCACCTAAACATGCAATCCCACACACACACACTCAAGCGCAAGTAAACTTATCTCTGTAACTACTGAATTTTTAATACATTGTTTTTC
Organism: Druceiella hillmani; assembly: GCA_039881145.1. Taxonomy (NCBI): domain Eukaryota; kingdom Metazoa; phylum Arthropoda; class Insecta; order Lepidoptera; family Hepialidae; genus Druceiella; species Druceiella hillmani. The sequence goes on from JAYKKI010000132.1 coordinate 1,822,614, forward strand.
GTGTAGTATTTTTTGAAAATTTTAGACAAATGTTGTCAATAATTGTACTAATTAATATTGTAGGTATTAAGAAAATAATTTAAAAATTAGGGTTAATTATTACAGACACAAAATATCAAATATACATCAGATTTTAATTCGTTGCAAGTGTCCAGGTATGTCTTAAAATTGAGGAACAAAACGTTGAGAAATCAGTTGCCCAATATGCATAATGTTCTATCATCACTGGGATGTTATTAGTAAATATGATGTTGACACAAAGCTGAATGATACTTCATTTTAATTATAGTGATAAATTAGTATATATTAATTGACAAAACCTATTCTAAAAAACAAATAAAAATTTAGTTAAATATCCTTCATGCCATATATTTAAACAAATTTTTACAATACGCTCGCTGTTCACCTACTTTTCCCTTAATACACTTAATCTATAAAATCACTTTATTATCAAGAATATTTTTTTACGACTGTACGTAACCCTGCTACGAATAGTTGGAATTGGAATGTTATAAGGCGGTAACAGATAGTTTATAGAATTACATATAAATAACTAAACATACGAATGGGCCGTTGTAATGTAAAATCTCTTGCAAAAAAAAATTAGGCAACATTTCTTTAAATTAATTACTACACCAAATGTTAATTATTATCCCCTGCATCTGCTCAAATACCTTTAATTACACATCATTGATGCTTACACAAACTACTCAGCAACCTCTCTGCTTACGTCGTTAGTAATAGACCCGGTTGTTTAATGTCTGGTTAAGTTTAATTAAAGCTAAATATTTTAAGACAAATTAGTTGCCGAATCGCGTTTTGAAAGCGTCTAATTTATGATGACCTGATAGTGATGGCTCGTCATATTTCATCGAAAGCAGAAGCTTTCGAATAGGCAAAGCGATGTTTAACCAAAGCGTTACGTAACTTATCGGTGTCAGGCTGAATTGAATTTTGATTAATTTGTTTGTTGATACTATTAATCATATTATGAAAAAAAAATTAAATAGTACGAAGAAAATAAACTGATTAAAGTAATGATATTATTTGGACATGAAAGCCTATCGTTTTCATTTTATTTTCTGTTTGTGTTTATAATATGTATTTAATCTGAATTTCCAAGAGTAGATATAAAAGTAATAAATGTTATTATATATATTTTATTTATTTCAGGTTACTGTATACACAATAGTTTGAACACAGATTTTGGGAGACTTATGGTTACAATGGTTAATTAGTATTTAAAAATTCACCATATAAACAATATGTGCAACATGAAAGGGATAATAGAAGTAAATATAAAATAAATACAGTGAAAATACGAGAAATTATAGCTTTTGAATTTAAAATGCATAGAAATGAGTCGTAACTGATATTTAGAAAAGAAGATTTATACAATCAGTAAATATAAACATTACATATGTTTCTTGTCAAAATACATAAAAAGAAACATTAGAAATAAAAATTTCATAAATATCCCTTTTTAGGTTAAATTGTGAATGTCTCGTTGTTGTTGGAGTATTTTTTTAAGAAAATTCCCTGAATAAGATTATTTATTTAAAAACGTAAACCCATTCTGTTGTTACGAGTTTGACTCGTAATATAGATTACGAGTCAAACATGAAACTACGATTCGACATATAAGAAACAAACATGGAAAATAATGCAAGATGCTTCGATATGTTTTGCGAGCTACTGCTCGTTATACCGATAACAGGTCAAACAGAAGAACTAAATGTAAAAAAATTGAATAGCTTGAACTAGATTACCAAGTCTTTGCATTGTTTGTTTGAGCCCACGCGTTGCAGCATTCTCGCGAAGCGTTTCCCGGTTGAACATTTTTTGCTGTTTCTCAGAAATATTGAGTTGTTAACAAATCGATTGAAATAAAACAATCATATGCACTTTCTTGAAATTTGTTCACTAAGATATAATTCTATAACTCAGTAACGACAACTCACCTCGTTAGTCTATAACTCAAATGTGCTATAACATTTAAGCCGTAGGAGTGGAGACTTTTCATAGACTCCTCAAAGCTGAGTTTAAACGCTGTTCTGCTCCATACCTGAAACGCATAACCTTTGATTCCATTATGTTATTCGGTTCATATTAAAGAAATATTAGAAAATGTAAAATTAACTTTAGACGCTATCATTGCTTTATTCTTGAGTTTGCAAATAGTTTATACAAAATACTGTCGTTTTTTATGCGAATGGGACAGCCGAACTAGATATTTACATTACTAAGAAAATACTGAATTCCAAGATAAAATCTATGCCCGAGGAAAGAACGCCAGGCGTTATCTCCTAATTGAATTCCTCAAAAAAATTTCCACTTTTTATATATTAAATTGGGACTAATAAAAAACTTTATCAAGAGACTTTCCTACTTTCGAATAACTGAGAAGTAAATTTTTGCTAGTAAGAGAAAATAAAATAAACGAAGGAGATTCTATCGGTCTTCAAATTTTAAAAGTTAATTTATTATAAGTTCAATATTTTATATTAAGTTAATTTATTTTAAGTTCAAAATAGCTGGAAAAAAGAGGCATGGGAATCTTTTAGAGCAGTTTTTGATGGTTTTTTGGTTACAATAAAATCTGATAACTACTATGTAAATAACCTTCTACGAAATTGCTAGCAAGTGGTGAGCAATATGTCATTAAAAATTTACTATTTCCATTCTCATCTCGATTTGTTCCTGCAAACTGTGCTAATATGAGTGACGAATATAATGAAAATTTTCATCAATATATATCTATGATGACAAAAGATATCAGGGACGATGGAATGTACCAATGTTAGCAGAATGCTGCTGGAACTTGAGTGGAGATTTCCCTGAACCGAACATAAAAAGCAAGTAAAAAGAAAAAATCTTGACTAATGTTAATTAGGATAAACTGTAGAACACATTAGTTTCGTGTAAAACAGTTAAATAAAAAACAAAGCAATTAGATTTTTTTAAATATGTTGTTTATTTTCTTTGATATTAATAATACAAAATTTAAAAATTTTAAAGTTAGCTATTTGTTTAACAGTATTGTTTGTATACAAATAATAAATTTTTATACAAACAATGCTGTTAAACAAATAGCTAACTTTAAAATTTTTTTACCTATATTAATTTTTTTGACGCATCAGTGTAGTATAAAAATAGAACATTTACTTAAATGGTAAATAAAATTTTGATTTTGTAGACCAGTGAACCGAGAAATTTTTTTGGATATTATTTTCCTGGTGTGAACACGTGTATTGATGTTGTAAACCACTAATTTAGTAAGTTCGAAAATTTTAATGCTCTTAAATAATAATTTTGCAACCAAGCAATTTATCAAAACTAAATATAGTGCAAGTATATATTGTGTAGAAAAATAATATTTAGTATAATGTATTCTTGCGTGGAATTTTTAAACCACGACAAGTATGTTCGAATGTTTGGTACTCAATCCTAACCAATCTATCCTGCTATGTTGTTTAGGTTAAATAGCCCAACAGATTTTTATAAAATTTGATAAACTACATAAGACCTCATATTTCAAACTTACATATTAATCACTTTTAAAACGAGAAATAAAATAATTCCTATAGTCAATTCAATAATATCAATTATGGTATTGCAACAAATAAATAGATGAAGTAACGTGTTTATTTCAAGGATTTAATATTATATATACATGTAAAACATTATTTATACTGTGGTAGTATCATTGAGTTAGAGATAAATCCCATCTTCTTAACGAAAAGCCACATGAATGATACCACAAGCAAAGAATTGGTAATGCATATGTACTTTTAAGCTTCGTGACTTCATTCTCGAAATATATAGGTAGAACAAGAAAATTTTTTTTTCCTCCACCATACTAAAGATATTGATATCAATATTTAGTATATACAATTTGGTAATCTTATTATTCGTGAGTAATTTAAAGACGAGGTTATTCATTGGATTGGTTTTTTTATCTACATTTATGTATCATTTTGTTATATAAACAACGATTCAATCAATCATATTAATTTGTTATGGAAAAGTTTTTGACATTTAGTGTGTTAATTAAAAGTATGTGAAAGTTGTGCTTTAACTCTATAATCATGTAGTAAAAAAACTACTTTGTGGTCTATTTGTACTCGTCCTATTATAATAATTATTTCTCTACATTAAAGAAATATAAATTACAATTTTGTTTAAAAATGTCAGTTTTTTTCAATTATATTTCAAAGTATTTTATTTTTAAATTTTTTTTTAATAGAAAGCAATTTTAATTTTCTTTTCAATTTTTCTTTACTTGGAGCCTCAGATTCACAGTTGATAACGTATACTTTTAGTTGCAACATTATTTAAAATATTAATAAAAATTACCTTTTTTTCTGGTTTTTTAGTGCAAAACTAAAAAAAACCGGAATGATTAAAAAATAAAATGATTGCTGAAGATTTGGTTGTTAGTTCTCTTTCGTTATTCCATGAAATACCTAGGCTAAGAGAGTTATCATTTAAATTTAAGTGAAGTTTTCACGGAAACCTTTGGTATGTATTTACATTTGAATTAGGAAAAGAGTTTTATTTACATTTACTTCGTTCTACATATAACGGATACAACTGAAATACAATAATGTATTTAAATGAATGTATAGTTTATTGACACACGCAAAATTTGGGAACTGGAGATTCGACAATTGATGTGGGTAGCTTCGATGCGTCAATTCAGCGTTGGCCCCTTGCCAAGGTTACAGCAGTTACGCAATTTGATACACGAGTACGCATATAAATACGCTAATTTACTTTATTTGTACTTATCTTGAAACTATTTATTTAGTGGCGATGTAGTCACATAATGTCTATAAGTATATATGTACATATATATGCTACTTAATATATCATATAATGCAGTATGACTAAACTTAAAGCCGCAATATAACTTTACAAATTACAGATGCGGCGTATGATATAGTGTAATAATTTGATCCGTAATAATTTTTAATTGTAATTAACATAGAAATCAAGTAGTAATAAAGTAGAAAGAACACATACACACACACACACACACACATATATATATATGTATATATATATATATATATATATATATATATATATATATATATATATATATATATTATAAACAAATTCAAAGCTATATTTGATACTTGGAGCTATTCTCAAAACTTTTCTACCCTACTTTACGTGAGCTTTCAAAAAACCATGTTTTAGAATTTTAGTTTCTTTGTTTTTGGGAATAACGGGGGCACGGTGACATATTTTTTTTTGAAAATTAGTCCACGTATTTCTAATCTAAGATAAAAATAAATGTATTTTTGAAAACCATGTAAGCTTACATGAATTTTAAACAAAAATGTTTCCCTTACTCATTTAACTTACCCATATATTGTCATACACATATTTTTCCGTGTTAGCTTTTGAGACGCCTACAAGTTAATAGGCTTCACTATAAATAATATTTCAGTTTTTATGTCAACGGCATCCGAGAAAAACTGCTTTCACAGATAGACAGACGGACATATGAATGATCTCACAAAGATTATTTTTTTCATATATGGTACGGAACACCAAATGTGGGATAATCAATATGTGTTTTATACCACAATATTAAGTGTTATTTGTCAGTACATACTTCTAAAACTATACCGAAAATGTGTACTTTTAAATAGCTTATAAGTACAATACAAAACTATACTTGACCGTTTTCGGAATGTAATTTTTTAGTGAAAAACCAAAACATATTCTTTTAAAATAGTTTGTAATTATTTGCATGTGATTTAGTTTTCGCTTTTAAAATGCTCTTGAACTAAACCTCATATATCAGTAATTTTATTTAATATAATTTTTTTTCAAACCAACAGTATATTTATAAGTTACCGTAAATTTACAACTGACTGCCAATTAAATGGCCGTTCACAGTATATGACGTAATTTATTACAACCGTTTAACTTTTATTTTTTAGAATATATACATTAACTTCTGACAGAGTTTATAAATGGCCACATTTGCCTAACGTTACATAGTTGTAGTGAAAATGTGTTAAACTTCTTAAATAAATCAACAGATGAAAGTTTAATTTATCTCTTTTTCTACTATAATAAATGGCCAAAAAGAAATAAAGACCTATTCAGCTTACAAGATATAAAGTAATACATAACCATAATCGGATGGTTAGTTGTCAAAATAACTCTATGTCTATCGAATAAATAACTGTCAAATCTCCACTTGGGACAAATCAAATATTACACTTTTGAAATAATATTCTTACTTAATATTTACGTGTATGGAGTATATATATTGTGATTGCTATTAGTTATATTATTTAATTTTTTTTCCTAATTGATGTTTGTTTTTTCAATCTCCTTACGTAAAAGTAAAATACGAGTAATCTCCTTACGTGGCTTTGCGGTCATATATATATATATATATATATATATATATATATACATATATATATATATATATATATATATATATATATACATATATATATATATATATATATATAAACAATATTTCTTAAAAATATATACAAACTGGTCCGTTAAAATCTCTTGTTTTCCATTCACTTTACATAGACTTTCGTCAAATTTTGTTGAAAATAATATACATATTTTAACTCTTCTAATTTTTCTTATTATTACTAAACATTAAATAGTTTTAAAAATTTACACAATATCATACAAATTTGATAATAAAAATGCATGGACTGTGAAAATATTTAGAAAAATAAATCTTTTTTATTGCTTTTGTGCTATTACTATGATCATTTCTAAATTTAGTCTGCCGTCGCCTTGGTATATTGGGTTGATCATAAGACATACGACCCTTGACGACGTTGCGTACCGCGGGGATCCGTGTTTCCCGGCCGCGGGGATTCGCGATTCCCGGCCGCCGTCGAGTGGGGCTTGACTGGTGTTCTGGTTGGCTGTAAAATATGTGTCTAGCAGTAATATGCCATATGTATCAACTGTATACATTAAAGTATATAATTAAATAAATTTACGAAAATATCGGTTAGGTTAGGTCAAGTACATGTTGTAAAGTTACAAATACACATTAAAGTACACAAATAAATAAATAAATAAATTTATGAAAACATCGGTTAGGGTCAAGGCATACGTCACAGGCATACGGCCTGTGACGATGTGGCATACCGTGGAGATCCGGGTTCGATTCCCGGCCGTTCGTCGAGCGGGGCAGGACTGGTGTTATGGTTGACTGTAAGATATTGCTCTCATAGCAATAAGTCCGCCATATTTTTTCAATTAGATACATTAAAGTAGATAAATAAATAAAGTCATGTACCTTGATGTGTAAATACGTATTGATACTTGCAATTAGAAGATCAATTTCCAAAATGATGTCTATTCTGGAAAGCCAATAATTTGAAGAAAATTATAAAATAGCGCGCTACAATTTATAGACTCGAAGTACTAATAAAAAGATTAAAAGCTATATCAAGCTCCTCAAACGTTACAAGATAGAGTGAGACCGATTTATTTATTGAACGATTATACCAAGTCTTCCCACCAATCGTCGTCCGATGCGGTCGTCAGGGTGCGGTGCGGGGAGGGGGTGTCATTTGGCGAGCGGAGGGTAAGTGTGTATTGACCACAGGCGGATTGGAAGGTGGTAGGAGAGAGCTAGTATTACATATAAATACATGAATGAAAATAATTCATTATAAGCATAAAAGAACAAAATAATAAATAATAAAACTTAACTTTCTAACAGATAAGTCATAGTAAATTTTATTTTGCAAGGGTATTCACGCTTGAAAAACAAAATTCATTCTTCGTCTACCTTGGATCTGAAATCAACACCGGCAATGATTTGGTTCCAAACCTGAGGAGACGAAAATTTGCAGCCAACAGATGCTTTCATGGACTAAGAAGATTTCTGAAATCCAATAATATCAAAAGAGACAGTAAACTACTGTTATATAAAAGCTTAAGCAGATCAGTACTTACATATATATCTGAAACATGGACATTGTCTTAAACTGTTGAAAAATCCCGTGCAATTTTCGAATGAAATATCCTCAGATCTATCTTTGGTGGGTTCTGGAGAGAGAAGTGGAGAAGGAGAACTAATGCCGAACTTTATCGTTTATTTAAAGACACAGATATGATAAAATTTATAAAAATTCAACTTATGAAGTGGGCCGGCCATTTACTTAGAATGAAGGAAGACAGAACGACAAAACGAATTTTTCTGGCCAAACCTACTAGCTCAAGAGGGAGAGGAAGACCCAAATTAATGGACCGATTGCCTACAAAGTATTTTCCACGCTCTCAAAATAACAAACTGAAAAACCGTGGCGCACAGAAGGAGGGCTTGGAGCAGTCTGCTTGAGAATGCCAGGGTCCACCAAGGACTGTCGAGCTACTGATGATGATGATGTTATTTTCCATTTGTTATTTATCCCATATATACCGTACATTACTATATGCAAAAAAAATGTCGATTATTTTTGTTTAAGGAGGGCTTGGAGTAGTCTGATTGAGAAGGCCAGGGTCCACCGAGGACTGTCGAGCTACTGATGATGATGATGTTTTTTTCCATATGTTATTTATCCCATATATACCCTACATTAATTTATAAAAAAAAAGTCGATTATTTTTATTTAAGGGGAGCTTCGAGCAGTTTGCTTGAGAAGGCCAGGGTCCACCGAGGACTGTCGAGCTACTGATGATGATGATGTTGTTTTCCATGTGTTATTTATCCCATATATACCGTACATTACTATATAAAATAAAAATGTCTATTGTTTTTATTTAAAGAGGGCTTGGACCAGTCTGCTTGAGAAGGCCAGAGTCCACCGAGGACTGTCGAGTTACTGAAGATGATGATGTTGTTTTCAATATGTTATTTATAACATATATACCGTACATTACTATATAAAATAAAAATGTCGATTATTTTTATTTAAGGAGGGCTTGGAGCAGTCTACTTGAGAAGGCCACGGTCCACTGAGGACTGTCAAGCTACTGATGACGATGATGATGTTGTTTTCCATATGTTGTTTATCTCATATATACCGTACATTACTATATAAAATAAAAATGTCGATTATATTTATTTACACACATTTATTTGTACAGGGGCTAGCTCTTAGCTCAGATGGAACAGTAAAATGTTAAGAGTATAAAATTACATGAATTACCTACGAATTACCATTTTAATAAACGCCACAAAAAATATCGTGAATCCAGAGTCGTATCTTCTTGTTTGTTGTACAATAACCTTAACGATTCAATAGAAAGACCTGTCAAGATCGAACGAGACTCACACTACGATGGTTCCGTACACATTTAGGTATTTATAAACATTTAAGGGTTCAGAATATTCCTATGAAACTACTTAAAAAAAATTAATTTTTGTGAACGAAAATATATTGCCTATTATATTTTTCGTGGGCGCATGCTAAAAAATATAATTTTTTATTTGATATAACTACAAATTGACAATTTTTCTTTATTTATGGTGTGAGACATTCCTTCTTGCCATATTCCATTCATCATTATACCATTCATTGATTCTAGGTCAGCAGGAAGCACACTGTAGGTTTTTATTTATTTGCGAGTGTCAAAATATGCGGCACAAATGGCCGTATTTTTTTATTGCATTCACTTGGAAGTTTGATATTTTTACAGCGTCAAGGGACTGTAGAACTAAGTATTTGGCATTTCAAATTAATACCTCCATGCGTTCCTGAGAAAAAGGGTTTTGGCGGACAGACAGATAGACTGGTGGACAACGGAATGATCTTGTGAGAGTTCCTTTTTACCTTTTGAGGTACGGGACCTTAAATATTAAGAAAAAAACCTGGCACATATGATACAAAGATGAGTTTGATATGCATAACGATACATTTCAATATTATCTTATTTCCGAACAAAGTATAAAAGTGAATATAAGCAAGAATTTCACCATTATATTATTTATGTGTTATATAATATAAGGCTGAAATACTTCTGGTTTGAACTAGACTCGAACTCATAGAATATACTTTCGCTTGCTTACACACCAATAAATAGTCGCTACAGTGGTATTCACATTTGCGCAATTCATATATAGCAATTATATCAATTGCATAAGTGCAATATATATATATATATATATATATATATATATATATATATATATATAATTTCTTATGTGTCTATTAAATTGTTTCATCGTAATACTGTTAATCGCCACAGAATCAAAGGAGATAAATCGTAAACAAACACAAAAACTTCTTCCTAAAATGTGCTCTAGCAGCACAAAAGCACACATCAATTTGGAAAAAAAAATATAACTAATAGCAATCATAATACATCTTCAGATACATATAACACAGCTACATATAAATAGTAAATAAGAATTTCGTTATAATAGTGTATTTTTTTTTATCCTGCATGGAGATTTGACAGCTAATAATTCGACAGGTAATTATTTTGACAACTAACCATTCGATTACGACGAAGTATCCATATGTTTGTTAAATTAATTCATCGTTTCTATCTTTTAAGCTGAATAAGTTTTCATTTCCTTGGGAATTTATTATAGTAGATTTATCATGAACAAGAAGAGATAAATTAAATTTTAGTCTGTTGATTATGTATAAATTTTAAATATTTTTATCACAACTATACAACACTAGGCTTATGGTTGGCTGTAAGAGATTACTCTCGTAGCTATAAGTCCGCCATACGTATCAATTAGATACATAAAAGTAGATAAATATAATAAAACAAATATGGGACTGTCAACACACGCGCATGACATTTATACATTAAACTAACGCATAAACTAAGTTCTGTTCGCAATGCAGTTATACTATTTTCCTACCCGAATTTTTTTGACTTGAACATACTTCAAAACAATCATTGTGAAATGTCTACGTTTCTAGATGTGATATGAAATTAAAATGCTTACGCATATGGTACAAGTCAACTTGGTTAAGAAATATTATTAACCAATTCAGATAATTTTTTTGTAGAGTAGCAAAATATATATATATATATATATATATTTATATATATATATATATATATATATATATATATATATATATATATAATCTTCGCAAAATGTTGTAGTTTCGTAAACGTCAATTGTTAAGTGAAGGAGACATTATAATTATTTATCATTTCAATACTTTTTACAGATAAAAAAGTTTAGCAATACAAACAACTTTATCAAATCACTTTTTTATTGTAGCACAATCGCGAAACGGCCGTTGTTTTTTTTAACACGTGTCTTTTATGTATATTCTTTTAATAATAAAGAAAAACAGTGAAATTCGTATTTTTTCTACTAAATCGAACTCGTACTCTAAAGGAGACCGGCAATGATCCATATAGTGTTGGGCACAGGTGTTACAAGAATAAAAATGACACTGTTAGAGAAAATAAAAAAAAATTAGCTCTTTATAACTTTTATCAAAATCGTCAGACAAAAGAGATATCTTGATTTTTTTATGAAATTAGGTTATTTTTTATAATAGATTGTAAAGGTACTTTCTAGGGGATTCTTTGAACTAGTGACATAAAACAAAGTGCAGATTGTGTGAAAAAGCCATTCATTTTGACAACAATAGAACCCTTGTCAATGTTTGTTAACAATTTAATTTTAATTAATTTAGGCAATGGCTACACATTAAATTAAACAAAAGGCATTGATTATTTTTTGGAATCCTTTCTAAAAAGTTATTATGTATTCTGTTCAATTGTTTTTGTTATTTTTATTTCCAATTAATAATTCTTTATGTTTTAAAAATATAATATACGCGCATTTATGCACATAGTTTTTTTGTTTCGCATTATGGTTACATATTTTAATTCAATTTTTTCTTCTTTCCTGTTTGTCAATTACTGAATTTTAAAAAATACCAGCTTTTTTAAAAATCATATTTTATGTCTGTAACCTCTGGGCCCATTTTTGGCGATCTCCTTTATAAGATAAGGTTCTGGATTATATTCATCATTCCGAAACCTGAAAATTATTGAATGGGAATTAACGACAGTTATATATTTTCAATAGGTTTCACTTCTAAAGCGTAATTGTAATAAAAAAGATAATTTATATTAAATTATAATTTTTTAATTAAAAATATTTTTTAAAGCATGGAACACTATTTACTTTCATTTTTCGGTCTTTCGAATGCCAAGCACCTGAGTACTATTTGACCGTTAAGAACTATAAAAATATCTGATAATATTTTTGAATACACAGTATTTATTGATGAAATAATGTATCATTATTTTTTGGGACATCTATATTGAATCACTGTTTCAATTTTTATCGTCATATGCCACAATATTGATGTAACACAAATACCATCATCCGGTAAGGTATCGTCGCTGTACGCACTCATAATAAAGCGGCTCTCATGTGGCGCGTAACGAACTTCACACCGGTGTCTTTAGATCACACTTCTCGTTGCTCAGTCTGTCCGTAGGTAAAACATCTTTGGGTCAAAGACCTGCTCGAAGCGGATGTTATGACGTTATGGTTCGCTGCGGTATGATTTTGTAGTCCTCTTTTTTATCGCCATTATTAGGTGCTCTCAATACACGAGCGTATTGTATGCCGCATCTTGTTCGACGGATCTTAAACAGCAGTACTATATTTTATTGATCATTCGATATTTTATTTAACATATTTAATTTTTCGTTTCGTATTTATTTCATTTTAGAATCGTACCAAATAAAGCTTTTTAAGTCTGTCAATTATATTTGGACATGATATGTAATATAAAATAATACATAATAATAAAAGCCGGACAAATTCAATTAATACTGTATGGATTCGATATCTACACTATTTAAAATTACTTTAATACAATAATATTAACTATTTTAATTTAGGTGCAACTTCCCTTACAGCTTTTAGTTAGCGACATTATATTTTATACCGATACCATAAGAACATACATATACGTTTGCGTTTCACACACTATTAAAGCATGGTTTAATTTTAGTACCATACGAATTTGAGGATAATAATGACATCATCATACTTAAATTTGCATTGGCTGGGTTCACACTACATGGGTATATGCATTATTTAAATTTACTTTGATGGAATTTAAAATCTGGTTATCTCTATGGATGGTTGAAATAATATTTAAAATTAATGGTTTTGATATGTCAACAGCATGTTTACAAAATTATTGTAGGTCCTTACTTGCTCAATGTTTTAATTTAATACGTTTGAAATTAAAGGTAATTTATTTGTGTGAGTAAACTGTAAAGTTTCGTTGTTATCAACAAATCCATAATTACAATTTTGTAATGTTTTTATCTGTAAGTGTAGATGCCTGTTAAATCGATTTGATATTTACATCTCTTTTATGCTTTATAATAGACATATTCGTTTTGCTTGTTTGGTTTGTGTTACATATAAGCCAATAAATATATTTCGAAGTAAATTTTCTATTACGTTGCTTAGCCTTCTTCATAATATATGCAATATAATTCCTTAAGACCAAGAAGTAGAGAAGTAGGACAAAAATTATAACAACCCAGAAATGACTTTAATATATGTATTAGGAAAATAATCATCTGTTCACATGAAAAAGGATGAAGCAAATTCTTGTAGTGAATACCCATTCTCAAATTACGTTTATGCAAAAAAATATTGTAAATATACTTCTGTTATAATATGAAACCGATACGAAAAATCCGCAAACTGCAACCAAAACTATTCATCAAAATTTATCCTAAGAGTAGCGCTAGTGTCCATCTCCGTACATTGTTTGTACAAAAACAAAATCCTCCGAAGATAATAGGGCCATTAATTAATGGACACAATTTTAGTTTTTTCACTACTACCTGGCGTCCTGGCTTCAAAGTAGGATGCGGAGCGTGGTGGAGGGTATATTATGCATTACATATTCATTATATAAATATGTAAGGGAAAAAATTTGTAGAAACAAGCTAGCTTAAAAAATAGCGAATACGAGTCGACTTCAAGCGCCATTGGTTTCGTACGATGAACAAAAAGTAAATCCCTTTTGCCGTTAGAATAGCTGAACATATTTTTTATTTGTTTATGGCGGCTAAATATATGTGAAAATTTTAGTAGCATCTTATGAAGATTCTCGCCGGCCTGTTTAAAGGAATAATAATTTTTAAGTTTTAATATTTAGACTATGTGTGTACATGTATATATATATATATATATATATATATATATATATATATGTATATATATATATATATATATATATATATATATATATATATTTATATATATATATATATATATATATATTTATATATATATATATGTATATATATATATATATATATATATATTTATATATATATATATATATATATTTATATATATATATATATATATATATATATATATATATATATATATATATTTGTTAGTAATTGTATTTTCTGATGGCAATTATAGGTATGAATAATATTATAATATCTTCTTTAAACTTTTAACATACAAACATGGCTAAAATGTAACATATGTGTCATAAAATACGTTAGTGAAAATTGGGAATAAGCTATAATATAAGTATAAATAAAATACAAGAATTAAAAAAAATTGTGTCGTCTTAAATTGTATATAACCTAGAAAGGTATACAGTCAATTAGTTAAACTATTCTACAATCCCACTTTTCTCTAAGGACAGATACAGAGATATTGAACGTCTATTTAATGTTTGAAAAATATGGGCTGGTTAATCAAATATTTTAACTCTCCTAGTGCCACAGCATCGCTGAGCGAATGCGCACATGTAAAAATTAATAAATATACATAAAATTTATTCTAATTAGAAAATAAACAAAATTATTTGAATTTCTAATTATAATTAAGGAAACTTAGGACTAATTAAACCATAATAAGTCATTGATAGATATCTCGATAGCCTATGCTTTCTGTTTAACTAGTGATAAAGTAACATGTGCAGTGCTATAGTTACCAGGATTGGAGGAGAAAATGAAATGCAATGAAGTTTTAAAAATAAATCCAAATGGATTCAAGGTTCCAGACGTAATAGGGGATTAAGAAGTAACATTACATTTTACAAGACACTTACCTTTCATTTTCTTTAAAACGAGATTTTACGGAGAAAATACCTCGTTAGTATTATTTTTCACAATTTTTTACTTATTCATCAAATATATTTTTTTTTCTTTTATTTTAAACAATTAAACGAACGAAAAATTGTTATGTAACATAAAAACATCCTGACATTTATACATACAAGATATAATTAAACTACTCAACCTACGTAAGGATATAAATATTACTATAAAATTATTGAGAGCACTCAAAGCAGACAAATAAATTATTTGTTTGAGAAATATTAGCAATATTTTTTTGATATATTAACGTACGTGATAATGAATATTAAAAAAAATATTTGAAGTTACTTGTTTAACTTTGAGCGTCTGAACCAAACGGTCATGAAAATCTGGAACATTAATGGGACACTACTTGACTACAGCCAGGGCCCTATCAAGTTACTTATCAGTTCATACTTAGTTCCTTAAAAAATAATTCAATTGCAATTACTTAAAGACAATAAATTGCAACTACAAACAAATATTAAAAGTTAATTTATTCCAAATTTTATTTTATTATTAAATTTTCATATGACTTTACTTTTTATTTAATTTTGTTTTCTATAGGAGTTTTCTTTGTGTTCCCTTTCCTTTCTTGAAATTACTATGCTTTGCTGTAGAAAAATAATTGATCAACTACATACCAACATAAGTTACTGTACCATATGACCAAACAAATGGCCCCATGGTCTCCAGACCTAAATACTCTTGATTTTTTATTTGAGATTTGCAAGAGAATTCAACAGTAAAGAGGAACTTTGGAAAAAAACAAAACAAGCAAGTGATAAGAAAAAAACGCAGTATTGGTCACTGTAAATTTTGGGATTCTAAAATTCCGGCATTGTATTTAATTCAAATGTTAACTAAATGAACAATGTACTTGTATTTATTCATCAATAACTTTTTAATAATTTGATTTCTTTCATTATTTTAAATTATTTAAAACTTTACATCACTAATCAAACTTCATATTTTTCTTACTTTTTGTAATGGGATTTTATAAATAACCGTTTCTTTTCCTCCGACAGATTGCCCCTTATTTAAAAATCCGCACGTGTTTTGTTGCATTGGGTTACGTTGACCTCGAAATTGACGTGTGGGGCCCGCAGTGTCGTTACAGTGGATGGTTCTGCGGCTTAAGATATAGACAGGGACTACGATATAAATGAACAGAGCTCGTAAAATCATAATTATTAATAATTACACAATTATTATATAATTAGAAATAAAATTAATTATTTCTTTTCATCTATCAATTGACTGGCTCAGTTAATTTTATTTATAATGTTTAGATGATTTGTTTGATTCGCAATTTTGTTGGCTACTACCACGAATTACTCAATGTAATTTAATTCTATGGCGAGTTTAATAGTCGATTGCTCACGAAAATTAATTCTTTGTTGTTTACTTAGTTATTAATTATTAATTATGCTTTATTGAATTAAGAAAACATCTCAAAGTGTTAAGAATGCCAAATATGATTTGATCTTCATGAAAATACATTAAAAAAATATACAAGAATATTCAGTAATGGAAAAAATTTTAAGTGAAAGTATGGAATAATAGGCAATTAGTTAAAATGAAACTTTGGGTTCTGATTTTAAGTTTCTTTTTATATTAATATTCGACTGTTCACTGAATGAATTCACGGTTTTGATCGTCAATATACACGAGTAAATCTTCGTATTGATAAAATTGCTAGATATAGTGTTTCGGGAAACATAGCCAAAAGGAAATATTCTATTATCTATAATAAAACGTTAGAATATAAGGAAATTTAATATATTTGTATATTTTCACTGAGGTATAGAACAGCTCGGCTGGAGGTGCGGCGAAGAGTATGTGCCCGCGAGTTCCGTTATATGTATTTGGGTTATAAGTGACATATGACATAATTTTATAGCATAGTAGATTTTTCTGAATTACAGTTTAAAAAATAATAATGATCCCTTCCAAATTTTATAAAATGTAATATTTGTACTAAGAGTAAAAATGTAAAGAAAGAGAAAAAGGAAATAACTATATTATCTTCTGTAACTTTAAAACTTTGGTTATAATGTAAGTACTGAAAAAAGTTAGATTTAGAAGAATAAGCTTTTTATATCCGTGCTATTAAGGGAAGTAGGACAATTTTTATTTATTAACTTATATGATATTTCAGGTATTTCAAGGTCATTAAAATAAATAATAAAAAGCCATTTGAATAGTTTGAAATGAAGAAAATATAAACGTTCGTTTTTAAATTCATTCAATGTTATGCATTAAAAGTTTGGGTTCGATATGAAATTAATTATTATTATTTGTACGTAAAGGTATTGACGTGATAAGAAATAAAAATAAATAATAATTCTAATTAAATCTCACTTTTAAAATGTGGTATATCTGAAATAATCTACGGCAATATATACGTTGAGAATTACTGAGAATGGAATGATGTCTGAATTTTCTTTAATACGTTATATTCAGTTTAAACGTACGCATACATTAGAATAATATGAATTCAAAATTAATAATGATATTTAAAACTTTGGGCGAAATGAAGAAGTTTATTACCTGAGATGCAAATTAATCCACAACTACTATCGTGAAAAAATAATTGCAAATATTATGTGCAAACATTCAATATTGAAATGCAATGCGTGAAAAAAGTACTAATTTTTTATAGTCAAGTATTACCGATAATAAATACTGAAAATATTGCTGGAAAAAAACTATTCTGTAGTTTTATTTCAAATATATAAACTGATCTAATTCCTCGAACTATACAATATGAACAGAGCGAACGTAGTGTTGTTACGAAGCAACGTTTGCGATAGCGCTATTCAATCAAACTATATATTTAGGTTAAAATGACATACACAAACAATTATATATCATAAAAAAAGAGATTATTAATATAAGTTATCTTTTGTATACGTTTCCGTTTTAGAATTGTTTATAGTTTTTTTATGGTGATAACAAAATAATACATTCTATAAAAACTACTTTTACAACCTTTTTTATTTAAGAAGCGGCAATTTTTTTTGTCGCGTCCATAATTTTTTTTACTCTTAAGTACGCAATTAATGTACAAATGTTTCGATTATATTCTAACTATATTTTTTCTGTATCTTCTTCAAAATATAATTGCAATGAAATCAATATTTTCGGAATTGTGCCTCCATCTGAGTTAGGGTTGCCAGATGTCCGGGATTTCCGGAATTGTCCCGAAATTTGTGATATTGTCCCATGTCCAGGAATGTAATAAATTTATCCCGGAAAGGTAAAAAATTATGGTTATTCTTATAAATTGTCTTTATTGGCATTTTTCGTGAACCTATACATGCAATAGCTGCATTACATTTTGCTAGATTGATCAATGGAAAGAACGGAATCGCATGATTACGGATCAAGTCAAGGCATAAATTTAAATTCAAATAAATTGCAAAGAGTTAGAATTCAACTTCAATTTGAAGATAATAAACTGGATATTATTGTCATTGTCAAATTACGAAAGTTAAGCTTCGAGATGAAATCAGATAAGATTAATTATTGCAAGACAAATTTATTTTGCCAAATATTAGTTTTAGCTTTTAATAATTTGGATAAATGTGATTAACGTAACAACTGTTTTTAAATTAAATGACTTATAATTATTCAATAAGTCAATAAACTTTATTAAAAAGTTCACTTTGTATTTTAGCACAAGAAAACGACTTTTTTATTTATTTTTTTTAATCTGAATGTTATTTGTGTTCAAAATACCTTTTGTTGGGTTAAACTAATTTCTTGTTCTTAATTCACTGGTAGTTATAGATATAGTAGAAGAAATGTACGAGAACGAGAACGAGAAAAAGCAATTTTACATATGACAACCCTGGCCTGAGTAGACTGTGCGCTAGAAGGATAAACATTCTAAAGTACAATAACAACATTATCTGGATTTGCACTTCAGATCCATTCCTATCAGTTTCAATATAATAGAGATTTGCGATAGATCAAGAGGATTTGAATGTTTACTTGCCATATATTATTTGAAGGTTATCTAATAATTATCATGATGGCCCGTACTAGGTAATTATTCTCCTCGTAGATAATTTTTGGAAGAAATAAGAACATGTATGATTTCGAAATATCTATAAAATGGAGTTTTGTAGACTTTTAAAATTATCAATGTACTTTAACAAAAACAATTGTAATTACAATTTTTAACCAAAACATTAGCTTCTAGGTTTTTTCAGATTTATAAATTCAACAATTGGAAAATTACAAGGACTAGGAGATGGGCTTGAAAATAAAGAATGTCAAACAGGAAATTCATTTTATTTTTAAAGCCCAACCTTGTGTGCGCAACATTTTTTCACCTAATTGATATTTATGTAGGCAGATTTCAATGTTTGAAAAATTGTAAAAAAGAACTACACCTCTAATACGAAGTAGGTTTATTTTAACTTTATAACAACAAATGCGGATTTTATTTTTTAAAAACCACGTTTTCCAAATGACGGCCATCGAGTCTAGCACGTATGTTTTCAAAAACGCGTTTGCAGAGCGACTGGGATATCCTACTGAGTTCGCCTCGAATATTTTCTTTAAGTTGTGTCACAGTGCTCGGATTTGTTTTGTAAACAACGGATTTTAAGTATCCCCATAAGAAAAAGTCACATGGTCTTAAATCGGGTGACCTAGATGGCCACGATACGGTACCGTTTCGGGATATGTTTTTTTTCTGGAAATAACTGCCGCACTGCATTCTTAATTCATAATAATTTATGCATGGGAACTGTCTGTTGATCATACCGCAGGGAATGAGCGTACCTTGCACCTCATGACGGTGGGAATTACCAAAATCATCTCCGGCCCTTTCAAGCCAGAAAAAGAGTCAGACAGGGATGTATTATGTTTACAATTATTTTTAATATCTATGGTGAACATGCAATAAGAAATCCCCTAGAAGGATGGGGTAAGGAATTTCTGTCGGTGGCGTTAAAATCGATAACACGAAACTATTCGCGTATTTCGTGTTCTTAATAATTCTATATAGTTTGGAATGGTAGATGATTCGGACAATGGAAAGAAGGAAGATTGAAGCTTTTCAAAAATATGGCGCTGAAGAATGATATTTCGCATACCATGTACTGCGAAAAGAACGAACAAGTCTATACTTGAGTAGTTAAAATCAAATCTAGGCCTTTCAACGATCTGTCACCAAAGGATTATTAGTTTCCTTGATCATATTGCCCGCCAACTACATAATCTCAAGGACGATCAACAAGAATGCTATATCGTTATAGCAAATTTCAAGTCTCTATATCAAACAATTTGTGAGAAATATTTGTGTAGCTCTACAATAATTCTCGAACTATTATATGTAATATTCGTATGCAAATAACTTTAGGTATTACATATTGAGATATATGTGGATCAGTAGATTTGATCATTATAACAAGTTTCCTTATGAAACTAACTGCGACAGTTTATAATATTTACGTTTCTTCCTTTCGAGGTACAAATCCAAGAAATGCGAACAAATAATAAATCATCAAGTTTTCATGGTAGATATAAGAAATAGGATTTTTTTATTTAAAAAGAGGCCAAAACAAAACGATTAGAGTTTTACAACAGTAAATTTTTTCTTCATATAATTTTTAATTATTTTTTATAAACTCATTTTTCGAAAAATTTGTAGGCCTTATCTTTTTTCTCATTTTTCATTATTTACGAATATTATATCTCTAAATAAACGTCTTTCATTATTTCACTTTTGTTTCGTACAATAATGATTATCCACTACAGTGGTCAACTGATTATCACCTACAAAAAAACCTTGAAAATATATCACTTTGGACTCTTAAGTTCTCAATAATAAAACGAAATAATTAATGAATATTTGAAGAAAGACTAACAAGTCTAGAAGAAATTTTTTGTGGTGAATTATTTGACATTATATTCCCTGAATATAATTTATGACCTGAAATAACATTTAGTTTTACATTTACTTTTTACAGCAAATTTCACATCTACCTCTTGCAAATGTCCAAAGTCGTTCACCGGAAGTGAGACTACTGCATGTCTCAAATGCTACGTGCCTTTCAGGTGTACGTAGGTGAAGGTATATGTTAGAGAGAAATCGGAACTGAAATTGTATATTTTCGTTTAACATATCGTTTAGATTGCAAACCATAGTTATTTTGTTAATTTTAACATAAACTATTTAAAAATTGTAACAAGTTTTCTGTGTTTTAAACGAAAAATATAAATGTATAGAAAATATCGTTAAAGGTACTGATAGTTTAGAGAAATTTTTCACTCAATACAGCCCAAATATAAATACCTTAATATTTAGGTCGGAGTAAAGAAAGTGGACTATTATTCTTATAATGCAGAAATAAGGTCATAGTGCCTCATGGTACCCTCTCCGCTTATTCGAAATATCGACATTAATTAAATAAAGTCCAAAATATATGGAGTTATTAGTTGGGGAAAATTTCAAAACCAGTTTCCTAAAACTTTTACAAATACATATTTACACATACTTATTTTCTTAATTTTTAGTATAGTCTAAGATATATTGGAATTATCATCATTGGTCTATATATTTTAACTGCTGGACATAGGCCTTTCTGAAGGTATGCCGCTATACACGTTCCGCTATCTTCCTATACTCCTATTCTTCCCAACGAATTATTCAGATTTGTCAGATTGTTCCACACTTCGTTTCAAGGTTCGCGATTTCCACTTGAGGATTCGTCTACCGCGTTGGTTATCGCTTCTTCGGTAAACAGGGATTGCCCATTGCCACATCAGCTTGTAGATATTAAGTGTTATGTTGACTACTATGGTTTTACAAAGAAATTTATTAATTAAGTATATGTAATTTAAATTTATGAATTAAGCCGATCACGAATATTCATATTTCAGCATTTGTTAAAGACCTTGAATATTTTAGTTTTACAAATAAATTATTCATTTCGGATTTTATCCTTCAGAGAAGCTACATGCATAACTCTTTGGTGATCGACTGTAAATTTATTGATCAGACCGATGTGAATGTCTATATTTCAACGCGGGTTTCATCATTAACTTAAGCACATGACTGCAGAATCGAAGACTTAAACTTTTGACAAATTCTTTAAACACTATTCAGTCTAGTCAAATTCTTCTCTTACTTTCTTTGTCGAACACAGTTGAGTTATTTGCTGTGATAAATATACTCTTGGACATCTTCTATGTCAATATTACCGATGTTCACCAGTCTTAGTAACTATGTCAATATTACCGATGTTCACCAGTCTTAGTAAAAGTGAAAATAACTTTAGTTTTGTTCAAGTTTATATTTAAACTTACTTCTCTGAAACAAAAGGCGAAGCCAGTCAGCATTTTTATCAAATCCTGCTGTGTTTTTGCTAGAATTACCATGTTGTCAGCGAATATTTGCATGCGTCGCTATTTCTAGCCCAAATCCAATGAAGATTCCTGTTTAAACGTTTGGAGCAGCTTTGGAGACAAAACGTCTATCTGTCTCTCTCTTCAGAGCAGTTAAATAAGTCTTGCTACTGGTTTCTGTACTTGTGAAAATAGTATATAGACTCTGCAATACTTCGATACGTCGTTAACCGTCTTGGCACTGTTGGAAACAGTCCAGAGGAGCCCAAATTTGAATAGAGACAAATGCATTTTCGTAGTACACAAAAGCTTAACAACAGTTGGCTAAATTCTGCAATATGACTTACCGCAGGTTAATGCAGTCTATGCTGCTGCCGCCTCCTCAAAAGTCAGCTTATTCTAGATGCGAAAATTGTTAATTTTGACACTTTCGGTGAAAAATCTTGAGAATAAATTGTAGAAGTTAAATTGGTCGATAGTTATTAAATCATATCCTATCTAAAACGATGGTATTGAACAATCCCTCGTATACGCAAATTTTTCCTATCTTCACTAATATTATAAATACAAAAACGTGTTGGTTTTTCCTTATGCATATCGTAACGGTGCAATAGGTCAATGTAATTTTTGCACAGATATATAAGCTGCTTTTTTGAAAAATATCATTTGTTTGGAATTTCTTTTATTTAAAACTGAAAAAAAAAGAATTATGAATTATGAATCGACGTCTCAATATACGTTATTTTTAAAGTCCAAAAAATTACATATACACAATACAAAGAGCAACAGAATCATTCCATTTAATCCCTACTTGGGAAGGAAATTTTTTTTCGTCGTCAACTGAAATACAAAATCACAAGTAAAACAATTTAGTATTTAAATTTCGTCAATTACTCTAAATGAAATTGTATTTTAAATTACTCTCCATAAATTTGTTATTATAACCCATACACTTGTAATTATAATAATTATAATCGCAAAGCCAGGGATAAAAGCAAATAAAATGTAGATTTTTATTTCCAGTCATGCCATCCCTTTATTTAATATATTTAGCTTTTAATGCCAGATATCACTAGTATTACTAGACACAGAAAATATATGAATTTATTTTAACTATTTACGTATATTATAATAAGGTGAATGAAAAGTGTTTGATATAAAATGAGTGACTTTAAAAAGGAGTGAAATATAATTGGTGCCAGAGAAACGTCGATGCCAGAATTCTTAGTAACGAATTTAATTTAAAAATTGTATTTATTATTTTAAAAGACGAGGGAAGTTTTATTATTGTGGCTACTACATAAAACTTTGGAAATACAGGTTAAAATATGATTTCCAGTTTCAACGTTTCAACTTATTACAATCGTTTTCCCCTCATCCAAAGATATAATCTTAGCTTGACTTCTCTGCATCCCACTTTAGTATTAGGCTTATTTAAACCCTTTTATAATTAATTTTGAAAAGAAATTACTGTAACAAGAGCAAAAGAAAAGGTCGCTCATGTATTGTTAATTTATTTAATTATTAATGAAATAAATAACTGATGTACAATCATCTAATTAATTTTGTATTACTAATTATTATGTTGTCTAAACAAAACTAATGTCATTACTAAAATATATAAAACAAATCTTATCATGTTTTCTTCAAGAAGCAAACATCACAAGGAAAAATCAGCTTTTCGGTGAAAACGCTGTGAATGAAAGTGTGAGTGTGATGAATTCACACAAAATAGTTTTCCACGATTCATTTCACAGCTCTAAGAAGATTGACTTTATTTATTTGGAAAGATAAATCAACTCTCACATCTCATACACACAGACTCTTGATAAACGTAGTAGGACGCTTGTAGGTGATCAGCTCACTTCATGTGCTCTCGGAGAGGGCGCGAAGTTATTTGTAGGTGACAATGGGTAAACATTGCGACTTCTTTCACATTGATATACTATTTCATTTTAGATATATAGGTAGTTACTTGGAAGCCGTCATAATATTTATTTTTTATCCTCAAGACGCGAGTTTACTTCTTAATTTTTTAACTGAACAAGTCAGTTGTATTGTCATTGTATTAAACCAAAGCATAATTACCAGAAAAATATTTTATTTAATTATAGTTATTTTAAAAAAGGTTTAACGCAACATAAAATAAGATGAATAATATATTACTTTAGGTAGAAGCAGACATTATTTGCGAGAATAGTTTTTAAAAACAAATAATGGGAAAATTAAATATTTGTTTCTCAAGGCTGTCCAGTGTCGGAAAAGTAAGTGAAAATATTATTTGTCCAAATTACCAAATATAATTCTTACTATTTTCAAATTAATTATATTTCAGTAATATCCCGTGTTATTACTGTACTAAAATTACTCAACATGTAGAACCAATATGCATAAGCATACCGACACAATAAAGTAAAAAATTACGTCAGATGCAGGAAACTAATCAGTTTTAGGAGTACGTAAATTTTTTCTGGAGTACGTAAAAAAGGTAATTAAATTGTTTAATCAATATATCTAGAAACCAAACGTGTAATATTTTTTAGTATCAAAAAAAGTCGATCATGTGCAAGCCGTACATGCACAGTTAATGCTCCGTGCCTTAAATGAATAATGATAATACACTTCGACTATGTACAGCATTGTTACCGATTTTGGATGTCAGCAAATATAAAAATAAGCATCCAAATAAGATGACGTAAATATAATATTTCAACACTTATAAAGAAGTTAACAGATTTATTTCTTATAACAAATAATTTCCCTAGAGCTTTTCAATCCTGAGAAGTTTGTTTTGATCTCAATGTAATTCTCAAAAACAATTAGTTTTTAAAATTTATTCTGTTGCAAAATATGGCGGACAGCAATTTTTAAGCAGTTTTCGGCAATATTTAAAAAAAATTATAAAAAAATACATATTGTCGAATGTGGGCTCCAACAAATTCGTACTTGCCACTATACACGATGCCTTTGAATTTTTTTCTTTTCGCAGTTTACCTCCTGAAATTAACCACAGAACCGAAATGAAATTTTTGTTCTCCATTGTCTGTAATTGAGCCACCGTACCCTAACCTCTGCGCTAAATTTAAAATTATTACTTGAAGAGTTTTTGATAAAATCGTACGTGACAAGTGGACGGACGTATAGACAGCGGAGTGATTCCATAAGTGTTTCGTTTTGGCAATTTTGCCCATGAATACTAAGTAAATGGATATGAAAACGACATTTATTTGAAATTGATTGTATGATCAAGACATTTATTTTAAATGAATTGTTTTATTAAATGAATGAGTATCTTATTTTTAAACGAATACATAAGTTTTTAACGTAAGGTACCCATTAATTTTTTTAACACACAATATTTATAAATTTTACCGTTGTGTATTTCGATTTGCGGTCATTACTAGTTATTCCTTAAAATCAATTTCATCGATAAAATTTTATTGTTGCATTTTAATGGAATAATCAAATGTAATCTCGTCACTGTGTGATTTTGAGAGTTTATTGATATCTTTTCTAAATTAATTTTAAAAGCCAAGTTAACGACCGAAATTTATGTAACGACTATAATATTCGAAACAAACAAATTGTGTGAAGAGTTTGTACTTGAAATATATCTATGTATATAATCAACCAAGCTAGGAAGCGTGACGAGTCATGCGCCGTGGGAAAAAAATAGATAACATCGAATTTATATAAGTCGAAATTACCTGAGTACGTCGCAGGATATTATTTTTTTACTAATTATTTATTTGCAGCTTTTGAGGTAAATTGGAATACATTAAATCAATTACGGTTAAATCTAGAGCGTCTTTACAAAATTAGTTTTCAAATTCGCAAAACTTGCAGGAGATATAGAATTTAGAGATTATGAAAAAATAAAAATCCTCGGTCCATACAAGGTTAGTATATTCAGAAAAGTATATTTTCCTTTCGATTTCATTTCGGTTTCTTAAAATAAGCATCATTCTTTATATAATTTGCAATTCATATTTAACTGTTTTGTAGTTTTGCTAGTAAAGAATGTTTCTAATTATTAAAATCACTTATATACATTGTAAATTTGAATCTTGATCAATGGATGTTTCGATAAACATAAATTAGTGGAAGGGTTCTGCTACATTCATTCCTTTCCACTCATTTTGATGCCAAGATCAAATTAGATATAATCAATTAAAATATTTTAAGAGAAACTGATTTTAGAAATTAAAGTTGCATAGAAAAAATACTAAAATATATAATCCATGTTTTCAAATGTTTATTCTAGATGTTTCAGAAATGGAAAACAGTTGCATATAGGTAGATGATATTAAAATAACGCATGGGAAATTTTTTTCTAGTGACGTAAACAAAAATATAAAAAATTAATTAATGTCAAAAAATGTATTATGTTGCTAAATTACAACAGTGAAGAAAATATCCGAATATAACTAAATTGATTATATAAAAAGTTAATAACATTTTTAAAGTCACCAAACATCGAAACAGGCAGCAACAAACGATCTAAGGATGCGCGTTGGAGGAATGCCGTAATTATGTTGATATCACTACTCTCAATACATCATCTCGATATCCACTTAATTACACAAGCGATCCTACTTCGGTCAGAGTGTTGTATTTCTCACTCGGCTTCTTATTTATTTCATCGACAAGAGGCGATCGAGGTCACTCGGGGAGAGCATTAACTGCCGCTTATAGTATACCGAGTGATTGTTAGTGGCCATTAATATTAGTCCCAAATGGCATTGAGTGTGTGTTGGGATAGTGATGTGGGAAATATATCAAGTTTATAGTACGAGTATCTTTTGATATTTGCTTTTCGCGTTTCGAAAATATAATTTTGTCGAAGTTGGTAGGATTAAAATTTTTTATAGAAAATAAGCAATTTGCTGCATATTTATACAGTTTTGTTTATATTAAGAGGTCACATTAAGTTATAAATTTCAAAAGAAAAACGATTTCGTCTTATTTTTAGGTAGGTTTTCTTATTCATTGTATCATAACAATATTTTGAGATTATGAAGAGAAAAAGTGAAGTCTTTTAGCCAAATGCTAAAAGTTGTGTAAAACGGAACTAGCTGGGTTGTAGTCAATAAAACATTTACACCCAAATATTTAAATGCCTTCTTTCACAGTTAAGAGTTTCAGTATAGAAATAAGTGTAATTTTGGTTAATTCTTGTTGGAAATTAACGTAAATGTAGCTCGACTTTATTTTATCTACAATTCCTTGAGAAAAGATTTCAGTTTTTATGCGAACCCGTAATGTTATATAGATTCTGGACTACACTAAATATTGTAGTGTAATAATGGGTTAGTTCAATAGTTTAATAAAGAATTTGTCAAGTTACGTGATGTCAGCTCTTACAAGTTACGTGATGCCATATTACGTACTATTATACACCTGAACAAAAGATAAAGGTCATTGAACGTAACAATATAAATGCCGTTATACTTTTAAAATATTTCTCCAGCAGTATATATTTCTTATATTTTTCGTTTTTCAAAATTGGTGTGGAATTTATGTTCGTCAAATAAGATGTGACGGGTGGTTTAAGAAAATTTCAATTGGATTGGTAGCTGTGGTGATATCAAAAGAAAACGAAATATTGTCCATCTGCTAATATCTGAAAATATAAAGATTTATATACTCAAGAAAATGAGACAATTAATACTCCAAAATAAGGTACCTATTTAAAATACAAACAGAAGAAACAATTTGTCATCTATATGTATTTCAAATAGGTGTCTTGGAAATATCAAGAATATGTCCAAATTGAATAGCTTATTTTATAATTTTATTACTGATAAAAATAAAAACGTGTAAAGAAAAAAGCAAAAATATATATTTTATGATTGTGGGTTCAGAATAGACCAAAAACAGGTCAAGCACTTTTGATGTTTTTGTTAACTAAAAATTGATATCTTAAAGATACACCTATAAAAGTCATACTAGGCAACATATTTGCATGGCGGAAATAAAATTAATATTTGTAAACTATTTTACCGAAATACCTACTATCCTTAAATGATAACCTGCGCCGAAATGTTCATTGAATCCCCGTAATGCAGATTCTACTATACGTATTTTACACATTTTTTTAACTAAATTTAAAAATTCTAAACCTTTCAGAGTTACCTATTTTATTTGAATTTGGTGTATATTTTAAACATAATTTAAAAATAATTTCTTTAGCTCACTTATAATTTATTATATGACGATAAAGTTGTTTACTTACTTAGCAAAAACAAATTATTCATATGAAGTTATGAATGAGACGTAATAAGTATTTTTTACCACTATTTAACCTACATAAATAAAACACAAATAAAAATTAACATTTTTTAAAGAAGTTCAGAAAGAATATTAAAATAATTGTTTCAGAAACGAGGATAAGAAAACATCATAATATTCATTAGTTGAGTTATATACTTATAGAGCTTTTTGAAAATTACGTAAAGAGTGTTCAGTAATTTTTTTCTTCTTTCAAACCTTGAATGTTTCACCTAGTGACTAGTTTAATATACATAGAAAAGCTTAGTAGTTCTATTATTAACAAAATATGTCGATATAAACCTCTTACTTTCGTCTTACGTTACTACAATATGCATTACGTTCATATTTTACGATTTACATAAAAGTGATTTAATCAGTAATTAACGATCATTAAATAATCAATTATTACATCAAGATAATCATTAGATCAGTGACCCTATGTTTATTAAAATACTGTATTTTATGTAGTACCTACTGAGATACAGACTTTTGAAGTAAAATATTATATTGTTAATTTCTTTTATTACCATAATCATAGGTTACAATTTAATCAGTACTATCTCTAATTTAAAAACCTTCTATCGTCGGTAATTTACTTGTACACAGAAAGCTCATTCAGTTCTACACTTTGTGACTATATTACGAAAGAAAGAAGCTATCATATGAAGATCGTTACCCCGGCAAATCGCACATTACTTTGCTTACACTATGCATCACTGTGACAAATAAGGAATATGAGACGATACCATATGATTATGGTATCGTCTCATATTCAGTTTTTTTTAAGAATATTGCAAGAATTGGAGATAAAATTTAAGGAATTAGTTTTCCGGATGACGATGTGGGATTTAAGTTTAGGTTTCTGAAGACATCTTAGCTATATATTTAATATACACTTTGCTCTTTTCACTTATTGTAGTGCTAAAGTTTTATTATTGATAAAAAGCACATAGATTCATCTTACAGGAATTTGCTATACCTCGGCTTAAAACATAACCTACGTTTTAATTTGAAAAATAAGCTTCGTTTATTACAAGTTTTATGAAAATCACTTCAGCATTTTAGTCGTAATGATTGACTAACGTCCGAAATCTGCTTTTAATATTCCATGTTATAAAAACCACAATTGACCTATGCGTAATTCCGTCATGTGGATTATTTGTAGAATAAGTTTGAGAACATTTTATTATATAGTGTTTAATTAACACATAAACATTCAAAGAAGGACAATTTCATATTTATATTATTAGTTTGCATTCACTTCCTCGAGCGAAATTTAATTAACATTTTTTTTAATTATCCGTTTTAAAATTTTTCTTTTATCTTTGTTTTGAGTCAGATTGTCTATTTTTAATTGCTTTCGATGTATGAGATACTAAGTAAGTTTCTAACTTCCCTGATCTGTAATGCTTCATATATTACATTACCAAAAGGACCTCATACTTAGATATTTAAACTTTTTCAAATATGCCAATTTTTATTTAAATACGACAGTTGCCGAGTAATAAATAAAAAAATTATTTACATAAAAATATTTTCACTAAAATAAGCAACAAGAACAAAATGCACAAGAGTGTTGTTAAAAATAATGTTTATTTACTTAATAAAAGACTCTATATTTAACTTATAAGTTAATTCAAGGCACTGGATATTTGAAATCGACAAAAAAGCAGGTGGTTTTAAAAGAAAGTAGAAACAACAAAGCACAAAACAGAAAAAACATATCAATTAAAATTAATCATCAAACTAACAAATAGTCGTATTAGTAAAGAGGTGAAAAGAGCAAAAAAAACTATCAACATTGGAGGCCTCCCGCAAAATTATTAATCAACAAATACGTGAAATACAGGGGACGATGGGGGTTATTATCACTCTATATGTCATGATATTATATAATTGTGCAATATGATTTACGAAATGGCTTACGAACGGATTTAATTTCTAGTTCTGAGAATTTAAAATCATCGGCATAAAGAAGGCAACGTGTAAATAAAGATGATGCACAAAAACCAAGTGATGACGCACTAAAAGCAAGAAAATAAAATGGAGCCTGAGTCTGGGGATTTGATCAGGTAAAAATAAAGTCGTGGGACGCTTTTATTCCTATATTAGTATTTCAACATTTGTTAGTTATATTACGAGTGTATTATTACAAAGGATTTCACTATAACACGAGTATTCAGGCCAAAAAATTCAGGCTAAAGCTAGAAGTTATTTTTAAGTTCCCACAAACAAAATTTTATGCAGATTGCACCAAAGATTTTATTTTCATCTGATCAAAGTCCGAAACTAGTGATTCATTATTATATTTAAGCTTTCAGTACATGTATTGATGTTGTACAACAAAATCATTTGCTGTAAAAACTTTCTAACCTTTCTTTTCAAAAGTTATACTTGCCTATATTAACAATCTAACATTTCTTTTTTTATTTCTTTCTCTCTTTTATTACTGTACAAATATTGCCAGAAGAAAAACTAAGAAATTTTGAAAGACATCCGCTCATCAAAACAATTTAGAGAATTCTTTCTCTTTTATTACTCTACAAATATTGCCAGTAGAAAAACTAAGAAATTTGGAAGACATCCGCTCATCAAAACAATTTAGAGAATTCTTTCTCTCTTTTATTACTCTACAAATATTGCCAGTAGGAAAACTAAGAAATTTGGAAGACATCCGCTCATCAAAACAATTTAGAGAATTCTTTCTCTCTTTTATTACTCTACAAATATTGCCAGTAGAAAAACTAAGAAATTTTGAAAGACATCCGCTCATCAAAACAATTTAGAGTTTTAAAATACATGTAAAATTTCGAACTTATGTTTATCATAGTCTCTCCCTGTGAAAGTACGAGACCAACATAAGCAAAACGTCAATACTGAACAAAAGCTTTATTGATCCGCTGAACCTATAAAACTATTCAAATTTAGAGTGGCGTGATGTCCAATATAGGGTATTTATAGAAATATCTTGTAAAATGACAGCTGCTGTCAACTATTCAAATTATTGGTCGATTTCGTCTTGCTTTGAACGAAATTCCTCCCATCGTGGTCGGGTCTTCGGCCGTCGACTTAAGAGCTTTTCCGTGTTCCTTTGTAAATGTACTCAACAAGATTATAGCTTTAATAATATAAATAGTTTATATTACCGCTTCCGTATTTCTATAATATTATTTCAATATCAAATAAAATTCAGTTGGATGCAGTAATGAAAGTGTTAGAAATTGTTTTATATCTTCGTAGAATCTTGGTATGTTGTTGTGAGTTATATTATATGTGCAAGTACATTGCACAAGTGAATATTGAAAATCTAGTCACTAATTTCATTCTTAAATAACTTATTAGAATAGTAAACTTCCTGAAAAAAAAGGATTGGAAAAATTATTATCATCCTAATAACAAAAACAAAATCAAGCGTAATCTCCGTCCAACACAAATGCTTCTTTCACTCATGAATCTCAATGAAGCAGTTACGGAAGTATTTAGAATTTTGCTACTATACTCCTAGTAATACGTTAAATAATGTTAAAAATAACAGCTCGAATTTAAGGCATTATGAATTGATATTGTGTGGTACGATTACGTAACGATTAAGTGAACTCAAAATGTTAATAATACTTCGGTAATTATTAAATGACGGGACAAATATATGTATATTATTTTTATCATTATATACCTTTTACTTCTCAAAGCATACATACGATGTACCGTACTCTACCGTCATTCAGCGTACTAGGTCTTGTCTGCAGTTCTGTACAAACTTTTTATTAAATACTGAAACCCACAATTTTTAATCGATTATTTTTTCATGATTTCGGATGGAAAATAAATAAATTTTTGAAGTCGATTATATTCAACCATATAATTAAATAGTTGTAAGCCGTACTTCACTGTACTTTTTTTTTTCAAGAGGTAAGTATTACTTTATATTAACCACAATAATTGGTGAAGGGTAAGTAGAACTGGATCTGGTTAGTTCAGAATGTTCATTTTTATGAATATAGAAAACAACGCACAAGAAAATGTACGCTGAATAACAATACAGTGTATCACATCTAGGTTTTACGCATTTTCATGTACGAGGTATTTACTTGCGAAGTTTATTCACATAATCTTTTTTTAAGCGTAGAAGTTTGTAACGGATAATATTTTTTATGGCGAAGGTTTTCAATGTTTACTGAATTGCCATTAAAATTTTGAGTTCACGTAATCGTTGCATAATCGTTTTAAGTATTGTAATCTGTGTTTTATTAAATTCGAGCTATTATTTTACACTGTGATTAATATTTTGTCAAGAGTACGCTATCAAAATTTCATGTTTTTAATTGCCTGGTTGCAATTAATGGTGAGACGTGTTGTCAGTAGTGTGAATTACACATAGTTTTGTTACTTATATGACCTTCATTCTGTACTGTTTCAACATTCAGTTATCTATTTTTATTATTATGAGCGTTTGCTATTACAAATTAAACTAGCATTTTTTTACAACATTCCTCTTTTATAATTGCAATAGCTTAAATGAACTTAGAATATAAATATCACGAATTTTTTAAATAACAAAGGTAGATAACTTTTTTTGGGAACTTCCATCCATATTATTTTTGTATTAATTAAACTTAAGATTAAGTTTATTTCGTACAAAAGTAACATCAAAGACATATGAACACAGAGTACCTTTGGAGGGATACACGGATAGCTCTTGAAGTCTGCGACCGAAAATCCACGGATAGGGAAAGAATTTCTCGTTCAAAGCGAGGTAAGTCGATTAAGGATTTTTATATTTGATAGTAATCACCTTTTAGAATATACCTCAATATTGATTATTCAAACTATAAGGCATTTTAAAAGTTTACCAATTCGATAAAATTTTCGTATATTATAGAAATTTTACTTACGTTACTGCCATATTTTTAAACAGTGAAAAATATGGCAAGCGCACGTTTTGAATGTTGATACGAAACTAAGATACAGTACAGGAAACAAATTTATAACAAGGAGTTAAGTTTAAATTTTGTTAAATAATTGCTTGTACAGTTGAACTATTCGGTGTGTATTGGAATAGAATAATATGCTATTTGAAAGGAAATATTGTGTTCACTCTTTCATTGCCTTTTTCTTAATTATCACAAAAATTATATGCAAAATGAATAACAAGCGTAAAACTGACTTCATATCACACGTTGCTGAATTCATCACTGATTACAATAGAGTAGTCATTAGATTTAATTTCTTTGTGAGATAATTTGATTAAAGAATTTTATTGGGTCGGCAACTTATGAATCCTTTATTTCCATACAATTATTTTTCCATCTTTTATACAAAGTAAATAAAATCAATCATCAATTATATAAGCACCGTCGGTATCTAATACTTGTCGTCAAAGTGTAGGCAGAACTAGACTTCCTTCCTTGTGGAAATCTTTAGGCCTCCGACTGAAAAAATTGATGAAGTACGATTTTAATATTACTTTGTCTTTACTTTTTCTATCGTATAAATTATTAGACAGAGAGCTAAACAAAGGGTAATCGAATGGCGAAATAGTCTGGTCGGATGGCCTGGACAGTACGGTTGGCGTGGTAGCACACTTCTCCCAAGTGAAAGTAGTTTTTCACATGTTATTTTTTCTATGTGGGATCAAGCATTTTCATGTAAAAAATAAACTTTGCTTTGGTTTCAAGGAAGTTTAGTGACGGCTTTGCTTAATGGTTCACAATAAATCGTAACTGTAATTGTATCGTTAGCTGGAAGGAGTTCCCAACAAATAACTCCATTTATACCCCTTCATAAACTCAAAAGTATCCTTCGTACAATGTTAAATTTTCGTGTAGGTACAACTTATTTTTCAGTTCCTGGCCACTGGCGTTTACGTAAAAAATTAATCTCAATTAAATGAATACGTGATGTAGTATTATTTTTACTTTCTTTAAATTCTTTACTACGACCTAGGTTTCGTTGTATTATCTCAGGTGGGTTGTTAGCAAAGATCCTTTTAACATCATTAGCTTCAACTTATACGGTAAGATTATATTCTATCTACATTTAATATTTTATTCAGAATTGAAGACAAAACATTTAATACTGTACCGAATTATGTTTTAAAAAGTATGCTGAATCAAAAAATGTTTATATCTGTTGCAGTACATTCTAAAATATTAATATAAAATTGTAATCTAACAAATGAACGAAAATTTTTTTTTCTCTTTTCAAAAACCACTATTTAAGTTGGTATTTCCGATAAGAATATATGATGGAAAGAATAATATGTTGACCAGCAGGTAATGGTTAATTTAATTAAGTTAAAAATATTGTGTCATTATTACATTTAAAATGAGAATTTATTTAGACGTCTTGAACGATTTTTGGTTGGGAAAATTTACCGTTCGCATCACCGACATGTTAATGTTTATAGTATATTTGTAGCTAGGATTATATGTCATATATTGCACTTGGCCGGCAGTGTAAATCTAGAACATCTACTGCTGTGACACACATATAAATCTCGAACATCTACTGCTGTGACACCAGGCTGGCATACGGGCATCGGCCTATGTACACGAATATACACTTGTACACCATTACATTGTATATACCCGACTGTATGATTTGCGCGTTGGACGCTTTTTGGATGGGTAGAATATTGTGAGTTCGCGGCACTGACATGCTGTAATAGCTAAATATCTGTAGCTATAAGGGTGACGTATTGTGCGACATTATTACTACGCATTCTTGAAATTATGTTTCAGTTTGATTATTATTTGAATTGTTTAATTATAGGATCACTGTGTAGTAAAATATTGAGTACTAAATATATTTATATAGAAATATAAATAACAAAAAGAAAGTATTATTTTCAAATTATTTCAT
Organism: Druceiella hillmani; assembly: GCA_039881145.1. Lineage (NCBI taxonomy): Eukaryota > Metazoa > Arthropoda > Insecta > Lepidoptera > Hepialidae > Druceiella > Druceiella hillmani. The sequence goes on from JAYKKI010000132.1 coordinate 1,858,197, forward strand.
TAATTCCAAATATTCATTTATTTTCAAAATATTTTCGTTTAAAAATGTGATACTATTTATATTAAACCTCTGCAATATATCATGCTATGAGTATTTCATAGTGGCTTAAGAGTTATCTTACTGGCGTGGTAAATCAATTTTTTAATTGTTCGGTAGTATTTTTAAAGCGAATTTGAGACCTAAAAATTCAATAGAATTTAATGAAACCACTACTATTTCATAGTTTTAAGTTTTCACTTCTGTTAGCTGTATCCACTTTAGCTTTTGATGCGAAAGCGTATAATAAGCGACTACAAGCTCAATTATTAAAAGACTTCAAAATAAATAATTCCAGTTAAATTTGAAATAAAACCAATGTAGGCGTCTGAGATATCCCTGTATTTAAAAGGGAATTTAAATTACTTATATAGTTAAAAGCAATTTGCTATATTCATAAAAAAATTACAAAACACTTAACAATATTTATCAGATACAGAGTATATTAGGTTGTAAATGTTAAATGATCTCAAAGGGCATCTCAACAATATAAAAAAACTAAATATTTTAACTAACTTATCTAATTTTGACTAGTCAAATATGAGAAATTTGTTATTTTAAACATTTATATATATATATATATATATAAATATATATATATATATATATATATATATATATATACATACATATATATACATTTATATATATATATATATATACATATATATGTATATATTTATATTTATAACAGTGCCATTTTTACATGAACTTCTTTACATTTTATGTTTTTTTTCCTACTTTTTTCAATATTTCAATACGGTGGTCGCTTTACTAATTCAAATTCAAATGTTAAGTGTGAGTAGAACTCGCACTGCGAGGATTCTGTACATACTTAGGCATATATAAATATTTAGTAGTATATACATAGTATTTCCATTAAACTCACAAATGAAACTACGGAAATTAGAAACGTTGTCTTAGTTTATTAAGGAACTTTAGGCAAACTTCTAGCAATATTGTTATTTATAATTTTTTTTCACCAGTTTCAGATATTGCAGATAATCATATTTATATAATAAATTAGAACACGATAAATTAAAAACAATTAGAAACCTATTTTTACATCTTTTACATCTCCGTATAAATATAATGGGTGCTAATTATTTAGACATTTGCGGATAAACGTACTTTTGTCTTTGTTTTGTTTCTCGATCCTATTGTTTCTGAGAAAAATGGCTCCAATGGAAGATTAAGTTATGGATGAACGTGTAAGTCATATTTTACAGTCTCTTTTTTTTCCTTTTATTTTGAATATGGATCCATTCAGTGTAGTTGGACGTTACCTGAGTACACGTCAGAAGTATTTTAATAACTCTGGTAATCCAATTAAAAAATCTCTTTATATTTTGTGAAAATATTGAAGTACCTCGCTGATTGTGTTGAAAGTAAATAAAAATATTATAATATAATTTATTTTTTCTAAACGCTTTGTAGTTTCCTAAATGCTTATGACTGTTGTTCATTAAAATCAATGACAATATAAGTCTGCAATAATTAGAGAATGTAGTCGGTTTATGCATATTTATTAATTTCGTATAATATGTTATACGTATACTCCATACCCAGTTTCCAATTCGTCAGAATGAGGCAAGTACCTTAAAGTTTTGATGATCTGTGAGTCTTCCTGTAAGAAATAGTTTTGTATTTAAATGTATTAGGCAATGGAGGTTCTTAAAGAATTACGTACATAAGAAAGATGTTCATAAAAATTATGTACATAAGAAACATGTTCATAAAGAATTATGTACAAGTTTACTCGCTGCTGGTATTTACTCCATTCTCTAATTACGGCATAATAGTAAAGGTACAATGCATATAACGGTATATGTATGTATTATATGCATTGTACCTTTACTATTATACCGTAATTAGAAAATATGATCCAGCATATATACATGTATGCTGGATCAATATCAAAATCGAAATATTATAAATATTAAAAATAATCAAAATATTAAATCATTCCATTAAATGTGGTGTTAATCGATGCGTATTTACTATACATATGTCAGAGTTAGCTTTTTTAACAAATATTCGAATTACCGTTCTACTCTCAAAAATCTAGGGAAAAAGAAACAATTTTCAAAGGAGGTTTTATTCGATAGATTTTTTTGATAATTTTCCAGATCGAAATGTCATTTGACAAATATATAGACCCAAAGTTAAGTAAGATATAAGAACTAGCTTAATTATAATTAAATATTTAACCAATTTATAAACAGTTTGAAATTTAATAACAAATATAGTTAAATGATTTAAAAATTTGTTTCTTACTTTTTGGTTTATTTTTCCCAAAGCATGTTTTAGTTTTTTCTCCATTTTTATTTATAATTTTTTTTTCCCCTATGATTCCCATATTTATTTCCTTCTGATTTCATAATGAGTAGAGTCAGATGTAATTTCTTTCAATTAAGAATTGTTTTGCTCATGTATCATTTAGAATTATGAAATCTTTACGTTTATATCCCCTCAACCTCGAGTTTTCTTGACTGCTAACTGCAAAAACTAAAGGGAATGAAACCCAACTCCCAAAATATTTTACGCGCTCACACATAAACGCCCTATAACCCAACGGAAGACGCGAGCGCCCGCTCCATGTTCTCTATGCCAATTGGCACGTTCAGCAGTTCTTGGAACTGTTAAAGCTCTTTAAACATTTAACAGAAAAAAGTGAAATATTTATTAAACAATTTATTAATAAACAGTCGGTTTGACCACAATTTATATTAATAATGATTACACGATAACGGTATTGGCATTACCTGGTCGGATGTCGGTTTAGGAATAGGAACACTTTAATAGCTTTAGTTCAAAATAACTTCACGTTCGATGGCTTTACTTAAATAACTTTAACAAATTTCACTTGGAAATAGTAAGACTGAGACGAAACTTGGACTGAGCTTAAAGTGAAACTTTAATTTAAATTGACTTGAATTGGAACTGACTGAGCTGGGTCCACGTACCCGGTTTAAATAGACGTAGAAATGCTTAGCTCAGCAATAGAGCATTCTACGAACTGACTGTGTCAGGAGGATATAACAAAGAGCTTCTAATGAAAGTTCTGGCTCAGCACTGGAACTTTCTACAAAGAGATTGTGTCAGACAATAATAGTGTTGTTGCTAACAGAGCAGGGGTATAACATAATGAGGTGGGCGATTTCATGTTGCGTTATAAGACACCTGTGATTTCGTGGTAAGTTTTCGCTTAAAATACGACATTTTAGTTTAAGCTATGTTAAATAATTTTTTTTAAATATTTTAATTAGCTTTATATTTTATTATTTTATTAGCCAATGGTTCAATTGGCTATAGATGTATTAATCTTAAATTTATAAGGGTAACTTTAGCGTGATATCAAATAAAGTCTAGGCTTTATTTCTGTATAGTAAACGTAATCGGCTTTAATAAAAATTTCGTAAATTGTATATAAGTTTTGGTATTTATTTCAAGGTTAAATGCTCCAGTTTGACTATGGTGGCTACGCAGTGTCTTCACATTGGAATCTGTCTTCTTTTTTACTTTTTCTGGATTTGTGTAGTTCTTTCTTCTTTCGTTTATGGTACTTAAATGTTATGCATAATCAAGGATTGTGTCACAGAGATCGGAATCATATATACCAGATCTGGAAGTATGTAGGAAAGTTGCAATAAATAGGTAGTAATCGATGTTTACATTTGAAATTTGAAGAGTAAAGCATATAGTTGCTATATATATTTATGGATATGTCTGTGTCATTTAATAGTCGACAAAAATATCCAATGTCTCCATCAAAATAAAAAGGCGCAACTTGGTCGGAAGACAGTTTGGCTGCGGTAGTTCGTGCCGTCATGGTATTTCACGAAGTACCCTTAGAAATCACAAAAAAATGGGAAAGTTGTCAAAAGATTAGAAAGACACATAATATTTACTCCAGCTCAAGAGAAACATTTTGTTAGGATATGTGAAAATAAGGCTGATTTAACATTCCTAAATTAAATACAACACTGTTTTTGTCTTAGGGTCTTATTTAAACAGGTAATTTAATAAGGCCTAAACAAATTTTTTTTTGTTTTTGATTATTTTTTGTCGTCGCCGTGGTGTATTGAGTCGATTACAAGGCATACGGACTTTGACGATGCGTCGCACCGCGGGGATTCGGGTTCGATTCCCGGCCGTTCGTGGAACGGGGCTGGACTGGTGTTATGGTTAGCTAAGTAAGTAAGAGATTGCTCGCGTAGCAATAAGTCCGCCATATGTATCAATTAGATACATTAAAGTAGATAAATAAATAAATATTTTTTTTTATTATTTATGTTAGAAATTTTTGAATTGTTTCATTTGATATTTAATTTTATCGATAAAATATATATTTTTCTTAATAAGAGACCGCAAAACCGCTTTATTTGTTTGGAAAATTTTCGCGACGCAAAGAAACCGGGCTACTTAATGTTATGAAACTTGATTCTGTTTCATGTAAGTTTAATTTTAGGGTATTTTTTACTTTTGAAATGTATAAGGTCTATCATATATTACGTATAAGGTCTATCCTTATACGTAATATATGATTTATTATGGTCAAAGTGTATGTCTTTGCAATCAATTATTTTGCTTAGATTCCATTAGAATGTACTTGACTTTTTCGTAGATTTCTTGCAATTTATGAATAAAACATGCTTTTCTTTGTTTGCTTTAATATTCATTGAAATATTAGCATTTAAAACTAGATACTCCTTATTTGTATCAAGTACTTATCTGTAGATACAAATAACCGATATATTGTTAGCAGATTTATTTTTTATTTGCGGCTACTACAGTATTTACACCAAGTAGAAAGCCGCATGCGGTGTATTATTTTACGCTGCTTTGATTGCTAAATACTGTTTATATATTAATCGATTGAGTTAAAGATGGCAAAAAGAAAAAAAATCGATGGAAAATTATAAAACTTATTTATTTTTTATTATCAACTATTTGCTATAGCAGAGTATAAAGGTGTAATGCAGTTTATATATAGTTTAAATCCCAGTTGCAAATTGCCTGATCGAAAATACGTATCATCTACTATTATGCCCATATTATACAGTAAATGTTTCAATCATAAAAATAAATTAATGAAAGAACATTCACAAGGTGTTTGCTTGACAACGGACAGTTGGACATCGAAAAAATTGGAAGAATATATGGCAGTAATTGCGCATTTCCTCACAACATAGTTTAAGTACATTTCTATTCTTTCAAATTGCACACATTTCAGCGAGTCGAATACCAAAACAGTGTTAGTAAGAGAACTTAAAAAAATAGTACCTTACGTTTCTGGTACCTGTTACTGTAAAAATACGAATTAAAAATAAAACTGCCATAGTTTTCATACCATTCGTTTATGCAGTTTTAACTGCAAAGTACAACCTTTGCCATATATTTTGACCTATGTGTGATTTGTATTTGCCACTGGTTTTTAGATACATTTCTCGCGTGTAACATTTCTCAAATAACTACTAAGTGTCATTCAATATTTATATTAAAGGTTATAAAAATTATAAAATTTTACAAACATACTAAGGCTTTAAACAGCCATAACAAAATATACTTTCCAAAGTTATTAACAGTGCTAACGCTAATACCCTTAACACATATATACTTTGCAAAAAGCATTTATAACAAAAATTTAGTATTGGCATAAGCATGTTTATTATAAAGAACTAAACGTACCGATTTTTCTAACAACGTTACAAAAAATATTTAATAACGGCCTGTAGTCATTTTTATTTCATCAAAGTTATAGAACAGAAAAATCAATAAAGATTTGACAAAAGTATATGAAGTTTCACATTTAACATTTTCGGCTTTTGAGAAGGAGAGAAAAGATCGTCTCTTTTATTTATTTAAAATTAAGCGATAAAAGTAACTAAAGACAGATATTGAACGAGCCCTCGAAATGGTTTAAAGTACCCGAAACAAAAGAAAATTACTTACAAATATATTTATACATATATATATATATCTACACATATACATATATATATATATATATATATATATATTTATATATACATATACATATATATATATATATATATATATATATATATATATATATATATACAGGCTGCCCAGTGGCAGATTTCAATGTTTCAAAAATTGTAAAAAAAAAACTACACCTCTAATACAAAGTAGGTTTATTTTAACTTTATAACAACAAATGCGGATTTCATTTTTTAAAAACCATGTTTTCCAAATGGCGGCCATCGAGCCTGACACACTCTTCGAGTCTAGCACGCATGTTTTCAAAAACGCGTTTGCAGAGAGACTGGGGTATCCTACTGACTTCGGCTCGAATATTTTCTTTACGTTGTGTCACAGTGCTCGGATTTGTTTTGTAAACAACGGATTTTAAGTATCCCCATAAGAAAAAGTCACATGGGCTTAAATCGGGTGACCTAGGTGGCCACGGTACGCTACCGTTTCGGGATATGTTTTTTTCTGGAAATAACTGCCGCACTGCATTCATGGACACATTAGCAGTGTGAGCTGTGGCTCCATTCTGCTGGAACCATGTGTTTTGGTGGAAAGATGGAATATTCTGTAGTTCTACTCTGAAAAAGTCATTTAATATCTGGGCATATCTCTCCGAATTCACAGTTACAGTTTGGCCACGTTGATTTTCAAAGAAATAAGACCCTATGATTGCAGATGCAGACATGACACACCAGACTCTTACTTTAGGCTTATGTAAAGGCTCTTGATGCATTTATCTTGGGTTATGGACATTATAGTAACGAAAGTTCTGCTTATTCACATATCCTCCAATGTGAAAGTGAGCTTCGTCACTAAAGAATATGTTGCCCATCCGGGTAGCAGTACGAAATCTCAACAACATCACCTCCGCGTAAGTTTTTCTTAATTCAAAGTCAGAATCGTGTAAATCTTGAACAATTCAATTTTATATGAATGGAACTTGAGATTTTTTTGCATTATTACCTGTAAAGTTGATTTCGGAATCCCCAATATCGATGAACGTGTACGCAGTGATAAACGGGGATTTTAAAAGACAGAAACCATAACGCGCTCGACATTTTCATCCGTGACTACCAATTGTGTAGGTCCTGGCCTGGGCCTATTTAATATTGATCCTGTAGCTCTGAACCTTGCTACCTATGACTGAATGAGGTTGATCGATGGTCCATCACGTAATCGACGAATACTGTAACGATTGTTAAATCGACGGCGTGCTACAGACAGGGAAAATCCACTCGAAATGTACACCTCGACGGCAAAAGCGCGGTGCTCTCACTCCACTGTTCCATGGCTACTAAAACATCCGCACCGCTTGCGCTTCTAACGACGCCCCCCGCGCCTCTCTTATGTGTTGCGTTCAGAAACTATGTTTGCATCATATATATCAAACTTTCAAATCTGCCACTGGACACCCTGTATATACAAATAGATGTTTAGTGGTTTATCGGTAATGGCGAACTACTCTTCACCGGTTGTTCTCGTCTCTAAAAAATGCATTATTGTACTAATGTAGCACTTAACTTTAGTAACTGACTCTGTTAATTATCTCGTCTACAATAAAAATAATAGAAGCAAAATTGCAGTTATAAAGAATTGTTCAGGCAAGTAATATTCAAATAGGAGATAGAATAATTATTCCCACGCCCGTAATTGTTCTCTGTTAATTGTGCCATAGAGTTAGCGAGTTTTCCACTTTTATATAAGCAGAGAAAATTTTGCGACTTTAACTAGATGTTGAGAGTGAAAAGTTTCGTGTCTTTTGCGCTGAAACCCATTTTCATATCCCACAACACGCTATTAGTATTTTTATTGCCTTATGTAACTAAATTTCAAAAGACAACGGTTTTAAAATCATTTTGAATTGTTTTATGTTTTTTTAAATTGCAGAATTGTTTTCCAAAGTATGACACTGGAAATGTTTTTGAATTCTTAAGTCTTATTATTCTAAGTAATTCATTTATCAAATTTACTTTTAAAAAATATTAATTTTAAAATAACAATTATAATTAAAAATTGAAACACACTTCGCCTGTGTTCAGTAGAATATGTGGCTCAAATATATATAATTTTTAATATAATCATTATTTCATTCCAAATTTTATAATTTATATTTCTTTTCACAATATATGTATCTCCTAGTTGAATGCACCTTAATTCTTCGCTATCCTAGTTGAAGGCACGTTAATAAATGCAAGGTAATTCTATTATAATCCAAAATATTTGACATGAGACTATAATTTTATTATCATTTTATCGTATTGTCTTTCAAAAATTACAATAAAAGTAACAAAGGCGATAACGAATAAACGAACAATAACGTTTATAAATTTACGTCACAAAGCAATAATTTTCCTTTGATTGCAGTACAGCATTTTTCATAATTCCTTGTCTCCTGCTACACAATAACTAGAGGTTCGTTGCTTACATGGAACGGACCAAATGTGGACTAACTATGTATTCATAGTAAATGAGTGTAGTAAGTCTAAATGTACTGCAATCATTTCATTTTAGTATTTATTGCAATATCTAGTTATATCTATTTGTTTATTGTAATATTTATTTTTCTATTGGTAAGTTTAATGTAATTCAATCACAATTTAAATGTCATCTTCCTATCGGGTTGGTATGTTTATTAAAATAGTATATTTTTATAATTAAATTTGTTTTCTTATATATATATATATATATATATATATATATATATATATATATATATACACACGTTTTAAAAATTGTAAATGTATTTATTTGGAAACAAAATCTGAAACAATTTATATGACAATTATTCCTTTCGATTTTGGTTGATGTTGTCATACTACATCAAATGGATATATTATCATATTATAAACTGCAATATAAATGAAAAAAAATGTAAGAAGTATAAGAATATATTTATTTCCTTTATCTAGGCTTCAGCATATTTGTAGAACTTACTGCTACATAAGCAATACCTTGCCTTGTTTTACATTCAGAAGATGGTAGTGGAATAAAGAAGCAATGAAAGAGTGTTTTCTCGTTGGTGACGTAAATTATCAAGTGGCGGGTGTAAAGTTATCGTCTAACCGTCAAATTCTTTTAGTTCTTGCACTCGCGAAATTAAATTGAATGTTAGCGAAAGCGCAAATCTTGTTATTAGAGAGTGTATTATATTCTGGGGAAAAGCTAAAATACCTACCAGACTGTGTCAAGAAACTTCTGGATGTTATTTTCAATGAGATGTTTAGCAAAGTGAGATGTGTTTGGTTTATTATTTTGCCAGCTGGCAATGTATTCTTTATATCTTGTATTAAAATCTCTTCCTCTTTGACCTATGTATACACTATTACAGTCGTTACATTTAAGTTTATAGATACCAATCTTTTTATGTTTATCTATTTTTTCTTTATTATTAATAAGGGTTTTACCCAAGTTATTTAAAGTCCTATACGTACATGTTATATTATTTATATTTTTATTATTACTTAAGAGTTTTCCTAATTTGAGTGATACATTACCTATGTATGGGATATATTTATAGTAAATATTATTATTATTTGGTACGACCACGTATATTTCTTGTATTAGTATTTTTCTTAATTTATTATGGTACAGTTTTGTGACAATTAATGGGTCATAATTATTATTTATTGCGATTTGTTTTATAGTTTTTATTTCTTTACGTAGATTGGGTTTTTCTAGAGGGATGGTTAAAGCTCTGTGAATCATGGAATGGAAGGCTGCACAGCCTTTAATTCAGTTTCATTTAATTGTGAATAGTGAATTTCTACAAAATTAACGCCAAATATATTCAATACTCTATCAACCTCAATATAAACACGATCAAGCTACCAGATCTAATGAAAGCTGGAGAAGACTTTGTCATCTTTCAGTTCAGGAACTACTATAAAAAGAGAAAGAAAAGATGTTATCATATCTAAGTAAGATGCAGCTTTAGAAAGATATAAATTAAGCACAAAGGATTCTGTTTATACACTTCAGGCTAGAAGTATTAGGTCTTAACTCTGATGATTTCCCAATCAACAAATTTTCTATTCAACGCAGTGCATAGAGTAATAAAGATGGAGCGGAATCCAAAATAGTCCGATTTTCAGAATAATATGATTGGAACCTCAACGATAATGTAATGTGACATTAACTGCGTCTGATACAGGGCGCTAAAATGGAGCTTGTGTACATTTGGAACAAAAACTAGAAAGAGTTGCTACTCTTTGCTTGCCGCTGTCACGTTTACGAAACTAAAATCCCCCAAGTCACAAGCGGCCCTGATATTCCAATGTTCAAAAAGTTTAGAAGCACTTGAAAAAACATTAATCCTACTGCTATTGAAACATGTACCGACTTTAATCAAACAACATTTCTGTATCAGTAAAGTTGTAAGTTTTATAATCAAGGACTGAAAAAAAATCATTATGCGTGACGAAAACTGGAAACTGTTTGAACTATCTATTATTTTATTAGGAGGATATGATGAGAGAAAAATTCAAATCAGACCTCGTGGAGCTATGCATCCAGCAATATGTACAGCTGGAGCTATTTACTCTTTGAAAATATGTTTGCTACAATCCGAGTTCCAAATGAGTGCCAAAGATAAAGGAGCACTACAAGATGTTTGTATATTTATTGTGGCCATATATGTGAATCCCTAGCTTGGATGTAATCTAGTAGTAAAGGAACCAAATCAAGATTTGGCTTTTTAAAAATGTTAAAGGAATATGAAACTGTTGACAAATTGATCTCCAAAGCAGCCCTGAGCTAGTTTAGCCAATATCTTTAGCACTTGTCAGAAGAAATTATTGCCTTATCACTATTTGATAAAGAATTTGATAAAGTAACCAAGTGAAATATTGTAGTGAACTTACAAAGAGAGAGTTTGTATGTTTTACGAAGAGATACGTTCTATCGAAAAAAGAGATATCTGATTATCTGTATATTAAATGGAAATATATAGTCTTATTTATTTCATTGTATTTTCCAGATTCAATTCTAAAGATAATAATATTATCTTCTTTTTTGTCGCAGGAAAGTCATTTAATGATTTTGTGTCAGCAAAGAACACAAATTTGTTTTCTCGATTAAAAATTTTTTAAAATTTAATTCAGAAATACTTTTGAACACTAGAAGAAAATACTGCCTTTTCGGAGGCAGAAATAAAGGTGGTCTCTTTAGGAGCTGTTAATTACACAGCTGTAAAACTTGTGAATGATTTTTAACGTTTTTTAACCTTTTGTTACACTGTATGCAAGAACATAGAAATATGTATCCAAACTGTAAAAACAGATCCTTGAAAGGAAGTATCCAGAATGACGTGAAATCAAATAAGTATTATATTATATTTGCATAAAATATAAATATTTATATTTCGTTGATCTGGCTACATAATAAAATCGTTAAAAATAGTTATTTTAAAAAATTTCAGAGCTTTGTCGGCTTGAGTTAAATTGACGTAGGAAAATAAAAACATTTTTCACCCATATAAGTGACTCTCTAATTTATATACATATATATATATATATATATATATATATACACATTTATATATATATATATATATATATATTTATATATATATATATACTGTACGGTGGGAAAATTCAAATACAGAATACACGAGTCGCTAAAAGGCAAAGCTTTGTATATAAGTTCAAGGAGACCTAATTTGGAATGGAGAGTAAATAAATGATAATGTCTATGTTGATGAGCAGGTACAAAGAAGCTAAGGCGAAAAATTACCTTCAAGATTGGGGCGAGATACCCTGACTATAAAGGTAGAAGATAAAGCAATCGCAGGTATTTCTGGAAATGACTTACATACACACTCCGCTAAGCACATCATATACTGGGTAAAATGACGTAAATATCAGTTGGAAAGTTAACAGATCAGTATTCACAGCGTACTTGAATGTTATAAAGTTGTTTTATTAAAATAAATAATTTTAAGAAATTGTTGTGTTGTAGACATTGTAATTGCAACCATATTTTCTATTTTCATTTAAAAGTTTACGAAAAAGAAAATATTATAATTTGTCAAGCTATAGTCTGTTTATGACCATGATACCATACGTAATGGATTTTGCTATTTGTCAGGAATACCTAAATTTGCGAAACAATAATAAATAGAAGATTGTTTAACGAGAAGGCATTATTTTATTTATTTAATCTAAAACTAAAACTCTGCGCAAATTTAAAATTATTACCTTTATTTTTGTTATGTTTGTCCTATTAAACTCAAGAAAAAGAAACTATAAAAACCATTTTCAACCTTAGCCAAGGAATATATTAACAAATTTTCAAAAATAAAAGTAATGAATAGCAGGAAAAGTCTGTTTTATTCGACATCGTTTTTATTATAAGAAACGGAATGTTCAATGAATAAATCCGAATGAAATTTTAGCGATATTTCTTTACGCCAAAAAAATAAAAATTAGAATCTAAATATATCAATAATCCTGCAAGGTAGGTAATTTATAACATGTGGACTAAATTGATGTAAGAATCTGTTCTTAGTAAAGTTTTTAACCGTAATTTTTTAATGAAACAATAATAAAAACTTCGTTGTAGTATTCAATAACTATTCACGTAATAACAAATATAAATAAAACACAATATAATCTAAAACTGAAATAAATAAAAAATAGCTTTCTCGAAGATTTTGTCTTTTTTTTAAATAACAAATCAGATACATTTAAAACGACATAGTTACTTTAAACTATTTTACAACAAAACAAAACGGAGATGCGTCATAATTGTACTTTAATACTTTCATCAATTTATCCAATTAGACCTCCATGTAAACCTGTTTCGTAGATAAAATACAAAGTAAATAAAAATATAAAACTCTAAGGAGCAAAGTATACATAAATGCAAATTTAATTTTGCAAATTTATTTATTTTGCCGAGCGCTTATTATGAACCAACAAAGCGCACGCTGCGTCGATTTTTCATTATCCGCCACTTTGAAGTTTTACTATAGTCCAATTTCCTTTCGTTTATTCATCGATTCTATCGCGGAATATTCCAAACCTTTTCCATTAGGAATTATTTTTTAAACAATATAATTTAAGAGCCAATAAAGGAAAATATGCATCTAATGAGATTACAGTTAATGTAGCCAGTCGCAGCAGAAAATTGTGTTCAATATTGTCTTACATTATAATAAAAATGCAATATCGTAACGTTTGAAAGTAACGTAGAGGAAAAATTTAATACAAATTAAAGCGTTTGAACATAATTGCTAGATTAAAGCATTTGCTATTTGGATGGGAATTATGAAACTATGGCAGATGAAAGAATGGATTGATATGTGGAAATTAAAAAGAAAGGTTGCAAAAACCTATTTAATTATCAAACGATACTGTCTGGAGTAAAACGGAAATATCCTTTATTTAGATATTTAAAAATCCTTTCCTACTTACGATTATAGATTTTACAACTAAAAAACCAAAAGTTAATAAAATGCGTATTATATTTTTTACAATATTTGCCTATTATTCTAATTATAAAAAATATGACTTAAAACCAAAGAACTATAGATTTTGTCAACATAAAGTTGAGTGAATAATACAATAAGTTTGCTTAATCGAATAAAAATCATATAGCTATGGAACTCTCTTACAAATTCTGCTGTTATAACCGATGTTAGACGAATAACGTTTTTAATTTCAAGCTAAATTATTTTTTTTATTTATTCCATTATCTTGATTTTTAAGATTCCATCACTCTGTCTCTCACTGCCAAAATTTGAGGTTTTCCATAAAAAAAGGAAAAAAAATGGAAGCATTATCATATCCATCCGTCACAATCATTTTTCTTCAAAACAGTTTGAACTGGAATCTTGACACGGTCAAGTTTAGGTCAAGTTAACGGTCAATTTAAAAAATTGACACGGTCACAACGCATATTAGTTCAAAAGAATCACAATATTTAATACTCAAAATTATTTATTTTGAGATAAAGAGATTTTTTAAAATTTCATGTGTCTTTTCAGTTAAAAACCAAATTATAACTTTTCTAAAATAATTTTTTCAGAATTTTGTATTAGACAGTTTTAAAGGTACCTAAACCAAAGATAGAATGCTGAAAATATATCCCCATCTTTGTTTTAGGTTCCTCTCTATTTCTAAAACTTCTTGTCAAAATTATGACAAAAGCAGCGTTACTGGAACCTAAAACAGTGTCACTAGAACCTAAAGTTTGTCGTTTTTTTTTGGAAAACTATAGCAGTGATTCTCAATCTTACAGATTTTTAGAAATTTATACTACTTTTACGCTTGTAAAATATATACCGGGTAACATATTTTCACTACGAAAATAATACTAATCATTGGAAAAAGTTTATTCCATATACTACGTACCGTTAAATATTTATACATAAATGGTATATAAAATTTCGATTATGCATAAGTCCGTATGGAATCCGTACAGTATAAACTCCACTCATATTTGACAAGTTTCCCTTTATTTCACAGATTATGAAAATTTGTCTCGATCGATTTATCAGTGAATTTTTAAAAACTTTTTTTCAGGTCGTAATTCGGAGCAGGTCGGTCGCAGATTAGCGGTACATTGATCTTCTAAGCTGCGTAATAATCCTATTGACGAAAATTAGTAGAATAATTGTAAAAAAATTTCGAAATCAAATAATAGGATACCTAGAAACCCAGGCGGTAGGAGTTTGCCCAGATATTTTATTTCAAAAATTTAGGAAAAGCAGAATATTTAAAAGAAATATTCGCTGATTTTAATAATATCTTACGGTATTGAAAACGTACCCTTATTGTATTTATACTAATGTATTTATTGAAATACAAGTTGTAAAATTATCAACTGAAATATTAAATCTCACAGTATAGTGGTATTTCTAGCGTTGACGCGAGCGTTCTCACGGTTACTTAGCCGAAATGAATGCTCGCGAACGATTAATACAACTAAAGTACCTACTATTTCGACCAACCACATTCAACCACAGTAATCGTTTAATTAAAGCGATCATATAAAAATACGCTTAAGTCAAAGTTCATCTTCAAGTAAAAATGGACTCACCGCAAAACATACAACCAGTAACAAAAAACCAACGATTCACAAAACTTATATTGTTTCAGGAAACATGGTATCTAAACCTCAAAACTACCGCCCTGCTTTCCTATGCTAAAGTCATCCCACTGCTGATTGGTCATCCCGGCGCTGCTATACTTGTACACAGAAACATATTTCTAAAATTACGTACATACTTTCAAAGTTTATTTTTTAAAATTAATATTATTTTATTGTAATTAGACAATTATGTGCCCATTCACTGATGATGAAAAGGTGAACATTACTTTCATTTCCGCTACTCCATAGGAGCAAACGAGAAATAAAAAGCTTAGCCGGAACGTAACAGTTTTAGGTGGATATTTTTTAAAGGTCTTCTCTACACAAGTAATATCTCAACGTTTAATATTGGATATTTTTGCTTTTTTTTTACGATAACGTCCCTAATACTGTACAAGTAAGATATCAAATTTATACTGTTAAAATTTAACAGCCTGAAAAAAGTCTATTTTTTCAGGCTATTGAATATCTTCAGAATATTTATTATGTTGTTTTAATATTTTAGTAATTTAACATACAGATATTAAGCGAACTCTGTAAAATCAATGAAATTGAACAGATTTTATTCAGATTATGTTTACTTTTCAATAAATTATCTTATTGCCAGAAACTTCAGTTTTTTCGTTTTTTAAGCCGCTTCAATTTTTTTTACGTCAGGAGGATTCCATCTTGTCTGGTTTTTGCCACGTGGCTAAACAATTCATTTTTATTTCATCCATAATTACCATATAATAATAGTTGTAAAGTATTTAAATAAGGTTTTATAATATAAAATTGATTGGAATATTTTCACTAAAGTATTAACGTCTTAACGCCGATTTCGACTGAAAATCTTAAATATCATAATAAAATGAGGAGGTCTTGGGAGATGTCAGATTTCACAACCAGTGACGCCTGTCGGGTGTTATTCAATTTCATAGAATTACTCGTTGAAAAGAAAAAAGGGCACATATTATCATTTTGCACAGGAATAAATCAAGGCCTTCTATTACGGGATACAAGTTACATGGTAACGTTGAGCATGTTAAGAAATATAAATATGTTCAAATGAAAAAAACTGCTGATTTCTATAGACGTTTATAGTTCTCGGGATTGCCGATATAATATTAGTTAAATGACATTATTTCAATGAAAATTTTAACATAGGCTTTCCGTTTGAATGGCGCTAGTAGTAGCAAGTGGTTGCGTTACTTTTAAGTAACATGTGCGCTTGAGGATTAAAATATCAATATCAAGAATGTTTTCAGATTGTCCAATTGCATGTTTGAAAAATTAGAGGCGAGAGGTGAGTTAACCTGTTTCGTTTTGAAATCTTAATGTCTGACAAATGATGCTTCGAAAACAAAAAAAATGCAAGTAACATTACAATTTTATTTTAGGAGACTTATTCAGTGAGACATTACACGATAAGATGGATGCAAAAAAATATTCGCTTCTACTTTATACCTATTTTTTTTAAATAGTACGTCAAATACTTATTGGGATTTCCATTAAATTATTTAGGTATATTTTATATATATATATATTATATATATATATATATATATATATATATATATGTGTGTGTGTATATATATATATACATATATATATATATATATATATATATATATATATATATAACTTTTGCGATATAAATTATTTTGAATCTTTGGAGGAATCTACTTCAATAGATGGAATTAAATATATTAATTTACCTCGCTGAATAAAATTTTCCAAGTATGTGATTTATACGGAGGATATTTCACTAATTTATATTTAGTGGAATATGAAATAAAATTTAATATAAAAATATTATAAGTATCCCCATTTCGCTTTTAGAAAGTGAGGTGAAAATTATTATTAAATACTTCGTTTCAGTACAATAAAATAATTGGAATAAAAGAAATAATCAAGCCCTAGTTAATTAATTGTTATACATTTAAGAAGTGTTTAAATTATTTTAATATCAAATTTATTATTACAAATTACATCAAAATTCTTATTTCGTCAAAATTACTGAAATGGTCCATTTAAGATTGTTATAAATTATGAGTTTATGTAAAAAAGTAATTGCAAATTTATTATTGAAAAAAATTATAGCAAGAATGTCATTCTTGATTTAAACCTTGTTCGGAAAAAAACTGTTATTACATATTTATTTCAAGGTGATGTTAATTATCCAATTTGACAGTTAAATGTTGCATGATCTTGAGGGTAGACACATATTTTTATTTTCACTCGTTACTACATTTGCGTACTGAATTATAGTTTAGTAACTTATAACTGGCCAGAATTTATAAAATTATTATATTTTTTTGTAATAAGAGGTTAAAATATAATCATCAAAAATTATTACAGTTTATATGTACAAACGTGACATATTTTCAAATATATTCTATGTAGAATATATTTTTAAAAAATATAGCAAAATTTATAATTATAATAATAATACCACGTTACGATATTTAGATACCCTAAAAAGTGACTCCAGCAAGTAGTACACTAATTTCGTATTAAGTTATAGTGATATGTCTCATAAAAAGTAAGTCAGTCATGAAAATACTACAGGAACTACTAATTTCTTCGCTAGCTATATCACATTTATTGAAATAAAGAAGAAAATATAGGACAAGAGTAAGGAATTTGATATTCTTATTTTCAATAAATAATGAAAGAAGGTAATAATGTTATACTTTGTGGAAACTTGAAGAAAATTAATTTTTAAAACGAGGAATCCAAAAGATAGGAATAAAAGTAATAATTTTGTGTAAGATTTTAAAATTATTTTATTACGTTTTAATCAGGTAATATTCCATGTGTTCTAATATAGTACAATATTTGTAAACAGCAGTTATAATTTTGTCATCAAGTTTATTCTTAAAAGAAAAGTAATTTTTAATTTTTCTTCCTTCAGAACTGAATTACTTTCTTTTAAAAGTTAGAAAGTTCAAAACAACAAAATATAATTACTTACTGGCTTTTACAATTTTTGTTACTATACATTCCGAGTGAAAATATTTTAGTTTAATATTATTTTTAATCTCTATTTATAAAATCATTTCCCTATGTTTACAATCATTCTTATGATAATTCAACATAATATTTTATAAAGCATGATAAAAGGAAAAGTAAAAAAAATTATGATTTCAATCATCACTTTTTTATTGAGAAAGTACTTTCTTTTCAAGATTTATCACTGTACTTTTAACAAAACTGTGAACGAATTTAAATTTTTATGCAAATAAAGGAATTTATATTTGGATAAAAGGAATTTATATGGAAAACAATTCCTTTCGTACAATGCTATAACACTTTCATATCATCCAGTTTTATCGTTTTATAATTTCACCATTTTTCTTTCGTGAATTAAATTTAAATAACTGTGTAAAACAGAAAATTTAATTTAACTTTTATAGTTTTTAAACAGCTAACGAACTTACGTTTGTTGTTACTAAATTTTATGCATACATTTCAAATTGAGTAACAACGGTTATTCGATATTATATCGGTATTAAATTCTGGGATTAATTGAAATATACTTTTGCAGACCATTATGATTTTTACATACCTAAATGACATTTTCAACTAACACAATAAAGCAATACAAACAACAATGTCATATTTACCATGATCATAGCCAACTCCCTATGATTGTTAATATTCCGTAAAAACCTAGATTACTCGATAGTTGGAGTCGATAACGAATTTCAAAAACATTTATCTATATAAAAAGTTTCAACCCTTTAAAGTCTTTCAAATGTTGATATTTAGCTTTGTGTCAAGTGCTGGTCAGGTCAACAACGAACATTTGTTGTTTTGATGTTTCTTCATAGAAAAGTAAGTCTATTCAACGAAGTATGAAGAAAATCTATGGAACATATCAAATAAAAGATATAAAGATATAGAAATTGGAATAAAATAAGGAAATTTTTCTTCTCCGCTTTATTTTAAGCAAATATCGAAAATGGATCTACTGAAATTTTTTCTTACCCTCAAAAACCGAAAATAAATTTAAAAATTTAAAAAGTGATAAGACCATAAAAAACTTGCTCAGAAAATGAATAAAATTTAAAGAAAATGACGAATGTTTATAAAAGGTAGATATAAAACCATTAAAAGATCAAAGCTAATAAGTTGCTAAATCTTTTACAAGGACAGTTTTTCATTTAACATATTCTCTACACAACATCTTATTAATTTTCTTTCACTTTTTTCTATTATTGACTGATTCTGTTCTGTAAGTATATTATATTTACGTAATTAATTATCTAGAGGCGCATGCTGATTGTTACTCGAACTCCATAAGGTGCAACGAAAATAAATACGTGCAGTTCAGAAAAGGAAATCCCATATCTTGGGTTCGAGATAAACGTATAATGGTCGGAAATCAATACAAACATATATAATCATGGAAAAAAGAATGGTTTGTTTAGGAGAAAAATTGCAAATATGGTACTTCCAGCAGGTTTGTTTCACGAGTTATAAAGCATGAACTTATAACCGATGTCCACTATAAGTCGGAGAGGTGCTATAAGAATTAGAAGCAGAGTATTTATCTAGTCTATTACAGTATCTAAGTTCACTTCACAGATTTTTTTATATTCAATCGTTTAATATCATCTAAAATATCGTCTCAAAATATCATCACCATTAAATTATTTTCAGTAACAAAAAGACCTTACAATAATATCGAATGCTAATAACGAGTCACAATGTAACAAGTAACAATGACAATTTTCCTTATTGTAACTTATCGGTTATTTATTGGAATTTCTTGCCGGCTGACAGTTACTCTTAACAATAAAAATTCTTCGCCTATGCGTGGGCTTTGACTAGAATTTCACCTTTTTTCCACTCTACGTTACTGTTAAACATTTTCATTGCAATTGTGTATATTTCTTTTATTTCTTATTCACGTTTGTTCTTTTACGTCAAATCGTTCATATTACTCTACCATGTAACTTAATGAAGTATTATTCGTATTATTATAAAGCTTATTTGTATAGATATTATTGGAAATAGTTAGAGCTTTTTTGCTTTTCTTTTTTATACCAAAAGCATTGACTACTCTAATAAGTAAATAGTTACCCCGCTATAATAATAAGTATAAATGACCAAAAAACCAGATTGTAGTTTAAGAGAATTTGTGATTATTTTTTTTCAAATAAAGTTTTTTTTTGTCATCTCTGATTGAATCTATCTCTATCTCATAATACACGTAAAAAGTTAAATTTCTTGTTCAATATCAAGTTCAGTGCCAATGAATTTCGTTTATAGAGATTAACTATTTTTTTTTAAATGCACGTTGTTATATTAATTCAATTCAGCTAAAATATAATTTTTAAAACATTTCCAATTTGTATGTGTTCAAATCAATAAAATAATATGCCAATATCATTGCGATATTCTTTGTTTCTAATCTGTGCAGTTATCAATAATAATGTAACAATAACAGGGTATCAAAAATTTTTAAAAACCTTAAGAATAGTTGGTGAAAAAATAGTTTAGAAGAAAGTTTTTCAAAACTTTCGATTATTTAGCTTTGTCGTACTCCAATATTTTACATTAATTTTGGCATCATTTCCGCTGACTGCCAATAAAAAATTCAAATAATTTTTAATTGTAAGGGGAAATTGAAAAATATGGTCTTTATTTTTCTTAAACTTACTGCCGACTTTAGCAAACTGAAAACTGCATCTTTTTTCCGCCATTATCTGAAACGAATCCGATATTTTTTTACTATTTCTAATTCTCAAGCAACATGTCAGAAAAAAATATTTATCGTCTTTTCTTGCTTACATTGTGTGCCCTTTTTATTCTCGACTTACCTTATCGTATTTTTTTACCCCTTGAATGAAATAAATTATTGTTATTAAGGTTATTATCTACTTAAATAGGATTTGTATATTTAATAACATAGCAAACTAAACAAAAAATAAATATATTTAAACTACATTTTATCCCTACATGATCAAAAAATCATTATCAATTATTAACCTATTCACCAGGCAGTATCTATTCTCTTTTAGTACTACCAACATTTTTGGTAGATATAAGAATCGTCCAATTTTCAACATGTATATATCACAATAATTTACAAACCTTCGCCGTTTGTCTCTCATAATTTGTTTGACGAGTTTTGTTAATTCACAAAAAGTAAATAAGGCATGCGCAAATCAAAAAATGTTCTCTCTATTTAAATATGAGAAAAAATTTATTAAAAATGATTACGCATTGACTCCAAAATGGAGTGTACTTTTAAGTTGGAAGGCAATATTCGGAGTTTAAAATTACAAAACAATAATGTGTATATGTGTTTTTAAGTATAAGATAAAGAAGTAAAGTTAATATAAAAAAGTATTTAAATATAACACTCAAGGATCGTTAATTTCTAAGCTGTACCAGATTTTCAAACATGTTATGGTTCGTATTGACATAAATAATTTTAGTTTTACTTGCTCACAACAAGATATTTTGACAAAATATTTCAGGAAAAATCTTTTATAGTCGTTAATTAGTTGCAGTTTTGTTAACTTATTATTACGGTGTCTTGTTAAATAAAATAAACGAACGTTTTCAAATAATCGAATAACAAATTGAAATTTGTTATTCGATTATTTGAAAGAAAATCTTCGTTCTGATAGAAAGAAATCGAATCAAATATCTTTGTGGGTATAAAATGATTTAAAGCCTTGAATGTAATTTTTCCCTGTTTAACTTAGGGTTTGAATTCTAGTTCGAGTTAATGTTCACAGCCAAAAATACAAGAGCTTCTTTAGTTTCTGCCAGATAGTCACCATTTAAATCAATTCCGATATGTACTCTTAAGCGGTTAAGCGTATGTGGCGGTGTAGCCCTTAAGCGGTTTATTGTCCCATTGGACGCGTAAAAATATTACCATGTCATTGATGATAAGACTAGTTAAGATTTGGTAATACTTATGGGGACAAATCGGAAGTTCTTTTGGGTACGAATATTTTCTACAGTACTACTATATGTTATACAGTGTGCCTATATGTAGGAAAGCATTTCTTCCAATTAACCGCTTCAATCCATTTGTTCATTAAAGAGCGGCCTTTAAGATATTAAAAACATGTAGATAAATGAAAAAACTCGTTCAGTTCAGACTTAAAATTTATGTGAGGACCAAATCATACCTTCGCGATTTAAAAATTAAGCTTATTTTCGTATATTGATTATATTTGGCGTTAATTTTGTAGAAATTCATTATTCGCAATTATATGAAACCACGTGAATTTGATTAGGCTTACAACATTCTAATAGCCCACCTGAAGATGTTATAATACAACAAAACTTAGGTCGTGGTAAAGAAATTGAAGAAAGTGGAAATAATACCACGTCACTTATTTTCGTATTACCACTAGTAAAAAAACAAAATTTGTTCACCTAGATATACATATTTACATACACTCAATTACTTTTTTTTCACCAAGAACTTTTTTCATTAGTTGTATTTATTATTCAAACAAAGCAAACTTTACAATTTATCATGAATTAATTTATTTATTGTTTATTATACCTAATAAAATGAATGAAAAAAGTATCAGCCGTTTACTTTCACAACATTACTATGATTTCGAATTATTATACAAGTTTAACTGTTTTAAAACATGAAACTGTTATTTCATTAAGATTTCAATTTCCAAATATATTTACTTTAACGATACTTATGTGATAATGCACTCAAGTATCCTGTACTAGAAATGCAAACTAGTACAATGATGTTGCTAATAACGTTTGTAGTTAAAACCCAACAAAATATATTTCAATTAATTTATCGAACAATTAGTTCCGCGATTGAATACGTTTTTTGCCGGTTTTATTTTTACATATAAACATACGCTTTCTATTATTGGGTTCTAAAGAACAATGAATAACTGAACTCTACACTTATCGCATTCGATCTGCGACTAAATTCTACGCCATCGCACAAAGAGTAACATGTGATACGGGGATCATATCCGTGGCGCGCGTACCATGCCAACTTAACATCTCTAGTTATATTTTATGCTCTGTAATAATTATCATGTATTTGTGTAAATATAATTAATATTAAATTATTTAATATTTTAATAAAGTTCTTTAATTCTTTTGACGCTTCAATACTTATTCCAGTCAGGAATTTGTCCAACAACTTCTATTAAGTGCAAGCTTTTTGATCTGAATACATCATATAAATGGAAATGCTAGATTAAAAAAAAATATCATTTAAGAAAATGGAGAATATTTTAAAACATTGTATTAACCACTAACAGTAGAGTTGAGTGGATATGGAGGTATTTAGAATAATAGCTTAAATATCTGATAATAAGAAACCGTTTTGAAAATATGCAAGGTCACCACGAGTAATTGACACACTTCTCGGTTGTTCGTTTCCAGTATTTTAGCTTATTTTAAGAGAATATGAAATAGAAAGAACAACCAACCAACCTATGCTATTATCCAAAAGGGATATTTACATAAAACCAACCTATGACCAAACCAACCTATACAAATATTCAAAAGGTACCAATTATTGCCACCGAACGAAGTAGATGGTATGCTGAACAAAAGTAATATTAATATATTGGAATTATACACTTGATAGTAATAATAGTTGGGCTATTGTGTTTACAAGTTTATACATTCGGACACATATTTATATTTGAACATTTACTGCTGTATTCCGATATAGAAATCCGCTACATTTTATACGCCTAACCACATTTGTTTTCTCCCTGCGATTAGTGGTGAACTAAAAAAGTGTGATCACAGCTTATGACCTTTAGTTCAACAATACGTTTTTAAGTATAATTATAAAATAAAAAAAAACTTGGAAGACCAATGTAGAACGAGAAAAAACTGTCATTTCTCGATTTTGCCTTCTATTTTCTTTAACTATTTTTTCATACTACACTAGAATGATAACTGAAACTAAATCAATTATATATTGAAGTAATGGTCGTAGGCGGGGGCGATAATGTAAAGCAAATATATTATTCAAGGCGTGTTTGCGCAGGCTACGTTTGTCGAAAGACAAGGAAAAGCTTTTAAATTTGTAAGTGGCGAAGTTAGATTGCCGAAGTAGGAATTAATCTAAAAGGACAAATTTGAACAAGGAATTGAGGGAGTATCCCAAAAAGAATAAAAATATTAGAAAAAAAATATTTGTAAGTAAAGTAGTGTATGATCCAAGTTAATTTATTTGTGGAGAATAGAAGTAATGAAATATAGAAATCTATTTGGGTTCACGATTCGATAACTTATTTATGGTAGCTACGAAAAGATCGATACCCTATTTAAAGCATTAGATCACACATTTTATTCAACAGTGAATTTGGAGAGAAGGCAAGCTGCTGAAAAAATTATGGCAGTTAATGATCAATGAGTATTAGGTATTACGTAATTATGTATTAAGGAGCATTCCGTATTCTTGAATAAATTACAATGTCAGTTATATGCAGTGACAAGTTTGAATTTGTAATAAAAGTATACTGTTACGTCATGAAAATGTGGAATTTGTGAAATTTAACTCCATAATTAAAAAAAAATAAAAGGAAATATATATATGTAATTTCTTTGCATTTATATCTTTTCTATCAATGAATTTTCAATACGTTATGATTAAGATTATAATTTTTGATTTAATTTTTATCGATCAAAGTATGTTATCAGAAAAATAACTGGTAGGTGCTTATGGCCACACGATAGAAGTGAATATTTATCTAATTTTAAAATAAATTTGTAATAATTAATAGATTTTATTTATATGGTATTTCCGCGAATCATTAACTGTTTTAAAATACAATTATTTATTTTTATTTCTATACCAATCGCGTGATTACGCGCATCAAACCGATTTGAAATGTATATCAAAATTCTCAACCGTTTCTTAAAAAAATTGTAAATAAAACTTAACGCTTCTTATATACACTTAAAGTGACAGATTTCAATGTTTGAAAAATTGTAAAAAAAAACTACACCTCTAATACAAAGTAGGTTTATTTTAGCTTCATAACAACAAATGCGGATTTCATTTTTTAAAAACCATGTTTTCCAAATGGCGGCCATCGAGTCTGACACACTCTTCGAGTCTAGCACGCATGTTTTCAGAAACGCGTTTGCAGAGCGACTGGGGTATCCTACTGACTTCGGCTCGAATATTTTCTTTAATTTGTGTCACAGTGCTCGGATTTGTTTTGTAAACAACGGATTTTAAGTATCCCCATAAGAAAAAGTCACATGGGCTTATATCGGGTGACCTAGGTGGCCACGGTACGGTACCGTTTCGGGATATGTTTTTTTCTGGAAATAACTGCCGCACTGCATTCATGGACATATTAGCAGTGTGATCTGTGGCCCCGTCCTGCTGAAATCATGTAGTTTAGTTGAAGGATGGACTATTCTGTAGTTCTACTCTGAAAAAGTCATTTAATATCTGGGCATATCTCTCCGAATACACAGTTACAGTTTGGCCACGTTGATTTTCAAAGTAATAAGGCCCTATGATTGCAAATGCAGACATGGCACACCAGACTGTTACTTTAGGCTTATATAAAGACTCTTGATGCATTTGTCTTGGGTTGTGGACATCCCAGTAACGAAAGTTCTGCTTATTCACATATCCTCCAATGTGAAAGTGAGCTTCGTCAGTAAAGAATATGTTGCCCATCCGGGTAGCAGTACGAAATATCAACAACATCACCTCCGCGTAAGTTTTCCTTAATTCAAAGTCAGAATCGTGGAAATCTTGAACAATTTGATTTTTACATAGATGGAACTTGAGCATTATTACCTGTAAAGTTGATTTCGGAATTCCCAATATCGATGAACGTGTAGGCAGTGATAAAAGGGGATTTTCAACGACAGAAACCATAACACGCTCGACATTTCCATCCGTGGCTACCAATGGTGTAGGTCTTGGCCTGGGCCTATTTAATGTTGATCGTGTAGCTCTGAACCTTGCTACCCATGACTGAATGAGGTTGAGCGATTGTCCATCACGTAATCGACGAATACTGTAACGATTATTAAATCGACTGCGTGCTACAGACAGCAAAAATCCACTCGAAATGTACGCCTCGACGGCAAAAGCGCAGTGCTCTCCACTCCACTGTTCCATGGCTACTAAAATATCCGCACCGGTTGCGTTATGTGTTGCGTTCAGAAACTATGTTTGTTCAAACTTTGAAATCTGACACTGGACACCCTGTATTACATTGATTATATACATTAAAATGCGCGTATTAAATCAACTCAAATAAAATATTAATCAATGATAAAAATAAAACGTAACTCTTGTAATGGTGCACTCGGTGTTAGACAGTGAACTCGCTTGATCGATGCTGAAAGGAACCAAGTTTACCCGAACAGAGAACTGGCTTGGCCGATACCGAACAGGAACGACTTTACCCGATAAGTGAACTCGCGGAACCGATGCCGCAGGGCGCCGTGTTTATATGATTCAGCGTCACCGACTCGAGCATGACGGCTCAATTTCATTCAATGCTCAGAAAAAGTACGCACGATGCGCCTAAAGAAATATCCATTTCAGAAAATATTTTTCTAAACTATCAATCATGAAATAATTGAATATTTTATTCGGTCAAAAGATAGGCTTAATTGATCCTCAAAGGCACTCTAATTGAACGACAAGGCTTCATTCATAGACTTCTCTTATTTATTTTTTAACTGAAACATAAATGGAACTAGGATTATTTAGCAAATTTATTTTTATAGAAATAATATTTTCCGTAAGAAAATGGTAACTTTATTTTTTTTCGATCTCGGTAAACATATATACAATCGTTTAAATATTCATCGTCTATTGAAATCCATTTATTAGTTTAATACTACCTAGTTATTATTAAGAGTAAGTAACTATTGTGCAAAATAATAAAATATAGTTAATTTTGGATAACTGAAACTTTTCAAAAATATTTGGTGTTCAAAATTAATTTTCAGTAAAATTGGATGCCATTCTAGCAGAGAAAAACAACCTAAGTAAGATATATTCGTTTATGCATATATATATATATATATATATATATATATATATTTATAAAGCAAATATGTATACTTATTCCGAGGTCGCAGATATACGAAGAGAAATTGTACGAAATTATTTTCCTTAACAGTTCAAAATTATTGTTGGTATTAATTCAGTTCTAGATTTACGAAACAAGAGTGATTAAAATAATACACCCAAAAAATATACAATCAGCAAAAATTACTTATTATTAACATCATACTAAAATTTGATATCACTTTTGTTAAGTATTTTGATCATTTATTCTCTTGGATTTCTAAGTGCATTCATAACTTTAAATTTATGTTAATTTTCAATAATAAACATATATGCTAAATCGCTTATACATTGTAGCAGTTCAGATTTCTTAATGTCTTTGTTTCTATTATTTCATAAGTCACTATTGTGCTTTGTGGTAGAGAAGATATATGTTTATTAATTACAAATAAATTACTTTAGAATTAATATTTATTTACTCAAACGATTCAAGAAGAAATTGAAAGAAAACAAAAATGTTTCAAAAGAAACCATTTTCGTAATAGCATGGAAGTAGTATAAGTATTGAGGGTGCACACATAGTATTATATTCGTTTTGGTAAATAAGGTCTCAAAGTCTTGTACATTGTATAGAGTCACCTCAGGTTAATTTGTATCTTTCGAAAATTCTTAGCTGTAAATAAATTGATCAAGAAATGGCTTTTCTAAGTTACTTTGAATTTTCAGAAAAATAAAATATGCTTTAAGTAATATATTTAATCAGGTTATCTATATTTCGTGTTGAAATATATATATATATATATATATATATATATATACATATATATACATATATATATATATATATATATATATATATATATATATATATATATATATACATATATATATATATATTCATACATATGAAAAGAAATTAATTATATACCAAACCTTTACAAATAAATTGTGTGATACATAGCATAATATCAGGAAGAGGCTTAAAGTAACATGATATTAAAAAAAAAATTAGAGATTTACCAATAAAGTGAAAATGGGCCAAAAAAGTCTTCCGAAGATTGCAGCTTTTGTAAACAATTAAAAATATTTTCTCCAAATTTTAATTTCATAATACTCTGACCCGATTGAAGGTTATTTGCAAGCAAATTTAACAGTCCTTTAATTCATTTTCAACTTTTTCACTTTTAATTTATTCTAATTCTGCCTGGACGTAAATGTTGTTACTGGACACTTGTTAAAAGTGTTTGCGTGTATTTTCACGAAGTTGACATGCGTACGCCTTTATAATTTTCTTGGTATTATTTTTAAACGCATTTTTATAGATAGTACGCAAAGATAATCTGCGAGGGTATGAAAGAAACAAAATGGATCGCAATCCAATTTAAACCAAAAAGTATGTGAAGACAACCCCTTAGGATATATATCAGATACGAATAAGATATCTTATACAAATGAATGCACAGAAGATTATTAATTTTTTTTTAATATAAAAAAACCCTGATATATGATTTGTCTAGAACTTATAAATATGTATTTAAAAATATTTATGGAAAATCAGATTTTAAATAACACCCAGTATTTTTTGCCAGAATCTAGATTTCCTTGAAGGCAATAGACATGATACTGCATAAATACAAAAACGAAATAAAATTTGTTTATGGTGTTAGACAAAATATTAAACAATATTCTAATTAAATCAGAATCAATATCGAACATTTATATTCTCCGAAATAATCGTCACTTTCAAGATCCTGACTTTTCATATACTTACGAAGTACAGGTTGAAGTTAAAACTTAATAACGCCCACTAGATGAATACTTAGTTGCCATATGACACTTGTGGTATCAGCATCCCGTACGTAGAGAATATTTGTTAAAACATTTTATGAGAAAGCTTAAAGTACTTATGTAATAAACGAAGATCTTATAAGCAAGAGTTTGTTCTATTAAGTACTATTAATTTTTTTGCTTTATTTTATGATTTTCTGCTAATATCTTGGTCGAAAATAAAAATTTACATACTTTAGTTATATAATAATCAGGTTTTGCAAAATTTAATTTGTATACTATGTTATGCGTGCGGTGAGTTAAAAACACATATTCGTAAATTTTTACCTAGTTAGTGGTAAAGAAGTACGTGGGTTACGATGTGAGGCAATTATATTATTCAATGATATTTCAAACAAGGTAAATTTATATAAGCGCGCAAAAGCTCTTATGTTCCAAATTTTTAAGATCAGAAACCATCACTGTTTCTAACTAACTAACGGTTTCTAACTAAGTAAGCTAAACGGTAAGTAACTGAAATAAATTAAGTTAAATTTATTACAGAAATACACAGTTCAAATAATTTTGAGTTTAAAAATTAGATTTTAGGGGTAATACTTTTTTTTAACCTGTTTTTTAGGGTTACTTTTTGAGTTTTCCTATTTAAAATAATAAAAAAATATCACCGAAAATATTTCACGGGTGTGAATGTATGTATATAATCTATGGCAATCATAGAACTTTATTAAATTATCAACTCAAAAAAAAGTGAAATCAGTAACTTACCTCAAATTGTGTCTCTCCAAGCAACTAATATCCACGGAGTTCCTTTAAAGGTTTCTAATTAAAAAAAAAAACAATAAAACGATCTTTTTATTTACAAATCCGCTTTTCGATAAATATTATATTAATCTCACTTCGCATTCATACAATTTTATTTCATTTATTTAATTTAGGAAAATTCTGTCATGTAGAAAAGAAAGATTTACATTTTAAACATTTAAAGAAAGTCCGATATAAAAAAAAATATCACATGACATTAGTAAAAACAATTTTCAATTACAAAACAAAATAAAGGAAGTATTTACTTCATTTCAAATAGGTGTTTTATATTATTTTACATTATTTGTTTCATAATTTGGGGTACATTGAATCATGAATTGTCTTATTTACAAGAAAACAATATTACTTCCAATTGCGCTTGGATGACTGAAAGGAAAATCAAATATTAAAAAGAATCTTCAAAGAGGAAAATTAAAAACTTCCACAATGGAAGCATTACTGTTCCTGCGTTCAGCCAGAAACAGTAATGCTTACAAAATTGAATAATTTTATTGTGTGGTCAAGCATATTTGAATAATATATTTATTTTCATATAATGATTGTATTTCAGTAAAAAGACTGGAAAATAAAATATGATTGATACTATGCTATATTGAATTACGGATGTTATAATGAAGTGTTAATATTTCCAACTGATTTAAAGATTTATTCACAAATAGCTTAAGAACTAATAAGTTTGTGAAATTACCTTAATTAAATTGATTATTTCGAATACTTAAGGTATCTGGTGATTTGATTAAGGTTAGCTTAAGATTTGAAAAAAAACTATGCCTAAGTGATTGAATAAAAATATAATTCTTTAACAACATTGATTAATAAAGTTAAAGTGCGTTTCCTCTTATATCGATGTTTTTAATTGATCTGTTTATTAACCATTTTTTTAAGAATCTATGTTCATCCTTGCTGCGTGATCAACCCATTTCCATTATATTCATTGATATTAATTGAATACATCTATAATTTGGTTTTCGCCGATTTTATTGTCCCATTTTTATCTAATCGTTTCCAACTTAACATACTTCGCTCTAATGCCCCTTTCCTTATTCGGATTTTTGTATCAATATAATTATTATATGTTCCTATTTGTAACGCATTTGAAAGACAAGGCAACGGGCATAACTATAGAGCACCTTTATTAATTTGATGAACAAACCAATATTGAGTATATTTTGGAAATTCCAAAATATAGACAATTTCATTACTAAAAGACATTTTCATTACTCATTCATTTGGGACCAACTCAATTCTTCCAAATAAAATATTTAATTCTATAAATATTCTGATTCACTTAATTTAATCCAAGATTTTACAAAAGTTCTATGCACGTGTTTCAATTAAAAAGGTGAGAGCTGCTTCTATGTGATGAGAGTTTACTTTAAAATATTGATTTTGAATTAATAACCTGACGCGCATTTTACATGTAATTTTTAATTGACATTTGCCAGTGAGTGAAATGTTGAATTTATCAAATTTATTTGGACTTATAAATTGAAACTGAATATGATTGCCATTTATTAAAACTTCATTTTATATAATATATGAATTTATGGGCTAAATTATTTTAAACATTATACATAAACGGAAAATTACAAATAGAATATTAAAAGTAAGAAATTAGCCTAACTGGATGATTCAAAATATTAATTTAAAAATCATTATTTTATTTAGTTTTCCGTTTTTCCTATGCAAAACTTATATTTTCCTCATGAGAATGAGGCTTCCTAGGTGATAAATAACTTACATTGAGTTGGATGTAATAAAGGAAAGTCGAACAATACATTGAGGTGTTAATTATGATATTCTTAACACCTCTCTCTTGTATTTGCTTCATCTATTGTTTGTTTCATTTGAAGTAATTATTTCTATGTAATATTTCGGTTTTTCTCTTTCTTCCTTTTGAATATCACTTCATATATAATAAGCAACTGTGACTGTCAATCGTACGTGTCGACACAAAATTTACCAATTTTGGTATTGACCCGATTAATGAAGCAAATGCTTAACGGTAAGTTCATAAAATAAAAGAAAATGTGTATCTATACACATAACCAAAAAAAAAATTAGTCAATAAATTTTAATTATCACCAGAGAATGGATTTCAATTATTTTCTATGGTCTGTTAATATTTCTTATTTCTTTTTAATTATACATCGAGGTATACACTTTTTAGAACCCGTTTTATGTTCTAAACGAATTTAAAAAAAATATTTTATTCAATAGCAACGTAATCAAATAATGTTCTCTGATGAAAAAGGAGAGGAAGGTGACAAAACAATTGGTATTTAAACATTATCTTCAAATACCAAACATATTGAAAATAGTGGCGCTTTCCACAAATTTGTTATATGTAGATTTTTATATTTCAAATTTATATGGTCAGACTTTGACGTCATTTTATCTTAAAACATTTTCATCTTAAAAAAAATTAATTAAAAAATGTAATGATGATTTTTTTTCACAAATAATTGTATTTCTCATTTGACAATAACATTTTGTACTTAATTAACAAGGAGTATGTGAAAAGAAACATTGTAAAATGCTTCAAATGAATTATTATTTTTTTTCAATACTAGGTCACGCTGATATATTTGATATTAATACTTCTACAAAAAAGTGGCTCAAAAAATAATAACTCAATACAAACAATCAATAATAACAATTTTTTAATACACTCACAGATGTATCTTCCATTGCTTTATGAAAAACAAACATTAAACCATCACGTTTTCTCAAATACCAAACCATAATAAAAGTGGAAGACAATTATAGATATACTCTATAAAGCGTAATTTATGACATTATTTTATAATAAATCAGTGAAATATATTTACAAAAAGCTTAATCTAGCATTTAGCACATAAACTTTGGTATTATTACTGCTTTAGTTTTATTGGGAGATTCAGTGTACGCAAAGCTCGGGTTAACGCTTGTAACATGAGAGTTTGTTTAAAATGACATTTTTTTTGAAGTCACACGGTAAAAAGAAATAATAAAATTGCGGAAAATGTCATTATTTTATCAAAAGTTAGAGACATAACAAAAATTGAACTGAAATATTAAAATACAATTCACCATATTTTTATGATTTTCTTGTGCGAATTAAAAGACCTATGCCATTAAGGCTAAAAAGAAAAATTTACTGTTCTTTTAACACGAGTTAAACTACAAAAAATTGATATCATATAATTTCTTTATTAGTAGTAAATGATCATTCTAAAACATAATTTGATTTTCTCTTTAAATTATAAACTGACTAAAGAAAAACTTGGGTTAAAACATCTGTGGCTAATAGTTTCATAAAAACGAATTATTTTTTTCAAGCTTCTCTCAGTCACGTGACCTGGTAAGCAAATATTACCACCTATTTTTCATCAACTTCTAATCATCGTACCGATTTCTAGTTTTCAGAATTAGTATAATTAAGTAATTAAAATAAATTAATGGCATAAATATGCTAAGTTTCAAATTGAAAAGGTAATTAGAAATAGTTGAAAGCTGAGTTGTGAAACTTGCGTACAATGGTTTTGCACCATTTATTTTTATATAAATAATTTTATTTGCAAACATAATGCCATTAAACTTTTAGATTTATCGAGCTAATATGATGATGGAGGAGGAAGATCGTTAAGTAAATACTTAATGTGTCACAGGAAAACTGTTGAATTTGGACACGTTTGACTTGTCTTAAAAACCCTTCGGTTATTATAATCAAGAGCATCCGATGTTGGAGGAGAAAGGTGGCCAAGAGAACTTCTCAATTGCTAAAGTAAATTTCACTTATTTGAGACCATTTCATTTGTCGCAATGAACCATTTGTATTTTAACCAGGATAGTCTAACGATGGAGGACGAAAATGGCAATGGGAACTTCTTAATTGTTAACAGTTAACACATAGAGTTTAGATTTGTTTCATTTACTTCAATGAGTATTTTGGTTACAAAAGTTTTTTTTAACTATATATTTTACATGCATGTATAAACATTCATAAATTTAACGTAATATATATGACGTTCACTATAAAAAAAATGCTTTTATGATATAAGTGTATCATTTCACCGTAAGCTTTATTATCTGTCTGAACTAGCCGAGGGCTAACGACGTAAGGAGTGAGAATGTCAAAAAGTTTATTCAAAAACTTATCCATCGATGAATCAGTAGGCTGCGTTTAATCCAAAAATGAAAAAGCTACAATAAACATTTCACAATAATAAACTTGGTTCTTATCCGCTCTCGTTTTAACTATTTAAATTTAATGTACAGAATTGAAAGTTCCCATTTAATAAAAACTTTCGTTAACAATTCGAATTTTCTTAATCCCATGTCAATCAAAGTGACACGGTATTTCTTATTTAAATTCGATGAAATGTTCTGTCCTTTAATTTGTTTTTCCTTTCTTTCTTTTTAATTAGTTTCAATTTTCGCACCCGAAGCCAAACTTTGCCACTTTAAATATAAAACCTCTGCTTATATTTCCGGAAAAGAAAATTACACAGTTTTCAATAATAAATTTATTTCAATTAACGCATGGTGTTTTGTCGCTGTTCAAAGTATATCTTATATTTGTTACTTTCAAATCGTCACATACTTCCTTTATCGTTAACAAGTACTAACAAAACCAAAAGAACATGGTGTTTTTTAAGTTGTCTCTCTATATAGTTGTAAATTATAGCTGAATCAATGAAGCCGATGCATGTATAATTTTTTTTCATTATTCGTTAATTAATTTCTACTACTAGAAATATGCAAGATGAAGAACCCTGTAATATCTTTCAGTCAAGGCTTCACAAATGTCATTCATTCTCTTGAGTTTCTTTATGTGTCATTTACACATATATATGAATATTTAATTAGTTTAATTTGTTTATATATAGTTACACACACACACATATATATATATGTATGTGTGTGTGTGTGTGTGTATGTATTGTATATAACTATAAAATTAACAGACACCAGAATGGTGAAAATGGAAAACATTAGATAATTTTGTTTACCTCGGTTTGAAAACAGTGTAGGTGAGATTGCAATTTGGTTGAAATGTAAGATGAAAAGTGCTCGAAACTATCGTTCACAAACGCACCTCCGCGCGGAATGACAAGAGAACGCAAAATGCTGCTTGCATAATGAATGAGAAATCAAACTATCCTTATATTGTAAAAAATATTTTTCTTTTCCATTGCGTTTGTTAAAATTGTTTATCATCAAATTAAAGAAAAGGTAATGAACATTTTACTAATTTTTTAGTACTTCGACTTAAGATATAATCATTTGTAAAGAATTCTCTAAATTTGGTCCTCTTTAGCGAAGAATGAAAGGCAAAACCGATTTTATGAAAGGAAATATATGAAACCAATAAGAAGTAATCTCTGGAATTATAGATGAAACTTTGGTATATTTTTTTATGTCAAAATCATTGTACTATATATTCCTAGATTTTATGATAATTTTTACAAAAACATATGTTTTTCGTCAAAAATGTAAACATGCCCTTAAAACGTTCACAAAATCAATTCCCGTCGACAGTTCTAATCGGTAATTTTAAATTAATTCATTGTATTGAACCTTCTTTTCGATTTTCCGCATCCGTCTTGATTAAAATAACAAGGTATTCTATTTGTTATATTCAAATTTGATGATAATTTTTAAATTTTAAATTCACTGATTTTAATTGGTTTTTTAAAAATTGCATTTAAAAAATGAGAACAAAAATGTCAATAATATTAACTTAATAGAGGTCAGTCCAGTGGCAGATTTCAATGTTTGAAAAATTGTAAAAAAAAAACTACACCTTTAATACAAAGTAGGTTTATTTTAACTTTATAACGTTATCGCGGCCATCGAGTCTTACACACTCTTCGAGTCTAACACGCATATTTTCAAAAACGCGTTTGCAGAGCGACTGGGGTATCCTGCTGATTTCGGATTTTATCGAATATTTTCTTTAAGTTGTATCACAGTGCTCGGATTTGTTTTGTAAACAACGGATTTTAAGTATCTCCATAAGAAAAAGGTGGCCACGGTACGGTACCGTTTCGGGATATGTTTTTTTTCTGGAAATAACTGCCGTACTGCATTCATGGACACATTAGCAATGTGAGCTGTGGCCCCGTCCTGCTGGAACCATGTGTTTTGGTTGAAGGATTTGACTATTCTGTAGTTCTACTCTGAAAAAGTCATTTAACATCTGGGAATATCTCTCCGAATTCACAGTTACAGTTTGGTCACGTTGATTTTCAAAGAAATAAGGCCCTATGATTGCAGATGCAGACATGGCACACCAGACTGTTACTTTAGGCTTATGTAAAGGCTCTTGATGCATTTGTCTTGGGTTGTGGACATCCCAGTAACGAAAGTTCTGCTTATTCACATTTCCTCCAATGTGAAAGTGAGCTTCGTCACTAAAGAATATGTTGCCCATCCGGGTAGCAGTACGAAATCTCAACAACATCACCTCCGCGTAAGTTTTTCCTAATTCAAAGTCAGAATCGTGGAAATCTTGAACAATTTGATTTTTATATAGATGGAACTTGAGCTTTTTTGCATTATTACCTGTAAAGTTGATTTCGGAATTTCCAATATCGATGAACGTGTACTCAGTGATAAACGGGGATTTTCAACGACGGAAACCATAACACGCTCGACATTTTCATCCGTGGCTACCAATGGTGTAGGTCCTGGCCTGGGCCTATTTAATGTTGATCCTGTAGCTCTGAACCTTGCTACCCATGACGGAATGAGGTTGATCGATAGTCCATCACGTAATCGACGAATACTGTAACGATTATTAAATCGACGGCGTACTACAGACAGCGAAAATCCACTCGAAATGTACGCCTCGACGGTAAAAGCGTAGTGCTCTCCAATCCACTGTTCCATGGCTACTAAAACATCCGCACCGCTTGCGCTTCTAGCGACGCCCCCCGCGCCCCTCTTGTGTGTTGCGTTCAGAAACTATGCTTGTTCAAACTTTGAAATCTGCCACTGGACACCTGTATATTTATGTATATATATATATATATATATATATATATATATATACTATATTCCTTTGGCTTGGCCTTATATGAATAATAAATAGCTAAACAAACATTTATTTTTAATTTAATTATATAGCAGGGATTGAAACCTCTAGTCAATTACAAGACCCTGTAATTAATTGTAAGGTTTCAAAAATATACTAAATGATAATTAAGTTACACAAATGAGCATATTTAACATTACAGTTATTATATTACTCAATTATATTATATTATTGGTTATTATATTATATTACTCAAGCCGTACTTCTGCAAGCTATCTTTAAGTACATAGAAATCTCATATATTTGAAATCACGAAGTGCTATAATCAAACTAAAAGTTAATCCTAAAACATTTGAAAATAAAATTATTTTAAGTAAACATGTATAAATCAATGTAAAAGTAAAAAATTAATTGAAATCTCTTTAGAAAAACTGGATTTAGATTAAAAATTATTAACACTAGGCTCCCGATGAAAATTTTTAATTAATCGATGTTGTCAGTTTGTCATGAACTTTTTTCAACACACCAGTTGAAAAACGTTGACTTGTTCAGTTAAAGGTACTGTATTCAGTATGAATATATTATAATCTTTATGTGAAATATAAGTTCTCATGTATAGAGGTTAATTTCATGTTTAATGAAGCTAGATACCCGATTATAAGGTATGTTTATTACGAATAGGCCAACTGTTGGGCAAAGATCACCTCCATTTTTTTAGGTTCATTTGTCTTTAGGTAATCTATTTCAGTTTGTTCCGGTTGTGTTTACCATTTTTTAAGGTATCATTTTGAAAACAAAAAGGACACTTAAATGCTAAAATGGTTAGTCATAAAAATATTAATTTTTAAATAAAATGATATGAAGGGAACATTTAAAATTATTGCGAAACTATGAAACAAATTTTCGAATAATTTGGCTGAACAATTTATTAAAGTATAGTTGGTATAAATTTCTCTAAAGTTTTCAGTTTATTTGCCTGCCACTCATTTCGTAATTTGCGATTTATGTACGGTGAATTATCTGTATTGTGAATCTGACCCGCGAATACTGGCTACAATGAATAAAATGTTATTTTCAAAGGCCGTATAAATTATCCTAAATGAAATAAAATATTCAATAAAGGGCTTTAAAGCGGAAAAACGTTACAACGTGCGTTTCATTGTTTCCGGTTGAATGATTTTTGGAATTATTTTACTTTATGATTTAATATACTTGAATATTAACATTATTAATGAGTTACATTTTCGAGGATCTGTTTTTATTATTGATATTCCTGCTGGCATACACAAAAAACTTAATAACATTTAATCGCAATATATTTATTAGTTGACCATAGTCTTCAAATATAATTGATTTTTTCAAAATATTTTTTGAGATATTAAAAACTTTTGACACAATAACCTTTTTGTTTATTTTCAATATTTCCGTATTTATTTTCGAGGGACAGAAAAGAGAAGAGTCCCTTACAGGATCACCTGTAGATTTTTATGGCTCACTGTTCTTTTTTTTAGGAACTAATCGACATAGATAAAAAGATTGACCCAGTATTGTCGCACATATTTCTAAAATTGGTAAAAATAAAAAAAATGTCAGTTAAAAGCATGGATCAATTTGTTTAGCATTCTATATGAGATAGTTTTAGTAATATTGTTCAGAATATTCACATAAAACCTGTTACTAGCCCATCCCAGATATTTTAAAATTTCAAGAAAAAAACACTTATGAAATGATTATAACTCCTTTGTGAATTTTAGTGTGATTCTTTGTGTGGTCCTAGCCTATTTAACCCTCTTTTTAAAAGTATTCCTAGAATTATCAACATATTGGTAATTCAAAGCAATTTAAAATTTCTTTATGTCAACTTTTTTTTAATTTTCTCTAATATAATTTAAATATTTACTTTAGGTTTCAATATGTTGAATTTTAAGGGGCAGCTAATATTTCTGTTTTAACCTATTTACAAATGATAAAATTTTTTAGAATTTAAACATATTGTCTAGCATTTTTTCTCTAGTGTAAAAAAATAGTGAACTTCTTGAAATTAAGGGAGATAGAGTCACATCTACAGTTATCCGGTTAATTTTAGGTAAATTACTAGTAATGCTGTTTTTCCTTGATAAAACTTGTTGAGTACGGGTAGAACACGCGATACAACGGTTGCATATACATTTAGGCACTCATAACGATTTTGGGGGATGCTAATATTTCCGTTTCAACCAATTTACAAATAATGTTATTTTTTAGGATTTAAATATACTATCTAATATTTTTTATCTTGTGTAAAAATATCGTGAACTTCTCAAAATTGAGGGAGATAGAATCACAGCTACGTTTTCCAATTAATTTTAGTAAATTACTTGTAATGCTGTTTTTCTCACAATTTAAACTATGGTTGTTCCGGAAATAGGGAGAGCGGTCATTGTTACCGCTTATGGAGAAACTTTTTCTGACTTACAGGGAAAATTTGGAAAATATTTCCCAAACTCTTTTTCATATAATTCTGAAATAAATTTTTTTCTAGAATACTATAGGCATTCTCTTTCAATTGACACCTCACACGATATACATAATTTAGAAACAACAAAGTATATTGTATCGTTTGATTATTTCAAGAATCCTTTATGTATATTTATTATTGTTAAATTCCATAATATATTTATATTAATATTCTTTATATATATTATAAATGATTAAGTAGTTATGCCAAAAGTTTACTGATAAAAATGCTTCACTATTTTAAAAATATCGCAAGAAATATTTTAAATAAAATTCTGACAAAAAAATAACGGCCTAGAATTCAATTTGTATCCCACACGTTATATGGATTATCTCTATAACTGTCATAAAAATTATGAAAAAATTTGCTTTTGTTTCCTTATATTTTTTGTGTTATATGCTAATATATGAAATTTCATAAAATTTTTAATTGAATATAAGTGTTAATTATTGACTTATATTCGTATCATTAAATTAATACAAGAGTTCTCTTCTTTTTCTATTTAGGTACGGAATTATAAAACTCAAGAAAATTTGTAAGACGATGTTTAGACTACTAAATTGCACATATAAAATGAATGACTGGCGAAAGGAATTTGAAGGGACTGGCCAAAATTTAAAAACAAATTGTTGATATTTAAATGTTTCTCAACTTTTTTCCATTTGAAATTACTTTCCGGATATTTTTAAACAGTATCACTGTGAAATAAAACATGATATTTTTGAATCCTTTGCCAACACCGTCGTTGTTATGAGAAAAAGAAAAAAATGAATGTTTAAAAAATACACCTGTCCTTCATTTTGGTTATAAAACATTTTTGGTTTCGGCCAATGTTAGATTTGTAAATACTTCTTGAAAGTTTATTTTTGAGACCTACTTGAGATCTGACCTACTTGATTTTATTAATATAACATTTTATCATTGAATCAGATTCCATTTATATACGGCAATTGGATTAGTATTCTTAATAACTTACTTACATTTTCTTAGTAAAAATAATTCCATGTCAAACAGACATTTTTTTGGGTTCAGTAAAAATGAAATCTTTATATTTTCACCCTGTCCGTCTATCTGTCACGGCCGCTTTACTCAGAGGCGAGGAGGAGTAGGAGTTTGTATGTTCGTATGTCACGGCCGTTTTATTCGGAGTCTATTGGCACCATAAAGAAGAAGTTTGGAATTTAAATGTCTTGTATGAACCGATATGAAATGAAATAGTGGAATTATGAAATTGGGTGTTGCGCCCCCACATGTAACTGTGGGATGAAAAAAAAATCCAATGGACATAAGCGTGTTAAAATGCTATAGGGGTTACAAAATAACCTTTTTAGTTGGTGAGATATGCTCTTCTATGATCTTAAAAAGTATATCTCATCCCCTATAACTTTTCGTTAATTAAAGTAATAGAACTCAAAATAAACTTTCAACAAAAATTTATTTGAATATGATATGTTGTGTAGTTTTTGAGATTTGGAATATTTTTGGTACCGATGAATCGAATTAATATTGTTTGATACTACCGAATCCTGCCTGCGCGAGTCCGACTCTGACTTGGCCGATTTGTATTATTTACTTTTCTTCGGCATTAGAAAATATTGCGAAAAACTAAAAATATTTAAAACTCATTCACAAAATTGTAAGAAGATAACACCACTTATTTCAATACGACAGAGAAATAAATCTAAGAATATGAATTATGTTCCATGCAAAAGTTTATTCCGTCGCGTGAAATGGAACAAGGTAACACAAAATCGCGACCGGTGCTGTGATTTTTGTTTTCTATTACTTCGAGGTTACTATTTTTTATCTCCCATTTTTCACTGATTATATCGCTAAATTTATTTCGAGATTTATGTGTTGTTGTGTGAAATGTAGTGCAATAATTTTCTTTTCGAGCCTAATAATGATATATTTAGTAACGTTCACCTTTATTATCATTGGAGTTTAGCGTAACCATAAGTTTTAATGTGTATACTTAATTCTCTAAGCGAGCTAATTTTATAAAATGAGAGAAATGGACCTATACACGCTAGTTTTAATAAAGTATCTGTATCTTTATTACTGATACTGATAATTATTATTGAATTGTTTAAAACATTGTGTTTATAAATCGAAAAAACAATTTCCTCACTTTTAAGGGGATTCTATCACGTTCTTTCTTTTTAAATAATTTTTTTTTAATTTGTTACTAATAATTCCCTCGAAATTTTGATCACTACTTTTTGGTTGCTATTTCGAAAGTAGAAGACGACTTGCTACCTGGTTTTCATAGTTCCACTTTTAAAATTTTTCTTTAATTATATTTAATTGATTAAATAACATTGATGATAATTAACAATATTGATTTGTAGAGAGGTTATTTGTAAGTATTATTATTTAATTTTTTTAGAGAATGATTTGAATATTGTGCAGTTTGAGAACTAATGACTAACATAATAAATATGCACCATATTTAATATGTTTTTGGTGTTTTGCAAAAAGTTTTATAGATTTTTATCTTAGCAGATAATTGGGTCAAGTTTTTAAATCAGATTATGTGTTATCTTACAATTCCAATAAATTTGGTTGACGCTGTTGAAGTATATCAATTTATGATTGTTTAAGTAGTATACCATTTTATGATTGTTGAAGTAGTATACCATTTTATGATTGTTTAAGTAGTATATCATTTTATGATTTAAATATTGAATTCATTTTGATTTTAATTAGATTGTTTAACAATTCTTTCAAATACTTTGCTGACATAATTCTGCTGCTGCTTAGTATGCTCATTTTATAAATATTTTTGAATATTCCTTCAAACTCTTATTGTTGAACTATAAATTTATACGAATATATGCTCTTTTGATACATTAAATTGGTTAAAAAATTTGTACTTTTGAGGTACCAAAATTTCATTGTCATTATATTTCAATATTCCTCTCAATTTTTTGCTCATCATATCAATATTTTTCAATATTCCTTCAAACTTTCGTTGTTGAACACCAATCTTATAAGGCATAAATATATGCTCTATTGACACATTTAATTAATTAAAAAATTCGTACTTTTGAGGCTAATAAATTAAACAATATCAATTTTTTTAAATATTTCTCCAAACTTTTATTGTTAAACTCTAATCTTATAAAGTATAGACATACGCTCTGTTGACTCCATTACATTACATACAAATTTTGTACTTTTAAAGCTTCTATATCAAATTGCTTTTTAAATTGAATTTCATAAATTTAACTATAATTCACAAAATTAGTAATATGCTCATTGAAACACACACAATATAGGGTTACTTAGTTGTCTTCATCACTTTAAATGTTTGACATAACTTTACCTACTTAAATAACTTCATGTGATAAATCGAGTCAAACGCCAGTATCTAGTTTTTTTTTAATTTTTACCCAGCCACGGTTGAAAGATCAGGGTGAGAGGAGTAGACTGTGATGGCACTGCAAATAGAATATACCATTTTTTGAGCCACA
Organism: Druceiella hillmani; assembly: GCA_039881145.1. NCBI lineage: Eukaryota > Metazoa > Arthropoda > Insecta > Lepidoptera > Hepialidae > Druceiella > Druceiella hillmani. The sequence goes on from JAYKKI010000132.1 coordinate 1,900,931, forward strand.
CTAATTTAAAAAAAAACATCCATTGGTGTCCCAATCGATGATATGAGGGAAAAAATGTTATCACGAATTAACTTTTATAACAAGGAACGATTCAAAGTTATTCGTATATTGCTAATCTTAACCTAAATCTTCATGTGAAGCAGCTATTTGTAAATGTCCATGCACATCGATCTAAGACTGTGGAAACTAGGCTGTGGAAGTCTGATGAATGAGAAACTTTATAAAATCATATTATTGTTATTTTCTTGTTTCACTGTGAAACCATGTTAATAATGTTGAGACTAAACATTATTCGCTTATCTTTGTAAATCTTTTCAAGTGCTTCCATTATCCGGTGTCATTGTGGTAGATACTTGTTCCACTGACCTAATAATTAATTTAACGACAATTTATGATGAGACCCTTTGTTCAGTCGGGATTTAAAATACTTTGATAACTAACATTTTTCATTTTAAGATCAAGCGATAAATTATATAAATGAATTTTCAATTAAAACAAGTACCTTTATGAATTTTATAAGTAATTATTTGCATACACAAACATTGAAAAAGATAATACTATTCAGGTCGACTAAACTTTGCACCTGCTTGAAACGAGTGATTTTTTAAAAAATATATGATTGAAAGAGGAGGAAGGCTTAACCTGGTAACTAAAAATTTCAGCAACGTTTAATGACTAGTAACATTCAGTTCATTTATATTATAGATAAACCCTGGTGCTGTAACTATAGCATTAATAGTACATATACAATTTTTAAAAGTTATTTTCGAATTGTGTTCGGATACAATAAAATAAAAATTTTCAAAATTTCATATCTCAAAAGGAACCAAGTGAAACATTTATAAGATCATTCATGGTTTTGTCCATGCCACAACATCATTCATGGTTTTGTCAACTCTCTGCCACAGCCATTTTTATTTAAAACCACATAGAAACTTTAATTTTTGTTTAGTTTCAATGCGTAGTTATCGCCATATAGAGCAATACTTATACCGATAAATGTTTATGAACATACTTTATATTACATAAAAATTATATTGATATTTGGTTTGATAAAATGTGCCTAATTGGATTGATTTCGCAATATGCAGCACTTACTGACAGAAAATTTGAAAAGCAAATAAAAACTTTTTTGTGACAAAAATGGAAAATTTATTAAAACAGAAGCGTTATTTTTCCAGCTGAACGCTTTGTAGAATTAAATATTCTCGTTGAGCGATTTATTACAGTCGCGTATTTGTATTATTGCGGCGTCGTGATTCAAATATTGACTCGTATCCTATTGTATTTATTCGCATTTGCCCCTGAAGTGGGGCACATGTAATGAGGAGTGTATCGATAATGTAAAGTACTTAATGATATCACCAAACGTCCCGGTGTCGCGTTGATGTATTTATACATATATATATATATATATATATATATATATATATATATATATATATATATGTATGTGTGTGTGTGTGTGCATAATTTTATTATCTTCACACAAATATTGTTTCTTATTATAGTGAAATGAGAGTAGAGGTCATAGGGTTTTTACTATTACAATAACCTTTACTACTACGCTAAACTATAGCTATATATTAAACAGTTTCTGAAAAAAAGCCGATTCAATATAAATATGAAGGAACATTGGAGTAATTCAGTAAAGTTCCATATTTTTACTTTGGATGTACCGGACCCTGAAAAATTGTGTAACCCTTTGTCTGACTCTAGTATGTTTACAAAATACTGAGTATGGCTGATGATATTTTGTTGATTTGTTAATTGAATACATTAATGTTGATGTCTCTTATATGTCTGTTAATTTGTAATGTATAGGGGGCGTTGTTGGTACAAGGGTGATAGCTATTTTCGATAAAATATTTTACAAAATGAGATGTCTGGTTTATTATTTCGTCAGCCAGGAAATCGTTCTTTGTATTTGGTGATATAAGTATTGTAGTTACGTGGAGAAAATAATTTGTCTGCTTTAATTTTTAAACTTTTATTTACATTTCAGGGTGCATCAAAGCCCGCTATCACGAGTACTATGTGAACATAATAGATTTATTTTATTTAAATTATTTTCATATTGTTGCACATTATTTTTGTACATGCTGTTAAAATTTGCAATAAACATACTTTTTATTAGTGTCGCATATGGTTGTTTTTGTTTCTTTATTAAGCACCTTACCAATAACATATTAATCAATATTCAATACATGAACTGCGTTTATAAATATACACAAATTATCAATATTACAAACTTCGAAGACTGGAAATAGGCAAATAAATCGGAAGAACATTATCAGCAAACCAAAAGCAAGTTTGGTAAATAAGATGAAAATATTGGTAATTAATAAAATGAGAATAATATAATTAAAAACAATACCCTAATAGGAAATAAACCATCTTCTTAAGAAACACTGAATTAAGATATAGATATTCATATGAATTGAATACCTTAAGGATAGTGCAAGGAAGGTAGAAGACCGGAAATTAAGAAACATGCGATTTTTCATACGAATTTTAAAATATTTATCGGTAGTAATTATTCCATTTAAAGATCATCCTATTTTATAAAAAAGAGAGACCTCTTGAAATAAGATGGTGCAAGGTTGATGTCCAAATGCTTGTAGAAAAGATATAAATTTTAAATTTATATTGAATAAATGTATGTGTAAAGACGGCACAAAGAATAGTTTGACGGAGAGATATTTACGTAAATCGTTTAATCGAAGTTATCATCCAACATACCACTTTGAATGCAATATTAGATTATTGCTTTCAGTGGTAATGTTCATGTACATAAATAAATTTGTGGGCAGAATAGATTAAAATTATCATCCTTATATGAATAAACTGAAGAAGGATTTCAAGAAGAAGAAGAAGGATTTTGCAGTTTTCACTACGAATTATGATTAATATCAACCGATATGTACATTTGCAATAGACACAGCCAAAACGACCTTAATTATAAATAATTATTACTCATAAGTAACTTGTAAATTTATAAAATATTTTAAATATCTTTTAGGCCATACAAAAACACACACATATATATATAATATATATATATATATATATATATATATATATATATATATATATATATATATATATATACATACACATATATATTTACGTATATATAAATACACATTTACAGCATATATATTTACAATTGTAAAAAATAGAAAGCAATATATTTACAATACAATTCATTACGGGAGAAATTTATTCGAATTTGTCCCCGGCTGCGGTTTTGTGTTAGCAATAAAAAATCTTTACCAACTCTGCGTGACTTAGAATTTATTTTCCTTATTTCAATAAATTTAACGCATTTTCCCTACATTGAGCAGATGCAAAGTTAGTGTTGGTACTTTGGTTTTAATTTCCCTCGTACGGTCGATGAACTTTGCGATTTCGACTTTGAAAGCTTTTCTATGTATATTTGAATATTTGAAGGTCACTTGCCGAAATCCGGTGTGATTAATATATTTGTGTTACATGGTTTTTCCGTATTCCTTCGCCGTTATAAAGATGTTTAATTAATTTAGTTTGATGCTTTCCCATAGACGGAGCGTGTCTTTATTTCCCATGATTTTATTTCTCCTTTGAATGTGAAGAAAGGTACAATTGGGGTTTGAAGATACTGACATAATATTTTTCTCAATTTGACGTATGGAAAATGAAATAATTTGTCTTAGTCTCTTGACTAAGACAAATTATTTCAGACTGTTTTTCAAAGTAATTTCGTGGTTACAGTAAGAAGATAAACGAGAAAACATTGAAAGAAATAACGAAAGTTAAAGGGAAGATTCAAATTCAATACGACTGTTGTTTGAAGCAATTGGCCTCTATTTATTTAAATTATATTATTAGATTTCTATATATTTAAAAGGCATTGACAAGAAGATCACAAATTTTATAAAAGAAAATTTAAGAATTTTTGAAAAATTAATTCAAAATGAAAATAAACTATTCAAATAACGTTTCCTCTGTTCAAAAAACTACTCGACTTTGTAATCCCCAAGATCTTTTATGTTTAGATTTTTATAACAGTATACTCTTCCCCAAAAAATTGCAATTTTTCCATGTTAGCGTTAGAAAGACATTCACAGAAACCATGCGTGACTGTTATAAATGGATAACTTCCTTGGTAGATTATTTTGTTTAAATACTTGGATTCATTAATAGTGATCAATACCTACAACGTAATCTGGAAAATATTAAACATATAAATCTAAAAATCTGAGGTGTTATAGGTGGATATATATAACATGATTTACGAAGCACCACTTTTCCTTTTTGACTATGGAAGCCTAATAAAAGCTGGTTAAAATCGAAGATCGAATTTAAAAATATCGCGTTATTTATACCAGAAAAAGTAATACATTATTTGTACATTATTTCAGTAAAAAGTGAAATACTTTGGTGCGAAATAAAAAAAATATTATTCGCATTTATTGAAAGTTAAAATCAGTTCCCCATTCTTATTCGATTAAATAATTACAACCGACTCAATTTCTAACGAAATGACAAAAATTTCTCTTCTCAAAGGAATAACGTATTGCCAATAATATCACTCATCTGTCTATCTGTTACAGCAATTTTTTCAAAAACAACTTGATCTTTAAAATTAGGCATATCAATAAAGCAAATACCTCAATTGGTAACACTCAAAAATATTTCTAGCGTAAACGTTTCGGAAAAAATTTAGTCACGGGAAAGGAATTTTTTGAACTTCTTGACATTGTTTCAAAGGGCTGGTTATGGTTAATAAGAGACCCAGAAGACAATTTGTTTTCTTTATTTCATTGATTAATACGCTAACATTGCTTCTTCCGCTTATATTGCAAACTGCTTAAACAAAAATTATGAGTTAATAGAGGTTTTTAAAAGCCTACGCAAAAGTTGTAGGAAAACTATAATTATGATTCTACATAGAACAGTTTTTGAACTTTAAATTATATTTATTATTACATATTCAAAGAACCATGTAGTCAATATTATTTATAAATTCATATATATCTATTAATTCCACTTTAAACGATGACGGCACCCGCAATTGGTCATTTTTTATTATTATATTCATTACACAGACATTTAATTAATTATGTTTATGTGCACTGTAAACACGATCCGTATGTTTAAAAGCTAAAAAACTGGAGCTACTTTGCTTTCTACCCTTAGGCAAAATACGAAATACGGAAATAAAAATTATTTAAATTAATAAAGATTAAAAATCATTATAATATTTATGGGTAAGATCGTGGTATTGGGGAAAAGAATAATAGGCGTACAAAAATTAGGACATAACCAACACGTAAGGGATACATTATAAGGAACAAAATTAACTATGACGTAATAGACTATCAAGTCACAGTAATGTTTTCAACTGGTATCTAAGTTGGTCTTGTTTCAAACTACGATTCTCCTTTGTAACACTAAACCAACATTAGTACGTATCGTTGAAACTTAGAATAAGTTAAGAAAGTTTCTTTGGTTAAATCCTGGACATTATAGTCCAGATAGAACATCCGATCCCAAATTCAGCATTACATAACGAATCTAGCTAATACTTGAGCAATTCACAGCTTAGTTCACAGGTACGAGTGAAGCGTCGAAATCCGTACATTTGATGTTCCTTATAATTTAATAGATTAGCGTAAGAATTTCAATCTATGGAAATGTTTAAGCGACAAGTCAATCGAGGGCCGATTTAAGCCTCGGCTTGTAATTATTAGTGTGTTTAAGGTTGTCTGTGTTTAATCTTTTCCACTACGTACTTTTACTTCATTCTGCTGGGATTTGGATAAAACCATTTTTTATTAAAAATACGTTTAAAACAACCGTTAAATCTTTACTTTTAGCATCTTAGTTTTAATCAGTTATGGTTAGATATTATTTAACCTCTTGACGGCAATAAATCAATACCAACAGGTATAATTTACAACTAAGTTAACATGACATAATTATTTCATTGCCTTTAATAGTGCCACGAATTGCTTTCAAAATACTTAAAATTTTGAATAGTTTTACCTCTTAGAATACTTACAATAGATTGTTTTTAAATAATTTTGCATACAATAGCAAAATGGTTTAACAAATGAATGTACATTTTTGTTTCTTGTAAATTTGTATATTATAGAAATAAAACATTTTATTGGTCCCTTTCATATACACACTTTTTAGAAGACATAACATAAGGAGGGACCACCAGATATGTTTTTCTTAATGATTTAAAATATATTTTAGAAGATACATAGTCATTACGTGTTTTCTGGTAAACATCGAGGAATAATTATAGTCATTTGTTATCAATATTTAATAAAATATATAGTCAACAGTCGTTTAAAAATAATATAGATTAAAGGTGAAAGAATTTTCAGGAAAATGACATTTAATAATGTTTTGAAACTATATTTTTAGTGACTTCGAGAAAAAGAGCGGTTTTTTTGTTCTAATTCCTTATGATTATTCGATCAAATTTCTTATATTTTATTAACTAAAAACAATCGTCGAAATACAATTACAAACAACACAGCAATTTGTTGGGTTCAAATCGAATGAATTTTGCTTTAGCTTTTGTAAGACAATCTTTAAAAATGTTCGATGGCAAAACTCTAGGTTGGAACGAACTTCCGAGTTCATGGACCTATTTCTTACATTATCCAATAAAAAACCTGTCCAGCACGAGTCGAACTCGCAATACGAGGGTTCCATATGCATTCAGTCTTCTATAAAAATTTAGTGGAACATAATGTTACTATTAAACTATTTAAAAAAGTTTATTTTTTTTTTAAATATTCATAATAATTTTAATAAACATTAAATTTTAATAATTGATATTTAATAACAATTTTTATTTTCATAAAAATATATTTCTATTATATCTTTCATAGACGTACAGTTAAAAAAATGTTTTTTTAATGTGATATGTGAGACCTTGCATTTTACCAAAATTCATGATTATAATGAGAATAGGAAGTACCATGCAGGTTTTGATTTATAAACGAGTGTCAAAAAATTCGGAATAAATGGTCGTATTTTTTATTTTTTTTTTATTGATTTGACTTAGAAGCTTGATTTTTTACAGCTCCATGAGACCATAGACCTAATAATTTGATATTAATTTCAATTTGATGCCTGTACACCTTCCTAAAGAAATAAATAATTTAATTTTTATAGCTAAAATATATTGCCTACTATATCTTTCACCGACGCATATTTGAAATAAATAGTTTTTTATGTAATATAACTATAAATTGACGACTTTTGGATTTTTTCCTTTCCATATGCTGTAAGACCTTGCTTCTTGTCAAATTCCGGGAAGTATCCTTTAGGTTTTGATTTATTTGCGTGTCAAAACATGGAGTGTTAACAGCTGTATTTTTGAGGTTTTTTTTATTACGGTGATTTAGAAGATTGATTTTTTAAAACTCCAAGGGGCCTTATACCTAAATATACGATTTCTTTTCAACTTGACCCCTCCACGCCTTCCTGAGAAAAAGGTTCTTGATAGACACACAGATAGAAAACGAGGGGGTTCTATGAGGATTCCTTTTTCCATTTGAGTTACGCAACCATAAAAAGTACGTAGTCGACAAGGCGCTTCCTGCAGATTTCATAAGAATTTAAAAGCGCATGTACGCACATAAGTTCGTACACACACATACATATACACAGATTTCGATGTAATTTATGTTTATCCATCCAAATTTCCTTTTCTATCACCCTTCTCATGTTGCATTTATTGATCCTCCTGGACGCTAAAGCAAAATTTTAATTTTTGATGAAAGTAAAAAGGCTAAGTATTATTATTCTATGTTTGTAGTTTTTTCATAATTATACTTCGTGAAAATTTGTCAACATTTTAACTACAAAAGTTAGTAGTAGTTATGCTTCTTTTGTCGTATAAATTAGTCAGCAAGTGAAAAACACATCTTATTAATATTTTCTGATTACACATGTTAAATAAAAATGCCAAGTAAAACTGATGGATTTATATTCTTCTAATGTAGTGGTTAGAAAAATGTAAGTAGAGAAGCATATTTATTGGGACCTGCTTCAGTACCCGGATGATAATAAATTTCAAATAATTAAAAATGTGGGGTATGAAATATATATAAGGGTCCATTATAATTTTAATATATAAGACTAAAGGGATGGCCATGGTATCATGAATTTATTGAAGTTTTGGCAAATTGCCATTGAATTATAGATCATATGAAATTTTAGCTTGTTCGTGAATTAATTTTTTAAAATTTAATTATTTATTTTTAAAATTAAAAAAAAAGGATATATACATATCAAAAATAAAGTATATAACAAAAAATATGAATAGTTTCAACTTAATCTTAATATTAATTTACATGGGATAGTAAACCAATAGAATCTAAGACGCTTGCTAAAACTTTTTGTCAACGATCTGTTTTAAAAATCTGCAAGCTTACTTTAAACGAATGATATAAATTTAAGGCCGCACTATAACATTTAACAATATCTCAATTAATGTTAATTATAGCGAAATTTAAAAGAAAAATTGATACGAAATCGAAAACAGTATTTTAAGCATAGTACAAGTGTAAAATTTGTAATCTTTTTATTATCTTATAATTAATTTAATCTTAATATTAAATCAGTATTTTATTATTATGTTAGTTTATATTTATCATTATATTTTGCTACATAACAAATTGTTGATTATTTATATCGACAACCTTGTAACGTAAGCAGTCTGAAGAAAATGTTAAGCTAACTTCTGTCGCAGTAAAACCCTACATACATAGTAGGATTATTTTAATTTTACAATTCAAATGATTCGTGACTCAAGATTACAGCTTATTCTTTCAACATTTTCGGCATTAAATACTATATTTACAAGTAATGTTCTCAATTTTGTAATCAGTACTGAATCTGATAAGGGATTGACTGAATCTGATAATAATGAATCTGATAATCATCATTAATGTCCACTGAATAAAGTGGAAAGGAAATTTTACGTACATTAAAGTACAATATATTAACTGTTGTTTTTGTAGCACCTCAATAGTTTTAAGAGACAGAGTTCCAGTTTTTAGCCTTTTCTAGAATTTTAAAAGTATAACAGGGGACTGAAACAAATAACTTTATTTTCTAATGATTTCACTTTCTTCACAATTTGCGTTTCTTCACACTTTCTCTACAATTCAAAATGCTCGAAAATATATTGGGTAATAACCAAGAATATTATAATGTAAAATATTGTATGTTGAACAAGTACCCAATTATGCCTGAACAAATGATTATTATGAAACTAATAGTGAATGGCATAAGTATAAGGAAATTAAATCATTGGCAGACTTGCATGCAGAGTTGTATAGGTTGATCACCAACTAATTAGTGATAGGTTATCAATAGATAGAGTGGAGTATAGCACCTCTTGTTTCCTTCATTATCATTCCTCCATTTATTAACAATAACTAAAAGAACAATTTACCTTTTCCCAATTCAGATATAAGCACCCAGAATACAATCTAAAGACATTTTTTTGAGTGCAATCGGTTCAATAGTTCTGGATAAACGCAAACAATTTTAAGTCTGAATTAATTTTTTTTTCTTTGCAGAAATTATATATAATACTCGTACTCTTTACACTACTAATGTATATCATTTACTAAGAACTATGTATAAAACGTGTGCTTACCTCACAATGTATATTTTTACTAATATTTGTTACCACGTTTTATGACAACCCAGACTCGATTTCTGAATATCTAAATTACACTATTGGCACCCATACCTTCATTGACTTCATTGTTGGTACGGGAGGGTTGATTTACCTATATTTGTAATTCGTAAAAAATGTCAGGTTAAGATTTTAAGTATATAAACAAAACATAAACTCTGTGGATCTGTAGGAAAGTGAGACAATCGGGGTATTTGGAATCAGCTTTTAAAATAGTTTTTTATTAATACATTTTCATCTTCCCTTTACTCTTTCGATTTGATTCCCCTTCATCCATCGACTCATCCGATCTTCATTTTAGGGATATTGTATTTTTGTGTGGCAATGTTAAAATATTTTCTTAACACTTCTCGCATCAAAGTAGTTATCTTTTCTTTCCACTAAAAAAGTTTTATACTCTTTTTTTCTCTTTTTTCATGTGAATAAAATTGAATATTTAATTTTTCGATTCATTATTTTTTAAAACTACAAAATGGTCAACATTCACCAATGGTTTTCATAGTTCTGAGACAGGCAAAAATGAAATAAATTAAAACGAGTAATTCTATAGAAACTACTTTTATCAAGTTACAGAAGAAAGACCGTAAAACATCATAATATGTAATGGTGTACCTTCGGGTTACGTCAAGAAATTAGAACGCTATAACTTAACTCTTCTCTTCGACTCCGCAATGAATGATTTCGAGGAAGTTGTTTAATTAAACACATTCTCTGAAGGGGAAGTTGTATATATATAAGTTGTATATATATTATTCACTCAAATTATTTGTACAGAAAACGGACTATTACAAACATTCGCCTTTATATCTTCGAAACAATTCTAGCGATTGTTTGCATGTTATTAAAATTTAGAGTTGAATGAAGCTTATCGGTTTTTTTAAATATACAGTACATTAATGATAAAACTAACCAGACACAAATATGATGTAGATACTAGGTTTCTATTTATTGTATACTAGCTGTGCCCGCGACTTCGCTCGCGAAAGCTTTAGAAAATTGTTCACGAAACTTCTCTGTAAACAATATTTCCTCTAGAACCGTCAGGGACGTAAATAAATAAATTGTTAGCGTTGCTGACGCGGGAGAGTGCCACGTACGAAGAATACGAGAATAAGGGAGAGTGCTAGTCCATGCGAAACGCAACTGATGCTTAGGTCCACGCCAGCTACACGCAAGGTTTGTCCTGTTTTTGAAAACAGAGTGACACCACGATTTACGAAATTTACTTCCGACATCTTTCGTTGAATAGTATGGAACGTATAATTAAAAAAACATATCGCGTTATATAACAGAAAACATTTTGCGTTATATGTCGTCGAGTAGAAATAAAAAATATATGAATTAATCAAAATAACTGAAACGTTTATTAAGAGTTGAATTTATGTTGTGTTGTTTATTTTAAATCCTTATTGGCACCATCTATTAAAGAAAAGCAAACTAATAATATAAACCTTGTAACTTTATTTGAGCCTGAAAATATTTCGAGATCATAGATATGATGTGAATTATATTGCATTGCGTTATGTAATTGGACCCGGTGCAAGATAAAAAGATCTAAATCCCTTCAGTGATAATTGACTAGATGTGATAAAGGAAAATTACGTATTTTAAAAACCTTGTGACGACATCTAATGGTGATTTTTTAAACTGAACTTAGTTAAAAATTATTGAGCCGTTTTACTTAATTTTTTAATTGTGGATATTTCTTTATTGTCTCATTTTGTAATTTTTTATATTCACAAATATGTATCGATATGTATAGATTAGCAAAAATATCTAGATTCGGAGTGATTTTTGCAAGAACCAGGTTTTGTATTTTTGGTTGGTAATAGGACATTCTCCCAAAATAAAGAGTATTCCATATGTTGACCCGAATAGTCAGTTATCACCTACTAAATTTCATCAAAATATGTCTAGTGGTTTCTGCCTGATACGGTAGCAGAAAAGTAGACAGACAGATATTTTCCCAAAATAATAAGTATCCTATATGTTGAAACGAATATTGAGATATAATCACACCAAATTTCATCAAAATCCGTTCAGTGGTTTTTACGTGACGCGGTAATAGAAAGACAGACAGACAGACAGACAACAATTGTAAAAATGGTAAAGATGGTTTTTGTACCGATAATAATGAAAAAGTTTTTATTATCGAGAAAAAAATTTTCTTCAAAATATTCAATGTACAGACACTGCTCAGTTACAGTTTTATTACTCTTTGGGAGTATGCATTTTTACCTATTTCCTTCTGCATATACTTTTACTTTCCTTTGAGAATTACTACAAAAGTTGTCTATATAAAACATCCGCTATTGCAATCAATTTAGAACATTTATCATTAAGGTAACATATGAACACGTTTATGTGAACTAAAATATGTTCATACTTAACTAAGATCTGATAATGTTTGAGAAAAAATAATTCGAATGAAAAACTATTCGAAAAATTTTGTGAAAATGTTCTTCTCGATATCATCAATTTATATACATCAATTTAATTTTGGTTTCCAGGATCAATTGGTATAAAATATTTAAGGGCAATATAAATACAAACATTCATTCAAACTACAAAGCGTAAGTAGAAAATATCTAATAGAAAACTTTCTTTGTGAAACACTTAAACGACGTACGTAACATCTTAAAATTATATAAATTTCTTCAAATATTAATTTTTTTAAGTTTTCGACCATATTATGTACATATTTTACATAGAAGCTGTAGATTCTTTGTTAGTACCATTAACCAAATCTTTCAGTAATTAAATATAGGACCATATGTGTCTTATATTGAAGGTAGCGTCTTGTCATATCTCTTGAACGTCGAATAGACAGCGAGTGGTCTCCACCGTCTGCGAGCTGCCTAGGTCACTACTTGACGAATGGTGCACACTTCTTTTAATGATAACTTTACGGACTGTAAAGATGGCGAGATTATTCGTTATGATAAACAGAGTGCATTCGAGATCCTGTGTTTGTTTCGAAGATTTATCTTGTTGCTTATTTATTACTACTTTCTCAACTTAAAGTCCGTCATATAAAACCGATGTTTAAGTTGTAAACAAGTGAGCAAATTATTCACGATACAATTCTTTGAATGAAAAACAACACAATGAAAATTTATTAAATGAGAGTTCTTATGGAAACTTATATATCTCATACCAATTCCTAGAAATGCATGAAAAAACAACTTCGAGAAAATGGGCATTTGATTCTATATTTCAGTGCACTGATTTAAGAAAATTTCGCTAACTAATCAATATTAATTTTTGGTGTGTCTTTAGTAATTATACTATATAAATTAGATTAAAAAATAACATTGCTTTACAAAATTAACTGGTAATCAAATTTATGGTAAAATTTATCGCATAGTTATTTTTATAACAAAATTAAATTTAAATTTCATTAAAAAGTATTGATTGAGTTTCTGTTAGATGGTGCTGTAATATATTGAAGAAACATAAAATTTTCTATTCATAATTTTTTTTATGATTCAAAGTGATTTCCAATGAATCGGAAAAAGGATTTCCGAACACCTTGAATGTAAAATATTTGTTCCTAGCACACAGTTCTATCATCAATATATTTTCGTCAATATCATGAACAATATATATACACACACACACACACACACATATATATATATATATATATATATATATATATATATATAAGTAAGACGTGTTTTTCACTTCATATACGTGATAATAACACAAATTAGTTTTCTCCAAAGTCTGCAATCAATTCTTGCAAGTAATTACGGTTAACGTTTGAAGTTTAATGGATTCAACTGTTTCTTTTTTAAGTGATGATTCCTTTCTTTTGATTCACTTTGTGTTAAGCATATTCAAAGTCATATCTTTGAATCTGGGTACTTTTATTTGATATATTAATTCATGGAAGTTTCCAATTTTATGCAAAATTAAAGAAATTTTTAAATTGGGTAGAAATTCTTGGTAATGAATTGAAACTTCTACATGCTGAATATGACTTACAATATAAATTCATGTCATTATTGTTATTTAGTAAAAATGTATCTAATATATCTTTTACCAAAACGTAATCTCGTGTATTTGGTCTCAATATATATTACTCTTTGAAATAATCAAACAAACTGCACACTACCTTCCACTTGGTGAATTTTAGGAATACACTAATTGACAAATTTACGCGTTCGTGTTCAAGTAAATGGGTTTATACCCATTTTTATTTTCGTTGAACAATTGATTCGCATATTTCAATCAGAGAAATCAAGAATGAAACGAAAATGGAGTATGCAACTAAAAGATAATACTTAAGCCGTATTTTGTTTAATGTGTCATACGTTATTGAGTTATTTTTATAAACAAAACTTTCGTTGCAAAATATTTTGCAATAATATATTACACAAAACGGCGTGCTGAATTTTTAATAATGTTTAAATTGTATGGTTAATATAATGGGAAAAATAAAAAAGAGAGCCAAGTTTTTTTATGTTTATCTCAATTTTATGTGTTTATTCGCAGTATAATAAAATTACTTTTTATTTTTTGCTAATTGAAATTTATTCAAAACAGTTATTTCGAGAATTTCCACTAGGTTTTCAAAATCTATTTTAACGGTATAAAAAATTACATAAGATGATTATCGTCTGATAATAGAATAACGTAATTTAAGAAATAAATTGTTTAATCTGATTTTGACCAACAATTTTAATATTCAATTCTAATTAAAATTTTAAGCGATTATTATATATAACCTTTTCGGTAGAAGTTAAATTCGATTTACTATTCAATAAAATATTCATTGAGTAATTGACTTAACGCCACTTTCTGTGAAAAGCAATTTAACCTTTAACTTAAATTGTGAAATTCGCTAACATTTCAAATAATATTTTTTCTTGTCTAGAAAACTATTCGACCTCGTTAACTTCAAAGGACTTTCTTCACAGCTATGTTTTAATACACAGCTGTCTAGGATTTATTGGAAACCTTCCTGGAAAGTATTAATTATTCGTATTTAGGTAACTATGCTGTTTTACCTGCAAACTACCTAAATCAAGTTGACCGACTCAAACCTAGGTTCTTCGAAAGTTAAACGTGATATTAGAGAAATAAAAGTAGCTATGTAAATGTTCACAAAACATAATAACTCTTTCCATTTAAGACACACATAATATGCAGAAGATTACAAATTTCACAGGCTGTCTCCATTTAACTTTGGAGTCGGTCTTCACACGTATTCAATGTCATTTCGATTAAAGATTCTTTTTTATTCTTGATATCCTTAATACCATTTAAGTAAACATGAGTGGCGCCGGAGATCGACAATTAAAGCAATATTATTTAGAAATTAACAAAAGTTAATTAACGTAATAGAAAGATACTTCTCAAAGGACAACATTTCAGCTTATCGAGTTTTTTAAACAATAAAATGATTCAATTACGATGACAGAAATATTATCCAAAGGAATCAAAATTCAAAGCCCATATTATTTTGACTCCGATATTAAAACATAGTACTACATATTTCAGAACATATTAATTCATTCAAGAATAATTTGAAATTTATAAGGGTACTACTTTTGTTGAACTATTTATTTTCTACAACTACCTGATAAACTAAGAAATGAGATTGAATTACTTTCTCTTTACTGTAGATCAGACAAACATTCCAATATTAATGTTATCCCATCTCAGTATCTATTGTTAATTAATTCATTTTAATACCCTAATGGAATTAAAGAATAACAAGTGAATTTTCAAACTTTTAACAGAACTGGAACTCAAAATACATCGTAAATAGATAGAAATTAAACCAGATTGGCACATTCAAATTTATCAATTCATTTAGAAATTAAAGATTAAGCTTAACGTTTTAATACCTTATTTATGTACCTAACAGATCAAGTAGCATAAGTTAAATGCTTACATTTATTAAATAGCAGTGGGTAGGGCAAGACAACCCCTTCTACTGAGCGACAAATAATAATACATAATATGAATTTATGGAATGAAAAATAAAAAAAAATTCAGAAATAATACAAGAAAGGAAAAAAATGAGAAAAAAAATATAAACGAAAATGTAAAAATTATGGTTCCAAAATTCCTAATTTATTTTTCGGAAAAAGAAAACATTCAGAATACTTGCAATAATATGAAAAAGATATGTATGATTAACTGTTTAAATCTGTTTTAATTAATCACTTCAACTCATTTTTTACTTCCGATTAGTAAACGTTGATTATATTAGAGATAATAATCTACCGTCTTTAGTGATGTACTTTCTTTCAAAATGTATTTAATTTTAAATGGTATGAGGATTCCGGAAATGAATGACATTAAAATCGTATTTTTTTATATTAACGACGAAAGAACGAATAAATATCTATGAAAATATGTTTCGAATATTATTATTCCCTCCCTGGCTTTTAAATTTTTTATGATAGAAATTTTACAAGAGAGGGGTTTTGATAGCCCAATTGATATCTGTTTTCCCTTTTTCATTCTAGAAAAATAGTGAAATTAAAATTTTTCTATTAATAAAAAAAACTGAAACCAAACTAATGAGGTTATATTAAATGTTACCGTTGTTCCTTCAGTTTAAGCACAATCAATTACGAAATATATTCTAGGGACAAATAAAGAGAGTAAAATAATCAGAATGACTACAGATAACCCGACATAACAGATTGAAAGAGTCTTTGTAAAATCTATTTCAAAAGAAAACCTTATGGAAGCGGCGCTAGTTTTATAGAAATACCTGAACCCGCTGCTCTGCTGCGCTGAGCAAAATGACAACTCGTTTACACTTTATATCATATAAGCCGAATAGGAGTAAAGTGAAGAGAGAGCTGTCCTCCTTATTTCGACGTAGTGCTCTCGAGTAAAAATGTTGGTAAAAACATTTTCCG
This sequence comes from Druceiella hillmani, assembly GCA_039881145.1. Lineage (NCBI taxonomy): Eukaryota > Metazoa > Arthropoda > Insecta > Lepidoptera > Hepialidae > Druceiella > Druceiella hillmani. The sequence goes on from JAYKKI010000132.1 coordinate 1,917,536, forward strand.
TTTTCAGTTCGAAAATTTACCAATTCCAAGGACATGTATACATACACATATATATATGTATATATATACATATATATATATATATATATATATATATATATATATATATATATATATATATATATATATATATATATATGCATGTGAAACAATATTAACCCTTTGCAATCAGAGTGCACTTGTCAATGCACTTATATATTTATGTATTTGCCTTTCACTAGGAGCAAATTCTGGAATCTCCTGTTCATCACTTCGGAGTTTATGCCACATAGATTTGTTACATGCTCTTTATTCCCTGCTTATTTTTACCAATAGATTTCCTCTACTTAGTACAATTTTTCCTGTAAGCATTTTATTTCCTTTATAAGAAATATAATCGCAATTTAAGAGATCTCCCGGAGGGTTACTTTAAAAAGACAAGAGTGTTTGGGGATGAAAGGACGGATGGTTACCCTAATTTATATTAAGTCAAGAAGTAAACCTTATTTAAGGTAAAACATCTACATGAGTCCTTTTATGTCTTTAGGATCCAACAATTTGGAGGAAACACCAATATTTGCAATTTTACATAATAGTATTTCTTCATAACATTTTTGTAAAATTTCGATGATTCTAGCGAAATAGCAGTATATATATATATATACAATAATAAAATAAAAAAGCACAAAAATTAGGTAAAATAGCACTATCTAGTTGATTTCTAATAAAACTTAGTAAATTTTGCGATAAACTTAAATTGAATATTATGATCTAAATAACACGCTCTCATCATACAATGGAAACTTGATAAAGATTTTGTTATGCAGCTTTACACAACCACTTTAGTTAACGTACCTACTTATGTCACAAGAAAAAATATAAATAATGGTTTGTTAGCGATATTTCTGTCATTTAATCCGCTAAAATGTGAAACAATGTGTGCCATCTTTAAAGAAATATATTTTCATATTGATAAATATTTCTTTATTATGCAGTGTGGATCAAAGGCATTTAAGTTTTAATTGAGTTTAGAGCGTTTTTATTTCCTCAAAATACGATTGAGAAAAATTATTAATTTGAAAAGTTTGTAGTGTTTTCAAGTTATTTTTTAATGACGTACCATTTGTGTCTTTTTGTTGAAATATACATGTTTAGCAATTCATTAAATTCAAATTACCGGTATTTTATAATAATTAAATAAATTTTACCCATTTGCGATCTTATTTTACATTCAGTTCTGAGCTATTATTAAGTTTAATTTCAATCAAATAAGGAATGTGGCTTTCAGGACCTCTACAAATTTCATTGTATACCGTATAAATTAGAAATTTAAAATTCAATAAAATTAATTAATATTTAAATTAATACCGGGCATGTTTATACATTTTAGTTAAGTGAAAACATGACTGCGAGTAGAGTATAATAAACAGAAAAAGGAGTCACCAGTTAAGGTCTTAACCAAGGTCGCACATGTATCAAATTATATTTATTCAGAAAATGAAATAATACAAGACGTAAGAAAATTATTCTGCCAAATAATGTCTGCATAGTTTATAATTTACGAAAAATTGCAAAAACTGAAATTAGTCTTTCCCGTAACAGTAAACATTAAAAAGAAACATTTCAATAAAAATAATGTGTCGAAACGTGAAAAACAAACTTTTCAATTATATACGTATGTAATAATATAATTATTTTTAATAGTAATTATCTTTATGAACTATTACTGAAATAGGTAATAGTTTTTCAGGTGAAATAAAAATTATACTCGCTTGATATGTATGAATTTTCAATACATTACAGTTTCAATAATGCCGGTTCAAATTCATTACCAAATTAAGTAGTTCAATAAAACATTAAAAGATGGTCTAACAAATCAAAAAGAAATAAAAAAAAAGTTCGCAAGAACGCTCGCTTAAATCACTCTGCCATTCGTTTTTCTTAGAAAGTTTTCAACTTGGAAACTTCATGGTCATAAAATACATTATCCTCATATATATTAATAGTAATCTTCAAAAATGTCTATAAAGTGATATTACAAGAAAAGGTTATACTGATCTTTGTAAACAGTTTAATATATATGCCTAAGCAGCTGCGGAACCTAATTTAATATTAATTTAGTTTTTATTTTTTTTGACTGGTTGGCAAGTCAATCAACATATTTTTAGATACATAGTTATATATCTATCAACCAACTTTATATCCTTTTTTATATATACTCAAGGGATAAATCTATTTATTTATACATTTGATATATTGATAAGAGAGACGTCTAGTCTGCATGATATATACTTTTATTAGAAATATCAACTACAAAGAAGTACTATTATGAATATGTAGATTGCTGAGAGGAAATTTTGTTTGATTTTTGTATATCGAATTTCAATAAATTCTTATATAATATTTTACTAAAATATGACTATTTTTAAATGATAACTTTAAGGCAAAATCATTGCTAGAAAATGTTGTATAAAATAAACAAACATTAAACAACCCTCGAATGACACATCTTTAATAATGTTACTTTTTTAATCTGTTGAGTATTTATTGGATTGTTCATTGGCCGACAGCTACTGTTAATAGTAGAAATTCTTTGCAAACTGATACCCACTTTTAATGGAATTCCGTTTATTTTCTGCGTCTCGTTGACTATAAAAACTTCCTGTTTTTCAGACCTTCGTTTGGTTCGAATATAACGTATCTTCTTCTGATTTGTTTTCCCATGACCATTTTTCGAAGTTCGTGGTACTGATTTTTACTCTAGATTTTTAAGTGTAGCTGGCGCTATATTTAAAAATCAGTAACCATATTATGTTTAATATGATATCGGTGGAACAACATATTTCATTCACCAATATTCGTGCGTATCCATGAAGTACCAGTTTCAAAATAAAGCTAAATAAAAATATCATGATTGCTTCCGCTAAAATTCTGTAAAAATATTCTTATAATTTAAACAAGGTCCTAAATAAAGCGAGTGAAGTATTGGTGGTTCTGCGTAGCAGTCATACCTTTATTCATGGTACATATATTGAAGGTATGGAGTTTATGATCCTATAAATAAATTTAATCAGGATAGCGGATAATATTTAAAATTATATCAGTTCAATTTGGGTTCATTCTAAAAGTTCGATGTGATTCTGTGATGGAATCGCTAATAACTTGTAGTCTAACTCTTAACATAAAAAACATTCGTAATTTAAAAAATTCTAAAGAATTCATCAAAAATAAATAAACTGCCTGTACTTATTTCGAACAGTATAATATTACCCAGCTGCCTACTTAACTGAAATTGTATTTTTCGATTAATCTTCGTAACTTAATTATACTGCAATCTGTTACCACACTGAGACAATGAGCGGTAAGTTTGTCGGTTGTTGCTCTGACAGATTTAGGAGGATGACCTATGTTGCATCCCAATTTTATATTTAGGCGCCTTTATTGCAGCGTATTTTCGGGAATATTAAACGTACCTGTTTTCTTGATTACCAGCCCGACTATTGATTACATTACTTTTCACTCTTGTTTATTAGTCCATCTGTTGCTTTGCTTCTTTTGTTTATTACGTAAGTTAATTTCACTTATTTTTGTTTGTGAGATCAAACACAACAACTAACCACCAAAAACAATGAAAATGCCACGGCAATAAAAATAAAGAAACGTTTCTAGAAAACAAATTAATATTAACAGGTTATTTGATCGATATGAGGAATATATATGAAAATTGACAGATAATTTCATTGACACGAGGAGAGTGCAGGAGAACAGAAGGACTGGAGATTAGCAGAGGTAAGACTCCTACATACGAAATTTGTAGATATTTATTTATTATAATTTTTGGTTTCAAGATCGTATTCTTTCTACAAAAAGAAAGGCCCATGGAGACAAGGTGGTGCCATATAAAATATTACACAAGAAAAATAAATTTAAAATGTTTTTCGATAAATCTAAAAGTAGAGAAGGCACAAATAATAATTTTTCCGAAATAAATTAACAAAAATGATTTAACCGAAGTATTGACAACTGGTTTATTTTGTATTTTGCACTATTTGTCAAGATGGAAAAATTAGTCATGATTACATCTTTGTGCGTTTTGAGGGCAGAATATTTTAAATTACATTCTGGTGATACAAGGGCACTTACATCTTTCGAAATTTACTACTGTAGACATCAGAAAGCAATATATTTACAAAACAATTGAATACGCAAATAATTTATTTAAATTCGTCCTCGTCTATAATTTTTCTTTACAATTAAAATTCTGTGTAAAATATTTCAATAAATCAAACTCATTTTCTGGACATTCTCCAGGTGCGGAGTTAATTTTGAACTTTGCTAAAACAAAAAAAAAACTTAAACTTTGAAAGTTTTTCCGTGTAAATTGGGAAGATGGCTTGCACAACCCCGGTGTGAATAATATATTTGTTTTACATTGTTTTACCATATTCTTTCCTTTTTAAGAAGATGTTTAATTGAATAATTTATTACTTTTTGAACAAAAGATAATACAGACGCAAGCCCTCCGATTTTATTTCATATTATTTAATTTCTCTTGAATACAAAAAAACAAAACAATTAGAGAACAAACAAGAGGTACAAACGTATTTGCCCTAATTCAGGACATAATTATAGAGAGGACGAGGAATACCTTTTTAAACAGTTTTTCAGCCTAATTTCGTGGATAAAGTATTTTCATCATTAAATGTATCATTTCTTCATCTCACCTCTTGACATCATAATAATATTCATTAAAAAATGTTTTAGTTACAGAAGCTATATAATAAAAATCACAGAAAAAAGTTTGTGCCCTGATGTATGAACATATTGCATTATTAGATAGATAAAAACTCAATGGGGTAACAATAGGCTGTCACCCTGTCTCTATAAAACGTTTAATTTTAGATATAATATTACGGAAGATATCTTATTTGGGTTATTAAATATAAAAATACCTAGTCCATCATTTTAATAACGAAAGTAATAAATTTATTGCCAATCTTTTCTACTTATTCCTAGAATTGAATGTTACTAGTTACAGAAACGAATATAAAAAAAATAACCTAATCATGAAATTCGGTAAGAAACAAAGCTTCACAGCAACGGTCAATGAGAAAATCATTAATTTTTAATTAAATCACAAAAAAAATTTAAACCTGCGCCAGAGAAATGTATAGAAGAGAAAATATTATCGTCCTAAAAAATTAAAACTTTGTAAATAGTTCAATAGGAATGTCACGTACCGTTAAATGGTTATAAATGCCTTAACTCATGCTTGACAGGTTTTTTTCTATCTAGAATACTGCTAAGCTTTGTTATTTACAAGAGAAGAAAAAAGAGCAAGGGAAGACCCTTTCAGTCTTTATATAGCAATATGTCGTTGCTTGTGACATATTGCTATACAAAGACTGAAAGGGTTGCAAATTCAGAGAGAGTAGTGTTATTTATATCACAAAATGTTGTATTATTTTGATATTATTTTAAATTTATTGAGAATTAAATAATTCCAGCTGACTCAATTTCTAAGAATATAATAAAATTTTTCTTATAATTATATATTTCCGTCCTTAAAAAAAACGGATTGCTTTTAAGATCACTTATCTGAATTTTAAATTTATTGAGAGTTAAAATTTGGTTAAAATTCCTGTTCGCTAAATAATTCCAGCTGACTCAATTTCTAAGAGCATAATTAAAATTTTCTTGTAATTATATATTTCGTATTTAAATAAAACCGGATTGCTTTTAAGATCACTCATTTTTTTCAGAAACAACTTTACCTTCAAATTTGTTATATTAATAAAGCAATTACCTTCAAATTTGTTATATTAATAAAGAAAATAAACACTAAAAATATATCTAGCGTATTTTTTCGTAGAAAAAATAAACACTCGAGTGTGCAACTTATTTCAAATGGCTAGTTAAAACTAATTTGGATCCTAAAAAACATCCTTTCCTTAATTTCACGAAATATACATTCAGAGATGTACTGAAAACTTTAAAAATATATTCCCTCTTCCACTTATATATCAAATCACTGAAATTCAAATTACGAGTAAATAAGGGTTTTTATAGGCCTGCATAAAGGTTGTAGGAAAACTATAACTATGATTCTAGATAAAACAGTTTTTGAGCTATTTACAAAAGTATATTTACAAGCCCCTGCATAATTATATTAGGTATTTTTAAACATATATTGCACCACAAAGTCACAGACACTTTAAACGATATACAAAATCACACCTGCCCTTCTACATTTTTGATTACTATATTCCTTAATCTGAGATATTTAATCAGTACTTTACTTTGTAACCATAAGCAGGGTACGAAATAGTGCAATTAAAATTATTTAAGTTAATATAGGATAAAAACCATAATAATATTAACAGATAATCATTGTAGGTGGAGGACAGAATAATGTGTTTAAAAAGTTAGTTCATAATAAATACGTAATGGATATATTATGAAGAACCAAAATAACTGTAACGTAATAGACTATTAAGTCACAGTAATGTTTTTTACTTGTATCTATATCGTTCTTGTTTCAAACTTTAACTCTCCTCGGTAACACTAAACCGACGTTAGTACGTGTCGGTTGAACTTAGAATATCTTAAGGAAGTTTCTTTGGCTCATTCGTGGTAATAATGTTACGATTAACTCAAACTTCGTCCAGATAGAACATCGGATCTCAAGTTCAGTTTTACATAACGCATCTATCTAAAATTTGAACGATTCATTACAAAGACCACATGTACGAATGACGCGTCCAAATCAGAACACTCGGAGTTCCTTGTTATTAAATCGATCAGACTCCGATTTTAATCGATGGAAATATTTCATGAACAAATTCACTTCACCGAGTAATGACTTCAGCTTCAGCCTATGAATTACTACTAACTCTAAGGTTGTCGAGATTTCATTCCTCCTAATACCTACTTTTATCTCATTTTAACAGGATTTCAGACAAACTTTTCTTTTTTTTATTATCAACGCTTGCACCTGTATTTCTAAGATGTTAGCTACATTATGTTAATTAAAATCCATGTAAACTCATTAGTATGAGATTATATGTTGTTCGACATCATATTTATGAAATTAATAGCAATTTTTTGAAATAAAATATTGTGAAAGAATATATTCAGCCAATTTATTATATCTACTAGAATAACTGACTCCGAGCGAATAAAACAGCTAAACCTCCAGATGAAATAAAATTGTCAGTTTTTAAATACTTTTATATAAATTATAAAGACACGACCGTCTCACTAGCGTGCGACTGTCTTACTGGAGACAAATATGGGTATGGGGAGAGAATATAATCGTCTATTTCTCTCTTTATCATTCTATTTGTTAATCCTTGATCAAGAATTTCAATTTTGCATTTTTTTGTTCCGCACAGAGAAGTGATAAAAATTATCACTTTTTCAACCCACTGTAAAAGCCATTTTATTTCAGGGGGGGGTGTCGTTAAGCGGAGTGCATAATTCGATATTAATGCCTTTAAAATAGCCAAATAAAAACTATTTCACAAGAAAACTTTATAGAATATAAGTAGCGATGCTAGTTTTATCGAAACCCCCGAACTCTATGGTGCTGAGCGAAATTGGAGTATATCTCGTTTACGACTTGCATTGCAGAATCCGTATGGACTCAAGGGGGCGAGGGAGGGTAGAACGATCTAGCCTACTTAAAAAGAGTTTTCCGAGTTCAAGAATTTTGTACTTGTATTTTCGCCCCCCTTTGAAGCAAATTCTCGAGTTTTGTGTCCTTTAGGACGGAGTGCATTCCAAACATGTATACTTTAAACTTATCAATAGCTCGAGCGTATGTGCCATACCCGCTTTATTTCTTGCTCCTTTTTCAGGAATAGTTTTTTTCTCCTTAGAAAATTTTTAGCCCAAATATTTAATACCCATCTTACGGAATAATATCCCATTCAAGCAGTGAACTTAGATCTCTACTCCAAGTACCTGATCTATGGTGATCAGTGGTGCACCAACCTTTATTATACCAGCCATTATTTAAATTTTAGAAACTTTATTACCTGCTTAGTAAGAAACCGGTTCAACAATATTTAACGGTTTTTTTTTTAATATTATTTTTACCATGAAAAATAATCATAGTCATTTTTGTTTAAATTGATTTTCATTTATACTGAAGACGAACTTCCCAGGTCTAAATCACCTAAACCACGTTGTCTTGACAGATTATTGACACTACCTGACAGAGGAATTTATTTGATTTTGAGTATATTTTTTTATGATAAGAGGGCGCACGAAATGTGTATACAATGCCATTCCGTTGAACAGTTTATACACAATTCCTTTAAAAAGGATTTATTTATTTTACGGCCGACTTTGATAAGCGTACCTACAAGTTCATTTAAAAAATTTAGGAATAGTTGCTAGTAACATTTTTTTTATCAACATTTCACTGTTTAAAAATGGTTTTTAAAAATTGTTTTTAAAATAAAAAAGTCAAACTGCGTTAGTTTGCTTTACCCTACATTGGCACTTTGGTTGACAAGTTCATTTTTCGATCGGGGTTTATTATAATTTAACGACAAAATCAAAAAGACGTTATAAGCAAATATTACATACTTAAATTATAATTGATTAGTGAAAGTAATGGAAATGTTATTATAAAATTATTTTTTTTTATTTCTACATTAAAATTATAAAGAAACAATAATGAAATTTTAGAACATTTTCATGTTCTTCATATCATTACAATAGTTAAATAGAGTACCTATAAATGTTGTAAAGGGTACCTTTACAACATTTATAGATAAATGTTTCTTTAAAGCAAAGTTCCATTATTTTATTTGCAGTTCATTCATATTTACGAAGACCTTCAATTTATTGAATTAACTAAAACATTCATTACTCTAATCCAATCTCAATTCGATGGCCATTCCCGCATTTTATTTGACGGAATAGGCGTCATTGAAACTGGCAAAAATTTAAGTAAGGATTTAAGATTTTGTCCGTAAAAATGGACCAGTTTTGTTTTAATGATAGTCTGGTTCAAGTTCTTCAATAAATTACTGTTTAAAAGTTTAAATGTATTCAGGGTAAGAAAAATATTTGAAATATTTATGGTTGCCTCAGTGAAATCAAATTAAACTCAATTTCACTTGTTTACAAAATTTCGGAAAACTCCGCTGCGATCTTAATCCGTTTTCAGCCTAAAATAAATACTATAATTTGAATAAATTGATTTACCTACAACAATAACGTTTTTTCAGTTTAATTTCATAGAATACAATAAAAGTAAAACCATTATAAAGAACAAGAAGTAAATAACAATATTTTTAATTAAAATACTTTTAAATAAGTTTAAGTATGCAAAATAGTTTGAAAAGGAAAAAGAATAGTATAAGAACGGTATTAGAATAGCCATAAGAAATATTCGTTTTTCCAGCTGCGTTGAAACTAATTGAAGAGTCCTTACAAAATAATCACGATAGTATTACTATTTTGTTTACTTTTATATCCCTTTAAAATAGTTTTACTATTCTTACGATTATCATAATAGTGTAATGAAAATAATACTAAAAAGAAAATTATTATTTACACTAAAATAATATTAGCAGAATAGGAGTTTATTATTTGCGAGTGTATAAACAGTTGGAAAAAAATTGTAGTCGTGCAACAACTAGATTTGGAATTATAGTGGATTTTAATTTAACATTGATCCTGTAGAAGTACTGGTGAAAAGATAGCTTTGTTTGTAATCTTTGTGGCAACCCATGGGGGAAATTATATTAAAAAAAATATTTGTGAAAATGAAATGGTTTTTTACATATTAAATCATGACAACTTTAGCAAAATAAAACTTCATTTTTTTCAAGGAACCAAAAAGTTGGAAAAATGTTTTATGGTTTAAAAACTCTTGGTGAATAATTGATACTTCTAATATCTATAAACATTTTTAGTCCAGATTTTGCGAAATAAGTGGATTAATATATTTTGTGCTAAATTTGTAGGATTTCACTATCACTTAATTTTTATTCAGAACTAAATGAAATTACATGATATGGTAGTATATCTACTTTATATAAAATATTAACCGCGACCAAGGTTTCGTTGTATGACAACATATTCAGGTGGACAATTTGAGGAGATTCTCTTCAAATTTTTAACTTGTAGATGTTGTCATACAACGAAACCTAGGTCGCGGTTAAGAATTTAAATAAAATAGAGATACTATTGTACTACATGATATTATTACAACGTGACGTAGTTTCATATACTTTCAAAAACAATTAAGTCGCTTTAACTTCTCAATCGACGACCTAACATTTTCCTTCTTTATTTTCATAACATACAATAAATTATAACCCTTCAAAGGAAACAAGAAATAAATAAAAATATGTTTATATAAAATAAATAAAAATATGACTTTAAAAATAAGTTCAAATATGCAAATTGTTCGTAACTAAATATTAATGTTAAAAGATATTAAAATAGGCATGAGAAGTATTTTCCATCCAGCTGAATTGGATTCAATTAAATACTGCATGTGAGAACGAGACAACCGGACATAATCTATTTCGGTTTAATTTTTTTATTTACCTCTACGCTCGTCTTTTAGACTGTTGACATAATTACCCTAATATTACGATAAAAACAATTTTATTAACAAAAGAGTTATTGGTTATGAATCGTTGCAAATTAGTAGAACATGATTTGGTTTTTTACAAGAACAATTAAAGACAATTTAATGAAACTACGTGATCTAGTATTATTTCTACTTTCTTTAAGTTCTTTACCACGTCCTAGGTTTTGTTGTATTACAGCAAAGATCTTTGCAAATAACCTACCTGAAGATGTTGTAATACAACGAAACCTAGGTCGTGGTAAAGAACTTAAAGAAAGGAAAATAATACTACATCACGTAGTTTTATTTAATTGGCCATAATGAATTTCTACAAAATTAACGCCAAATATATTCAATATTTACGAGAACCCTAAAAGTTGAGAAAATATCGTGCAAAAGCTCTTGGTGGATGTTTATTGTATGTTTCTTTTGCATAACGAAGAAAACAAAATGGGAAAAATGTGTGTATAAGCATGTACAAACATGTTTATACTAATCTAAGCGAATTATGTTCGTAAACATGAAATCAAATAAGTTTACATGTTAAATGTTTAAGCGTCCTCTTCGTTTTGTTTTTTTTTTAAATTGGAGTAAAATATATAAAACTAATTTGACCACCTAAGTGAGAATATTTTCCATTCAAAGAAAATATTGAAATTATAGGTATTTATTGGGGAGGATAGAGTTTAAGCTAGGGTAGGGAAACATATAATTTCTGATCACGTTTATTGAAGGTTAAATACATCGTTCGTAAATATTATGAGACATTAAATGTTTGTTAATGCTCATTTTATTATTTATGCTCGAAACCAAAGTTATCAGAAATCAGTTTTTCTGGCAGAAAATATTTTATTTCATTTGACTTTATTCTCTACGTTTCCTTAACGTTTATTAGAACTTAGCATATAAAACTGAAAATTAACAAGGGTTAGTCTCAAAACAGACATTGATAATTTATTGTAAAAATGAAAGCATATACTAAATTCATGCTTGGTTAACTAATATATTTATTCCTTATTATGTATAGTATGAAACTGAAGCATATTAAGATTTAAGTATATATATATATATATATATATATATATATATATATATATATATATATATATATATATATATATATATATGAGTATATATATTAACGAGAACAGAGGAAAATACTGGGAAATGGAAAGTCATTTAATAAAAATATTGTTCGTTCAGGGATTTGGTATTGCTCCAAAAGCATGTGTATTTCCTTTTTGTATTTTTAGCCAGTACCCTCATCAATTTCGTGCTGAATGTTTTAGGAAACCGTTATAAGGATCGGGCCTAAGAGGATTTAAGACAGAAATAATCGAATGCATTAATTTATTTTATATAATTTTCCTCGTACCGACGAAAGTGTATACGAAACAATTTCGGAAAATTTGGAAGATTATTTTTTTATTAGAAGCTATTGTAGATGTTTCGTACATTAGGAAAATAATATTTTTTATTGAGAATCAAAACCGATCAACTTCATTGATGTTAATTTTATATTAGATTTCAATTCCCATGACCTAATTTTGTAATAATTTTTCTTAGTAGAATTTATTTTATTATTAACAATAAAATTGAAATATCATAATTACGTCGTTATTATACACTGTTAAATCAACATTTTGCCAAACAAATGGATTTGGTTAGTTTCACGTCTCAAACGACGGCCTATGTAGTGAAACTTTTATATTTTTTAAGAACAGAATTACGTAATTACGACCAAAATTATTAGCCGAATATGATTCCATATGGAGAGGTTATACGACTTCATGTACACACAGACACATACACATATGCCCACACACACGCATAAACACAACACACACACACCCATACACAGACAGACTCACATGAACACATAAAGTACGATACTTAATACATAGGTATAATGACGACCTGGAAGTTGAAATTGGGTTTCTGCAGATTTTCTGCTTAAATTAAAAAAAAATATGGGCATAAGCATATTTTTTTTAAATAAATCTCCTCCTTTTACCATTATCAGCATTATAACAAACTGATAAAATAGCCACGTTTTCCAATTTTTTCAAATAAAACTGTGGAAATTTTCTAGAATACTCTTTAAATTATTTTGATGTTGATTTGGGGTTGGTCTAGTAGGTGAATGACATAGTTAAAACAAAATCTAAGAAGTTCGTTTTATTCATATGTTTTTATTTATCTTTTCACTCAAACTAGAAATAGTTTTTTTTCCTTTTTTTTTTACTGTGCAATCAAATTGTCAAGCAATCTGTGCAATCAAAATAAGCCAATAATTTGTCCTCTTCCTGGGAAGGTAACAAGTAGCAGAGTGAACATTTTGTATGGTCTCCTCCTCAGCTAGTAAATCTCACAGACAATGTTGGTACACTATGCCTCTTCAGTCTTGAGAAAAGTAGACTGCCTGAGCCTTCGAGGTTGGTCATCAATTCATTAACATGACATTCTGTCTTGGTAATTTTCGCTATACTTAGTAATCTCATGTTTAACAGAGTTGATGTTAAGGTCCAAGTACATGTATTTATTGCTTACATATTGAGGTATGTTAAGCATTGATCGCAATGTCTTTGTCTGGAATCTTTCCAGTATTCAATATTACTTATGCTTGCGGTCCCCCATAGTTGGATGCCGTAGGTCCATATCGGCTTGAGAATGGCTTTGTATATTGCGATTTTACTTTCCTTTATCAAGTGTGATTTTCGGCCAATTAACCAGTACAAATTTCTGACTTTTGTGTCCAGTTGCTTGCGCTTAGTCCAGATATGCTTTCTCCATGTTCATCACATCAGTCTCCTATCTAAGTGTATGCCCAAATACTTAGCATGTTCAGATTGTGGTATTTCTTGATTGTAAATCTTGACAGGTGGGCATGTTTGTCTCCGAAGGGTAAAAGTCACGTGAACAGATTTGCTCTGGTTCACCTTAATGCGCCATTTGTCAAGCCATACTTCCACTTCATTTATATGTTTTTGCAATTTGTTAGTAGCAGTGATTGCGTCGTCATCAACAGATAGTAGAGCTGTGTTGTCTGCATATGTGGCTGTTGTAGTATTAGGATGACTTGGAAAATCAGCCGTAAATATCAAGTATAGAACGGGGCCCAAAATGCTTCCCTGTGGCACTCCAGACAAGGATTCATAGAGCTCGGAAGTGTCAGCACCACATCTGGCTTGGAAAACTCTCATACTGAGGTATGATTTGATGATTTGGTAGAAGCTGTGTGGTAGAAACTTTTTCAGCTTGAAAAGTAGTGCATTGTGCCAGACCCTATCGAACGCCTGGCTAATATCTAAGAAAACCGCTGGGCAGAATTTCTTATTCTCAAGAGTTCTACTTATGACGTCCGTTAGCCGGTGAACTTGTTCAACAGTGCTGTGTTTTTTGCGAAAGCCGAATTGGTGTGAAGGGATTACCACTGGTAAATACGGGCGCATTCTGTTCATTATTATTTTTTCGAGCGGTTTTCCTAGTACAGGCAGGAGGCTAATAGGTCTGTATGAGCTAGCTTCATTTAGTGGTTTCCCTGGTTTGTGTATCATTAAGATCTACGCAATCTTCCATTGTGCCGGGAAGATTGCGAATCTAATGCAGGCATTTAAGATGGCATTCAGTTTCAAGATGGCTTTTTTTGGGAGCTGCTTTAACATTGTGGCATCTATCAAGTCGTAGCCAGGAGATTTCCTTTCTTTCAGTGACCTCACTTCCGTCCATATTTCTTTAGGACTGGTGCTTACTAGAAATAGTAACGTAATAAACTATTACTGAACAAGTGGATCTAGAGCAAGAACAGAAAGATGCTGTGGTCACTTTATGACGGTCACCTAGGAGCTATCTTCTTGATGTAAACTATTTCCAACACAAAACTTATATCAAGACGCTAAGGACGGAACTGAAGACACTTACTTATTCTACGCAGTAAAGATTATTTATATGTGTACAATTTATGATCGAAATTTATGTTGTAAAAAGTACTTGTGACCGTGTGAATTAGGTGATGAAGGAGGAGGTATACATGGGAACTTCTCAATAAACAATAAACACATCAAGTTTGTACTTGTTTGATCTGTCTCAATGAGTCATTTGGTTACCTGTGTTGACCAGTTCTATCTTGTAATGCAAGGTGGATATATTCATGGGAAATTCTCAATAGATGACCAAAAAAATAAGTTTAAGCTTATTTAACTAGTTTCAACAAGTCTTCTGCTTACTTACTGTAACTGGGAGGAGCTGCTAATGGAGGATGCTGGTGTCTGGGACAATTTCTAAATAAATGACAGTGAATACATTCAATTCGGGCTTGTGTAATTCGCCGTACTTGGTCGCATAGAATTAACTTACCCGTGACTTTGGTTCCATAGAATGAGGAGCATATTGGTAATACCAAATAGAGAATCGTACCACTAAATCTCATAGCAATCTATGCGTTTATACATAACTGAAATGTAAAATTTAATCTTAAATATTAATTCTTCAAAAAATTTTGTCGAAATGTTGAAAACAAATGACTTATTAAGTTTCTAATTAATTTATGTTGCTATATAAGCAGGATGATATGGAAAATATAAAGACCGAACCAAAGAACGACCAATGGTAACAAATATAGTTCAGAATTTAACCTACACTTTGTTAAGAATATATGATTAATAATAATGGATAACAACGAGCAGACGTTTCTATTAATAATATTAAAATTTATAATAATTTAATTAAAATATCTAACAATAAACTATTTATTGTCAATGATACTAGTTTTATAGTTGAAAATTCATTGCACCGAACCTAATTATGCTTTTTAATTAATTGTTTGGGGTAGTTATTTACATTTGCCTTGTAAATATAAAGGGACGAACATTTAAATTAGGTGGAAAGTGTAAAAAACCATTTGGAAATATATTTAAAAAACCGCCTCAAATACCAACACAGATCAAACCGTAGTTGAGTTTATTTAGAGACTAAAAATAAATGAATATAAAAATTAGATTATAATGTAATTCGAACTTTGTCCAAATGGTCTCCATGTCATCATGCAGACTGTAGTAAATATAAAGATATATTATTTACTTTTTTTTTCGAAAATGCTTAGCTTGGCATTAGTTTCCCTTTATATAACACGAATGTAAGTGAAACCAGACTGATCGACAAGGTTCACCTTTGACTACGATACTATTTTTAAAATTTAACTACTTAATAATCAATAATTGTATTTTTTAGAGATTTTATTACTCTGTTGCCATTATTTGTCGTCGTAGCATTCCATAGCTCTTACATTACCGTGGTTTATAATGATACCTAGATTTCTGATGAAATTTTGCTTCATTTGTGTATTTGACCATATTCAAAATCTCCTTACCAACAAAGTTGCAAGCAAAAACTCTTCACATGTTATCATACCAATAATGAAACATTTTTATTTTAATCATAATCTTACTGTGCAATCACTGTCAGAAAGTTTTAAATGGATTTTGTACAAAATAAACAAATTCAAAACCGCCTTCAATATAAAAGTTACCTTCAATACAATAGTTTGTGAGATATGTTCGTAAATTGATGTAAGAGATTTTCTTATTATTACATTGTATTCAGAAGTTAATAGAAGGATTATATCAAGACGGTAATATTAAGTGGGCGATTTGCATAGCGCACTAGAAAAACGAGTGGAATTACCGCTTTAGCTTAGTTACTAAATACCATCGAGTTGAATACTTGACTATTAATCGTGATTTTATTATATGTTCGCTGTATTTTTATATAATAAAACATTTAGTAAATTAAAATCTCCAGTATCATTAGTTACAAATGAAGTTGGCATTAACAAAAGATATTGTAATAGGAAAAGTAGCCTTTGCACCTAATCAATTGATGAATTATAAAACAAAACAGTTGGTTTGTTAACATTTAGTTTAAACTATCATTGATCTTACGGTCCTAAGTTAGGGCTTTTTAAGAAAACAAAATGAGAAAATAATGAAGAAAATAACGGTAGTAAACTAAAGATTATATAAGTGGGGTTTCAGATATTTACCAAGTACCCGTTAAAATTACCCATGATCCTTTACATTTGAAAGTCATTCGCACGAAGGGAGCGACATATAACGTCCAAGCCAAGAAGATTCAGCTGGAAAAAATTTCCAGTTTAACTCTGACATAGAAATGTTCTACGAATGATTGCTGAATAATATACACTAATATATTAGAGATAGCTGTGAGAATAAAATAAAAACCAGCTTGTAATAATGTTTTAAAAATGTATATTTATCTTAATTAAATCACTAGAGGATTGTGTCTTGATGCTAACGATGTTTTAAAAATTCACGTTTAAGTAGCATGTAACTACATAGCGGCGACCAAATTTCAAAAAGATTTGATTTGTCATGGATAATATCGACTATTCTCATTTACTTAATTTTTTCAAAAACGTTTACAAGTATTATGTACTATAACAGAATACACCAAATATGGTAGTAAAAAAGGTTTTAAATCGAACAAATGAGCCCCCGATGAGCTTGAAAGACGGTGTCCATCTTTAAAGAGAAGCAAGATAAGTACAATACATCTAGAATTTACTTCCATCATATTTGTCGAGGATGTGTTGGAATTTTTTCTCTAATAATACCAGATATTGGTAATAAAAATTCCTTGCTACCACTTAGATACATTCTGTTGAACAGAATTTCAATCAATTTCCGCGCCGCGTTCCTACTTTTCACAAATTTTCCTTCTATTACTAGATTTCCAACTTTCGTACGAATTATTTAGAATATAAAAAAATTCATGCATATTTATGGAATTTGACTGCCCAAAAACAGACTTGACATATGAGCATCATATTTGGGTCGAATAATAAAATATTAATATTTAATTTTAAAGTACTTATTTTTTTCATAGCATAAATTCATTATTGCCGAAATTATTAATAAAACTTATGTAAACTAAAATCTAATTCGTAATACCTATATTAATAAAGTTACTTTTATTTAAGAAAAAATAAGTTCCTTCTTTATTCACGTTTCTCTTCTGTCCCTATGCCTTTTAATATGTTTTAATTTTTTTATGGAATCTTTCTTAGACAAAGGCGAATTAGTTAAGTCCCCTTAGTTTGTTGGGCTTCTTCCACATTAATTCATATTTTTTTTAAAAATTAATGGCGTTAGAGATTAATGGCGTTAAGAAATAATACTTTCAATTTATTATTTAATGACGCGAACAGTACACTAAGAATAGATGTCGTGTAAAATTGTCGTCAAAATTTTGAAGAACTTCTATATTGCATTTGCGTAAAATTAAAAAAGAAACATCAGTTTATTTTAAATTTAAATAGCTGTTTTCAAAAGTCCCGATAGGGGTAAGAGCAAATACGTTTTCAATGTAGATTTTTAGCGATCCATATTTTATGTAACTATCTTGTATAACATTTTGACAAATGCTTTCTGTATCTATACCATCCTTCCTTACATTTATTAACTCATAAGAACGAAAGTGTCATTTTTTTATCAAAATTGTAGTTGCTAAAATTCTGAAAGAGACATTTTCTTAGGAGTAATCGTAATAAGAAATCAAATAAACCAAGCTTATCTATATACGGAGATTATGTGCTGCACTAATTTCTAGCTTTAATAAATTAAATAAAACTTATTTACTACATTATTTTCTAAGGAAAATAGTTGAAATAGATATTTTGCCTAAAACAATCTAAAAAAATTAGAAAAAATATTTTCGTGGCCTAAATACATGCAACCAATAAATTATATACTATCAATGAGAAATATCTCGTAAATAAAAATTCAGTACTATTGACCAGAAATATGAACGTAACTAGATACAAGAGACTTCCTTATTATCACATTGGATTCGGAAGTTAACCTAACGGTTATATCAATATTAGGAGAGCGATTTGTATAAGAACATAAGTAAAACAAATCGAGTAACCGCTTTAGCTTAGGGAGTAAATACCGTCCAGTTGACTGGTCCACTATTTAATAAGCACAGATTATTAACAATGTTGAGGTATATTCGCTGTATTTCCGTATAAAAAACATTTAGTTAACAAAAATCTTCATTGTTGTCACTAACAAATAAAGTTTACTAAGTTAAGGTAAACGGGATTTATTGTAAAATTGAAAGCAGTTTTTGCTTAAGAAATAGATAAATTACAAACCAAAACATTGAGTTTGTTAATAGTTTCAACTGTGATTAGTTTAAAGTAATATAGCATATTATAAAAAAAACACGCGAAAATAATGAAGGAAATAACCACAGTAAACTAAATATGAGTTCTACTTGAGATAATTAACGAGCAGTTATATAAAATATGGCACAATTTTACTTTCTTTATATTGGAAAGTTGTTCTCGTAGAGAGACGTATATTTAAAAACCAAACCACTAATATTCAGCTTGGAAAAACATTTATAATTTAACGCTGAAACGATTGATGAACAAAATACGCTAAATGTATTAAAATTAGCAGTGAGAATAAAATAAAAACCTGTTTGAAAAAACGTTTTAAAAATTTCTATTTATTTTAGATAAACTACTAAGGAATTTTGTTTCAGTGCCATAGGCATTTCAAAAAAATGATCTCGTTCACATAGATTGAAACTTCAGGGACGACGAAATTTCAAAAAGATTTGGTTTGAAACCTAAAAGTTTGAATATAGTTTATACACCAAAACATTTGTCATTAATAAATTTTATTATTCACGTTTACCTAATTTTTTTTAGATATGCATACCAGTTTTATATACAATAGCAGAATACAAAAAATTTAATAGTATGACAATATTTTAATTCGAACAATAGTGTACGCAATGAGCTTGAAATATGGTTTAGGTCTTTTAAAAAGAAGGAAGGAAAGTACAATACATCCATAATTTGCCTTCATTGTATTTATATAAATAATATTTATATAAATATGATTGAGGGATAAGTAATATATATAAAATAAAATAATAATATTACATTTTAGAGTATTTAACTTTTTTGTATCAATTTAATAATATTTGTCGAGATGATCAACAAAGCTTATGAAAAAAAAAGATCTAATGTAATAATGCACATGCTTATTCGTCACTTTTGTTAAAGAAAAATAATTTCTTTCACTGTTCCTATTTATTTCGTGTCATTATATTTTATAATTTTTTTTATTAAATGTTTCCTAAAAATAGACGCTTTCTCTTGTAATTTGTTTGGCTTCTATATTCTTATATGCTTTTTTGTAAATTGCAATGGTGTTCCATCAATTCTGCAGTTAAAGAAATAATTATTTAAGTATTGACATATTGCAAAATTGTCGTCTAAATTTCCAAGAACCTTTTTGTTACGTTTTACGAAAAATTGAAAAACAAATCCGGTAAAAAGATCGTTGGAAATTCACTGTAAAGGTGATATTGTCTGAAAATCTAATTCAGTATGAAAATTGGCTATTCAACTAACGTTGTGCCGATGCATAAAACCACTCGGGTTTGTCATTTTCAAGGTCTTGTCTTTTTTGCATAAAAATATCCCATTGCCACCGTAAGAACATGAAATTTTCTATGAGCATAAATTTCAAATAATTTTGCTAATTTTAGCATTAGACGTGAAAGGAAATTTGTTAATGTAACAAATGCGCAAGTCTGTTGTTTGCTTATATCTTAATACTTCATTTACCTTTTTTTTAATCGAAATTTATACCTGAAGCGTAAACAGAATAATTTTCAGAATATATATAAACAAACGGCTACTGTTCAACATGGTCTTATGGATCTATAACATCACCTACGAAGTTATGTAATCCCTTTTTTCCCTAGGTAAATATAAAAGAACAGTCAAATAAAGTTTAAAAAAAATAGCTGAGGTCCCAAAACAGATATAAATTATGCAGATTTAACATTTGTTTACAATTTCTCAAATTAAATGAAACTAGGTGATGTAGTTTTATTTCTACTTTCTTTTAGTTCTTTACCACGACCTAGGTTTTGTTGTATTACAATATTTTCAGGTGGGATATTAGCAACTAATGTTGTAATACAACGAAACCTAGTTCGTGGTAAAGAACTTAAAGAAAGTAGAAATAATACTACATCACGTAGTTTCATTTAATTGTGAATAATGAATTTCTACAAAATTAACGCCAAATATATTCAATATTTACAATTTCTATTCGCCTAAGTAATCTTTGCCGATTCGATCGGTTGACCATAATACAAATTTTGTGGTTTTTACCGCAAAAGTGAACACGGAATTTCCAACTTGTTCATATCTGCGTCTGTCACATCTGCTTTTACCAAAAACCGTTTGACGTAGAAACTAGAAATTTGCGACATTATTAAAGTATATTAAGCGCATAAATATTAACAATAAACACTCAAAAAATATATAAAAAAAAAACCGAGACTACAGTATCTGAAATTATATAAAAAACACTCTTTTAGGAGACTGTGCAAACGTTGTAGGAAAATTATATTGATGATTCCAGATGTCATAGATTTTAAGATATCCGCTATAATAAATAGGTCCCGCTTACCTAATTATATTATGTATTATTAAAAACCTTAATGCACTAGAGAGTCCGTATTAGTGATGACTTATGATAAATGAATGAATGTAATCGGGGCACGGAAATTTTGATTTGCAATTGGCTGTATTTTATTTTAGCGTTTATTGAACGCAGATATTTAAACAGTTTAGTTTATATATGCTTTTTCCTTTTAAATAATTTATAGACATGAATAAAAAATTAATGTTTAGAGGTTAGAATTTCTCGGATATTGATTTCTACTTGTAGGCAAGTTACAAACATCAAATATAAACTAGATTATGTCAATATAGGCCAAAATTACCAATTTTTACAGGTAAATTTTTGCTGTAAATAAGTCACGAAAGAATAACATCGATTCACAAAAGGGATATAATGAGCATGTTACAAATATACTCTTCATGTTAGAGACGACTATCCGGTAATCACAAGGGTTTCAATTTGAATCAAAGTAGTCTTTATTTTAAATTTTATTTCTCCTCGATAACACTGAACCTACGCAACTAAAATGCCATTTGGATCTAGAATATATTAAGAAAATTTTTTTAATTAAATTTTACCTGGTTTCATTTATTTATGTCGCCTACAAACTAAGAAATAAAATCTTAAATGAAATGTTTTTAGGGTACGTTCCCAAGAGCAAAAGTATTTTTTGGGGTTACACTTGTTGCCTCCCCCCCCCCCATCTAATTATACCACTAGTTTTCTATAGCTGAAAACTATTCACAATAGTAATATATACAACGAAATTAAAAGAAAAATTATCACAGCTCACAAGTTTCGCTAGCCAACGAGTAACAACCAACAGTCTACCAATTTGTAATAAAGTTAATAGAAACTCCATACAAGTGATTAAATCACCTGCAAACCTAAGTGTCTATGTTTAAATGTATACTTCTTATGTCCACGAGGGATATACTAAAAAATATTTTAAAACATTGACATGGTGAGAA
The DNA here is from genome assembly GCA_039881145.1 of Druceiella hillmani. NCBI lineage: Eukaryota > Metazoa > Arthropoda > Insecta > Lepidoptera > Hepialidae > Druceiella > Druceiella hillmani. Next base: position 1,939,597 of record JAYKKI010000132.1, read on the forward strand.
ATAAAATTATTCAAATATTTTGTACGCCTGTCAAAGATATAGTAAGCAAAATAATGAGCTGTGAAAAATATATGTTTGTAAATATTTTATTACAATTACTTTGGCATGAACAAAAATTATGTGTTTAGAATGGTCGCAGTGAGGATTCAACTTGTACTCTACAAGATTTTTTTAATTTTACCAGCATATATTAGGCAACACAACCTTCGTTTTTAATTCATACGAAATTTTATACTTAAATATGATACGATAAAATAAATATTAAATACGTATACACACAATTATATATATATATATATATATATATATATATATATATATATATATATATATATGTATATATATATTTTTTTTGTTATGTGCGTGAGAGATATACTACAAAATAATGACATGATGAGAATAGATATATTTATATAGGTACATACACATTTATATATAATTGCAATATACGACATTTAAGTATACTAAACATTTGTCATCTTGTACGTTTTTGATAGTTTCCAGGTGAGTGCTTTATGCTGCATGTGTCTGCTGAGCTCTAGCGCGAGCGTTTTGAGAGTAGTAGATGTGAAAAATAAGTGTCAAGGTTCCATATATAAGTTAAAGTAATTTATAGAAATAAATAAAGATTTGTAAACATGACTTGTAAATCTGATTGACCTGATTTGTAAATCTTTTTGGCTAAAATCATTTATTTTAAAATATATGAACTATTGTAAAAGAATTTATTTTTTTCATCATGCAAACTAATCATAATTAATGTTTAATTATGTTAAATTAAACATCAACAGGACATTATAGATTTTTTTGTATTTTATGTCATCGTATTCAAAGTAGTTATATTCTAATATCGCAAAAATAAAATTGATATTTTTTCTTTCTTTTCAATAAACATTGCTTGAAATTTATTATCTAATTCTATTTTATGATACATTTACATGCATTTTGACCAGCACATAACCCGTGATTTGGTCGCAGAGAATGAAGAGCGTATTGGTAATTCCAAATCGAGTACCATACCACAAATTCCCCTGGCTACTACTCATTTCTACACAACTGAAATGAAGAATGTAGTTATAAATTTTAATTTATAACAAGTTTCGACGAAAAGAGGAAAATAAATGACCTATTAAATTTCTATTTGTTGTATTGGTATATAAGCAGAAAGACATGAACGAATATATAGACCAAACCGAAGAACGGTTAGTGATAACAAATGTTATTAAAAATTAAATAGGTATATATAAAGTTGCTAATAACAGCAATCATTATTATCATAATTAATAATAATAGAAAATAATGAGTAGACTCTTCTATTAATAATATTATAATTTAAATATAGTACATAATAACGAATTTCTTCTTGTTATGAGTAACAGTTTTACAGATGGATGAATATTTGTATCAGTCTGCCGAGCACAATTCAATTTTTTAATTAATTTAATGAGTACTTATTTATATTTACCTCGTAAATATAAATGGCTGTATATTTAAATAAGGCAGAAAGCGTAAAAAAAAAGAAAAAAGAAAGACAAAGTTATATTGTCTTTGAGACTAAATATAAATAAATACAAGGATTAAAGTATAATGAAACTCGAACTTTGTCCGACTGTTCTGTATATCACCAAAACTTTAATAAATATGAAGCTTAATAATTTTTGTGAAAAAATCAGTACATGTTTGTGAAAAAACCAATACCCAATAATGTTTTCGAAAAACATGATAGTGATAAGAGGGAATACGTTTTCAATATACATTTTTAGCAAATAAAATTTTGAAATATTGTTTCGTTATCCTTATAACTCGTCTTTCCATTTGTTAATTAATAAAACTACTCTACTATTAAATAATCACATGTTATTAACAGCCCTTAGATAAATTTTCTCTATTCCCATATAATAAAACATTTAGTAAATCAAAATCTTTAGTTTTTTTCATTTATCAACAAAATTACATTAGTTAAAGTAAACGGAAGTTATTTCAATACGGAAAGTAGCCTTTAACTAATCAACTAATTAATTATTTTACTGATTAGTTTGTGTCCATTTGCTTTATATAATAAAACGTACGGTGATATAAATGATAGGTACAAAAGGATATAAGTTGTTGTTGCCTTGGTGTGACGGGTTGATTACAAGGCATAAGGCCTTTGAATGGCCGCTCCGCGGAGACCCGGGTTTGATTCCCGGCCGCTCGTCCAGCGGAGCTGGACTAGCGTTCTCGTTCGCTGTAAGAGTTTGCTCTCGTAGCAATAAATCCGCCATATCAATTAGATACATTAAAGTACATAAATAAATGAATAATATACACGGAAGGAAACTTCGTTCCGCCCGGGTATCCCACGAAACCTCTCGTTCTTTTTTAAATACTATAACTACTGTATTATATTATTAAAATACCCTTTAGCTTCAATATTATTTGAAGTAAATAAATGTTACTTAAATTTCCACGCTAGGAATCAGCTGTCTGATGGGAACTTTGCTACAGATTAAATGTCTTGAAGTTTTTTTTTAAATCAGTAATCACGAGCATTAAAATATTACCCATCAATAACAAATTTAAAATAATATGTCAAAATAAAGGTTTGAGCGTTGTTTTAAAGCGTTTTTCCAATAAAATATACGGCTTTCTTCATGTACAAGCAAAAGTATTCAGTGGAAATAACGAAACTTTGACGACTTTAAACATTTTATAACTTACTCTTAAATTGATATTCCGCAAAGTGAAATGTTCCTGAAACATTTCCATCGATTACAATTCAGACAGTAATCGGCTTAACAACAACGAACATCAATGTGTTCTAATTTGGGTGCATCACTCGTACATGTGAACTAGGTTGTGAATTATTGCAGTGATAGTAGAGGTGTGACGCAATTCAGGATTTAGAATTCAACGTTCTGTCTGGACGAAGTTTAAGTCAATCGTAACATTGTGACTACGAATGAATCAAAGAAACTTTCTGAACACATTCTGAGACCGAACAGCACGTACTAACGTTGGTTTAGTGTTACCGAGGAGTATTAAAGTTTGAAACAAGAATAACTTAGATTCAAGTTGAAAACATTACTGAAACCCGATGGTATATTCTTTCTTGTAACTTAATGCTCTTGATATTCTATCTCGTACGGGTACATTATCTGTATTACTATATATATAATAAAATTGTAACAGAGTGAATTCTGAACATTGAAAACATTTAAAAAAATGGATTTATTTAGCGTATAGAGTAGTAATAGGAGCCAGAACAACTTTTTAAATAGTTTTTGTCTATCTGTATGTCAATTTTTTCGGGTATCACGCAAAATCTACAGAACGGATTTTGATGAAACTTGTAGTAATAGTTTATATCCAGTAGCAATTATGTGAGAAAAAAACACAAAATGTTTTTTCCTCAAAACATGCGGACTGAGTTTTAGGCATCGCTATTATACTAATATTTGTGAATATATTATTCTATCCAGACATATAGCAATTATTTGTAATTATTATAGTATTTTCTTGCATTTTATAAATTTAAAAAAATATAAATTTTAGTGTTATGCATCTTGTTTACATATGAGAAGCAAAGTGCGAATAGTTGCAATTTTTAACTTTTGAACATGTAAATTGTGTTTATAAAAATAATGTCTGTAAATTAAATAAATGGTAGTATACGTAAGCTTTTTACATAATAGTATACATAAGCTTTATTGATTAATTATCGGGTTTTAATGAACAGTATAACAAAAGCCAGCCAAGCGTGAGTTTGGTTTTCGTACCACATTTGAGTTGGAAAAAACTAATAAAGATGGCCATCAGGCTTTAAGAGTTTAACTATAAAAACTACAAGCATTCCGTAATTTGTTTGAAGTGAAATTACTCTATTAATAACATTATTATTATTACTAACAAGGACTTTCCAGTGGAATAATTATTTAATGATACTAAATATAATTTAGTGGGGGGAACATAATCATTATATTTCAGAAGTTATGACATGATTATAATTTTCCTACAACTTTTGCGTAGGGTTCTAAAACCCTGCTTTTTTGTAATTATTAATTCAGTACTTTAAAAATTTTCATGTAAATATTTTGATGGTTAGTTGTTGAGATATGTGCGGATTAATATGGTTTAGAAAAATGAAAAATTTCAGGTTTATACGTCAAGCGATTTGTAAGAAAATATCTGTGATACACTTATAGACAGACGAGTGAGTAATCGCATTAGTTTTGTGTTTTTCGTTTTGAGATAAGGGAGCCTAAAAAGTTGCGATATATTCGTACAAATAGGTTTTGATTTCCTTAGTAAAAGGAAGAAATTTTATAACTTTGTAATAGCCGTTTTCTGAAGTACATTTGACAGCGGTTCATCCATTCAGTATCTCTATTGAACCTATAACTAGTAAAAAATCGTTTCTGAACACCCGATAGCGAGTTATCTATTCGATAAATAAGCGTTAAATAAGTGGCCGTTAATCCAGTTTTTAACAGGAGTTTTCATACATGAAAATAACATTAAACTTTTTGTTTTATATATACAAGTTTTTATTTCAATAAATCCATTTCTTCATCAAAGTCTAATGAAGATATTGTTAATTTTATAAATAATATCTCAATTCCAAGAAACTTGAGGGAACGTAGAAATCCAGATGAAAAAACCCAGTGTTTTTAGAGATGAAGAGTTTAAAATGACTGTGTATCATTAATGTGAAAAAATTAATAGTAACGTTATTGTTTTATGCCGCTGTAAACATACATTATTAATCCGTGTTAGATTAATAACTTAACTATAACTTGAGTATGTATACCTTGAGAAGATTGAATAGAGACAGGAGAGTATAAACAGTGGTAACAACACGAACAAGCAGACACTTTTAATAATATAGTTAATATTAATTCACGTACAATAACAATTTATTTCGAAGATGTTGTGTTGACGTTGCATTTCAATAAAAAAATACATTTATAACTTTTTTTTCAAGAAAGAGCCATCAACTTTGTTTCGAAGAAATCCATCCACCAAAGAGTTTTCCATCTGGTGGTGCACAGAAGGAGTGCTTATCGAACCGATAGTTATCAATGGAAAGAAATAGTGCTCAGAAATGCATTTATAATTATTTGTAGTTTATCGAACCAATCATTCGACTGAACCAATCGCTATGGAATGGATATTTATTATCCTTAGAAACCGGCCATAAATTATGTTATACGTCTGTACATCCATTTATAAAAGCTTAGCTTTTTCAGATTTTCATGATTGAAATTTTCCAAATTATGTTTCAGCTATGAATATTTTAAATAAAGCAAAATATGTCTAAAATATTAATCTACCTAGAAAAATACAGATTGAAAACGAATATGTTATATGAACGAATTTATGATGTTGAGGGAAAATGTCACTTTTATGTATAGGAAAATTAGCATTACGTAATAAAAAGTTTGGAAGAGAAGACTATGAAGATGAAGAGGTTGAGCAATTTTTTAGAAAGAAAAAATGTTATTTAAACAGTTAATTTTCAGTACAACTTATTTAAATGTCAAGGATATTGATGTAACTACTAATAATAGAATAATCGAATATTTAGTTTCTTTGAAATTTTGGCTGAATTCGTTCTTCAATTTCAAAAAGATATTAAGAAATATTGAAATAAAAATGATTATAGAAACTAAGAAACAACAAAGACCCTTTAAAAGAGGGGTACGCGAATTTTTTTTAAATGTAAAAAAAATGGAAACATAAGCTAAGCGAATTATTATTTTGCAAATAAAAGATTTATATGTGGTGTTATTACGTTGCATTTTTTTTCTTAAATTTATTGACCATCCCGACGAGAACTATTAACTTGAACAAACTATTACAAAATGAAATGAATAACGGAAAAAATATAATTATATTTTATTATTCGACCTAAATTCGATACTCACCCATCAAGCTGATTTTGCGTAATCATATTCCAAATATATACACGAACTTTTTATGCAGTAAGGCAATGAAAAATTAAAGAAATAACAAAAACATTTATAGAATATAGTTGGCCTTAATTTTGTAGAAATTCATTATTTACAATTAAATGAAACTACGTGATGTAATATAATTTCTATTTTATTTAAATTCTTTACTACAACCTAGGTTTTGTTGTATGAAAACATCTTCAGGTTGGCTATTAGTAAAAATTGACTCTTAGAAACTTCCAACAGTATTTAAATATTACACAAACCAATAGCGGGGTTTGCGCGGATTTACCCATCTTGCACCACTAATAATTATTTACCCAAACAGATCAATTCCTTTCACAGCTTTATTGTGTCACTTCATTTCAGCATAGTTTTCCTTCATTGTTTGAAATACGAAATAAGACAGGTGTGTATCTAAATAAAAAGTGTCCCCGAAATAGACACAATAATCATCAAATTCCAATACTCTGGTTAAAATGTATCCACTTGTCAATAGATGTGTTTCAGCAAGTATTTTTTGAATTGATTTTCATTTACAATAATTACGATCTTTCGAATCGTCATTATTTAGAAACTTTTTTGATACTGTTGAAATTTCTTCGACCTAGAATATATATTTTTACAGACAAGTTATTGAATAATTCATTTAAAGAAGTAAAATTTCACACAGATTGTGATTACACGACAGATTGTGATTACATAACTAGAGATTGGTAGTAATTGATAGCTAGCAACGTTTTTTTATCCATATTTTACGTATTATAACACCAGGCTTATTCCAAAATCAAAAATTCAGAGCTCATTTTTATGTGTATTTGGAGTAAAGAAAAATTCATTTTTATTCGTTATTTTTGTACCATGATATCAAATATCAAAGAGATAGTCTTTTTGATGAAAATAAATTGTACGTACTTAAATTGTTCTTGGGATAAATTTTACTGACTTTTATAGTTACCCTTCAGTAACTTAATTCTTCTCTTGCATTGTCTTATAATAAAAGATAATCAATCTACGCAAATCTAGCAAAAACTCTTTTCAGCTTTTAAGAAAAAGGGGGATCATAGTTTTATTATTTTAAAAAGTTTTTGATAAGCTCAAATTACTTATTTGTGCTTAATTTATTGACAGTAACCTCAATGGTCCAGTTATTTAAACAGCGGCTTACTGTATTGTGCGACCTACTATTTCGTAACATAAAAAGACTCATAACGAACAAATTATAATAATTAGCTACTTTTTAACAATTTGCATATTTTCCACAATATGTACATATCGGTAGCGGTAGGTGGGTCAAAATGTGCGCAGGGTACCTATCTATGGTCACAATGATTATTAAACTGTGAAGCTTATTCCATATCAAACCCTGGAGGTAAAGCTTTAATTTTTTTTTAAAAGTTGTCTCCATAGAGTAAAAATCTAATCCTCTTAATATTTAATATAACGTAATAAACGTACATATAATTATCACGTATTAATATGTAAGTTTTATTAATACAATATGGCATAGAATATGTATGTTAAAAAAGACCTTCAATGTCGTACCAACGAATTTAGTTAATGAAATGCATTCTTCAACCGTTTGAAATTTGTTATATCCTGAATAAATTGTTTTTCTTTCTATTACATATAAAAAAACAAGTGAAGTCAATCTGCCTCGTGATATGGTGATGCGTAAAATTTTTTCTCAAATTTTTTTACATCACTTTATTGTGTTCCATATCTTAGTACAACTTGTTACCGTCGAAGAGAGAAACTTCTTATTTTAGATATTTTAGTAATAAAGCGGTCAATAGTATTATGCCCTTCTTAAATAATTTGCTTACCTTTTTGTATATTGTTCTAAAAATCTCTACACAAGGTATATCTCTCATGAAAAATCTCTACTCGAGGTATATCTCTCACGGCAAATCTCTACACGCTATATTTAGAATTGCTTATTTTACTTTTAATAAAATTTCACTTTACTTTTAAAAGTCTAAAATATCGTTGTTTATTTTTTTATCAAAATTTAATTTAGGTGCTTGTTCATGAAATTATCTAAAGTTATAAAAAATCTGTTAAATTCCCGGATTATTTGAATCTGAACTTTCATCGTAGCCTCCGATGCAACAAAATTTTATACGGTCGACAAATCTACAAAAACGATGTTTATTTTTACTTACTTAAGAATATTGAGCCATAAGACAAACATTGTTGTTAACAAATAATCTTAAATTAATAACTTTCAGTTATTTTGAAGTCATGTTTTTTTTTATTTTCTCAGTTAGAAATTTGAGATTAGTAACGCCATTTGTCGACTAGATACCAGAACGATTATAAATTAAATAAGTAAAAAAAAACCCTAACTTAATAGCAACCACAAATTCAGGAGTTTTTTTGTAAATATATTTATATACTAAAACAACTTCTAAGTCTTTTTCGCTCAGCAGTTTTTCCCTAATTTAAAAACCGGTCGAAGGGACCTCAAATTCTTCAAAAACGGTATTCTATTAAATGACCTATAATTTGACATTCACCGTTTTCAATATCTTATATCAAATTTATTATTTACATAATAATATGATTACACATACAGCAATATCATAATATAGCAAAAATAATTAGACTTTGCTTGAGAAAACAATAAATATGCGAATTGCGAGATGCACTAGAGGAAGTGAGACAGATTGCATTTATTGTCTTTTGCTTTGTTATTTTTTAGTCTTTGAATTAGCCTCAAATATATTAGCTTTAATTAATTTTAACCTTTATTATTACAATGTTCTGTGTAAGATAATTTTTCCTGAAAATATTTAAAAACGTGACCTTAAAATAATATTTTTTAGTCGTGGGAAAGAAAACACACACAAAAAATATCTTTAATGATGGACACTTCTTTCATTTAATTTTGTATTGAAATGTATTCAGAATTGTGTCCCAACATATTATACATAAAGTGGAATTAGCTATTCATCAATGATACTATTTTTTTAATGTTTTCATGAAGATATGGTGTAAAATACTATGGAGTCCGCTGCGACAAAGAAAATGCCATATGTACATTGGTAATAAATCTGCGTGTACTGCACACAGATTATTACCAATGTACATATGACATTTTCAACACTTGTATTCATTACTAACTATGAATTTTTCTTCAGTTTAATGTCATCGAATAGACTTTAAATTACACAAATAATCAAATTTCTTGTATATACGAGATTAATGCATGTCTGAAAAAAAATGTAAAATGGTCCTTTCTTCTTTCAAATTTAGATGGCAAGGCACCGTACTAGACACTGGTTTGGTCATTATTTTAATATAACTGTGGTCTGAATTTAACCTAAAATGTATTAGTAATACTTCGACTACTTTTAAGTATATAGTGATTGCTCATTTTCTATACGTTCTAAGAAAAACTATATACCTCGTATTTATCACAACGTTATGAACTTTGTTATTAAATATCATGTTTATCGGATGAGTTGGTTTTGTTTCAAATGCTCAAAAAAAAGCTAAATGTCTTCTTTCAAATTGTTAAGACATATATTTTACATAATGCAATATCGTACTCTAAAAAACATAGAGGGCATATAATAAGGTTTAGGGAAAATGCACAAAAAAAGGAAGCATGAAAAATTAACTTTTAATTAAATAATTGTAAACTTAGTTATCATAACGCTCTTTGTTATGATAACTAAGTTTAGAATGATTTAACTAAAAGTAAATTTTTCATGTTAACCTATGTTTCATGTAAACGCATGCACGCACAGGATAGGCTATATCAAAAAGTATGCGTTGGCTATACTTAACCACTTAATGGCTCAAACTTACGAACGTTTTACATTTACATTTCCATTTTTAAGTTAATCGGTTTAGTAGATTTTTGATTTATTGAAATGTCAAATACTACTTCAATTTGTTCCAAGATTTTCTATTTGCCGCCACTTTATTCATCAGAAGATTTTCAAAAATCAAAACAAAGGAAAATGGCTATTAAAAAAATAACGTGCGAATTTACAATAAATTATTATTAGTTGATGGTAAGATGAAGTATTTTCCTTTTTCTAAATAAATAATAATAATATATTTTTTATGTAGCTACTAGTTAGTTGAGTGTCTTCTTAGGGCAACAAATTAACTAATAATATTAACCATTAATACTTGCGTACCTATATTATATTAAATAAATAAACCACTCAATTAGTATAAGAAATGACAATATCTTACATTCATTCCTAAATTACTGAATATAAAATGACTACGGAATTCATTTCATTGCATTAGCATGTATGTATTTTATACTAAAAATTTCTTTAAATAATATGACGGGCTATTGAGAAAAAAGAATTGAAAATAATAGCCGATAATGACTTTTCAAATGAATAATTCATTAAAGAAAAAATCAAATTTAATTTAAAGAAAACATTGACAGGAAATATATGTACAAAAGTACAGTAAATAATATATATTAAAGAAGTAGCGACTAAAAAATGTTATAATATAAAGTAAAATTGGAGCAAATGTAATATGAAAACCTCTTTTAAATCTTTCCTTCACAGAGCTTTATTCGAATTTATGGTAATTATTAAAGTGTATAAGTGGCTTTTATTTATAGAACAATTTTCATATAACTTGGATACATTAGTTCAAGCCTACATACGATTGCTACGATTATGCATTGAGCTTATTTTTGTGACAAAAATTTGAATACATTATTATTATTTGAACTCCTTCCTAAGAGAACTACGAATATCTACTATCTTACTTACGAATATCGAAATTGTTATTCTTAAAATTTCCCGCTGGTTTGAAATAATTTATTTTCATAGTATGCCATGTCGACTTCATAGTCGATAAATAAAAAATACGTCAAGATAAGTTAAACGTCATTAATTCAACATTATTTAATAAAAAAAATCAATTTTTAATTAGATAGTGGTTTTCGAACATCTATTTTATGGTGCAATGATTATTTGCGGTATACCAAATTTTAATGATCACACTGCAAAAGATTTCACTTATGAGGATATAGATTTAGTTCGGCTTTAGAATGGTATAATACTTTTTTTAAACGGTGAATAAATATTTATCAATAACAATAATAATTTTTTTTCTCAGAGAGTTTTTTTTCTCTTTCCATTTAAGTTATGATTAATAAATTGTTCTTAATAAGATCCCAACATTCCATCTTACATAAGATCCCAACATTCCATTTCAAGTGGGGTAAAAGATAAAAAATTTTAAAAAATCTAAGTGATTTTGTTTTTATGATATAAGCATTTTATTGAAAAATGTAGAAAATCGACATCTATACAAAGGTTTTAGGTATTATCATGATAAGTTGCAAATTTATTTATTCTAATTTTTATAGCAGTTGCCTCCCACACAATACTACTATTAAAAACAATCCTAAGTAAAAACAAATTTTCTTGCAATTATTAGAAAACATTGGGTTCAGCTAATTTTGACACGTCATGTTGTATAAAAATGTAATGGCATTGTCAAAGAAAGTCATTGCAAAAGTGAGCGCATCTAATTAAAATTTCAAAATGGTACAATACATGCGACATTTGGCTTTAAAAAATACTTGTATTTATTCCAAAACAAGATCTAATTTAAAATTAATAAGTTTACGCAGTGGAAGTGGAATTCAGTGTCTATCGGCATGATTAAGGTTTGAGATTCATGTAGTCTAAGTTAACCATACGTCAATGGATATAAATAACAGTGGGATAGACAGTGACGTCATTTAATTTGAGGAAGAATAAAACAGATAGTAACGCTATAGTAGAGTATGAGTGGGACAAATAGTGAGGCCGTTTTCTATTGTTTTTAATTTATTTGTTAGGTCGGTATGACACGAAACATAGTCGATATCATGCCATACTCAGTATCATTACTCACACTGCTCTCGTACTGACGACTCTAGCTTAGTGTATGTTAGACTTCATTACCCTATGATTACGAAATTGAACTGACCTGGTATTTTCCCGAACTTTTGATTTTGTGTTGCGTAATAGGATTTATTCGACAATTTTTTCACCATGCCCTCTCCGTATATCGCGTTAGATTTCGCTAACATGCACTAGATCTATAAATAATACAGATATAATGCTAGTGTTAAAAGCAGATTGTATCGTGAGAGATACCCGAATGCTGAATGTTATCCGAATAATCGAGTATTCGTGAGTTCACCAAGCAGTATCAGAGGGTCACTTATTTATTTGGTTATTTATTTACCTACTTTGATATACCTAATTGATACATATGGCGGACTTATTGACTACGAGAGCAATCTCTTACAGCCAACCATAACACCAAACCAGCCCCGCTGGATGAACGGCCAAGAATCGAACCCACGTCGTAAAATACCGTATGCCTTGTGATCCACCCAAAACACCACAGTGACGACGATTTATCTGGTCGCCGTAGAAGTTCACGAAGACTCAGAATGGACTACGATGAGGTTTTGCAAGAAACCAAAACTGAAGCGAGAACTTCAGTACAATGCCATAGAAGAAAACACGTGAGTGCTAATAAGTAGTTTATATCGTATTTTGCAACGTCACAAGTTCAACCCGCACCAGGTACAAAATTTACAGAGTGTGTTACTCCGTGACTATTCCAGACGGATCTTTACTTGCCGAAGAATGCTACAAAAAATATTGAAGATTCTAGATAGAATTTTATGGTCCAATGACACAACATGCAAAAGAGACGGGTTCTTAAATGTGTACAATTTGCACCGTTAGTGTGTCGAGAATCCGCATCTTATACGGGAAAACAAATCTCAGTACTAATTTAAAGTGAATCTGTAGCCTGGAATATTAAAAGATCAAGTTATTGGAGTATTTTAATTACCGGAGATCTTGAACGCTAAAACTCACCTTGATATTCTAGGAAACCATCTACCAGATTTATTAAAAGACGTGCCACTAAATATTTTGCGTCCAATGTGGTACCAAAATAATGGTTGCCTTGGTTATTATGCACGTCCAGTGCGAGAATACCTCAATGAAGAGAATGCAAACAGATGGATTGAAGGCCTTGATCCAATTTTCTTGCGACCAGATTTAAATCTCCTAGACCTCTTTTTCTGGAGTTGTCGGAAGGAAAAATTTATTCTAAATTCATATCAAATATTGCCGAACTACGTCGAAGAATCTCGGAAGCTGTGAAACATATCATTTTACGATGATATGCATCATCGGTAAGAGATAATTTTTAATGCAATGTCGTGCATACTTTAATACCGTTGGCGGGCACTTCGAATTTGCTATAATGTAAGTAATGAAATTATTTCAATGTATCATTTAAACGTCTTACATCTGTAGAGAATTATGGAATGGCGTCACTATTTCTCCTGCCCTCCTATATATGTGTATCTCACTCTTACTAATATTCATTGACGTCTGTCTAGCTCAGACTAGATGAATCTGAAACCTGAATCTTGTCTGTAGGCACTGAATGTCATGAGTGAAGACATTAATTTTAATCTGGTTCTTGTTTAGAAAAAATACATATATTTTTTTTAAAACCAAATGTAGAATGTATTCCACCGTTTTGAAATTTTCGTTAGTTGCTCCAACTTTTACTATAACTTGCTACGATAGTACTGGTATCTTTTTTATAACATAATTAGCAAAAAACAATATCTACTAATCATTTCAAGAAAAAATGTAGACAAAAATATTTTTTGCGTTTAAACTATATAAATAAAAATTTAGGATTGGTTTTAATAGCAGTTTTATATGGATGATCGTTACAAATTTTAGAATAATACAATTTACAAATCTGTCATGATAGAACCTAAAAAGATTTTACAGATTAAAAATTTTGGTTTTTAACATTAAATGTTTAAGATTTTTTTATATGTTTTCTGGGTAGTCATAAACTGAACTACTCCCTGCACCCTGATTGGGGTTGAATTTTGGGATACTCTATATAATAAATTAAATTATTTACAAACTATAAAATGCCTTCAACTTTTATAACCCATAGCAAAGCAAGAACCGCATTTTCTTGAAATTTTTTTTGCACCTGTTGGAAAAGACTTTCTTTTTACCAAATTGTGTGGATTGTTTCATCAGTTTTCCTTCTAAGATTAAATTCTGAGGTCGCTTCTTTGACACAGACGAATTTCTTGAAATAACTCTAAATGAAAAAGGTTATCCGGATGAATTCTGAAAATCGGGCTAGCCATTGTATTAGGTATGACAATCAAACCTTTCAAGCACTTATTTTGTTAAGTGCGGTTGACTTATAATCGGTTGACTTATTATGCGGTTGACTTGTAAATCACGAATGGGTTTCTTATGAACGTTGCTTTAACGGTAAGAGATATGGTGATAGTAATCTATTTATATTTATATTTATATATATGTATATATATATATATACATATATATATACATATATATATATATATATATATATATACGTATAAATTTCATTCAGCGGTCGACAAAATTGGATCAAGATAATGGCTGTGGTTCAAGTTTTAAAAAGAATTGTTAAAATTAGTTTTAAAATAAAAGTATGTGCGATATATATTTAAAAAAATATGTATACCTAAAATTTATTCATGATATTCTGGAAAAATTAAAAAACACCTAAGGTCAATACGCCCATGAAAATTAAGGCTTTCCAAGACGAGCTTCAAAAAAATGAACTTCATTTTATTTTGATAAATGAAACATATTTCAGTGAGAAATAGTATATTTGACGCTTTGTTTTAGTGCATTAATTATCCTATCCCTATCTTTTAAAATTGAAATTAAATTTCATCAAAGAAACCTTTTAAATTTACACTGAAAGTTAACTTAATGGCGCTGTGGTCCATTTTTATACCTGTGTACTTTTTATATATCATTTTTCACAATCGATGTCCCAATTGAAAGAAAATGTTTGGTCAATTTAAATAAAAATAATTTGTCAACCGCCCACTGTTTCCCGTTAACAATTTTTCTTTAATAATACAGATAACCGAAACTTTACGCAATCCTCTTTTTTGATTGGCGCTTGCCGTCGGTACTATTTAAATTAAAGGCTTAGTCAATACGAGCTTAAAATTGGTCAGTTAAATGCAATGATTCTAACATAAAAAAAATTCTAACTAAAAATAATTTGAATTGTAAAAAGTTTATTGCTATCGGTTACGTTAAAAAACTGTAACAAAAATTAATTTCACAAACTTCGTTTTAGTCTTAGCCTACTTTACAACAGACTTTACCTAACTTAAAATACTGCTGTCGCATTATAGTGAGCTGTACGCGAGGAAGAATATTTAATAAAGTTCATATAAACCTTTTAGATATGTTTAATTTTTTCATGAATATATTCGGAAATCACTTTAAATAATAATTTTTTTTTAAATATTATTATTTGATGATTAAAAAATAAAGATGCTTTGTATAAAATATAAAAATAATACAACCAAAAGTTATGTCATTGTATAAAGTTTTATGGTATGATACAAGTAACCGAAATGATAGAAATTAAATATTGGCCGGTCAAATTTAACACCGATACCGACAGATAAAGGTTCTAGAGTAGAGATATAATTTCATTGTTTGAATAGGATAATAACCCTTATTATGGGGATCAAATATGTGCGTTAAAAAGTTTGTTAAGGAAAAGTTGGTTAAGAACCTTTCACATACATGTGTATGTATGTCCTTAGAACAGATAAATCTAGAACCCGAATTGAAAACTGAAAATAGTTTATAACTATATTTTTACCTGAGAAATCTACATGGTATATGTCTCGCATAAAATATCTCTTTTTAATCTCGTTTTAATTTTGCCTGTCTTCATCGTCATTAGTCCATACCACTCTCACAAAACAAGACGTAAATGAGTTATAATCTCATTTTCCTCAACGCCCTAGAAATCAGTGTTTGAATAAAACTGGTTTCGCTACTTAAATATTTATTACAGAGATTATTTCAATCCATTATATCGTGTCATTTGTAATAATACTGATAATATTTATTCTTTTTAACCGTCACTAGAATATAATTTTTATGGATTATTTGCAATCTATTAGATAAGAAAAAAATAATATATAGGTAGAGAAGTGATAAAAAGTATTATTTTTGTATTATTATTTTCACTATAAATTTTGCTTTATTATCGGTAGTGTTTTGGTTAGTTGTATTGTTGTAAAATTTCTTGACATGCTCTTTGATATGAACATTTGTCAATACATAAAAGGTTATTATCTAACATTTTTGAAATAAAAAATGTTTTATTTTTAAAATGTAATTGTCATAAGTGTTTATAATGATTACAAAAAGTAAGAAGTCCTGATTTTATAATGACTATTAAAATTATTATTTCCAAATATCATCAGTTTTCAAATGTCAATCTGTTTTTAAATAACGCTGTCATTCATCAAATATGTAAAACTTGTGGGAACCAAATGATGATTTTCTTAAATATCCAGTTAATTAGATATTAAAATAAAAATTATATTTTATGCGGATCAGCGTATGATATGTGCATTTTGATTGTACTAACGATTATTAAAATCTTTTTACAGTGTCAAAGTTCATCGAAAACTAACGTGGAAAATCAATCTAATACTCAAATCTAATAATCTAATAATCAAATCAACTAAAATCGTACAGATACAAGCGAATGTATTTCAGGAAGATCCTCGGAATTTGTGGTACATTTAAGTGTGTGAAGTATAGCTATTAATAAAATGTCTACTACTAAAAGTCTAGTATTATTTTCAATTATCCACATCAATAATTTTGATATTTAACCCATAAACTTTCTCACATTTAAGTGGCGATTTGAGCAAATTCACATCAAATATTTATATTTTCTTTTCTATTTTTTAAATTTCTAATAAATTTTTCTTTCGAAGCAAATTAACAACAAAATAAGGAGACAAATATACCTAATCGAATAGATGTTTTAACAGAAATTATTTGTACATAAGGGATTCAATCGAGACCAAACCCAAACTAGTACTCAGCATTCAACCACAGCGTGTCCTTTAGTGTCACACACACTGATGTCGGTTATCAATACAATTTATTTATAAATATATATTCTCATTATTTTGAATTTATGGAATAAAAAAAAATTGAGGAGTATATATATATATATATATATATATATAAGTGTAAATGTATTCATATGTATATACATTGGGATCATTTTTGTCTTTACTTTTTATTTAAATTTTCATTTTTGTAAATATTTCAATATATTGTTTTAGTTCTACCAAATTCTTTGAGAATTGTTCACCGAATTATAACTAACCATTCCTTTCTGTAGCTGACGTAAAAGGTTGTAATGCCTTGGTAATTTCCATTTAATAAATATAAGCCTAAAAATTTGTTACTTACTTTATTGGAAACTCGAATAAACTTTAAATTAAGCATATAGTTTTAGATAACATTAGTATTTAAATACATCAAACTGATTTCATTTCCATCTATTTATGAAATGTTTTAAGCAAGATGTCAGCAGTTTGGATGTTCACGCTTCATTCACTTAATTTCATTAAAATGTTTATGCAAATTAAATTTATTCAATATAAGGATAATAGAAAATAAATATCAGTGCATAATTTAAAAATATTACTTCCCTCATAAATTACAAATTAATCTTGAAGAAGCTACTTGATTCTAATGTATACAGAAAGTTATTTCCCAGAAGATGTAGTCAAAATAACACATGTTTTAAATTTTGTCTCTTTTGGTTCCTTATATTTCTGATTGGAATTGAATTATTTAGTGGCAAGAAAATTTTGAAAAGTGGAGCAAAGTCTTGGACAGTTATTTTACTAATACATAAATTAACTTCTTTTAATACACACATAGTATTAATTAATGTTTTTATATTCTGCGAAACTTGTTACTCATGTGTATAATTTTGATATTTAACCCATAAACGTTTTGATATTTAACTCATACGTTACGTGTTCATGAAAATTTAATTAAGGATCTCAATGGTAATAAGAATCAAAAATTCATCATTACGGACTTCGGGCTTAAAGAAATATTTTTAATAATAGCCACATTATTCATTAATTATTCAATTCATTATACAGCATTATGCTGGCTCTAACCAGAGGAAGAATGTAAAATTTGTAATATTTTGCATAATATATGGCAGATATCTGTCCTAAATTAAAAGCGTTATAGAAAATTAACTTTGCTGCTTTGATCTTATAATTTTTTACGGCAAATTTATTAAAGAAAGTACTTTGAGACCGTCGACTTGATTAATGCCATTTGTGAGCAAAAGTGCGTAGTTGCCTTAAATACGTTTCCCAGGAAAGTTTTCAATTAAACACAATCAATAATATATTAAAATATAGCGTTGATGTATTTATCTTGAAACCGACGGAGTTAAATAGTTTCTTAGACAATATTTGAAAAGTTAGCAGAATTGCCAACTTTAGCTATTAGTTAAATGGATTTTTGGCACAAAATGGCGTTAAGTCAATTAGTTGGTAATTCGTTTTTGTTAAATTTTATATGATCTTTATTTATTGAATCTTTTTGAATTCTTTAACAAATTTAAATATATATCCTTTGAAACAAGAACTTGATATGTATAATTTCATATAAAAATCATTAAATATTTTAATTAGGATCGAAATAACTTGAACTAGATAAATATGGTGCATTTTTATTGTTTTCGGTTAAAAGTAGATTAAACAATTTGTTTATTAAATTGCATTATTCTTTTATTTGATGACTGCAAATTTAAAATAAATTTTGACAACAAATTTAAATATTTTAATATTTTTAATAAATTCACATTTTACCTTATTGATGTATTTATACATATATACACACACATATATATATATATATATATATATATATATATATATATATATATATATATATATAAAGCAAGCACATAAAATTAGGATAACTAAACACTTTAAAATTTATAACTGGAATTAAATTAAGTACAAAAATTGTAAAAAAGTTAAACATCAGAAAAAAATAGGACACTATTTTAGAAACTACTATTAATTTCATTTTCCATTTTCACAAGTCGAGACGTTCGGTAAACAGCTCAAATGTGCAATTTCTTACACTTTAATTGAAAAATGCAAAAAAACTCCTGAATGGAATTAATTCGCTTTCCATTTGTCTTAATTTGAAGACATAGAGTCGTTAGAGTCATTATTTAAACATTTCTCAAATTCTCGAAATACTATATAATTGGGTGTGTAGCTTAATTATAATTATGAAGTGTAACATAAATTGCACCGAACATACCGGAAACGTAGATTACTGTGAAAGATTGAACACATTCTCAACTTAATAATTTTGGTTGAAATCGTTCTCTTGACTTGAAATAATTATCATAAATTTTTAAATGCTTCTTTCAATTTTAAGTGTTTCAAGTCATTCAAATGAGTTTTCAACCAATTTTATTATATGTATAGTTTCTGTATAAAACTTAAACACTTTTTAAAAATGTTAAGACATTGAAAGATTGGCATTATAACTTGAAGAAAAAACAGACAATTCCAGGGAGGATCAAACGACAATCGTGAGCACTTTTAAATATTTTCACAAGAAAATTTGGCTTTCATAGGAGGTTATTTCTGTAACATAGCTGATTTTTGGTGTTACCTCGTATTCGTACGTAAAAATCACACTTTATTTCTTATGAGCATGCCTAAGGATACAAAAATATGGACAAAAGGTGGTCAATTTCAAGAGCCTATGTCTTAAAATTTATCAGAAACATTTCTTGAAACGAATCCTTCATTTCTTTTTAAATCACGTTATTGCCAAAAAGTTATTTAATTTTTTTGTCACATTTAAGTTTTCGTGAAAAGAATAGACGAAATAATGTCAATGCCAAGCGTTAGTCGGAAAAGTGGATTTCATTAGTATATACATGAATTTCATTAGTACATAACAATATAGGTACTTTTCTAAAAGGTTTATTTCTACGAAATATTTCTACGAAATATACCAAAGGGCAAGAGTTTAAATTTTAAAGAAATGCTTGCCTTGATACATTTTAACGATATGCATAAGTCATGGTCTTTTTTTATTGAAAGAAATAGATTGGGAATAAATTTGTTCACTCGTTTGCCATTTACTCATATGTTTGACCTAAAGGATTCAATGTCAAGAAAGTAATAACAAGCAAGCGACCAGATAAATGTTTCCAAGAAGCAGGAAATTTATGTAAACAATTATTTTCCCAGCTTTAAAACTGTAAACTTACCTTCGAAGGTAATAACCGCCACTCGCCATCTCGTGACCCCGGCAATAGGTCGGCTGTGGCGCCGCTCCCTGACCATTACACAATAATGACGAGCGATATGACAGGACGTTGCCTCCAATGCAGGACACAAATAGCTCGATATTATTTCGCTGACAGCCTGAAGGTAGCTAAACGAAGACGCTTTTCAAAAATGATATGACACGAAAACATTATTAAGAAATACGTACGTCAAACATGGACATTACATATTTGGTAACAGATCAGAGTTAATAATTATACTTCAAGAAGTTTACCAAATGTTAAGATATTACGTGCTTCATTTATATTTGTCATAAGAAAACTTTTAAATACAATTTGCCATATTAATCAATCGCCTCTCTACTGCATATAGTTGTTATATAAACCAAATAAATTTTATTAAAATTACCAAACGATAAAGCGAAATTTAAGAAAGTTTCAGAAAAATTTCGAAAAAATCAAGTTGATTTAATTGATTATTTACCCAAATATTGACATGTTGAAGTCCTATAAAGCAACATATTTAGATCATCTTGAACGTAAATTTACTTAATGATGAGTACATTACTGGATTTAGATGCAATATCTTACATATTATGTAGAGGATATTGCCTACCGATTGTCAATGAGTAGTGTAAGTATGAATAGAAGAAGAGAGATAAAACTGCATCCATACAGAAAGGAGGAGAGGGAAGGTAAATAATAGGCATAATGAGGTTTCCTTTTTTACTTATAATGGTCCTCCATCACGTCTCTTCAAAGTATATGTGTGAAAGACATACGTACCCACATCACAATGTCGCATCTAACTGATCGACTGTCGCATTTTACTCTGAAATTTGTATCTACTTTTGTAAAAACCAGAGATTGTTTCAGAACTAAATATTAATTGTACATAGAAATTGTTAGAAATTTCCAAAAATACAGACAGAGAATAAAGCGAATGTTTTAAACTAGTTACTATTTTATAGTTACGAGTATATTTAAAGAGACGAAATTCAAAGAAAGAATGACATCAACTTACTTCCAAATATTATTTTCATGTGGATATTAAATTTTCAATTAAACAACTTAACCTGAAAGCATTGATCAAAAAAGAAAAATGTGTAGTTAAGCTTTCTTTTTTGCAATATCAAAACTATAGAAACAACAAAAAATACCTATTTTTTACAATTAATATACAACGATTAAAATATTTTTTCAGATATATTTCTGTTTTGTTCAAGAAGAAAATTATTAAATACTAAATTTTGTTCACTAAAAAACCTAGGATATCCTGTTTTTTTCGTTAATTATTTTTAATATCAATAGTTTGTTTAATTTCGGCTTTAAAATCGAAAACAAAATTTAAAATCGAGAACACCGAACTTCTTCACGGGATACCGGAAAGGAAACAATAACCACTGAAATGTAAAAAATATTATGAAAATTATTATATAAAATTGACATTATTATATAAAAATTCAATTTTCTAAAAAGAGAGTTGGAATGTGTCGATGAAGAGAATCGAATGGAATTAAAAAAGTAATAATACTTTAGGAAAACATCGTTCCATAAAAGAAAATATCTTAAAAATAAAAATTTCAATTTTCTTGGGCATTTCGCTACTATTGTCCTATAGATAAGTAGCTTTTATTACTTTTTACGATTTAATATATTCTGAAATTTTTTTATTGATACACTTAAAACTATATTTTAAAATTTTTGTAACAAATTATAAATATTCGTAAATAAACTTTCATTTGCAATCATTGAAATCAATGAAGGTGCATCACAATGTAAGGTTGGGAATGTAACATGGTAACAAATGTTTGTAAAAATAAACATTATTAGGTATACACAAGTATTATACATAATTACAACTTTTAATTGTATATACGGACTTTTAAATTTGTATACGGATTTTTAATGGTGTATAATACCTAATAATGTTTATTTTTACAAACATTTTCTACCATATTATATGTCACAGGCTTAATAATAATTTAAATCTTTACACATTTTGAAGATAACAAAAATATCTTTGTTAAAATATTTCCGTGTTATCAAACGTTTCGTGAAGAAAAGTTAATTTGGTTATTAATTGTCTTATATTATTAATAAACTATTATAGTAATTTTATTTTATTATGTAAATACAGTTCAAATTTTAATATTCTTAAATGTATTTCGTTGAAATAATCAATGTGATGAGGAAGTTGTCTAATACGAACTTATGCTATCGGTTAAAGATTTTACGAGTTATTTTAATGGCGTTTAAAATTAAGCAAAAGTAACGAAAATGGAAAGGATGATGAGGTATGTAAAGGAAAGAATGAAACTTTTGACAACCTTAGTAATTATTCACAATCTGCGTCTGAAATCGACACTCGATAAAGTTATTCCTTAAATTTTTCCTTAATCATTTACAACGCGAACACTAACAGATTTAATAATAACGAACCTCAAGCCTTCTATTTTAGATGCGTCTAATTTGGACGAAACTTAAGTTATGGAAACATTATAACTACCAAGGAGTTAAAGAAGCTTTCTTAACATATACTAAGTTCAAACGAATCGTAGTTAATTTTGATTTAATATTACCAAAGATAATTAAAATTTCAAGTAAAAACAACTTGAATTCAAGTTAAAAACATTAATAGTTATTGGATAGTCGTTTCTAACATGATAGTGTAACCGTAACATGTTCGTTAATATAATATAACGAACGGTTCACGTTTGTGAACCGGTGTTATTCATTAGTGACATATTTACGGGGAAGGAAACATGTGTCCGTAAAAATAATGGTGCTTTTTGCCCTATATCGACATAATCAATTTTAATTCTTGCACTTTGCGTCCTGTAAACGGATAAAATACAAAGTGCAAATAATTAAAAAAATTGTATTTTAAACGTATATTTTGTCTATAAAAATTGTCTATAAATTAATTAAAAGCGTACGGTATACACAAATTAAATTGATTAAATATCTGGGTTTAACAAACATTAAAATAAAATCCGGCCAATTACTAGTCCGGCTGGCATGTTATTCCGTACCATAATTAAATTAAAATTACCGTATTTAGCATAAGTCATCACTAATGTTGATTTTTAGCGCAGTAAATATTAATTGATATGTAATATATTTAAGTGAATGTTTATTAAAGTGAATATCTCAAAAACTACATTACATAGAACAATTTTTATTGTTTTTCTATAACTTTTGGGAGGATACTACAAAATTTTTTTCAATTAACCTGGTGAACGAAAGAATTATAAAACTTCGTACATTATGATATACATACGTAAGTCCATCTAACATAGCCTCACGGTTTTCTTGCCTATACGCTCTAAATTATATTATTTACGCTTCAGGTATAGAGCTTCGTTAAAAAAATTTATATACCTAGTAACGTATAGGAATTATTTTAACATTAACAAATAAACTTGCACATGTATTACATGGACAAATTTATTTACATATCTAATGCTGGAATTTGAATCTGAAACTTATGCTGCAAGAAAATTTAATTTTTCTACAGATAAAATACCATATAGTTATGTAAAGCTTAAAAGACCTTGAAGAAGGCAAAGCCGAGTAGTTTTCTGAAAGACACAACGTTTTTTGAATAGTCATCTTCATTTTGAATTGTATTTTCAGACAATATCACATTTGCAGTAGGTTTACAACGATGTTTTCACCTGATGATTCTTTTTAAATTTTTCATAAAACGTGGAAATAAAATTTAGACACTACGTCAATACCTATGTATTTTTCACATCATTAAGTAATATATTGAACGAATCCTTTTTCTAATTGCAGAATTTATATGGAACAACATTGTAGTATACAAAAAAAATATGAAAAATACGAAAACCATAAAATTAGAAGAAAATGCGTCTTTTTCATAGAAAAGTTTTATTAAAAAAAATTTTAAATATTAAAAAAATATAGGAGCATAAGGTAAACAAGAATAGTGAAGGAAATAATTTTTTCTCTTAAGTAAAAGCTACGATATTAGCATGCATATTATTCCATTAGATTTTTGATTCCATAAGGTTTGTTGATCATCTCGGCAATCATTACTAAATTGATACTATAAATAAGTTAAATACTTCAGATGGAATAAAAATATTTTAATTTTTCACGAAAATATGATACTCATATGTTAAGATGGTTTTGCGCTTTAAAATTCCATAAATATCATTTTTATATTACAAATAATTGATACGAAAATGGAAAATTGAAGCAACAACAAAAAATATTTATTTAATCTTTGGTTCTTAGTACCAAGCAACATAAGGAAAATGTGTGGAAAAGGTAATGTAGCAAAGTGACGTAGGAAATAAATGAAATTCCGTTCAAGTATATGTCTCTACGAGTTATCAAATAAATTTGATTATTAACATCACGTGTCACTCGAGCAATATTCTAATAAATGCTTGATAAATACGATAGAGACAAATTGTGGATATATTGCACTTTCCTTGGTTTTTTAGGATCCCGTACATCAAAAGGAAAAAAAAGGAACCGTTATAGGATCAGCTCGTTTTCAAACCAAATCTTTTTGAAATTTCATTGCCGCTATGAAGTTAGAGACTATACGATAATTTTTTTAAATCACCTGTAGCAACTAAACAAAGTCGTCTGGTAGTTTATGTAAAATAAATATAAAAATTTCAAAACAAAATATAATAAATAATAAATATAAAGTTTTTATTCCAATTTTGTTTTCAATCATCGGTTGAACATTTCTATTTCAGTGTTAAATTGTCGACTTTTTTGCCAGCTGAAACTTAGTGGTTTTATCTTAAAATATACTTTCCTCCATAGGACCAACTTTCAAACACAAAGAAAGTATCATGGTGTTATCTTTTATATAACTACTCGTTAATTACCTCAAGCAGAACTCAAATTTAGTCTTCTGCCGTTATTTTCTTCATAGTTTCCTCATGGGTTTTATAAAGCACTAACTTAAAACCATAAGACTAATCAAAGTTTAAATTAACTATCAAGAAACCCGCTGTTTCAGTTTGTAATTCATCTGTTTATTCGGCAAAACTGTTTTTCATATTAAAATAAATTCTATTTACCTTAACTTTATTGGTAAATGGCTATACTAAAGATTTTTATTAACTATATGTTTTTTTACATGGGAATACAGTAAATATATATCAAAATTGTTAGTAATCTGTGGGTATTAGATAGTTGAATAGTCAACTGGTGTTTATTCCCTAAGCGAAAGCGAATACTACGCTAATTTACAAATTGACATTTTAATATTTTCTTCCTATAACCGTTTTATTAACTTCTGAATTCAATGTACGAGTAGTAATAAGAAAGTCTCTTACATTTAGTTATGATCACATCTCACAAACTACTGGATATTAATATACAAGTTCTTTCGTTTATAGGTAGTTTCTCATTTAAAGTTTGCACGAATTTAACACGCAATAGGAACATATGAAAATAGTCCTTTCGAAATATTGGCAGTAGCGGTTATGATAAAAAAAATATACTTTCTTTTTTTGAGTTAACAAATGAAAGTACGAGTTATAATTATACTGGAACCATTTGTAAAAATGTTATATAAAATAATTATCCACGTAAGATTTGTATTGCTGAAAACGTACATGACAAAACATATTCCTTCTTACCTGTAACCGTAATTTCGAAAACCGCTACTTAATTTCAAAATAAACATAACTGCCAGTAGTTAACCCAACATTTACTGGAAAGTTAGAGCGACTTTCCCTCATTTCATGTTTTTCGAGATATTCACAGTATATTTCATACGCACGTAAGAAACACGCAGGCAAAAAATATACATTTACGTCGTGAAGAATGAAATGGGCTACTGTTTATCAGAAATATTTTATGTCCTTAATTTTTGAACTTTTATTTAACAAAGCTTACCTCGTAACTTACCCTAGTAACGTGGTCTCTAATCGTTCTAAATGGTTTTTTTTTCGAATCGCTTATTGTGTTTTCATCTATTCCTATTTTATATACACGAACAGTGGTTCCGAAAATTTATTCTTCCGCTATAATATACCTAACCATTAATATAGTATTCAGTAATATACAGTACACCAGATATTCTTCCAAAAATGCAGAAGGAATCAGTATTACAAACTTCGAACACTGAGAATGGAAAAATAAATTGGAAGCAGAAAGAAATATTACCTGCGAACCAAGGAAACATTTGGGAAAAAAATGAAAGTATCTATACAAAAAGGGAACCAGAAAATAAGTGAAATTCTGTCAAAAGTGGTATGTTGTTTACAAACAAATTCTTTATTAAGAACATATGTTGGGCGATGAGAAAATCTAATAAATATGTAACAGATTAAATAAATTAGTTTGTCATAAATTACTGTGTTGAAGCCTGTTTTGTGTTCATTTATTTTGTACGAAATTCAGTCAAGGTTTTCTAATAGCGATTACATCGGTAAGGTTTGGATTTAAAAAAAAGTATTTCGTTTTTGGTACAATAATATGTGAGTAATCTTGTCTGCAAATTCGTCGGTGTAGAGATTCTTAATTAAAATTCAAATTAAAAATAATATCTTCGGCAATCTACGTATCAATGTAGACGATGTTTCTGATAAAAGAAGCATAAGGGAGACATAGGGCAGAGATATAGGGAGCATAAGGTAGACGACGTTTCTGATAAAAGGAGCATAAGGGAGAGCATAAGCATCAATCTTGCAGATTGCACGTCTCTTGTATCATCAGATTGAGTCTTTAAAAACAATAATAGCAGTGCAGAAGTACGAAGTTGTCCTGATTGAGGGTAGACGTAGCCAGTCTGGTTTTACTTTTATTTGTGTCATGTACAATGAAATTGATGCCTAGCTAAGCATTTTCAAGAAAGGTAAATGACGACTGTTCATATTTATTTTGGGTAATGATATAGAGATCAATTGAATAAATTGGTATCTATGTCATTACCCAATCTGGACAAAGTTGGAGTTTCATTATAACCTAATTCCTGTATTCATTTATATTTAGCCCTAATGAAAAATTTACTGCACCTTGACCTACGTTTGCTTCTTTTTAAGGCATTAACACCGTCCTTCAGCTCATAGCGAGCACATTTTTTCGAATTAAAATCTTTTCTACTATTGTACTATTTGTTGTAGTTTGTTATTTTATATAAAACTGGTATATATTTAAAAAAAATTAAGTAAACTTGATTAGTTATATTTGTATGCATGAGCCTGCGTGCATATATCATATGTATTTATTATTTATTTGGCTGTATCAAATATAATTAAAGAAAATTTGATTCTAGGGTAAATTAATAACGAAATTAGCGTTACCTACGATACGCTAGAAAAGTTATGAAAAAACTTATTGAGTATGAGTAGAATGCTCACTATGAGCGTTCTTTGCTTATAAAGGCACTTTCCAAGGTGTCTAAATACACTTTCCAAGGTGTTTCTAATAAAATATTTACAAATATTAATTTTTGACAGCTTCTTTATTTTGCCTATTACATCTTTCACAGGCGCATAAAATATTTGAATAACATTATTTCCCACCAAGCTAAGGAACGTAATAAATATATATTTAAACATAGAAATTTATTTTTGCAGTCGATTTAATCACAAGTATAGAGTTTCCATGAACTTTTTTAAAAGTTGATCGACTTTTACTAGTTAACTATTAAAGCTGCTAGTAACTATTAAAGCTGTAAGCTGTGAACATTTTCCTTTTAATTTATTTATACTACTGCTATTGTTAATACTTCCAGATATTTAAAATAGTGATTTAATTGGGGGGGGAGGTGTTGAGTCAGCACACGTAACCCCAAAAAAGGGCAATTTTGGCGACGTCGTATTCACGACGAGTAACTAGCCAAAGTTTTTATAAACTTTTTTAACATATTTTAGCTACAAACATATTTATGTAATGTTGGTTTAGTATTATCAAGATGATTTAAAATAAAAAAAAAAAACAAATTTGGTTGAAGTTGAAAACAGTATAAGTCATCTCTGACATGGTAATATGAGTATATCTGTAACATGTTCGTTACATCATGTTATTGATCTGATGTATTTTATTAGTAGCTCATTTACATCGAAAGTATATCTATAAAAAATTCTGTAATTTTTTCCCACACCAATACAATCAAGTTTATCTTTTTCGCTTTGCAACCTGCGTACAAATTGCTGTTTTTAACCTTTTCACGTCAAATTTGAATTGATGAAAAATTATTATAAAATAATTAAAAGGATAAAGCAAACTTGACCTAAATTAGTTAAATATATGCGTTCAATGAACATTATTATAGTGAATATCCCAAATCTATGACATTTGGGATAATTGTTACAATTTTCATACAACCATTGCAACGGCTTCTGAAAACTTATTGTTTATAATTTCAGGTACAACAGTAAAGGAATTTTCATACACATTCTTGAGTGTATATTACTGATATATGTGTGCTTAATATACTTTAATACTGTGTTCAATTTCAAGTTTCTACATCAAGCGGTTCATGAGAATCACAACTGTGACAGACGCAGTGATGAAGTAAAGAGTCCCATGTTTCCTTTTGCGGTACGGAACCATAAAATTAGCGTTATATTGAAACAAATTAATTCGTCCGGGATTATTTAAGAGAATAGTAACTAAAAACAAATTCGAAATCTCCATAAGTTTAAAATAACATTTTTATATTTTTGAATAGAATATTACCTGTTTTGTGAAATAATATATAACAAATAGGTCATTTTTGCGATGTAAATAACGCGACATCAACTAGTTTGATAAACGTTCTTTATGTGTTTTTTTATATTTACCTAGTGACTGAATGAATCACATAACTTCGCAGATCATGTTATAAATCTGCACATCCATATATACAGCTTCACCCTTTGTTTATTTAAACTCTTAATATTATTATATATATACTTCAGGTCTAGATTTCGAATTAAAAAAAGGTAAGGCCTAGTAAGGCACAGGCAAAAAACAGACTTACCCATGTGTTACATAAGCAAATTGATTTTTACATCAATACTAGAATCCGCTTAGTTATCTGAAATTTATGCCCGAAGAAAATTTCATTTTCCTACAGCGAAAATGGCTTGAATTTGAATGACAAGACCTTGAAGATGACAACCCCGAGTAATTTTTTGCATAGACGCAATGTTATTTGAATAGCCAATTTTCATTTTGAATTGAATTTACTGACAATTTGACATTTGCAGTTTACAATTTTTTTTATCTAATTTTTCTTTTTGAATTTATCGTAAAACGTAATGTAAAGGTCCTTGGAAATTTCTATCACAGGTTTAAATTACATCGATACTCAATATGTTGTTCGCATCATTAAATATTAAATTGAAAGAATTCTTTCTTCAATTGCTAAACTCATGGTATACTATTATAATTTAGATAAAGAAAAAGCACAAAGGATACAAAAACGAAAAAAGTTATGCGAGAAAGTGGGTTTTCTTAAGAAACTTTTATTAAAACAATTATAAATTGCTAAAGATGGAGAATACAAGATAAACAAGGATGGTGAAGAAAATTATGTTTATTTAATAACAGTGAGGTTATCGGCATGTGCGTTATTGCATTAGATTTTCCGTTTCTTTGTTGATAAACTCGACAATTTTTAATAAATTGATTCTAAAAATAATTTAAATAATTTCATTGCAAAAATATTACTTTATTTTTTTTATCACCAGTAGTTACTCGAGAGAAAATTCCAATACATGCCCAATGAGTACGATGTAGGCAAATAATGCATGTATCGTATTTTTCTTGTTTTCTTTTAAGAGATAATCGTGGACATAGTTTTTCAAGCTCATTGCGTGCTCATTTGTTCAAATTGAAATGTGTTTAAACCCTTCTATTTCGTATATTCTATTATGATATATGATGCTGGTATAAGTATTTAAAAAAATAAGTAAATGTCAGTAGTAAAATTGTTCGATGACAAGTGTAATATTCTATAAAATTATACCCAAACTTTTAGATTTAACACCAAATCTTTGCAACTTCGCATCCGTGTTCAGTTACGTAAACGCGATCAACTTTTCAAACACTTGCGGCTCCAAAAAAATATTTTAATAGCTACCCTAAAATAAGTATAAATTTTCGAAAGGGCTTTCCAAGCCATTTTCCATTTTATTCTATGTTAACATATTTAGCATATATTAGCATTTTATTATATATTATTCGGTAATTGCTCGTTGGTCATTTATATGTCAGCGTTAAATTATTAATTTTTTCTAGTTGTTTCTTGGTGGTTTGGTCTTAAATATCTCCTTCGTGAGATAACTTTCGAACATAAAGGTTCTTGGTGCTACATCTTACGTAACTGATTTAAACAGAACTTACATTGCCTACTTAACCTTTAGTTTACCCCTTATTCCCTTAATTATTTTCTCATTTGCTTACAAAGCGCCAACTTAGGATCGTAAGATCAATCACAGTGTAAAGCAACTGGCAACAACCTAATTGGTATATAATTAATTAGTTGATTTATTAAAGGCTACTTTCCCTTTTGTAATGACTTCTTAAATAGAAGTCAAGTAATTCAACTTTGTTGGTAAATGAAAAAAACTGAAGATTTTTATTTACTTAATGTTTTGTTATA
Source organism: Druceiella hillmani (assembly GCA_039881145.1). NCBI lineage: Eukaryota > Metazoa > Arthropoda > Insecta > Lepidoptera > Hepialidae > Druceiella > Druceiella hillmani. The sequence goes on from JAYKKI010000132.1 coordinate 1,970,353, forward strand.
TGGGAATACAGCGAATATATCTTAGAATTTTTAATAGAGGAGCAGTCAACTAGGCAGTATTTAGTCCGTAATATAAAGAAGTTACTCAATTCGTTTTACTTATGGCCTTATATAAATTTGTCCTCTTAATATTTATATAATCGTTCGTATTATCTTCCGAATTCAATATAATTATAGGAAAGTCTGTTACATCTAGTTACGATCATATCACTAGTCACATAGTACTGAATATTTACGTATGAGATTTCTCTCATCCGTGGTGTATAATTTATTGGTTGTATGGATTTAGACCAGGAAAAGTATTTTCTAATTTTTACGTAAAAGCTCTATTTTATTTATTTTTCTCAGAAACCTTTTCACGTAAGTAGCTTAAATTTAATGCAGTTAATAAGCTCCGTTTATTTTATTTTTGATTCCGACTACTTGCAGTAAGAACCTAAGTAAATGATCCTTTCGAAACTTTAGCGACAGCAGTTTTGATTGAAAAATGATACTTTCGTTTTTATTAACTAACAAATGAATAGACGAGTTATATCGATACCGAAACCATGTTTAAACATTTTACAAAGGATATTTACATGATATTTGCATTGCTGAAAATGTACATTGAAAACGTATTCTCTCTATCAATATCAGGTTTTTTGAAAACTGGTACTTAAATTCGAAATAGGCAATATATTTACGTAGTGAAGAATGATATTGGTTATAGCTTAAATTTATTATGCTTATTTTTTAAATTTTTATTTAACAAAACACAAGAGATGAAATAAGTGAACTTGTTATATATATTACTTTGTTGAAGGTTTGTCTAACAGTGATGTATCGTAGATTATGACATAAAGACATTTCCTTTTTGGTACAATTCTATGTGTATAGTTTTTCCAGCTTCTGCAGCTTCGTCAGTAGGGAGATTCTCTATATGGTCGAATACACAAATGGACCAAAATTTCGTCTGCAATCTACGCATCAATAAAAACGACCTTTCTGATAATAGGTAAATATTGTGTAGATTAAACATATCTTATATCAACAGATTGAGTATCCAAACATTAATAGCAGCGATAAAATAATCAAGTCTGTAAAAATACAATTATTATAGCTAGTTAATTTTTAAAAATAATATAATTATCGAGAGTGAACGTTGCCAGTCATTCTGGTTTCACTTAAATTCGTGTTATATTAAATTAAATTGAAATCAAACTAAACATTTTCAAAAAAATAATTGGGCAACCCTTCATATTCATTAAAGTCTGGGTGATGATATGCAGACCAGATGGACAAAGTTCGGGTTTCATTATACTCTAATTCTTGTATTCATATATTTAGTATCAAAGAAAATTTAACTTTGGTTTGATCTGCGTTGACAGTTTTTTAAACATTCCTATAATTTGTTTTTTCACGCTTTCTGCCTTGTTTGAATAGACCGTCCTTTATATTTAAGAGGTAAATATAAAAAGTGCTCGAGCAATTAATTAAAACATTGAGTTGTGCTCGGCAGACTGGTATAAATATTCAACCATCTATAAAACGGGTGCCCATAACAAGAAGTAATTATTTACTATATATTAAAATTAAATTAATATAAATTATAATATTATAATTCGAGAGTCTACTCGTTATTTTCTATTATAAATAATTATTTTAATAACTATTACTCTTATTAGTAACTTTATGTCTACCTATTTAATTTTTTATAATATTTGTTATCATTAACCGTTCTTCGATTCGGTCTATACATTCGCTCATATCTTTCTACATATTTACCAATACAAATAAAGTTGAAACTTAATAAGCCGTTTATTTTCCCCTTTTCGTCAAAACTTGTTAAAAAATTAAAATTTACTTTAAAGGTAGAAATGAGTATATGCCAGGGGATTTGGTGGTTTGGTACTCGATTTGGAATTATCAATACGCTCCTCATTCTATGCAACTTAATTATGGGTCATGTACTGGTCACAATACATGTAAATGTATCACAAAATAGAATTAGACAATTTAATTTAAAAGTTTATTGAAAATAAACACAAAATATTAAGTTTTATGAAATTAGGATATAACTACTTTGAATACGATGTCACAAAATACATAAAAAATCTTTATAAATCGTGTTGATATTTAATTTGACATAATTAAACAATAATTATAAATATTGTGCTCCATGAAAAAGTCATTCTTTTACAAGAGTTCATATATTTCAAAATCAATTATTTTAGTTAAAATCTTTCAATTAACGTCTAAATAACTTTCTTTGCATGTTTTCATTATTCGGGCATATTCGATTTTCTGAAAATGATGCGTACATTAGGATTACAATTATTCTGAATTTGTCAGATTTATAAATTCATATTTCTTTGCCTGAATTTTTTTAACTTACTTAATGTGAAATATATTTTTTTTCAAGGGGAAGGTACTGGCGATATAACCTTTGCATTTATTGCTAGAAACTCTCAAAAACTTATAAGATAATAACGTTTAGCATTGTTTAGTTTAGTTTTGTCTTTCACATGCATAAAAAATACTTGAATAATTTAATTTCTCACCATGTCATAGTATATCTCCCACAGACATAATAAATATACATTTAAACATAGAACCTTATGTTTACAGTGGATTTAGTCACATGTATGGAGTGCCTATGAACTTTGTTACAAGTTGGTGGACTGTTGGTTGTTATTCGTTGACTTGTGAGCTGTGATCATTTTCGTTTTAATTTCTTCATATCAACTGCTGTTGTCAATACTTTCAGATGTTTAAAAACAGTGATTTAATTGAGGGAGGGGTGTAGGACAACACATGTAACTCCAATAAAACGACCACTTTAAACTTAATATTTCCTGAACTTGATGTCGAAAAAGTGTTTGTGATATACGGTCAATGATTTTAAGAAATATATTTGATTTAATCAAGATACCTGTAGCCCATGTACTAGTTGAAAAAAAACCCATAATTTTTCTCTAGGGGAAATATCCTAAAACATTTCATTTAAGATTTTATTTCATATAACCGGGCAAAATTTCATAAAAAACTTTATTTCAGTATTACCAAGGATAGATGAGTTTTAAAATAAAAATAACTTTTATTCAAGTTGAAAACTTGGTAGTTACTGAATAGTCGTAACTATTGTGATATTGTATCTCTACCATGTTCGTTATATCCTGTTTGTGAACCGACATTATTATTTCGTGACTTGTTTACAGCGAAACTATCTCCATACACTCAAGTTTATAATTTGCTCTTTACTACCTACATACAAGTAGAAAACTAAATGCAAGCAATTTTAACTTTTAAACATTAAATTTGTATTCATAAAATGTCTATAAACTAATTAAAAGGATAAAGCATACATAAGAAAAATTGGTTAAATATCTGCGTTCAATAACGTTGAAATACAAACCGGCTAATTATAAGTTGGCCTTGTATATCATAGGTTCTGTACCTAGATTAAATTAAAATTACCATATTTATCATAAGCCATCACTAATAAGGAATTTGCAGCGCAGTAAGTTTTTCATAATATATAGTATAATTAATAATTAGTTATTAGGGTTAATATCTCAAAACCTATGACATGGAATACTCATTATAATTTTCCTACAACTTCTAAAAGCCTGTTTTTTTTAAATTTCAGGCAGAGTAGTGGAGTAATTTTCATACACGCTTCTTGAGTGTTTGTTATTGATATATGTGCGCTTAATATACTTTATTAATGTGTAAAATGTCAAGTTTCTACGTCATACGGTTTTTGATACAAGCAGTCGTGACAGACGTAGAAATGGATAAGTTAAGAAAATTTGCATTATATTCAACCAATTGAGTTTGCCGGAATTATTTAAATAAAATTTAAATTTGCGTAACTTTGAAACCACATTTTTATATTTTTGATTAGCATATTACCTGTTTTGTAAAATATTATATAAGGAATATGTCACTTTTGATACGTGACTTCAGCTATTTTGATAAACTTTCTTTATGTGTTTTTTATATTTACCTAGTGAAAGGAGAGATTACATAACTTCGCCGATCATGTTATAAATTCGTAAGTCCGTGTATAACAGCTTCACCGTTTGTTTATCTATAGTCCTATAATTATTCTGTTTACAGTAAGGTACAAGTAACAGACTTGTGCATGCGTTACCTAAGCAAATATATTTTTATATCTAATACTAGAATCCGCTTAGTTATCTGAAATTTATGCCCCAAGAAAATTTCATTTTCCTCCAGCAAAAATGGCATATTGTTGTGCGAAACTTGAAAGACAAGACCTTGAAGATGACAAGCCCGAGTATTTTTTTGCTTAGACATAATGTTATTTGAACAGTCAGTTTTCAATTTGAATTTTCTAACAATATCACCTTTGCAGTGGGTTTACAATGATATTTTTGTCAACAGTTTTGAATTTATTGTAAAACATAATGTAAAAGTCCTTTGAATTTTTGAGGGCTGTTTTAAAATATATCAATTTAAAATATATTTTTCCATCATTAAATATTAAATTTAAAGAATTCTTTCTATATTGCAAAACTTATGGCATACTATTTACTTTAGAGAAAAATAAGCATAAAGGATGCAAATGCCGAAACAAGTTATGGGAGAATGCAGCTTTTCTTAAGAAAATTTTATCAAATCTAAAATATTATAATTTAAATGTTTTTATATTATCAAAATAAGAATTTTTTTTTAATAACAGCTACGTACTTACATGTGCATTATTGCATTAGATTTTCATTTCCATAAGCTTTTTTGATAACCTAGATAATTATTACTAAAATGATTTTAAAAATAATTTAAAAATCTTAAATGCAAAATTAATATTTTATTTTTTTTATCTCCAGGAGTCACTTCAGGGAGTCACTTGAGGAGTATATGAGGTTAAACAATGCAAATGTTCTGGTGTATGTAATACAATTAAATGGAAGTTATTCTCCGTAATATATTTATACCGAGATATATAATAAGAACAATTGAATTTATTACTCTCACTAAAATACTGGTATATCGTATAACTTTCGGAAATATAATAAAACCAACACCGCTCCCCTACAATAAACTCACTAACATAAGCAGTGGTAAAACCCACACAAACTAGGCTTCCGCTATAGTACTTGAAACATATAAATGCTGTTGGATGTTCCTAAGAGTTAATCTTTGCTAATAGCCCACCTGAAGATGTAATACAACGAAACCTAGGTCGTGGTAAAGAACTTAAAGAAAGTAGAAATAACACTACATCACGTAGTTTTATTTAATTTTAAACTTTTATTTAACAAAGAATAAGATAATAAATATATGAACTTGTAACATATTACTCTGTTGAAGGTTTATTTACTTTATGTGAAAGCGATTTAAGACTACCTAATAGTGATGTATCGTAGATTATGACACAATAAGACACTTCATTTTTGGTATAATACTATGTGAATAGTTTTTTCATGCAGCTTCGTCGATAGGGAGATTCTGTATATGGTCGAAGGCACAAATGAACCAAAATTTTGTCTGCAATCTACGCATCAATCTAGACGACCTTTCTGATAAGAGGTAAATATTGTGTAGATTAAATGTACTTCAAATCAACAGACTGATTATCTAAACGCTAGTAGCAGCGATAAAATAATCAAGTCTGTAAAAATACAATTGTTCCTTGGTAGGTAGTAGGTAATAAATTTGATATAATGTTCAAGAGTGGACGTTTCCAATCCGTCTGGTTTCATTTATATTTGTGTTATATTAAATGAAATTAACATCAAACTAAGCATTTTAAAAAAAAATAATTGGGCTTCCCTTCACATTTATTAAAGTCTGGGTGATGATAAGAAGACCGGTTGGACAAAGTTTGAGTTTCATTGTATTCTAATTCTTGTGTTCATTTACATTAAGTATCAAAGAAAATTTAACTTTGCTTTGATGTGCGATGACAGTTTTTTAAACATTTTTATAATTTGTTTTTCACGGTTTCTGCGTTATTTAAATATACTGTGCTTTATATTTACGACGTGAATATAAATAAGTAATAAACAATTAATTAAAATATTTAGTTATGTTCGCGGACTGGTTCAAATATTCATTTCAAACGATTGGTTCAAAACGGGTGCTATGACAAGAAATATTTCGTTATTATATTTTATAATTAAATTATTATTAATCATAATATTATTAATAGAAGAGTTTGCTCGTTGTTTTCTCTTATTATTAATTATGTTAATAATTATTGCTGTTGTTAATAACTTTATGTCTACTTATTTAATTTTGAATGATAACTAACCGTTCTTCGGTTCGATCTATGCTTTCGCTCATATCTTTCTACTTATGTATCAATACCTACAAATCAATTTCAACGTAATAAGTCATTAATTTTTCACTTTTCGTCAAAATTTGTTAAGAAATTAAAATTTACTTTAAGGGTAGAAATGAGTAAAAAGTTTGGTTGTTTGGTACTCGATTTGGAATTATCAATATGCTCCTCATTCTGTACGACCTAATTACGGGTCATGTTCTGGCCAAAATATATGTAAATATGTCATAACATTGAATTAGACAATTAATTTTAAACAACGTTTATAGAAAACCTACACAAAATGTTACGTTTTTTGTGTTGTTAGAATATAGCTACTTTGAATACGATGGCAAAAAATAAAAAAATTCTATATAAATCGTGTTGTATTTAATTTGACATATTTAAATATTAATTATAAATAGTCTACACGATGAAAAAGTCATTCTTTTAGAATAATTATTATATTTTAATGTAAATAATCTTAGCCAATAACTTTCAACAAACGCCTAATTAACGTTCTTTCAATGTTTTCTTTATAAGGGCCTACTCGACTTTCTGAAAATTAATGTACGTATTATTTTCAGAAAGTATATATCAATTATAATTATTGTGAACTTTTCAGATTTGTAAATCCGCATTTATTTGCATGAATTATTTTAACTTATTTAATATAAAACGAATTTTCTTTTGAAGAGAAAACTACCGTCGATATAACCTTGGCATTTACTGCTAGGGACTATCAAAAACATAAAATATGAATAACGTTTAGTATACTTATATGTCTTACATTGCAATTGTGTGTATATATATATATATATATATATATATATATATATATATATATATATGTATATATATATATATATATACACACACACACATATATATATATATATATATATATGTAAACATATTTATTTTATCGTATCAAATTTACGTAAAGAAATTTAGGTTAAATTAGAAATGAAGGTTGCTTTGTCCGACATATGCTGGTAAAGGTAAAAAAAAACTTGTCGAGTACAAGTAGAATCCTCGCTACGACCATTCTAAACACATTAAGGTATGTTTTTCCATTTAAAGGTGTCTCTAAAAAAATATGTACCGATATAATTTTGTCACGGCGTCATTATTTTGCCTACTATATCTTCCACAGGCGTACAAAATACTAGAATAATATTATTTCTCACCATGTAAATATTTTGAAATATTTTCTAGTATATTTATTATAAATATACATGTTTAAATAGAAACTTATGTTTACAGTTGATTTAATCACTTGTATGGAGTTCTTGTGAACTTTGTTATAAGTTGGTGGACTGTTTTTGGTTACTCGTTAACTAGTGAAGCTTGTGAACTGTGATAATTTCGTAAAACCGTGTGAAAAATGAACCGATTGTCGAAAAAGTGCTTATGATATACCATTAATGATTTTAAGAAAGATATATTCAATGAAATCAAGATACCTGGGCTACATGACAAAAAAACAATACTTTTCATCTAGGGCAAATACCCTAAAAACATTTAATTTAAGATTTTATTTCCTACGTTTTAGGTGATATAAATATGTATAACCTGACAAAATTTCATAAAAAGGTGTTCTTAACATATTCTAGATACGAACAGCATTTAAGTAACGTTTTTTAGTATTACCAAAGATAAATAAAACTTAAAATAAAAACAACTTTGATTGAAGTTGAAAACTGGGTAGTTAATTGATAGTCGTATCTAATGTGATAGTATAACTCTAACATGTTCGTTATATCCTGTTTGTGAACCGATATAATTTTCCTACAACCTTTTCACAGTTTTCTAAAAGCCTGTTTTTATATAATTTCAATATTTTATAATATACGAATATTTTATATGTCAATATTTCATGTGTTATATAGGTATTGAAATAATCCTTTCTATAGCTGTAGAATCGGTGGAACATCATTGTAATTTACAAAAAAAAGCGTAAAAGAATACAGAAGCCAAACATATTGTAAGGGAATGCGGCTGTTTTTAAGAAAATTTATTAAAAAAATATAAAATATAGGGACACAGCGATAGTGAAAGAAATTACTTTTTTCTAAACAAAAGTGACGATATTAGCATGTGCATTATTGCATTAGATATTTTTTTCATAAGCCTTGTTGATCATTTCGACGATTATTATTAAATTTTTACTCCAAAAAAGTAAAATACCCTAAAATTCAATAATAATATTTTATTTTAAATTACCGTCATTCATCGTTCGAGAAAAAAATCAAATAAATACCCTATAAATACGGTGGAGGCAATTTGTGGATGTTTCCTTCCTTCTTTTTAGAGATGGAACCGTCTTTCAAGCTCATTGCCTGCTCATTTGTTCGAATTAAAATGCTCTTATACTATTATGTTTGTTGTATTCTGTTATTGTTTTTAAAACTGGTATACATATTTTAAAAAAATTAAATAAACCTGAATAATAAAAGTTATCAATGACTAATGTTATGCTGTATAAAATTATACTCGAACTTTTAGGTTTCAAACCAAATCTTTTTGAAATTTTGTCGCCGCTCTGAAGTTAGAGACTATGTAAACGAGATCAATTTTTAAAACAGCGTGGTACCAAAACAAAATTATCTGGTAGTTTATATAAAATAAATAGAAATTTTCAAGGCGTTATTTCAAATTAGATTAAGTTTTTATTTTATTCTCGCTGCTAACATTAATGTATTTGGTGTATATTATTGGGCAATCATCCGTTGAACATTTTAATTTCAGTGCTAAATTATCAATTTTTTTCCAGCTAAATCATAGAGGTTTGGCCTTAAAATATACTTTAATCTATGAGAAAAACTTTCAAATATAAAGAACGGATAATGGTGCTATATTTCACATAGCTACTCGTTAATTATCTCGAGCAGAAGACAGAGCAGATCTCAGATTAATTTACGTTGTTATTTTCTTCATTGTTTTCGTGAGTTTTTTTTATAATGTACTCTTTTATGACCGTAAGACCAATCACAGTTTAAACCATTAGAAAACCCACTTTTTCAGTTTGTAATTTATCTGTTCCTTAGGTAAAAACTGTTTTCCATATTACAATAAATTCCGTTTAGCTTCACTTAGTAAGTTTTATTGGTAAATGACAACAATGAAGGTTTTTTTATTTACTAAACGTTTTTTATACGGACATGCAGCGAATATATCTCAACATTATTAATAATCTGAGTTTACTTAATAGTGGAGCAGTGAACTGGACGGTATTTAGCCTGTAATTTAAAGTACCTATTCAATTCGTTTTAGTTACGTCCTTATACAAATAACTCTCTTAATTTTGATATAACCGTTATGTTAACTTTCGGAATCAATATAATAATGAGAAAATCTCTTACATCTAGTTACGATCATATCTCTAGTCACATAGTGCTGAATATTTATGTACAAGATATTTTTCACCTGTAGTATATGATTTATTGGTTGCATGTATTTAATGCAGCAAAATAATTTTTCAGATTTTTTCAGATTGCGTTAGGCAAAAGATCTATTTTGATTATTTTTATTAGAAAATAATGCAGTAAATAAGCTCCGTTTATTTTATTAGAGCTAAAAATAAATGTAATAAAGAAGCTCCGTTAATTTTATTAAAGCTAAATATAAATGCAGTAAATAGTGAGTTTATTTTATTTTTTATTACGATTACCCGCAGGAAGAACCTAAGAAAATTTTAGTTTTAATTTTCTTTGAGTGCTTTAATGACAGAGGTTTTAATATAAAAATTATATTTCAAAATTATATATAAAATATTAACACAAGATATATATTGCTAAAAATGTACATTAAAAACGTATTTGCTCTTACCCCTATCAGGAATTTTGAAAATCGCTATTTAAATTTAAAATAAACTGATGTTCCATTTCCAATTTTACGTAAAAGGCAATATAAAAGATCTTCGAAATTTATACGACAATTTTACACGATATCAATACTTAATATATTGTTCGCATCATTAAATAATACATTGATCGAATTCTTTCTTCAATTGCAGAATAAATTGAAGACAATCAATTTTTTTTAAAATATAAAATAATGTAGAAGAAGCCCAACAAACTATGTAAGATTTCGCCCTTTTTCAAGGAAATTCCACTAAAAAATTAAAACATATTGAAAGGCATAGAAATACAATATAAACACAAATAAAGGGGGAACTTATATTTTCTTAAATAACAGATTTTTATTAGCATGTGTATTATTCCTAAGATTTTAGTTTACATAAGTTTTATTAATCATCTCGGCAATAATTAAAGAATTTATTCTATGAACTAAATAAATGCTTTAAAATGAAAGATCAATATTTTATTATCCGACCTAAATATTATACAAGCCTGTTTTTGCGCAAATTCCATACATGTGCACCAATTTTTTTTATTACAAATAATTGCTACAGAAGTTGGAAGTTGAAGCAACAAGAAAAAACATTGATTGAATCTTTGGTTCTCAGTACCAAGTAGCAGAAGAAAAATGTGTAGAAAGAGTGAAGTAGGAATGCGGCGCGGAAATTTAATGAAATTATTCCAGTGAATATCTCTAAGTGTTAGCAAGGAATTTTTATTAACAACATCTGGTATTACTCAAGAAATAAATTCCAATAAATGCTCGATAAATACGATGGAGGTAAATTCTGGATCTATTGTACTTACCTTGCTTCTCTTTAAAGATGGACACAGTTTTTCAAGCTAATTGCGGGCTCATCTGATTGAATTAAAACTTTTATATACTAGCATATTTGGTGTATTCTATTATGGTATATAATACTGGTAAAAAATCAGGTAAATGCCAATAGTAAAATTTGTAAATGAGTTTTACTGCATAAAGTTATACTCAAACCTTCAAGATTTTAACCAAATCTTTTTGAAACTCCGTCGCCGCTATGTAGTTATGTGGTACGTAAAGGCGATCAATTTATAAAACACCTGTTGTCCCAAAACAAAATCGCCTTGATGCTTACTTGAAACGAAAATAAAATTTTAAAACGGTGTTTCAACCTGCTTTTTATTTTATTCTCACTGCTGTCTCTAATATATTCAGCGTACATTATTTGACAATCAATGCTAGCATTAAATTATTAATATTATTCCAGCTGAATTTTCTTGGCTTGGACTTTAAATATCCTTCCATTCGTGAGAATGATTTTCAAACATGAAGGATAATAGTAGTGGTATGGCTTGTATAACAACTTGTTAATTACCTGAAATAGAACTCACAAAACCTTTAGTTTATTATCGTCATTTCCTTCATTAATTTCTCATTTATGACCTTAAAAAGAACTAACTTAGGATCGTAAGGTAAATGACAGTTTAAACTAACTGTGAACTAACCAACTGGTTTAGTTTATAATTAATCTATAGATTAGGGTGCAGAGGCTGCTTTCAATATTACAATAACTTTCGTTTATCTCAACTTAATTAACTTTATTTGTAACTAACAATACTGAAGATTTTAATTAAATAACTTTTTTATTACATACAAAATGCAGCGAATATACCTGAAAATTATGATTATTTAATAGTGACATAGTAAACTCGATGGTATTTAGTAGCTAAGCTAAAGCGGCAATTCCACTCGTTTTTCTTTATGCCCTATTAAAAAGTCATCTTAATATTTTCATTTTGATGTACTCGTTCTATTAACCTCTGAATTCAATGTAATATTATTAAGGTTTGTTACATCTACGTACGAATATATCTCACACACTATTGAATTTCTATATTGAAGGCGGTTTTTAATTTGTTATTTTGTACGAAATGCATTTAAGACTTTCTGATAGTGATTGGACCATAAGATTATGATTAAAAAACATGTTTAATTTTTGTTATGATACTATTTGAAAAGTTTTTGTTTGCAGCTATGTTGGTAGGGAGATTTTGTATATGGTCAAATACACAAATGAACCCAAATTTTGTCTGCAATCTACGTATCGTTGTAAACCACGTTAACGTAGCAGCGATGGAATGCTACGACGACTAATAGTAGCAATAGAATAATAAAGTATCTTAAAAGTACAAGTAATCAAAGGTGAACCTTGTCAATCAGTCTGATTCCACTTATATTCTTGTTATATAAAATGAAATTAATGCCAAACTGAAAATTTTCTAAAAAAGGTAAACAACATCTCTTCCTATGTATTACAGTCTGTAAGACCGTTTGGACAAAGTTCTAATTATTTTTTACATATGTTTCTAGTATATATTTATGTCGGTACGGGGAAAATTTATATAATAAATTAATACATTCGATCATTTCTGTCCTCTTAAGCCCGAACCTTATAACTGTTTCCTAAAACATTCAGCACGAAATTGATTAGGGTACTGGCTAAAAATACAAGGAGGAAACACACACGCTTTTGGAGCAATGCCAAATCTCCGAATGAGCAATATTTTCATTAAATGACTTTCCCTTTCCTAGTATTTTCCTCTATTCTCGTTAATATATATATATATATATATATATATATATATATATATATATATATATATATCTACACTTAAATCGTAATATATTACATGCAAAAAAATAGAGTTAACTTTAGTTTCATTCTATGCATACTAAAGAATAAATGAAGCATGAATTACTTTGTGTTTTCATTTTTATAACAAATTATCGATGTCGGTTTTAAACTTTTGTTAATTTTCAATTGTATATATTGTCTTCGGTCCTCATTTGTAACTAAGGTCTAATAAACGTTAGCAAAACGTAGTGCTATTGTCTATTTTATCATGATTCCGCTATGGGATGGTTAACTATAAAACTAATATAGACTTCTGTTTTACAGAGTTGTTGATTAAAAAACATCTGGAAATTGATATATAAAACATTACCCATCTTTAAAAAATAAAGTCCAATTAAATAAAATGCTATCTACGAGAAAAACTGACTTCTGATAACTTTGGTTTCGAGCACAAATAATATAATCAAAATTGATAAATATTTAATGTCTCCTAATATTGACGAACGATGTATTTAACCTTCAATAAACTTGGTCAGAAATCATATGTTTTCCCTACTTTTGCACATACTCTATTCTCTTCAATAAATACCATTGATTTCAATATTTTCTTTCAATGGAAAATATTTTCAGTTAAGTGGTTTATGTAAATCCACTTAACTGAAAATATTTATAATTAGTTTTATATATTTTACTCCAATTTCGAAATAAAAAGGATGCTTATAGATTTAATACGTAAACTTATTTTATTTTATATTTACGAACTTATTTCACCTATATTAGGATAAACATATACAAACACACACATTTTTTCCCATTTTCTTTTCTTCGCTACGCAAAAGAAATATACAATAAATATCCACCAAGAGCACGATTACGACATTCTCACAACTTTTAGGGTTCTTGTAAATATCAAAATTTCATTCTGCTAAGTTACGATAATTAATATCCAGTAATCTTTTATTATTAAAATTATTTTTATTATAATATTAGGGTAACTATGTCAATAGTTTATAAAACGAGCGTAAATATAAATAAACCGAAATCGATTATGTACGTTTGCCTCATTCTCATATGCAGTATTTAATTGGCTCCAATTCAGCTGGATAAAAAATACTTCTCATATCAATTTTATTATCTTTTAACACTAATATTTAGTTACGAACTAATTGCATACTTGAACTTATTTTTAAAGTATTTCCAATAAATATATTTTTGTTTATTTCTTGTTTCCTTTAATGGGGTACATTTTTTGTATGTTATGAAAAGAAGAAGGAAAATGTGAGGTCGTCGATTGAGAAGCCAAAGTGACTTAATTTTTTTAACAAGTAAATGAAACTACGTGATGTAGTATTATCGCTACTTTATTTAAATTCTTAACCACGGCCTAGGTTTCGTTGTATGACAATATCTTCAGGTGGGTAATTTGGAGAAAATATGAAGAGAATTCAAATTGCCCACCTGAAGATGTTGTCATTCAACAAAACCTAGGTGGTGGTTAATATTTTAAATACAATAGATATAATACTACATAATGTAGTTTGATTTAGTCGTGGCAAAATCTTGACTAAAAATTGTTTATAAATATTAAAAGAATCAAATGCCAGTTTCAATTATTCACCAAGTGTTTCTCAACCATGAAACATTTCCCCAACGTTTTGATTCCTTGGAGCAAATTATTTCTATTCATTTGATATAATTTTCCTCTATAGATTGCTAAAAAGATCTATATCGTGCCGATTGCATGTATGGTTAATCTTATTCCGGCGAAATTTTAAACTTTACAAAGTTATGTTTTCACCAATATTTCTACAGGTGCAATGTTAAATTAAAATCCACTATAATTCTTAATCTAGTTGTTGCACGACTGCAATTTTTGTTTGTTTGTATACTTCCAAATAATGATTTCTATTCTGCTAATGTTTTTTTTACAGTAAATAACCATTTTGTTTTGAGGATTATTTTAATTACATTGTTGGGATAATAATAAGAATAGTTTTACTGATTTAAAAGTAAATAATGTAGTAAAATTATCGTGATAATCTTGTAAGGATTATTCAATTAGTTTCAACGCAGCTGGAAAAACGAATATATATTTTGGCTATTTTAATACCGTTCCTATACTATTCTATTTTTCCTTCACAAACTATTTGTACATTTTAACTTATTTAATAGTATTTTCAGTAAATATATTGTTATTTTTTTCTGGTTTTTTTATAATGGTTTTACTTTTATTTTGTTTTATGGTAATAAACGGTTGAAATGTTATTATTTTAGGTAAATTAATTTATTCAAAAGAAAAGAAATACTTTAAGCTAAAAACAGATTAAGATCGCAACACAATTTTCCGAAACTTCATAAACAAGTGCAATTGAGTTTAATTTGATTTCACTAAGGCAATCATAAATATTTCAATTATTTTTTTTAACCCTTAATGTATTTAAATTTTTCAAACAATACTTTTATTAAAGAACATGAACCAAACTTTCGTTAGGACAAAATTGGCCAATTTTTACGAACAAAAACTTAAATCCTTACTTAAATCTTTGCCAGTTTCAACAACGCCTATCTCGCCAAATAAGATGCGGAGATGGCCATAAAATGGAGATAGGATTAGAGTTACGAAAGTTTTAGTTAATTTATTAAATTGAAGGTCTTTGTAAATATGAATATCCTATGTATAAAATAACGGAAGTTCGCTGTAAGAAAATATTTATAAATATTGTAGAGGCTATTTTTATATAACTATTGTAATTATATGAAGAACATAAAAAAAGTTCTAAAATGTTATTTTTGTTTTATTCGAACTTATATTTTTTAGATTTACATCAACATATAGTGGGTTAACTCAACCTCACTGACATTTGGGACCCGTGGAGTCCGTTATAAAAGTAAGCAGGATTCGAAAATAAGCAATGTAGGGATTTATGTTTCATGTTAATAAATTAACTAAATTTGTTTGGAAATGAAATAAATCATGCAAAAATAATTTAGAGATTACCCAGTAAATGGTGATGTTCTTTTTCTATTTTTATTTTTCAATTCAATTTTTAAAGACTTTTTAATTATATTTATTCTTAAAAAGCACAGAAAATTGAGACATTTTTCAATTATAATACAGATAATACAATATTGTAGCATTTTATAGAATTTCAGGTATTTCATTGAAAAGTTAGGAATATTTTAAACTTACCATATTTGCCACAATACGGCTGTGCATATTTTTTGTATATTAAATGGTTGGTTACTGTAAATTAAATAATACTTTATTTTTGATAAATTAATTAATGAATGGTCCTTAGCTAACACTTTAGCTTCATGTGAGTCAAGTCATTACTTTGTCAGGCAGCATTGATTTGTTTTATTCATATTTTTTTAGTGTACCTAGTCACTAATCAAGCTGAGTTTTATAAAAAAGCTGATAAGAGGGCCTAGACTGGCCATTGCTGCGCACGGGTCCAAAAATTCTTAGACGAGGTTGTTAAATTTGATTCTCGACGGTCAGTCGATTCTGATAGCGAGATCGGTTGGTATCGTTGGTGATATATTCGCGATTTTCTTTAGAACTACAAAGAAATGTTTAGACAAGAGTTCTGTCAACATACAGAATATAAATATCTGTGGTATAAAAATATTAAGATAAAAAAATTTAACCGTATTTAAGTCATATATTGTGTAAAAATAATTATTGAACCAATGAAGTATAGTCTTGTATTTGACTAAGTAAAGCTGCAAGGAGTATATGGTCTTGCAATAAAAAAAGATAGTCATGAAAGGAAATGAAATGAAAATACATAGTACTAATTTCCGGAATACAGCATTTAAAACGAAAAAAAAAAATAATAGTATTCATTACCTACAGTTTTAAATTATAATTTAAGTATGTAAAATTTGCTTAGAACCTCTTTTTCAATTTGACATAAAGTTGTAAAAAGTAACGGTCGAAAAATGAACCTGTCAACCGAAGTGCAAAAGTATCTATACCAGCAAACTAATATAGTTTGACTTTTTTTACTTTAAGACAATTTTTAGAAACGATTTTATAGTTAAATGTTAGTAAACAATTTTACTAGCATTTATTTCTAAATTTTTGAAATGAATTTGTAGGCATACCATCAAGGCGGGCGTAAAATAAATAAATCATTTTTAAAGTAAGTAACTGTTCAAAATAATGGCATTATATGCGTATTTTGTGCGCCCGCTTATCATAAAAATATGTACTCAAAGTCTGTCAGGTAGTATAAATAATCTGTCAAGACGATGAGGTTTAGGTGATTTAGACCTGGAAAGTTCGTCTTCAGTATAAATGAAAATCAATTTAAACAAAAAGGATTACGATTTTTTTTTCATGGTAAAAATAATAGTAACAAAAAAAATCGTCAAATATTGTTGAACCGGTTTCTTACTAAGCAGGTAATAAAATTTCTAAAATTTTAATAATGGCTAGTGTAATAAAGGCTGATGCATCATCGATGAGGATAGATAAGGTGCCTGGAGTAGAGATCTAATTTCACTGTTTGAATGGGATAATATCCCGTAAGATAGGTATTATATACTTGGTCTAAAAATTTGTTAAAGGAAAAAACTATTCATTAAATAGATGCAAGAGATAAAGTGGGTATGGCACATACGCTCGAGCTAATGACAAGTTTTAAGTATACATGTTTGGAATGCACTCCGTCCTAAAGGACACAAAATTCGAGAATTTGCTTCAAAGGGGACAAAAATACAAATACATGTGACACATACACTTTGGTCGTAAAAAGTTATGTTTTTTTCGCATACATTTATACACATGTCAAGAACTGACTAATTCTTGAACTCGGAAAATGTTTTTTTAGTAGGCTAGACTGTAATTTTGTTCAGCACCGTAGAGTTCGGGGGTTTCAATAAAGGTTTCTTGTGAAATAGTTTTTATTTGGCTGCTTTAAAGGCATTAATATCAAATTACGAACTCTGCCTAACGACCCCCCCCCCCATAAAATAACATGGCTCTCACGGTGGGTTGGGAAAGTGATAATTTTTATCACTCCTCTCTACGAAATACAAAAAAAGCAAAATTGAAATTCTTGATCAAAGATTAACAAATATAATGATAGAGAGCGAAATACACGATTATATTCTCTCCCCATACCCATATAAATCACTATCGATGGTGTCTCCAGCAAGACAGTCGTACACTAATGAGACGGTCGTGTACTTATAATTTATACAAAAGTATTTAAAAAGAGGCAATTTTATTTCATCTGTAGGTTTAGCTATTTTATTGGCCCGGTGTCAGTTATTCTGGAAAAGGTATAATAAATTAGCTGAATATATTATTTCACAATATTTTATTTCATAAAAATTGCTATTAATTTCAAAAATATGATGTTGAGGAACAATATGTAATCCCATACTTAAGAGTTTACATGCATTTTAATTAATACATGTAGATAAAATCGTACAAATAAAGGTACAAGCTTTGATTAAACTTATTTACAATAAAAAAAAGCTGAAAACTTTCTCCCAAATTCTGGTAAAATGACCTAAAAGTACGTATTAGAAGGAATGAAAACTTGACAACCTTAAAGAGACTTATTCGTTAAATATTTCCTTCGATTAAAATCGGACGTTAATCGATTTAGCAACAAGGAACTCCAAGCGTTCTGATTTGGATATGTCATTCGTAGATGTGATCTTTGCTATGAATTGTTCAAGTATTAGATAGATGCCTTATATAACGCTGAAATTGAGATCCGATGTTCTATCTGGACGAAGTTTGAGTTAATGATAACATTATTACCACGAATGAGCCAAAGAAACTTCTTTAAGATATTCCAAGTTCGACCGTCACGTACTAACGTCGGCTTAGTGTTACCGAGGAGAATTAAAGTTTGAAACAAGAACGACTTAGATGCAAGTAGAAAACGTTACTGTGACTTGATGTTTAATTCTGTTACAGTTACTTTGGTTCTTCATGGTATATTAATATTATTGTCGTTTTTATCCTAAATTAATTTAAGTAGTAATTTTAATTACAGTATTTCGTACCCTGCTTATGAGTAGAAAGCAAAGTAACTTCAATTACTAACTTTTAAACATATAGGTCAGGTATCAGTATATAGAAACATAAATGATTAAATATCTCTGCTTAAGGAATACATAATAAAAAAGGGACAAGTGCGGGTGAGGTTTCGTATATCGTTTAAAGTGAACTTAATAGAAATATAATAAATTATCAATAATATGAACTTCGTAGTGCAATAAATCTAATTAAGCAGGGGGAACATATATATACTATTGTAAAAAGCTCAAAAACTCTTATATATAGAATCATAGTTATAGTTGTCCTACAATATTTACACAGACTTATAAAAACCTTTATTTACTCATAATTTTAATCTCAGTAATTTGATATATAAACGGAATTTTTCATAGTTTTCAATACACCTCTGAATATATATTTCGTGAAATTTCTTTTTTTGACCCAAATTAATATTAACTAGCCATTTGGAATGAAGTGCTACACTCGAGTGCTTAATTTTGCTTTATAAAAATACACTAGATATGTTTTTAGCGTAATCTATTTAGTTTATTAATATAACAAATTTGAAGATAAAGTTGTTTCTGAAAAAATTACTGTGGCAGACAGACAGATGAATGATCTTAAAAGTTATCGGTTTTTTTAAAGTAAATTTCTAACGTATAATTACAAGAAAATGTTAATAATGCTCTTAGAAATTGAATCGACTGGAATTGTTTAGGCGAACAGGAATGGTAACCAAATTTTAACTCCAAATAAAATTAAAGTAATTTTTTTTTTGTTTTCTACAAGTACATTACAATAATTCTGAACTAAAATACAAATATTACAATACTTTTTGTGACATAAATAATGCTAATTGTTATCATTTGTCTTTTATTTGGTTTCCCTAATTTTTTTCATTTCCCTAATGAAATAAGAAAATTAAATAACTTCGTAAATTATGATATATATAAATACGTCCATCTATGATAGTTACACATTCTTAGAACTGCATGTTTGGAATTTTCCAGATTTTGCTTTATGTAAGAATTCCTATTAATAAAAAAACCAAACAATCTCCTTAGAAAGTTATCGGTTAACGATGGGTAATATGAACGAATATAAAACGTACAAGCAAAATTTAAAATTTGTAGAGAATAGTATATCATAAAAATCTGTTCAAGGAAAATTTTGAAGACCACAAAATCGAGTTGTTTTCTAAACAAAACAAACATTATTTGAATAATTTATTTCCATTTCGAATTGGCTTCCCAAACATTATAGTATTAGCAAAAGATTTATGACAGATTTCTTATTTGCTATTTTTATACTAAAACGTCGAGTTGAATTAACTACGAGTAATGAAATAGTAATAATATAAAGATTTTATGTAATTTAAATTGGACTTTTATAAACTATTTTTACTTAATGTGATGTTCGTATCAGTCAAGAATATTAAAGCGAATTCTACCTTCAATTGCGGAATTCATAGAATGTCATTATATTTTACAAAAATATATAAAAAGTTCACTATGGATATTACGAGAGAATAAATATTATTTTATGAAATATCTATGAAGTATTATAAATATAAAATATATTTTAGAAATCCTCTTTCAAAAAAGATAAGGTTCTAAAAAGAAATAATAATTAACTCAAAATAGGTAGCTACTTATTTGCAATAAATAACAAAGTTACTTATTTTTGAAGTCGGTGTCAGAACCGTCGACCCACTTCAAGAAATTTATAATTTAATTGAATTTGTAAGATAATTGTGAAATTAACCTTCTAATCCACTTACAATACTAAATAGGTTCATGAAGGGCGTATTTATTAAATAAAAAATTACATTTGTTTAAGTTGATCGGCGGTACTGGCACCGACTTCAAAAATAAGTAACTTAGTAATTTATTGCATTAATTGAGTACCTATTTTGAGTTAATTATTTTTTAACTTTTAGTAACTTGCTTTTCTTCAAGGGTTTTTTTAAAAGACAGTTTATTTTATAATTTTTTGTAATTAACTTTGAATATTGAAAATATTTGGCTTTAATTTTGTAGAAATTCATTATTCACAATTAAATGAAACTACGTGATGTAGTATTATTTCTATTTTCTCCAATTTCTTTACTACGACCTAGGTCTTTGCTAATAACCCACCTAAAGATGTTGTAATACAACGAAACCTAGGTCGTGGTAAAGAAATTAAAGAAAGTAGAAATAATACTACATCACGTAGTTTCATTTAATTGTGAGTAATTAACTTATTAATATTAATCATAAAAATTATTTTGTTTCTTGGAATTTTGGTTAATAATTAAGTCACGGGCAAAAACTAGTACATAGATAATTACCTCTTTGTTTAAAATTTATTATAAACAATACTTAGAAACTGGTTAGCTGTTAGCAGTTGAGGAGTTCGGTTCTCCATATCCGAAGTCTAATATCAGATTTTGCAAAATAATAACTAAAATAACAACTAACAAATAGCATATTTATTGAATCATTATCAATTTACTATCATCCGTTAAGAAGTTACATTTTTCATCTTCAGAGCTCATCATTACACACCGACCTGGTTGATGGTGCAGTTATTTTGCAAAGTAAAAACTACTAGTAGTAAATATCTTGAATTACGTTTGATTTACTACTATCTGATTAGGAGTTACATTGTTCATCTCTAGAACGCAACATCAGACTCCGACACCATCGACAGTGCAGTTATTTGGCAAAGTAACAACTATCAGTAGCAAATATCTTGAATCATTTTCAATTTACTACCATCCATTAAGGAGTTCCATTGTTCATATCTAGAACTTATCATCATAACCTTTTCTTGTAATATTACTTTATAGACATTTTTGAAGATTACTATTTATATATACACACACACACACACATATATATATATATATATATATATATATATATATATATATATATGTATATATGTATATATGTATATATATATATATATATATATATATATATATATATATATATATATATATGTATATATATATATATATAAAGATTACTATTTATAAATTGTTGGAAACTTTCTAAGAAAAACAACTGGCAGAGAGATTTAAGCTAGCGTTATTGCGAACTTTTATTTTTTTTTAGATATGTTAGATCATTTTTTAATGTTACTTATGTATAATTGAACTACTTAATTTAGTAATGAATTTGAACCGGCATTATTGAAACTATAAAATATTGAAAATTCATATATATCAAAGCGAGTATAACATTTATTTAACATGAAAAACTATTGCCTATTTCTGTAATTTTTGTATAGATAATTCCTTGTAATTTTCAAAAATAATTTAATTATTATAATTGAAAAGTTTATTTTTGATGTTTTCTGAAACGGGAAAGACTAATTTAAATTTTTGAAATTTTTCATAAATTATAAACTATGCAGACATTTCGCAAAGAGAAATTTTCTTACGTTTTGTATTATTTCATTTTCCGAATAAACATAATTTAATACATGTGCGAGTTTGATTAAGACCTCAACTGGTGACTCCTTTTTCTGTTCATTATACACTACTCGCAGTCATATTTTCACTTAACTAAAATATGTAAACAAACCCGAAATTAATTTAAATATTAATTAATTTTAATGAATTTGAAATTACTAATTCATAATTTTACGTTTTGCAAGTATAAAGCTTTAATACAAGCAAGCATAAGATAAAATAAATTATACGGTATACAATGAAATTTGTAGAGGTTCTGAAAGCCACATTTCTTATTTCATCGAAATTAAACTTGAATGGCTTAGAACTGAACCTAAAATAAGATCTTAAATGGATAAAATTGATTTAATTCGTGCAAAATAGCGGTAGTTTGCATTTAAATAATTGCTAAATATGTATTTTCCAACAAAAATACACAAGTGATACATTTTGAAAAAAACTTGGAAAACACTACAAACTTTTCCAATTAATAATTTTTGTCAATCGTATTTTTAGGAAATAAAAAAGTTCTAAAATCGATTAAATGCCTTTGATACTTACTGCATAATAAAGAAATATTTATCAATATGAAAATATATTTATTTAAAGATGGCACATATTGTTTCACATTTTAGCGGATTAAATGACAAAAATATCTCTAATAAACCATTATTTATATTTTTTTTTTGACATAAGTAGGTACGTTAACTAAAGTGGTTGTGTAAAGTTGTATAACAAAATCTTTATCAAGATTCTTTTGTATGATAGGGACTTGTTATTTATATAATAATATTCAATTAAATTTGTCATAAAATTTATCAAGTTTTAATAGAAATCAACTAGATGGTGCTATATTTCCTTTAATTTTTGTGTTTTTTTATGTGTCATATATATATATATATATATATATATATATATATATATATATATATATTTACATGTTCTTAGAAGTGGTAAATTTTCTGAAACCGGAAGACGCTTTTACCGACATTTTTACAAGAGAGCGCTACGTCGAAATAAGGACGGCAGCTCTCACTTTACTCCACCCTCACTTCGCTTTGCCAATACGGCTTATATAATATAAGGTGTAAACGAGTTGTCATTTTGCTCAGCGCAGCAGAGCAGCGAGTTCAGGTATTTCTATAAAACTAGCGCCTCTTCCATAAAGTTTTCTTCTGAAATAGAATAGATATTACAAATACTATTTCAATCTGTTGTAACGGGTTATCTGTAGTCGTTCTGATTATTTTACCCTCTTATTTATACCTAGAATACATTTCGTAATTGATTATGGTTAGCCATATAGTTTAAACATTTTTGGTTACTTCACTTAAATCCTATCGCTTTTTATCGCCAGAATACAGGCACGAAAGATGAAGCACCGCCAGCGAACGCCTGTTACGAACTAGGATTTAATTAATTTAATATTATAATTAAAATTCATTAATTCCTATTAATTAGTACATTATTATTAAAAGTTATATACCATGAATTTTTAATGATCATTACCAAAAGTAATGAACAATTATTTATTTCCTGTTAAATTCATACAAGGCCATCATCGAAAATCAGTTCCATAGAGAAATTGCGCAATGAGTTTATAGCGGGCAAACCCAATACAAATTATCTATATTAGATATAACGGTGAATGTAATGCAGAAAGGTTCTTGAAAGTTATCCATCTCTTCTTTATGTAATAGGATATAACTCTGGTGTAAAGTATGGATATTAGTAAAATGTTCTAAAGTTGTCAATATTATTTTTAAACGTAAACTTGATAATTTTAATATTTAACAGTTCAAAGTTTTCGCACCAACGTGGCGATGTGGATTAATCTACATCAAAAAAGGCCATTTTTTTTATTTTTCCATGTATGTTTCAAACTTTGTACACAAAGGTAACATTCTTTTTTAAAATGAAATAATATGGAGTATCTTTCACTGAAAAGTTAATTTATTTTTTTTTCAATGAAAATATTCAGAATTATTCATATTCCGCTTAATTCCACAGTGTCGAAAAGGAAAAGGAGACCTTAGAGCGATCCCCATTTATATGGGAACGGTGTAAACTACACACTTTTAAAATTATTACATAAAAATTTACATCTCTTCATGCGGGTACGGAAAATGGTTGTAAGCGACGGAGAACTTAAAGTGGTCAAAATTTATTTTAAAAGAATTTTATGTTTATATCATATAGCTACGAATAAAAAATTTTTACTTTTACCACTTCTCTGTACCATGTACAAATAATTCGAAATTACAATAAGTGTTGTATCAGTTTCTTTCTAAATAATAAATTTACAAACAGAAAGAGAGTAAAACCAAAAGACCTTATGTTAATTTCGCTCCAATCTAACTTCACCTTACTTGTAACTACTCCCTTGTGGTTTATAGATAATTATTTTAAAACTGTTATGTTCCCTTTGGAGGTTTTACTGTCTTATTCTTTCGGGATCAAATATTCCGAAATAGATATAATAAATTTGCCAATATAATATTTTCCTGCAAATAATCGCTGTAAATTTTAAAAACGTGAAATGTTAATATAGAGCCCAATGCTAGTGAGTTTCGATGTATTTTAATTTAGATTATATATTAAAATAAAAATAGAACTGTTATATACACAAGTGTCATAAATTACTTTTAATTCAAGTTTTTATTGAGTATAATTATTATAAAATGAAAACAATTTCTTTTAGAAATATTTTATTATTCTAAACTTTTCTAACACGTAATTTTTAAGTAGTAAATATGTGACAAAATTTTCTGAATTTGTTTTTTCATATGTCTACTTTTTGCTCGTCAATTTTTAGTGTAATAAAATACCTGTTAAGACCTACGACGTTGTAACATTTAGACATCGCATTAACGCTTGCCTTTTCTTCATTTTAATTATTATGGATATGTTTTGTTGTTTACCTTTGTATTTCATCTGTAGGCGGTAATAGGATTCAGTTTTTTCTTTAAATTTTATAAGGGAACAACGGTAACATTTAATATGACGTCATTAGTTAGGTTTCAATTTTATTTATTATTAGAGAAATTTAATTTCACTATTGTTCTAACATAAAAAATGGAAAACACATATCAATTAGGCTATCAAAACCCCTCTCTTGTAAAATTTATATCATCAAAAATTTAAAAGCCAGGGAGAGAATGATAATATTTGAAGCATATTTTCATAGATATTTATTCGTTCTTTCGTCATTAATATAAAAAAAAACGATTTTAATATCATTTATTTCCGGAATCCTCATACGATTTAAAATTAAATGCATTTTGAAAGAACGAATAAATATCTAGTACATCAGAGTACATCACTAAAGACGGTAGATTTGTAACATAATCGGCGTTATAAGAAAAAAAAATTTTATATTCGTGATTCAATCATGAACAAACTAAAACCAGCATTCTTTACTCATCCATATTGTGTTTTTAGATATATTACACTAATATTCCCAAATGCAGGTTATCGATATTCTTAACTTAAAAATATATTTATTTTCAATTTTTTCAAATAATTTACTGATCGGAATTATGTGATGAGTTAATTAAAACTGTCTTAAACAGTTAATTGAACACATCTTTTTCATACTATTGCAAGTATTTTGAATGTTTTCTTTTTTCCAAACACAATAGAAAAAACAAATTATCGAATTTCGTAACCATAATTCTTATCCTTTCTTTTACATTTCTTTGTTATTTTTTCCTTTCCTTTAAACTACGTATATTAACTTTAAATTGTATTATTTCTGAAATCTTTTTTTAATTTCATTTTGTTATTTCAGTATCATTTCAAAAATTCATTTTGTGTATTATTATTTATAGCTCAGTAGAAGGGGCTGCTACTAATGAACCGCTATATAATAAATGTAAGCATTTAACTTATCCTACTTGATCTGTTAAATACATAAGCCAGGTATTCAAACGTTAAGCTTAATGTTTAATTTCTAAACGATTTTATAGAATCGAGTATGCCACTGGTTTAATTTCTATCTATTTACGATGTATTTTGAGCTCCAGTTCTGTTAAAAGTTTGAAAATTAATGTGTTATTCTTTAATTCCATTGGGGTATTAAAATGAATGACTTAATAATAAATACTGAGATGAAATAACATTAATATTGGAATGTTTGTCCGATCTACAGTTATTTCCCATCATTTATTCGTTTATCAGGTAGTTGTATAAAATGAACAGCTTAACAAAAGTTATACCATTATAAATTTAAAATTATTCTTAAATTAATTAATATGTTCTAAAATATATAGTACTATACTTTAATACCTCAATCATCATGATATAAGTTTTCAATTTTGATTCCTTTTGATAATATTTCTACCATTGTAATTGAATCATTTTATTGTTTAAAAACTCGAATAGCTAAAATTTTGTCTTTTGACAAGTATCCTTCTGTTATTTTAAATACCTATTTTCAATTCACAAATAATATTGTTTTAATTGTCGATCTCCGGCGCAACTCATATTTACTTTAATGGAATTAAGGATTTCAAGAATAAAGAAGAATCTTTAATCGAAATGACATTGAATACATGTGAAGGCCGAGTCCAAAATTAAATGGAGACAGCCTGAGAAATTTTAATCTTCTATATATTATGTGTGTTTTAAATTGAAACATATATTATGTTTTGTGAAAACTAACATGGCTACTTTTATTTCACTAATATCATGTTTAATTTTCGAAGAACCTGGACTTGAGTCGGTCAACTTGATTTAAGTAGTTCGCAGGTAATATAGCACAGTTACCTAAATACTCTTTCCAGGAAGGTTCCCAATAAATCCCAGACAGCTGTATATTAAAACATAGCTGTGAAGACTTTGAAGTTAACGAGGTCGAATAGTTTTCTAGACAAGAAAAATTATTATTTGAAATGTTGGTTAATTTCACAACTTTAGTTAAAGGTTAAATTGCTTTTGACAGAAAATGGCGTTAAAACATTTACTTAATGACTCGTTTTTATCGAAAAGTAAGTCGTCCCTTATTTATTTTCTTTTCTTTTAATTACTTCGTAAAATTTATTGATATATCGAATTTAATATCGAATTTTAATTAGAATTGGATATTAACATTTTAGTCAAAATCAGATTCAACAATTTATTTCTTAAATTACAGTATTGTATTATCAGACGACAGAAAGCGTAAGTAATTTCTTATACTATCAAAATACATTTTGAAAAACTGGTCGAAATTCTGGAAATAACGGTTTTGAATAAATTCCATGTAATTTTATCATACTGCAAAAAACACATAAAATTGACATAAACAACAAAACAACGTGACTCTCGTTTTTACTTTTTGCCATTATATTAGCAATAAAATTTAAACAATAATTAAACATTTTAAAAAATTGGTACGCGATTTTGTATAAAATATTATTGCAAAATATTTTGCAACGAAAGTTTTGTGTATAAAACTAATTTAATAATGTATGACACCTGATACAAAATACGGCTTAAGTGTTATCTTTTTAGTTGCATACTCCATTTTCGTCTGCCGATTGGTTCCTCTTATTGAAATATGCGAATCAATTGCTCAACGAAAATAAAAATGGATAGCAACCCATTTACTTGAACATGAACGCGTAAATTTGTCAATTAGCGTATTCCTTAAAATGAAGTGGAAGGTAGTTTGGAGTTTGATTATTTCAAAATATATTGATACCAAACATACGAGATTACGTTTTGGTATTAGACATATTATATATATATATATATATATATATATATATATATATATATATATATATATATATATATGTATATATATATATATATATATATATATATATATATATTTTTGTATTATTGTTCATAATATTGACTAAAATATACCTATAAGAGAACTGTATGCTAGGAACAAATATTTTACACTCAAGTTGTCTGGAAATCCTTTCTGATTCATTGGAAATCACTTTCATTCGTCAAAAAAAATTGTGAATAGACATTTTATCATTCTTCAAAACATTACAGCGCTATCTAAGAGAAACTTAATTATTTTCAATACAATTTAAATTTAGTTTCGTTATAAAAATAACAATACGTTAAACGTTATTAGTAATTTGATTACCAGTTAATTTTGTAGCGAAATGTTATTTTTTAATCTAATTTATATGATATAATTACCTAAGACACACTAAAAACAAATATTGATTAATTAGCGAAATTTTCTTAAATCAATGCGCTGAAATGGAGAACCAAATATTCACAAAGTTCTTTTTTTATGTATTTCTACAAATTAGAATGAGATATGTAAGTTTTGATAAGAACCCTCATTTAATAAATTTTCATAGTGTTGTTTTTCATTGAAAGAATTGCATTGTGAATGATTTGCTCCCTTGTTTACAACTTACTCATCGGTTTGACATAAGTGACTTTAAGTCGAGAACAACAACATTTGTAACAAACACAGGATCTCGAATATTTTCTATTCATTATAGAGAATAATCTTCCCACCTTTACGGAAGTGTCCACCTTTCGGCAAGTAGTAATCCAGACGGCTCACAGACGGTGACCCACTCGCCGTCTATTCGACGTCCAAGCGAAATTACAAGACGTTGCCTTCAATACAAGATACATATAGTTTTATATTTGTTTATTAAAACATATGGTTAACTTTGTTAACAAAAAGTATACAGCTTGTATGTGAAATATGTATATAATATGCTCGAAAACTTAAAAGAATAAATATTTGAAGAAATATATAATTTCAAAATGTTACGTACGTCGTTTGAGTGTTTCATTAAAAAAGTTTTCTATTAGATTTTTTCTGCTAACGCTTTGCAGTATAAATGAATGTTTGTCTTTATGTTGCCTTTAAATATTTTATAAACTCTGGAAAGCAAAATTAAATTAAAGTATATAAATTGATGATATCGAGAAGAACATTTTTCGAATTGTTTTTAATTTGAATTATTTTTTCTCAAAAATTATCAGATCTTAGTTAATTATAAACATAGTTCAGTTCACATGAACGTGTTCATATGTTTACTTAATGATAAATGTTCTAAATTAGATAGCTGATATTTTATATAGACGACTTTCCTAGTAATTCTCAAAGAAAAGTAAAAGTATATACAGAAGAAACATAAAATTTCATACCCGCAAAGAGGAGGAAAATGGGGGGGGGGAATAATTGACGTTTTAAATATGTTGGACACTCTCTGTATTGAAATGTCTCTATTAATAGAATGAATATGGTTAAAATTGCCATTTTGAGGATAAATTCCTTGCTAGATGTGTTCTGAGAATTCTAAAAATTAAATACCTAAAATTTCTAAAGAGTTCCCCTATCTCGAATATACTCTATTTCATGTACTGAGATTAAACTTAAAAGTATATTCTTTTAATTGAGCCATAACATAAATATACTGTTTCTTTTCTTATTTACCATGATCATCCATGATGTCATTTTAATCTATACATGCATATAATAAAACTATAGCTGAGCCGTGTCTGCCCATTGAATATTATTAGAAAAATATTATTCTAATATTCATTAACATCGATAAAAAGACCAAATTTACCATTTTAAAATTCCTGTCTGTCTGTCTTTCTGTTACCGCATCACGCTAAAACCACTGGACGGATTTTGATGAAATTTTGTATGATGGTAACTGACTATCCGGGTCAATATATAGGATACTTCTTACTTTGGGAAAATGTCTGTCTGTCTGTCTTTCTGTTACTGCATCACGCAAAAACCACTGGACGGATTTTGATAAAATTTAGTATGTTGATAACTGACTATTCCGGTCAATATATAGGATATTTTTCATTTTAGGAAACTGTCCCATTCCCAAGTGAAAATACAAAAACTGGTTCGGGCAAAAATTACTACGAATCTAGATATTTTTGCTAATCTATACATTTCGATATACATTTGTGAATATAAAAAATTATAAAATGAGGCAATAAATTAATATAATAACCTATAATTATAAAAAATAAAAAAACAAAGTAAAACGGCTTAATAATATTTAACTAAGCTCAGTTTCAAAAATTACCATTAGATATAACAATAAGGTTTTAAAAATACGTAATTTTCCTCTAGCACGTCAAGTCAATTATTGCTGAATGGATTTGAATCTTTTTTGTATTGCACCGTGTCAAATTATATAATACAATACAATATAATTCACATCACATCTATGCATTCTAAATATTTTCAGGTTTAAATAGAGTTACAAGGTTTGTACTATTATTTTGCCTTTCTGCAATAAATGGTGCAAGTAGGGATTTAAAATAAACAACACAACGTAAATACGATTCTTGATAACGCGCTTTGGTTCTTCTGATTTATTCATATATTTTTTATTTCTTTTCGACGATATATAACGCCATTTTTACAGAGAAGTTTTGTGAACAATGTTCTAAAGCTCACGCGAATGAAGTCGTGGGTACAGCTATTATATAATTATAAATGAAAAGTAGTATTAGATTTATCATGAATGTATTGTATATTTCTTAAAAAACGATTCTTCCTTCAACTCTAAATTTTTGAAGATATAGAGAGAGAAAAAGGCGAATGTTTGTAATAGTCCCTTTTCAGTATAAATAATATGAGTGAAGAATATTAGCTTGCTTTCAAGTAACCTTCAAAGAAAATAAAATTGTTCAATTAAACAACTTATCCTTCAGAGGAGGTGTTCAATTAAACAACATCCTCGAAAACATTGACCACGGAAATGAAGAGAAGATTTATGTCAAAGCGCTCTAATTTCTTGGCGTAATTAGAAGGTACATCATCACGTGGTATAATACTTCACGGTATTTCTTCTGTGACTTGGTATACGTAATTTCTATCGAGCAACTCGTTTCAATTTATTTCCATTCTGCCTAACTCAAAACTGTGAAAACCGTTGGCCACTTTGTACTTTTCAACATAAAGAATGGAATAATTAAATAATCAATTTTTTTCAGCAGAAGAAAGAGAGAAAAAATTCTGTAATACTTTTCCACGAAATATTTTTAGATATTTAATTGTCGGCTTAATTTTGTTACTTCAAATCAAGAACATGAAACTTTTTACAGGAATCAGGAAAGTACACGATACAAACTGAGGTGCAAGAAGCATTAAGAGAATATTTTAACATTGTTGAACAATAATTCAATATCCCTGAAATGAAGATCGGATGCGTCGAATCAAATTGAAATATTGAAGAAGAGACGAAAAGCTATTAATGTAAAATATTTTAAAAACTGATTCCGATTCACCGAGAATTTTGCTCTCCTATTGATCCACAGTGTTTATAGCTTACTATTATTTAATAAAAATAAATTCTGACTTTTTTTGTTTATATCCTTAAAATCTTATTCTGCATTTTTTTACAAATTCTAAATATATTTAAATCAACCCTACCGTACAAACAATGAAATCAATGAAGGTATGAGTGGTAATGGTTATTTAGGCATTCAGAAGTCGAGTCTAGGTCGACATAAAACATGGTAACAAACGTTTATAAAAATATATATAGTAAGATAAACACACATTTTATACATATTTGTTAATAAATGACAGACATTAGCAGTGTAAAGAATGTGAGAATTATATATAGTTTCTACAAAGAAAGAAAAGGAATTCAAATTAGTTGCGTTTCTCCAAAACTATTGAACCGATTGCACTCAAAAAAATTTCTTTATATTTTTTTCTGGCTTTTTATGTCTCAATTTAGAAAAGGCCAATTTTTCTTTTAGATACTGTTAATAAATAGAGGAATGAGGAATTTGAAGTAGGAGTTGGCATTGTTCAAATTTAGATCGGACACTGATTAAGTGTAAGTAATTTCTAAAGGAAACAGAGAGGTGCTGCACACCACTCTATCGATTGCTAACCTATCGCTAATTAGTTGGTAATTAACCAATGGAACTCTGTGTGCAAGTGTAACATTGATTTAATTTCTGTATTCTCACATCATTCACCACTAGTTTCATAATAATAATTTGTTCAGATTTAATTGGTTACTTGTCCAACATACAATATTATACATAATAATATTCTTGCTTATTGCACAATAACTTTTTCAGTATTCGAAATTGTAAAGAAAGTGTGAAGAAACACAAATTATGAAGAAAGTGAAGACATTAGAAAATAAAGTTATTTGTATCAGTCCCCTGTTAAACTTTTAAAATTCTAGAGAAAGCTAAAACGTGAAACTCAGTCTATTAAAAATATTGAGGTACTACAAAAACCACAGGTAATATATTATATTTTAATGTATGTAAAACTTCCTTTCAACTTTATTCAGTGTGATGTACACAATGATAATTATCAGATTCATTATTATCAGATTCAGTCATTCCCTTATCAGATTCAGTACTTGGTATACTGATTGCAAAATTGAGTACAATACTTGTAAATACAGTATTTAATGCAGAGAATATTGAAAAAATAAAAATTACATGCAATTTTGAGTCACGATTCATTTGAATTGAAAAATAACACATTACAAAACTATATACTACAAAACACCATGTCACTTGCTAAATAATCATACTATGTATGTAGGATTTTACTGAGACAGAAGTTGGCTTAAAATTTTCTTAAGACTGCTTACATTGTCGATTTGAATAACAAACAACTTGTTATGCAGCAAAATATAATGATAAATATGAACTAGCATAGTAATAAAATACTGGTTTCATATTGAGGTTAAATTAAATATAAAATAATTGCAAATTTTGCACTTGTACCATTTTTAAAAAAACTCTTTTCGAATTCTCATCAAATTTTCATTTAAATTTTGCTATACTTGAAATTTATTGAAGTATTGTTAAACATAATAGTGCGAATATAAAGTAAATATTAATTTTCTGAACTAAGCTTGCAGATTTTACAGCAGATCAATTACAAAATTTTAGCAAGCTTCTTATATTTTACTATTGGTGTATTATTTCTTGTCTATATTACCTCTCCTATAATTAATAATAGGATCCAGTTGAAACTATTCCTATTTCTTGTTATATATTAATTACTTTTGATAAAGTAATATTAGTACTTGGCAAAATTATTTTAAAAACAATTATTTTAATTTAAAAAAATTAATTCACAAACAAATAAGGTAACATTTCGAATGGCCTGTAGTTTAATGGCAAATTGCCAAAATTTAAATCATTTCACGATACAATGGTCAGCCCTTTAGTCTTATATATTTAAATTGTAATGGACAATTGTTTATATTTCACTACACGCATTTCTAGTTATTTGTACTTTATTATCATCCGGGTACTGAAGCATGTTCCATGATAAAATAGGCTTCTCCACATATATTTATCTTCACACTACACTGGAGGAATATAAATGCATCAGTTTTCTTGGCATTTTGATTAAATATGTGTAATCAGAAAATACTAATAAGAACTCAACAAACTGCAGTGCCAAAGATAAAGGGAAAACTAATAATTGTCGCTTGCCAGTTATTGTTGAATCCCTATTATTTTAGGATAATCACAAGAAATTTGAACAAAAAACCTCAGTTCCCTAAAAATACTTTAAATTTAGTTTCAAAACATTATTAAATGCCATTTTCCTGAAAGTTCTTTCAGCTTTAATGTGTACTGGTCTAAACAAGCACTACTCTAAACAGTTGACGACTATATATTTTATTGTATATTGAAAACAGTTAACTATAATTATATATTGATGTTTACCAGAAACCACATAATGTCTATGTATCTTTTAAAAGATATTTTAAATCATTAAGAAAAAACATATCTGATGGTCTCTTCAGTTTTGGAGTTTTACCAAAATTTTAATTTTTATATCTTCTTAAAAGTTTGTGTATGAAAAGGAAAAATTTAATGTTTGATTCCCATAATATACAAACTTAAAAGAAACAAAAATGTACAATTATTTGTTACACTATTTTGCTACTGCATGCAAAATTATTTTAAAAAATCTATTGTAAGTATTCTGAGAGGTAAAACTGTTAAAAATTTTAAGTATTTTGAAGTCTCGAATTCGTGGCACTATTAAAGGCAATGAAATAATTATGTCATGTTAACTTAGTTATAAATTATGTCTGTTGGTATTAATTTATAGCCGTCAAGAGGTCAAATAATATCTAATGATAACTGATTAAAACGAAGATGTTAAAAGTAAAGATTTAACCGTTGTTTTAAACGTATTTTTAATAAAAAAACGGTTTTATCCAAGTCCCAGCAGAATGGAGTAAAAGTACGTGGTAAAAAAGATTAAACACAGACAACCTTAAACACACTAATAATTACAAGCCGTGGCTTAAATCGGCACTCGAATGACTTGTTGCTTAAACATTTCCATAAACTGAAATTCTTACGCTAATCGATTAAATTATAAGGAACATCAAATGTATGGATTTCGACGCGTCACTCGTACCTGTGAACTTAGCTGTGAATTGCTCAAGTATTAGCTAGATGCGTTATGTAATGCTGAACTTGGGATCAGATGTTCTATCTGGACTAAGTTGGAGTTAATTGTAACATAATGTCCAGGATTGAACCAAAGAAACTTTCTTAACTTATTCGAAGTTTGAACGACACGTATTAATGTTAGTTTAGTGTTACAAAGGAGAATCGTAGTTTGAAACAAGACCAACTTAGATTCAAGTTGAAAACATTACTGTGACTTTATAGTCTATTACGTCATAGTTAATTTTGTTCTTTTCTGTAAATTTTAAACGTGTCGTATTTTCTTTGCTTTTATTTTAGGAGTTAGACATCATACATAAAGCTCACTGCGCCTTAACTTTTTTGATTTAAATCAATAATATTATACTTAATGCATTTTGCTATGGGATATATAAGAAAATTTACTAAACGTGACGACCATTGAAAAGAAAAAAAATATAAAAAAATGAGATGCTTACATGGAAGTAAAATATATCGATCGGAAGTATTTTACAGTATGAAAAATTAGTCTTAAGCCAATAAATTTTTAACAAAATGTAAATTCTATCACTTTCAAACTGCCTCATAGTTTACCTATAAACGAAATAATTTTTAAAAAGTTATTCAATTTTACTTTTTAAAAGGTTTCCTTTAATTTTCTCTGCCATGTCTAATTTAATTGGAGATGACTGTGAAAATTAAATAAGTGACCCATTACAATGAAAATTTAATAGTAAACCATTACACATTTTCCTACTAAAATATTATATTTTTCCGGTTGTCCCTTATTGTTTAGAAATTTAAATGTTCTTTTCTTCTTGTGAATGCCATTGAAATATATAGAAACCTTATAATATAATTTAAACACATAGCAGCAGTTTGCTTTAAACAACATTCATTGCATTTGAATCCTCTGGTTTACTTTTGTTTTTTCTTTCAATGTTGTAACCACGAAATTAGTTTGGAAATAGGTTAGAAATAATTGGTCTTATTCTCTTCTTTGCTATATGCTGAATTGAGAAAAATATTATGTTAGTATATTCGAATCTTCAATTGTACCTTTCTTCATATTCAAACGAGAAATAAAGTCATGCGAAATAAAGGCACACACCTATCGGAAAACACAAAACTAAATCAATTAAACATCTTTATAATGGCGAAGGAATACGGAAAAACAATATAGCACAAATATACTATTCACACCGGGTTTCGGCAAGCGACCTTCAACTATTCAGATATACGTAGAAAAGCTTTCAAAGTCGAATTCGCAAAGTTCAACGACCGTAAGTGGGAAATTAAAACCAAAGTACCAATAATAACTTCGCCTCTGCTCAATGTCGGGAAAATGCGTTAAATTTATTGAAATAAGGAAAATAAATTCAAAGTCACACAAAGTCGGTAAAGATGTTTTATTGCTAACAGAAACTGCAGTCGTGGATGTGTTCCATTAAATACAGTCTGTATTCAATTGTATTATAAATATATTGCTTTCCATTTTTAAAATTTGTAAATGTATGAGTATATCTGCCTTGTAAATGTATAT
Organism: Druceiella hillmani; assembly: GCA_039881145.1. Lineage (NCBI taxonomy): Eukaryota > Metazoa > Arthropoda > Insecta > Lepidoptera > Hepialidae > Druceiella > Druceiella hillmani. The sequence continues at coordinate 2,006,493 of JAYKKI010000132.1, forward strand.
GCAGTAAATGTATATTTTTAAGTATTTTTGTAAGGACTAAAAGAAATTTAAAATATTTTATTTAGATACAAGTAATTTTTTAGTACCTATTATTTATAATTAAGGTTGTTTTGACCGTGTCCGTTGCCAATGTACATATCGGTTGATATTAATCGAAATTCGTAATGGAAACTGAAATATTAGCCGAAAATTTTGAGAACTGGAAACAAATCCTTCTTCAGTTTATACATATAAGGATGATAACTGTAATCTATTCTGCCCACAATTTTGTTTACGTATAGGAACTTTAACACTTTGAATACAATAATGTAATATATTTGTTAATAACTTCGATTAAAACATTTGTGTCAATATCTTTCCGGCAAACTATCCTTTGTGCCGTCTTTATAGTCACACACACACACATATGTATATATATATATATATATATATATATGTAAATAGATATTTTTTTTCCAATAAATATTTCAAATATATTTATTTTCTACAAGAATTTGGAAATTGACCTAGCACCTTCTTATTTGAAGAGGTCTCTCTTTTTTAGAAAATGAGGTAATTTTTAAATGGAAAAATTATTATCGATAAATATTTTAAAATTCATATGAAAAATCTCATATTTCCTAATTTCCAGTCTTCCACCTTCCTTGCACTGTCCTTAATATATTTCAATTCATATCAATATCTATATCATAATTCAGTTTTTTTTATGAAGGTGGTTTATTTCCTACTAGGGTATTGTTTTTGATTATATTATTTTCATTTTATTAATTACCAATATTTTCATCTTATTTACCAAACTTTCTTTTGGTTTGCTGATAATTTTCTTCTGATTTTTTTGCTTATTTCCAGTCTTCGAAGTTTGTAATATTGATAATTTCTGTATATTTATAAATGCAGTTCATGTATTGAATATTGATTCATATGTCATTGATAAGGTGTTTAGTAAACGAACAAAAACAACAAAATATGACACTATTGGAAAACTATATTTATGGCAAAATTTACCAGCATGTACAAGAATAAAATAAATCTACACATAGTACTCCTGATAACGGGCTTTGATACAACCTTAAATATTAATAAAAGTTTAAAAATTAAAGGAGATACAAAGAACGATTTGCTAGTTGGCGAAATAACAAATCAAACATATTTCATTTTGTTAAATATCTTATCGAAATAGCCATCACCCTCGTACCAACAATGCTCCCTTTACATCACAAACAAATATAATAAGGCAATGAACTCAACGCCTTGGAAAAGTTACAAATTAACAGACATATAAGAGACACCAACATTAATGTATTAAATTAACAAATCAATAAAATGTCTTCAGCCATACTCAATATTTTGTAGACATACTAAAGTTAGACACACGGTCACACAATTTCTCAGGGTCCAATTTAAGGGAAATTAAAAATATGGAACTTTAATGAATTACTCCGACGTTCTTTCATATCTATATTGAATCGGTTTTTTTCAGAAACTTTTTAATGTATAGTTGTAGTTCAACAAAGTAGCCGAGTTTATTGTAATAGTAAAAACTATGACATCTACTCATTTCACTATAGTAAGGATCCTAAGTACTAAGTAAGAACCAAAACAATATTTGTCTAAACGTAATAAAATTATGCTCATATATATATATATATATATATATATATATATATATATATATATATATATATATATATATATATATATATATATATAATTGTATATACATATAAATATAAATATATATATATATATATATATATATATATATATGTGTGTGTGTGTGTGTGTGTGTGTGTATATATATTGATGTAAACTTGTTCCTTCGACCTCTTGTCATATATTTTGGAAATCAATTTAAATTTTAAACAAATAAGCAATATACTTATTAAGTGAATTTAATGTTATTTAGAAATATTTTAGGAGGAATACTATATGCCCTTTCATTGCTTAACTTCCGTATACAAAAAACTTATGCAGGAAACTCTTATAGCGCGAGTTCTACTCGTATTTAATAGGTCTATCCTTTTTTTAACCAAGTCGTGCTTTAGTACCTCTACAGGTTGCATACACATGAACGTTGGTCCTTGGAACTTTCTCTTCCAGTAATAATATATTAAATGCTTGTTTACTTGCATTGTAAAAACACTACTATAAATCAATTATTCATACCATATAATATACCACCTACACTTCCATACATATGGCAGAAATAATTGTTATGAGCTTTGGTGACTGGAAATGAGAAAATAAATCGGAAGTAGATAAATTATTTGCAAAGGAACATCCGGAGGAGAGAATGAAAGTTTGTATAGTCAACGTGGCACTGGAAGGAAATGGGATTCTATTAAAAGCGATACCCTGTTCACAAAGAATTTCTATTATTAACAGCAGTTGTCGGCAGATGAGAAAATCCAATAAATACGCCACAAAATAAATAAATTTATTATAGATAACGTTTTCGAGGTTATTCCATACTTGTTTATTTTATGTAAAATATCTTTAATAGTTATATATATATATATATATATATATATATATATATATATATATATATATATACATATATATATACACACACACAAACATATAAACGGCGGCCGTGAATAGATGTCTGACAAGAAGAGACGCTATTTGTTGGCTATAAAGAAACAAATTGTCGTTATATTATATTATAATAAAACGTAGAACACGCCCTTTTTATAATTGAGTGGAAAGAAATATTACACATAACTGTTTTTAACACAACCAACATTTGTCCGGAGTGCAGTGTTTACTCGCAATGGCGGTGTCTTCTCAGCTGTTAGCGGGTTATTCTTACATGTATGTATTATATGTTCCCCCGAGCGATATTGAACAATGGACGCATATCGTTTGTACAAAGAAGACGACAAATAACTATGAATATTATTTTCAATTTTCTTAAAAAAATTCATGTTTGAAATTGTACATATGTATATGTATATATATATTTATATATATATATATATATGTGTGTATATATATATTTATATACATATATATATATATATATATATACATTATGTACTCGACGTTACCGATACACTCCTCATTACATGTACTCCAATTCAGGGGCAAATGCGAATAAATACAATAGGATACGAGTGAATATTTGAAACACGACGCCGCAATAATACAAATATGCGACTGTAATAAATCGCTCAACGAGAATATTTAATTCCACAAAGCGTTCAGCCGGAAAAATAACGCTTTCGTTTTAATCAGTTTTTATTTTGGTCACTGATTTGATTTTCAAATTTTATGTTAGTAAGTGCTATTGCGAAATCAATCCACTTAGGCATACTTTATTAAACCGTTTTCAAATATACATGTAATTTTTTATTGTATAAAGTATATTTATAAATATTTATGGGTATAAGTATTTCCATATATGGCGATAACTGCGCATTGAAACTATAAAAATAATTACGTTTCTACGTGGAGAGTTTTAAATAAAAATGGTCGTAAAAGTTACACTTTTTTCCATTTGATATATGAGACCTTATGTTTATGTTTTAGGTTTATGTATAATATACATAAAATGAATGTTTTAAGAATGACTAATCACGCTGGAAATTTCTCCTTTTGGTAATTTTTTTAAATAGTTATATCCCACCTGAAGATGTTGTAATACAACGAAACCTAGGTCGTGGTAAAGAAATTAAAGATAGTAGAAATAATTCTACATCACGTAGTTTCATTTAATTGTGAATAATGAATTTCTACAAAATTAACGCCAAATATATTAAATAATTGTATAATTTATAAAATTCAATGTTTAATAAAAGCTTTAAAAGAATACAAAATTTGCAGGTAATTTAAAGTGTCAAAAAAGCATATATTCCTTAATACGATTAGACTTAAACAATAAAAGTTTGAAGAAATATTAAAATGTATTGATATGATGAAATTTAGGAGTCTCAAAAGTACGAAATTTTTAATTAATTTAATGTGTCAGTAAAGCATATATTTATGTCTTACAACATTAGTGTTCAACAACAACAATAGTTTGGAGGAATATTGAAAAATATTGACATGATGAGCAAACAATTTAGACAAATATTGAAATGTATTGATGCGATTTATTTTGGAATCTTAAAAATACGAAATTTTTAAGTAATTTAATGAATCAAAAGAGCATATGTTTGTATAAAATGAAATTAAGAGCATATGTTTGTATAAAATGAAATTAAGAGCATATGTTTGTATAATATCAGAGTCCAACAATAAGAGTTTTGAGGAATATTCAAAAATATTTATAAAATGAACATACTAAGCAGTAACAGAATTACGTCGGTAAAGTATTTAAAGTATATTTAAGCAATTCAATTAAAATCAAAATATATTCAATATTTCAATAAAAAAAATTCATGTGTTCTGATTTATTAAAATATTTTTTGTAATATTGCTATAGTACAGTTAGATCCATCAATAATTTTTAATTTTTAAATGTTGCATTATCGTAATACAAAGAAACATATTAAGGTTAATAAAAGTTAACACGTACTGCCCATAAATGTTGAATCCTCTACGTATACCTATTTGGTTTTTACTGATAATAACTTTAGATTTGCTTAGGGCTGTTTTATTATTGCTAAAAAACTACTATTGTAATTACGGTTTAATTTTTAATATTTATAATTTTTGCTAAAAGTACAATCATAAAAATTATATATACTTTAAAGGCGTCCACCAAATTTTCACGATAAGCCAAAACCATATTAAATATGGTGCCACATTGAGTATATTAGTAAGGTACAGGTATTCAAATCATTTTCTTAAAAAAATAAAAAATAATACTTAAAAATAACCTCTCTACCAACAAATCAATAACATTAATATTTTATAGTTAATTATCATCAAGGTTATTTTATCAATTAAATCCCATTAAAAATAAATTCAAAAACAAAGACTATGGAAACTAGGTAGAAACTTGTCTTCTACATTTAAAAAGAGTAAACAATAAGTTATGATGAAATTTCAGGGGAATTATTAGTAATAAATAAAAAAAATTATAAAAAAGAGAAAACCTATTAGAAAACACTTAAAAGTAGGAAATTAGTTTTTCGATTTACAAACACAATGTTTTAGACAATTCAATTACAATTATCAAAGATGCGGACCACATTTATAACAAGCACATCTACGACCATCTCTCTCATTTTATAAAATTAGCTGGCCTAAAGAATTAAGTATACCCAATAAAACTTATGGTTACACTATACTACAATAACAGTAAAGGTGAATATTACTAAATATATTATTATTAGGCTCGAGAAGTAACTTATTGCACTACATTTAACACAACAACACATACATCTTGAAATTAATTTTCCGATATAATCAGTGAAAAATGGGAGATAAAAAAATAGTAACCCCGAAGCAATGGAAAACAAAAATCACAGCAACGGTCGCGACTTTCTATTACCTTGTTCCATTTCACGCAACGGAATAAACTTTTGCATGGAACATACTTTATATTAGATTTATTCCTTTGTCGCACTAAGATAACTGGTGTTACATTCCTACAGTTTTGTGAACGACTTTTAAAGATTTTTGGTTTTTCACAACATTTCCCGAAGAAAATTAAATAATACAAATAGGCCACTTCCGATTCCGTAGTACCAAACAATATTGTATCTCAAAGACTACACAACATATCATATTCAAACCAATTTTTGTTGAAAGTTTATTTTGAGTTCTACTATCTTAATTAAAGAAAAGTTATTGGGAATGGGACACACTTATCAAGATCATAGAAGCGTGTATCTCACCAACTAAAAAGGTTATTTTGGAACCCCTATAACATTTTAAAACGCTTACGTGCATTGAATTTTTTTCATCCCACAATTACGTGTGCAATACCCAATACTATATTTTTTTCATGATTCCATTATTTCATTGTATATCGGTTCATAGAAGACAGCTACTATCCAAATTTCTATATCGTGCCAATAGTCTCCGAATAAAACGACCGAGACATACGAATATGTAAACTCCTCCTCCTCCTCGCCTCTGTGTAAAACGGTCGTGACAGACGGACAGAGTATAATTATACAGATTTCGTGTTTACGGAATCCTAAAAAATGTTTGTTTTGGCATGGAATAACTTTTGGTAAGAAAATATGGGCAAGTTATTGAGAATTCCAATTGAATATTAGTTTGCAAATGGAATCTAATTCAGTGATAGAATATTATATTAATCAAATAGATCTCAAGCAGGTCTCAAAAACAAATTTTCAAGAAGTGTTTACAAATCTAAAATTGGCCGAAACCAAAAAAACAAAGGTGCTGGCAAAGGATAAAAATATCCGAAAAGAAATTTCTAATAGAAAAGTTTGCTGATATTATTAAGAAAATATTTCCAATATCAAGAATTTCTTTTTCTATTTTGGGTAGTCCCTTCAATTTGCTTTATTTGTGTAATTGAAAGGTTTAGGCTCTTAAAAGGTTTAGACCTCGTCTTACACAACTTTCTTGAGTTTTACAATTCTATACCTAAATAGGAAAAGAAGAGAACTCTTGTATTAATTTAGCATAGTGGCGTATTGATATGACACGAATCTAAGTTCTATCGTTTTCTCTATTCCCGGAATAACTATAGGTCAAATTGCGAAAAAACAGCATTACTGGTAATTTATTAAAATTAACTGGAAAACTGTTGCTGTGATTCTATCTCCCTCAATTTTGAGATGTCACGATATTTTTACACAAGAGAAAAAATACTAGATAACATATTTAAATTCTAAAAAACACTATTATTTATAAATAGGTTAAAACGGAAATATCAGCTACCTCTAAAATCATTATAAGTGCCTAAATGTATATGCAACCGTTGAATCGCATGTTCTGTCCGTATTCAACAAGTTCTATCAACGAAAAACGGCATTACTAGTAATTTACCTAAAATTAATCGGAAAACTGTAGCTGTGATTCTATCTTCATTAATTTCAAGAACTACTACTAGAAAAAAATAAAGGAAGAAATGCTAGACAATATGTTTCAATTGTAAAAAATAATATTATTTTTAAATAGGTTAAAACAGAAATATTAGCTACCCATAAAATTGTTATATGGGCCTAAATGTATACCAAACCGTTGTATCGCATGTTCTACCCGTACTTAACAAGTTCTATTTTCTTTGTCTTTTCTCCTATTAAATATTTTTTTTCTGTATCATCTATTTCATGTATAGCTAAAATTGGTAAAGTGATTTATCTAACACACTTCATAATTAGAAATTTTTCTGAGTTATTATTTTTTCAACTGTAAACAACATATTCAACAAATTGAAACCTCAAGTTAATTTTAAAATTATTTTAGAGAAAATGAAGAAAAAAAACCTTAACCCAAAGAAATTTGAAAATGCTAGTGACAGGTTTTATATGAATATTTTTAATAATATTACTAAAACTATCTCATATAGAATGCTAAACAAATTGCTCCATGCTTTTAATTGATATTTTTTTGATTTCTACTAATTTTAGAAATATGTGCGACAATACTGTTTCAACCTTTTTTTTCTACCTCAATAAGTTCCTGAAAAAAAGGACGGTGAAGCATAAAAATTCGTAATAGATCATGTAGGGGACTCTTCTCGTTTTCCCTTCGAAAATAAATACGGAACTCTTGAAAATAAACAAAAAGTTTATTGTGTCAAAAGTTGTTAATATCTCAAAAAATATATTGAAAAAATCAGTTAAACTTGAACAATACGGTCAACTAACAAATATATTGCGATTAAATTATATTCAGTTTTTTGTATATGCCAGCACGAATATTAATAATAAAAATAGATCCTCGAAAATGTAACTCATTAATAATGTTAATATTCAAGTATATTTAATCATAAAGTAAGGTAATTCCAAAAATCATTCAACCGGAAACAATAAAACGCACATTGTAACGTTTTTCCGCTTTAAAGTCGTTATTGAATATTTTATTTCATCTGGGATAATTTATACGGCCTTTCAAAATAACATTTTATTCATTGTAGTCAGTATTCGCGGGTCAGATAATTCACAATACAGATAATTCACCGTTCATGAATCGCAAATTACGAATTGGGTGACCGGCAACTAAACTGGAAATTTGAAAGAAATTTATACCAACTATGCTTTGATAAATTGTTCAGCCAAATTATTCAAAAATTCGTTTTATAGTTTCGCAATAATTTTAAATGTTCCCTTCATATCATTTCATTTAAAAAATTTATATTTTTATGACTAATCATTTTAGCATTTAAGTGTTCAAAAAATGGTGAACAGCCCCGAATACAATGGCCCGCTGAACTTTAAAACAGAGCCGGAACAAACTGATATAGAATATCTAAGGACAAATGAACCTGAAAAGATAGCGGGGTGACCTTTGCCCAACAGTGAGATTATTTGTAATAAACATAGCTTATAATCGGGTATTTACCTTCATTAAACATGAAATTTATTTCTTTACATGGGAACTGATAGTTTTCAAAAATATTATTATATATTCATGCTGAATACAGTACTATTATTTGAACAAGCCAACTTTTTTCAGCTGGCGTGTTAAAACAAAGTCATGAAAATCTGACATCATCAATTAATTAAAAGTTTTCATCGTGTGTCTAATTTTAATAAAGCTTAATTTGTGAGTCCACCTTTTCTTAAGGGATTTCAATTCATTTTTTACTTTAGCTTTGATCTATATATGTTTACTAAAAATAATTTATTTTTAAAATTTTTAGGATTAACATTTAATATTGTTTATAGCACTTCGTGATTTGAAATGTAAGAGCTTTCTTTGTACTCTAAAGATAGTTTGCGTAGGTACGGTTTTAGTAATATATTGGGTTAATGTTATTGTTAAATTGAATTAAATGACCTTTTTTGTACTAATTTTTCAATTGCAATTTTAGAAAAACAAATTAAAATCAGTGAAATTATAATTTAAAAATAATTAAAATTTGATTTGAACTGAACAATTAAAATACCTACTGTATTTTCAATACGAACAATTAATTTAAAATTACCGATCAAAACTGTCAGCGGGAATTGATCTAAATGTTTTAAAGGAATATTTACATTTTTGACGAAAAACGTATATTTTTATAAAATTTATGATAAACTCTAGGAATTCATAATACAATAATTTTGATATGAAAAATATACCAAAATTTCATCTATAATTCAAGGAGATTACTTTTTATTGGTTTCACATATTTATTTTTATAAAATTGGTTTTGCCTATCGTTCTTGGCCAATATCGCTAAAGAAGACCAAATTTAAAGAATTCATTCCATACAATTATATCTTTAGTTGAAATGCAAAAAAGTAGCAAAATGCTCATTCCCTCTTCTTTAATTTTGTGTTAAACAATTTCAAATGACGCAATGGAAAAGAAAAATATTTTCAATGAAAAAGATAGTTACATTTCTCATCCATTATGCAAGCAGCATTTTGTGTTTTCACGTGGTTATAATCAAAAACTTATGGAGAGAAAATAAATAATGGAACGCCATGTAGAATGAAAGAAGGAAATTAAATGCTTAACATTTATTTTCTTGACTTTGTAATATAAATCACAATGAAAACAAAATATTTCTTTCTATAATAGGGATCAAAGGGAGTGATTATTTTGCTATCTTACAATACTTATGTAGAATTTAAAAATATAATGTCTGTCCTAGGTTGCTTTGTTATTCCCATCGAGTACTTCTTTGTTCCAAATAATAATTTTCCCATTTCAAAGTTCATATTATATTCCAGTCCAGCAGCTATAACAGTGCAAAAAATTATCTCGAAGACATGACATGAAGAATAATCGCATTAAAATATTAGTTAGGATTATATTTGTTAGGATGTGATTTTTCGGAATAAAAAGTAACCTATATCATTTACCGGGCAAACAAATACCTTTATGTAAAAGACAATTCTTCAGTCCTTTGCTTCGTCTTACGTAAAAGAATTATAGACAAACACAAAAAAGAGGGACAAATAAACGCAGTTACATTTACAATATTAGTCAGGATTATAACATTAGTTAAGTTTATCGAGGAGGAAAGTAGTTTGGGCCATCTCCTGGCCCGCCAACCACCACTTGGCAAAAAATCATACCGATTCTTTGTTCCCTTGTGACATGAAGAAGAATAAACCAATATATTTTTGGCATATATAATATTATAATATTAGTTATAGCTATGTCATTCACCGGCTCTCCCACTACTTCCGTGCATAAATCGCGTCTATCCGTTGTTCCCTTGCGACGTGAAAGAAGGAAAACGAATACATTTTCGCACTTTTAATATTTGTTGGGTTTGTAAAATTATTTATAATAATATTAACCGGATTTTGAAGTAGCCTGGGTCTTTTCCCTGCCCGCTAACCATCGTCATGCAAAAAAACACTTCGATCCGTTGCACTGTTGCAAAGTGAAAGAAGCACAAATGCATTTTCCAATTTTTATTATTAGTTGGGATTGCAATATTACTTAAGATGATATTTCCTGAAATTAAAAGTAACCTACGTCATTTTTCGGTAAGTCATTAATCTCTGGGCAAGTCACGTCGATAGTTTGTTCAACTGTGATGTGAGAAAACAACAAACACATTTTCTCATTCATAATATCAGAATTCTGGTGCTCCTTTATATTTCGTTTATAAAGGTTTAAAATATCACGTCGATAACGTCGCTTCTTTATTCACTTTGTGTATTTTTTAAGTTTCTGGTAAGAGTTTTCCAAAATATAAATATTTTATACTATTTTTTGACATCTCAGCTATCTAAATAAAAATAAAAACGCTATATTTTCTTACTCTGTTGCAACGTGAGTGAAAAACAAACATACTTTTGTACTACATTAGCTAGGATGATAAATTTGTTAAATTGGTTTGTCTATACAATGAGAATACTTAAGAAAAAATTGTTTATAGTAACATAACAAAAGTAATAGTACTAAAAAATATTGTTTTTGAAACATGTGTCTGTAAGCCTGATTACTTGTTCACCTACCACGCAAGAACAGGTAAAATAAATTATTTGAAGAATAAATCTATGTGATTCTATTGGCTATGAAGAAATATAAGGGCTAGGTTCACAAACAACCAACTAAGAAGAAGATACTGCAATTTAGTGATTAATTGTGAACATATTTACTTGATAAAAGTTTAATTTTATTATAGGTAGAATTAGGTGTATTAATCTTACAATTACCTTGATAACGCTTTCTGAAGAGGTTGAAACAATTTAGAAGACAATCATTAGCCACTTTGTCTTATTTGTACGAGTAGATCATTAAGTTCACAGATTCATGATTCTTTCAACTAGATATATGAACAAGGAATAGGAGGTATCCAAAGGTATGTACATATTTTTTGTAAGTTTTATTATTTAAGAATAATTACTAGAATACAAAAATGCATAAAAAATTGAGAAGTCCATCCATAAAGTTAGTTTTGTTTTACATCTTTAGAGGCTTTAGCAAGAAGTATCCAGGAGTTTGTCTTAGCATTTGCAGGATATTGTTTTAGATTTTTCTTCCTTTAAAGGCTCATTTTATAAAACCATGAATCGCTGCACCTCTGTCGATAAATTGAATTATCAGAAATAAAACTTTTTGAAAAGAAAAGGGACAAAGTAGGCAAAACGTTGAAGCAAAAAAAGGGTGTTTCGGCAATTACATTTTTATTTTTAATAGAATATTAAAAACTATTTTGTCACCTTTAATGAAATTAAAATAAATATATGACGAAATCATTTACAATTAAGGTTATCATATCGTTATTGTTAGGTTCCATGAAATACTAATGAAATGCGTGAAATAGTAATAAAATCTGGTAATTATCCCTCAAAGATATTTTACACATTTACTTCTAATTTCCTATTTTGAGAGTAATGTAAAACGTTGTATAAGCACAATCGCAAAACTATCTTTGTCAAAAATTTACAATTTAGCGGAAAAACAAACATGAAGAAGTTTATATTTTGAAACGAAAAATAAATTAAATGTCAATAAAAATGAGCATAAATTAAGGGATATATTAATGAAAAAAATATCTAATTCGTGATCATCACTTATCTCCATCATTCATTATTTATCAAATTATTCATATAAAAACATATGGTGCTTACATACTACCAAGGAAAAATAGTTTGAATTTCATACAAAATAAGTGTTCAAAAATAAGAAGAAAACTAGCACAACTGACGGAAAAAGAATCACTGATTTTTTTTCAAACATTAGAACAAATTGAAGAGTTATTAAAATCACTCTTAAGTCAAAGGAACTCAAGAGAATGAATGATATTTTTAAAGCTTTGACTGAAATATATTACAGGGTTCTTCATCTTGCATATTTCTAGTAGTAGGAATTAATTAACGAATACTGTAAAAAAATATACATGCATCGGCTTCACTGATTCAGCTATAATTTACAACTATATAGAGAGACAACTTAAAAAACACCATGTTCTTTTGGTTTTGTTAGTACTCGTCATCGATTAAAGTAGTATGTGACGATTTGAAAGAAAAAAAAAATAAGACATACTGTGAACAGCGACAAAGCACCACGAGTTGATTGAAATAAATTTATTATTACGACCTGTGTAATTTTCTTTTCCCGAAATATAAGTAGAGATTTTAAATTCAAAGTGGCAAAGTTTGGCTTCGGGTGCGAAAATTGAAACAAATTAAAAAGACGGAAAAAAAAAACAAATTAAAAGACTGAACATTTCATCGAATTTAAATAAGAAATTCCGTGTTGCTTTGATTGACATGGGATTAAGAAAATTCGAATTGTTAACGAAAGTTTCTATTAAATGGGAACTTTCAATTCTGTACATTAAATATAAATAGTTAAAACGAGAGCGGATAAGAACCAAGTTTATTATTGTCAAATGTTTATTGTGGCTTTTTTTAGTTTTGAATTAAACGCAGATGATTCATCGATGTATAAATTTTTGAATAAACTTTTTGACTTTCTCACTCCTTACGTTGTTAGCCCTCGGCTAGTTCAGACAATAAAGATTACGGTGAAATGATACATACTTATATCGTAAAATCATTTCTTTAAAAGTGAACGTCATATATATTATGTTCAATTTATGAATGTTTATATATGCATGTAAAATATAAAGTTAGAAAAAACTTTTGTAACCAAAATACCCATTGAGGTAAATTAAACAAATCTAAACTCTATGTGTTAACTGTAAACAATTAAGAAGTTCCCATTGCTATTTTCATCCTCCATCATTAGACTATCCTGGTTAAAATACAAATGGTTCATTGGGACAAATGAAATGATCTCAAATAAGTGAAATTTACGTTAGCAATTGAGAAGTTCTCTTGGCCACCTTTCTCCTCCAACATCGGATCCTCTTGATTATAAAAACCGAAGGGTTTTTAAGACAAGTCAAACGAGTCCGAATTCAACAGTTTTCCTGTCACACATTTAGTATTTACTTAACGATCTTCCTCCTTCAACATCATATTAGCTCGATGTATTTAAAAGTTTAATGGTATTAAGGTTATTTGCAATAACATTATTTATATAAAAATATATGGTGCAAAACTATTGTACACAAATTTCGAAACTCAGTTTTCGGCCACTTCTAATTACTTTTTCAATTTGACACTTAGCACGTTTATGCCATTAATTAATTTTAATTGTTAAATTATACCAATTCTGAAAGCTAGAAATCGGTACAATAATTAGAAGTTCATGAAAAATGGGTTGTGATACCAGGTCACGCTAAGCAAAGCGTGATAAAAAAGTAATTCGTTCTTATGAAACTACTAGCCACAGATGTTTTAACCCAAGTTTTTCTTTAGTAAATTTATACTTTCAAGAGAAAAGCAGATTATGTTTTAATTGGATCATTTACTGCTAATAAAAAAATTTATCATACCAATTTTTTGTAGTTCAAATCGTGTTAAAAGAACAGTAAATTTTTCTTTTTAGCCCTAATTGCATACGTCTTTTAATTTGCACAAGAATATCATAAAAATCTAGTGAATTACATTTTAATATTTCTGTTAAATTTTCGCTATTTCTCTAAATTTTCGCTATTTCTCTGAATAAAATAAAGACATTTTCCGTAATTTTGATTAGTTCTTTTTCCCATGTGATTTCACAAAAAAAATTTCATTTCAAACAAACTCTCATTCCGCTAATGTTACGAGTGTTTACCAAAGCTTTGCGTACACTGAATCACGCAATAAAACTAAAGCAGTAAAAATGCCAAAGTTTATGTGTTAAATGATTAAGCTTATTGTAAATATTATATTTACAAAATTTTGTTGTTAAATTAGAAATACGATCATTTCTGAAATAAAATCATAAATTACATTTTTCTAATTAATTTTCTTTAAGACGAAGGTGTTTTAAGATAAAATGACGTCAAAGTCTGACCATATGAATTTGAAATATAAAAATCGAAATATAAAAAATTTGTGGAAAGCGACACTATTTTCAATATGTTTGGTATTTGAAGATAATGTGTAAATACCAATTGTTTTGTCACCTTCCTCTCCTTTTTCATCACATTATTTTATTACCTTGCCATTGAATAAAATATTTTTTTTGAATTCGTTTAGAACATAAAACGGGTACCAGAAAGTGTATACCTCGCTGTCTATTTAAGAAAAAATTATAAATATTAACACACCATTGAAAATAATTGAAATCCATTCTCTGATGGTAATTAAAATTTATTGACTAATTTTTTTTGGTTATTTGTATAGATACACAATTTTTTATTTTATTAACTTTTAAGAAATTGATAATTTATACTAAATATTATACTGTTAAACATTTGCTTCATTAATCGGTTCAATACCAAAATTTGTAAATTTTGTATCGACACATCCGATTGACAGTTACAGTTGCTTATTACATATGAAGTGATATCAAAAAGGATTAAAGAAAGAGAAAAACCGAAATATTACAAAGAAATAATTACTTCAAATAAAACAAACAATAGATGAAGCAAATACAAGAGAGATATCATAATTAACACCTCAATGTATTGTTAAACTTTCTTTTATCACATCCAACTCAATGTAAGTGATTTATCACCTAGGAAGCCCCATTCTCAAGAATTAAAGAAAGAGGAAAATATAAGTTTTCCATCGGAAATACAGAAAACTAAATAAAATAATGATTTTTAAATTAATAATTTGAATCATCCAGATAGGCTAATTTCTTGCTTTTAATATTCTATTTGTAATTTTCTGTTTATGTATAATGTTTAAAATAATTTAGCCCATAAATTCATATATTAAATAAAATGAAGTTTCAATAAATGGCAATCATATTCAGTTTCAATTTATAAGTCCAAATAAAATTGATAAATTGAATTTTTCACTCACTGGAAAATGTCAATTAGAAATTACATATAAAATGCGCGTCAAGTTATTAATTAAAAATCTATATTTTAAAGTGAACTCTCATCACATAGAAGCAGCTCTCACCTTTTTAATCGGAACACGTGAAAAGAACTTTTTGTAAAATCTTAAATTAAATTAAGTGAATCAGAAAACTTATCGAATTAAATATTTTATTTGGAATAATTGAGTCGGTCTCCAATGAATGAGTAATGAAAATGTCTCTTGGCTTCTATTGCTAGTAAGAAAATATTAATGGAATTTGAAAGTAAATAGACGCATATATATGAGAATAAATTTTGGAGTTTCCAAAATATACTCAATATTGGTTTGTTCATCAAATTAATAAAGGTGCTCTATAGTTATGCCCGTTGCCTTGTCTTTCATATGCGTTACAAATAGGAACATATAATAATTATATTGATACAGAAATCCGAATAAGGAAAGGAGCATTAGAGCGAAGTATGTTAAGTTGGAAACGATTAGATAAAAGACGGGACAATAAAATCAGCGAAAACAAAATTATAGATTCATTCAATTAACATAAATGAATGTAATGGAAATGGGTTGATCACGCAGCAAGGATGAACATAGATTCTTAAAAAAATGGTTAATAATCAGATCAATTGAAAACATTAATATAAGAGGAAAGGCACTTTAACTTTGTTAATCAATGTTGTTAAAGAATTATATTTTTATTCAATGACTTGGGCATAGTTTTTTTTAAACTACCAAATTACCAGACACGTTAAGTATTCGAAATAATCAATTTAATTAAGGTAATTTCACAAACTTATTAGTTCTTAAGCTATTTGTGAATAAATGTTTCAATCAGTTGGAAATATTAACACTTCATTATAACATCTGTAATTCAGTATAGCGTAGAATCAATAATATTATATTTTCGAGTCTATTTACTCAAATACAATCATTATATAAAAATAAATATATTATTCAAATATGGTTGACCACACAATAAAATTATTAAATTTTGTAAGCGTTCAGCCAGAAACAGTAATGCTGCCATTGTGGAAGTTTTTCATTTTCCTCTTTGAAGATTCTTTTTAATATTTGATTTTCCTTTTAGCAATCCATGCGCAATTGGAAAAAATATTGTGACAGTTTTTTTTTCTTGTAAATAAGATAATTCATGATTCAGTGTGCCCCAAATTATGAAACAAGTAATGTAGAAAAGTTAAAAATACCTATTTGAAATTAAGTACATACTTCTTTCATTTTGTTTTGTAATTGGAAATTGTTTTTACCAATGTCATGTGATATTTTTTATATCGGACTTCTTCAAATGTTTCAAATGTAAAGCTTTCTTTTCTACATGACACAGAATTTTCCTAAATTAAATAAATGAAATAAAATTTTACAAATGTGAAGTGAAAATAATATAATATTATTGATAAGAGGATTTGTAAATAAAAAGATTGTTTCATTGTTTTTTTTTAATTCGATACGTTTAAAAGTACTCCGTGGATATTAGTTGCATAGATAGGCACAATCTGAGGTAGGTACTTATTTCACTTATTTGAGTTGATAATATAATAAAGTTCTATGATTGCCATAGATTATATAGATTCATTCACACCCATGAACTGTGTTCGGTGATATTTTTTTTATTTTAAGTGGGAAATTTCAAAAAGTTACCCTCAAAACCAGTTTAAAGAACAAAGTAATACGCCTAAAACCTGATTTTTAAACTCAAAATTATTTGCATTGTGTAATAAATTTAACTTAATTTATTTTAGTTGCTAATCACGTTTTCTGATATTCAAAATTTGTAACATAAGAGCTTTTGCGGGCTTATGTAAATTTAGCTTGTTTAAAAAATTATTGAATAATACACGGTGTCCAGTGACAGATTTCAAAGTTTGAAGAAACATAGTTTCTGAACCCAACACATAAGAGGGGCGTGGGGGACGTCGCTAGAAGCGCAAGCGGTGTGGATGAGATGTTTTAGTAGCCATGGAACATTGGAGTGGAGAGCACCACGCTTTCGCCGTCGAGGCGTACATTTCGAGTGGATTTTGCGCTGTCTGTAGCACGCCGTCGATTTAATAATCGTTACAGTATTCGCCGATTACGTGATGGACCATCGATCAACCTTATTCAGTCACGGGTAGCAAGGTTCGGAGCTACAGGATAAACATTGAATAGGCCCAGGCCAGGACCTACACCATTGGTAGCCACGGTTGAAAATGTCGAGCGTGTTATGGTTTCTGTCGTTGAAAATCCCCGTTTATCACTGCGTACACGTTCATCGATATTGGGAATTCCGAAATCAACTTTACAGGCAATAATGCAAAAAAAGCCCAAGTTCCATCCATATAAAATTCAAATTGTTCAAGATTTACACAATTCTGACTTTGAATTAAGAAAAACTTACGCGGAGGTGATGTTGTTGAGATTTCGTACTGCTACCCGGATGGGCAACATATTCTTTAGTGACGCTCACTTTCACATTGGAGGATATGTGAATAAGCAGAATTTTCGTTACTGGGATGTCCAGAACCCAAGATAAATGCATTAAGAGCCTTTACATAAGCCTAAAGTAACAGTCTGGTGTGCCATGTCTGCATCTGTAATCATAGGGAATTATTTCTTTGAAAATCAACGTGGCCAAACTGTAACTGTGATTTCGGAGAGATATGCCAAGATGTTAAATGACTTTTTCAGAGTAGAATATATTATATATTATATAGATACTTAAAATCCGTTGTTTACAAAACAAATCCGAGCACTGTGACACAACTTAAAGAAAATATTCGAGCCGAATTTAGTAGGATACCCCAGTCGCTCTGCAAACGCGTTTTTGAAAACATGCGTGCTAGACCCGAAGAGTGTGTAAAACTCGATGGCCGCCATTTGGAAAACGTGGTTTTTAAAAAATGAAATCCGCATTTGTTGTTATAAAGTTAAAACAAACCTATTTTGTATTAGAGGTGTAGTTTTTTTTACAATTTTTCAAACATTGAAATCTGCCACTGAACAACCTGTATAATTGTCTCATATCGTCACCCACGTACTTTTTTACCACTAACTAGATAAAAATTTACGAATATGTGTTTTTAACTCACAGCACGATAACATAGTATACAAATAAAATTTTGCAAAACCTGATTATTTTATAACTAAAGTATTATTATATACAACCTGATTATTATATAACTAAAGTATGTACATTTTAGTTTCGACCAAGACATTAACAGAAAATCACAAACTAAAGCAAAAAATTAATAGCACTTAATAGAATAATTCAAACTCTTACTTATAAGATCTTCGTTTATTATATAAGTGCCTTAACCGTTCTCATTTAATGTATTTACAAATATTCTCTACGTACGGGATGCTGATACCACAAGTGTCATGTGGCAACTGCGTGTTAATCTAGTGGGCGTTATTAAGTTTTAACTCCAACCTGTACTTTGTAATTATATGAAAAGTCAGGATCTTAAAAATTACGATTCCAAAATCTCAGTTAATGATTCCATTAATGGTTCCAAAATCTCATTTAGCTAATAGGGCTATCCCCAACTATTAATCACCAAAGCTAGTCCACAAGTATGTAATTTATTTCGGAGAATATAAATGTTCGATATTGATTCTGATTTAATTAGAATATTATTTTATATTTTGTCTGACACTACAAATAAATTTTACTTCGTTTTTATATTCATATAGTATCATGCCTATTACCTTCGTAGAGATCTACATTCTGGCAAAAAATGCTGGAAATCTGATTTTCCATTTACTTTTCACAATGCTTATAATCCTTAAATATTATATAAATATATATTTATAAGTTGTAGATAGAGCATATATCCTGGTTATTTATATTAAAAACAATTTAATACTCTTTTGCGCATTCACATGTATAAGATATCTTATTCATATCTTATATATATATATTATAATAAGAGGGTTGTCTTCATATACATTTTGGTTTAAATTGGATTGCGATCCATTTTGTTTCTTTCATACCCTCGCAGATTATCTTTGCGCACTGTCTATAAAAATACGTTTTAAAATAATACAAAGAAAATTGGAAAGGCGTACGCATGTCATCTTCGTGAAAATACACGCAAACGTTTTTTTTTTATTTTCACTTTATTGGTATATTCGTAATTTTTTTCTTTAATATCATGTTACTTTAAATCCCTTTCTGATATTATGCTATGTATCACACAATTTATTTGTAATGGTTTGGGATATAATTAATTTCTTATATATATATATATATATATATATATATATATATATATATATATATATATATTTCATTAAAAAATAAGGATAACCTGATTAAATACATGACTTATAGGATATTTTACCTTTCTAAAAATCCCAATTAATTTAGAAAAGCCAGTTTCAGATCAATTTATTTAAAGAAAAGAATTTTCGAAAGATGCCAATTAAATTGAGGTGACTCTATACAATGTACAAGGATTTAAGACCCTATTTACCAAAACGAATAAAAGGTTAGATATATGCACCCTCAATACTTATACCACTTCCATACTATTACGAAAATTGATTTTTTTGAAACATTTTTGTTTTCTTTAAATTTTTTCTTGAATCGTTATATAGTAAATAAATATTAATTATAAAGAAATTTTGTTGTCATTAATAAACATATATCTTCTCGATCACAAAGGACTTTACTGACTTATGAAATAATAGAAACAAAGACATTAAGAAAGTTGAACTGCTACAATGTATAAGCGATTTAGCGTATATGTTCATTAACGAAAATTTACATAAATTTAAAGTGATGAAAACTATTTAGAAATCCAATAGTATAAATGGCCTAAATATTTAACAGAAATGATATAAAATTTTAGTATGATTTTTATACGAAGTAATATTTGCTGATTGTATATTTTTTGGGTGTATTATTTTAATCACTTTTATTTTGTATTTTTAGAACTAAATTAATACCAACCATAATTTTTAACTGTTGTGAAAAAGATTATATATATAAAATATATATAAAATTTTACTGACAATTTATTTTAAGAAAACAATATTTTTGAACCGTTTCAGTTATCCGAAATTAACTATAATTTATTATTATTGTGCACAAAAGTAACTTAATACCCAAGTAATATTAAAATAATAAAGAGATTTAATATATTATGAATATTTAAGCGATTATATATATCTATTCCGAGATCGCAAAAAAAAAGTTACCATTTTCTTACCACACAACCGGTATTGTACACAAAATCATTGCGTTTAATGGAAAATATGATTTCTACAGAAATAAATATAGTAGATATTTCATGTTCCATTTATAAGTAGTTAAAAAAATAAATAATTGAAATCTATGCATGAAGCCTTGTCATTCAATTATAGTGCCCTTGAGGATCAATTAAGCTTATCTTTTGACCGAATAAAACATTCAAATATTTCATGTTTGATATTTTAGGAAAATAGTTTTTGAAATTAATAATTTCTGAGCAGTGAACGAAACTGTAACACGATTCTTACTATTCTGAAACTGAGTAAACACGTTCAGTGAGAGGGTAAACTCGTTCCTTTTCGATATCGGTAATGCCAGTTCACTGTTTTTGGCATCGATCTAGCGAGTTCACTGTCTAACACCGAGTGCATCTTTTCATTAATTACGTTTTATTTTTTATCACTTATTAATATTTTATTTGAATTGATACAATACGCAAATGTTGACGTATATAATCAATGTAATATATCAAGTGTATATGGGTAGCGTTAAATTTTATTTACAATTTTTTTAAGAAACGGTCGAGAAATTTCTTGTTCATTTTCTACTCAGTTTGATGTACAGAATCACTTGATGAGTATAGAAATAAAAATGAATAATTTTATTATAAAATTATTAATGATTCGCGGAAATAATACCATATAACATACATTTAATAATTATTATAAATATATTTTAAAATTAGATAAGTTTTCACTTCTATCGTGTGGGCATAAGCACCCACCAATTTTTTTCTGATAACAAACTTTGACCGTTAAAAATTAAAAATAATTATATCCTTAGTCATAATTTATTCAAAATACATTGAAAGAAAGATATCAATGCCAAAAAAATTATATATGTATATTTTTTTTAATTATTAAGTCAAAATTTCACAGCTTTCTCTCTTGAAATTTTTATTACGTACCAGTACACTTATTTATAATTCAAACTTATCACTGTATCTAACTGATATTGTTATGTAGGCAAGAATACGTAATATTCCTTGATCGTTAATTACTGTTAATTTTTTCAGTAGTCTTTCCAAACCCACTATTGAATAAAATATATAACCTAACGCTTTAAATAGGGTACGTCGATATTTTCGTAGCTACCATAAACAAGATCTCGAATTGTGGACCCAATTCGATTTCCATATTTCTTTACTTCTATTCTCCACAAATAAATCAACTTGGATCATATACCACTTTACTTACAAATTTTTTTTCTAATGTTTTTATTCTTTTTGGGAAGCTCCCTCAATTCCTTGTTCAAATTTGTCCTTTCAGATTAATTCCTACTTCGACGATCGAACTTCGCCACTTACAAATTTAAAAGCTTTTCCTTGTCTTTCGACGAATATAGCCTACGCAAACACGCCTTGAATAATATATTTGCTTTACATTATCGTCCCCGCTTACGATCATTACTTCGATATTTAATTGATTTAGTTTCAGTTATCATTGTAGTGTAGTATGAAAAAAATAGTTAAAGAAAATACGAGAAAAAATCGAGAAATGAGAGTTTTTTCTTATCATTCTTCATTGGTTTTACAAGTTTTTTATTTTCACAATTATACTTAAAAAATTATTGTGGAACTAAACTAGTTCACCACTAATCTCAGGAAGGAAAAAATGGAGTTAGGCATAAAAACAGGTAAGCTGTTACTATATCAGAATACGGCTGTAAATGTTCAAATGTACATGTCTGAATGTACAAACTTGTAAACACAATAGCCCAACTATTATTACTATCAAGTGTATAATTCCAATATGTTAATATTACTTTTGTTCCGCATACCATCTACTTCGTTCGGTGTCAATAATTTGTACCTTTTGGATATTTGCATAGGTTGGCTTTCTTTTCATTTGTCGTTTAATTAAGTGCTGCTTGCGTAAATACGGTATTTGCATCAACATTCACTGATTTATTTTTTATATACTCTGAAAATAAACTAAAATACTGGAAACCAACAACCGAGAAGTGCGTCAGTTACTCGTGGTGGCCTTGTATATTTTCAAAACCCTTTCTTATTATCAGATGTTTGAACTATATTCTAAATAGCTGCATATGCATTCAACTGTACTGTTAGTGGTTTATATAACGTTTCAAAATTTTCCTATTTTCTTAACGATCAATTTTTTAACATAGCTTTCCAATTTATATGATGTATTCACATCAAAAAGCTTTCACTTAATAGACGTTGCTCAACAAATTCCTGACTAGTATAAATATTGAAGCGTCAAAAGAATTAAAGAACTTCATTAAAATATTAAATAATTGTATACTAAATGCATTTATTCTACTAACGATTATTACTTCAGAGCACAAAATATAACTGGAAACGTTAAGTTGGCATGGTACGCGCGCCAAGGACATGATCCCCGTATCACATGTTACTCTCTGTGCGATGGCGTAGAGTTTAGTCGCAGATCGAATGCGATAAGGGTAGAGTTCCGTTATTCATTGTTCATTAGAGTCTAAAAATAGAAAGCGTGTTTTTATATATAAAAATAAAACCAGCAAAAAAACTTTTTCAATCGAGGAACTAATTGCTTTAGTCCATAAGTTAATTGTAATATATTTTGTTGTCAGTGCACCAGTATGCATCTCTAGTGTAGGATACTTGAGTGCATTATCGCATAAGTATCGATAAAGTTAATATGTTTGGAAATTGCAATCTTAATGAAATAACAGTTTCAGGTTTTGAAACAGTTAAATTTGTATAATAATTCTAGATCATAATAATGTTATGAAAGTAAACGGCTGATACTTTTTTCATTCATTTTATAAGGTATAATAAACAATAAATAAATCATGATAAATTGTCAAGTATGCGTTGTTTGAATAATAAATACAACTAATGAAAAAAGTTCTCGTTAAGAAAAAAGTAATTGAGTGTCTGTAAATATGTATGTCTAGGTGAACAAATTTTGGTTTTATTACTCGTAGTAATACAAAAAAAGACGTAATTTTAAAATCGAGACGGTATAATTTGGTCCTCACATAAATTTTAAATCTGAATTGAACGGGGTTTTTTTCATTTACATTATTTTTATATCTTAAAGGCTGCTCTTTAATACAAAAAATGGATTGTAGCGATTAAATGGAAGAACTAGTTTCCAATATGGACGCGCTGTAAAGCATAAAGTAGAACTGTAGAAAATATTCATACCCAAAAGAAGTTCCTATTTCTACACATAAGCATTATCAAATTTTAAACAGCGATGACATAGTAATATTTTTCGCATCCAACGGGTCGTCCCTTTGGAACAATTTAATGGCTTTGTAGACGTAAGGAGTGATTTAAATGGTGACTATCTGGCAGAAGCTAAAGAGGTTTTTGTATTTTTGGTTGTGATCATTAACTCAAACTGGAACTCAAACCCTAGGTTTGACAGGGAAAAAATTGCATTCAAGGCTTTGAATATTTTTATACCTACAAAGATATTTGATTTGATTTCTTTCTGTTAAAACAAAAATGTTGCTTGAAATAATCATATAATCAATTTAATCAAAGCGTTCATTTATTTTATTTAATGAAACACCTTAATAATAAATTGGCAAAACTGTAACTAATTAATGAATATATAAGATTTTTTGTGAAATATTTTGTCAAAATATCTCGTTGTGAGCAAATAAAACTATAATAATTTATATCAATACGAACCATAAAATGTTTGAAAATCTGATGCGACTTAGAAATTGACGACCCTTGAGTGTTATATTTAAAAAAAAATATAAAAATTTTACTCCGTTTATTTTTATTTTTTATTTATTTAAAATACATGTACACATTATTGTTTCGTTGTGTTAAACGCCGATAATAAACTTTTTTACTCATGAACATAAAATTTTAAATTAATTTTTTCTAAATACAAATTTAAAAATATCAATTAATCCATTATGCCGCTTTAACTACATATCACGGTGAGTCAAGAATCAATTTATGAACAACTCTAATATTTTTAGCACATTTGTTGCGAGTAGGATAAGTATATGTAACTCAAGCCTGCGAAAACGAGAATGCACTGACCACCTCCACCATGATTTTGCGCAGAGGTAGGAGCGTGTCCGTAATATGATAGGCACGATTAAAATTCATTTGTTTCAAATGACTACATATCTTTTCAAATAGTTTCGCGATCATACCGGCTGTCTTTTTTATGTTGATCTGCACTTAATTTTACATATTTTAATTTAAGGGTATAAATTTTAGATCACATATGCCATGTTTTACAAACGCGTTCACTGTTCCTCTGGTATAATATATCTTCAAACTTCAAAAAATATTTTCTGTAGCCAGTATTAAAATTAATTTTGATATTACTTTAATTACATTTTAGGTCAAAAGGTAGTAAAAACTGATATTTCCTGCTTGTGTCCTTACCTTTGTAGTTATCTCACTTATTTTTTGTTGTTGTAAATATTACTCTGCATCTTTTTATCATCTATTGTTTCATTGAAATCCGTTTACCCAATCAGAAAAGATTTTAAGATATTAATTTATATTGTATTATAAAACAACAACAAACAAATACCTAGCTGTCCAACATATAAAAAATACAAATTGTATAATGTGTCTATGTACTTCATTCACATTTTCCCACAGACAAACATTGGCGAAATGATCATGACCAGAGGTGAAATATGGATTGGTGTGGAAGGCGTAGGTATTTAAGTAAACAATCTGAGTATGCACAGATATAATTTTGAATCGTTTTTCGTGTTTAATACTTTTTTGTATGTTGTGTATTTTTTATACAAACTTACTTCAATTTTAAAATTTGAATCGGTTAACAATATTTGTATTTTAATTTCTGTCACAGGTTTGGTATTCATCTGTTTAAATTTGATCATGGTTTTGATATTGTCCACAAAACTTATATAACATTTAGTTCTTACTTTATTGGAGTCAGTTTACCCAATTATAAAATATACGATTATTTATTATTGTAACATAATGATAAAAATAGGCCTAGCTACTTAATGATAAAAATAGTAATTACAAAAATGTATTGTGTGTCTAAAGTAATAAATAGTGCTACGTGTATTCTAAATAACGTAATGAAAGTTTTCATCCGGACATACATTGGCGAAATGGAAGAGGTCGGAAGTGAAGTATAAAGCAGTGCGGGAGGGGTAGGTCCTTAAGTAATTAATTTGCATGAGGACATATATAGTGGTTGGTTCTTTTTGAACATAACATTGTATTTTAAATAAACTTATTTTATTTCCCTAATTAATTAAAATTTTCAATCAGATAATCATACTTGTATCTTATTCACTGTAGTAGGTTTAGTATTAAGGTGTTTAAATTTGATCAGTACGTTCTTTATTGCTTATAAATATTATACATCTGTGAAGTTAACCTATCTTTATATTAAAAGTGAAAAGGTAAATATTATTTATAGTAATTTGACGACAGTAATAGTATATAATATTATTATTATCGGTATTTTGTGTTTGTGACCATCTCAGGTATTAAATCAATTTGGAAAATGTTTTTAACTAAACATGAGAATGAATTAGAAATAACCTTTAGTTTTTATTTCGTGGTAATTGTTTTATTGCATCAGAAAAGACACAATTTATTATTTTCAAAAATTCATCCATTCATTTATATATATTTATGTGTTATTTTAATAAGTAACCCTAATGTGGGCAGACGCAAGAGGGCAGGCAAAGTTTCCGATCGTCTTCAGCACATAACATTTTCAATGTTGTATTTATTTATTATAAGCTTCGTTTTTTCCCTCAAATCGTCTAGAAAATATAGTCCATTGAAATGTTACAATTTAAGGACCGAATATTGCATTTTTTAGAGGACGCAATTTTATTTTTGGGACATGTGTGGGTTGTCAATAGAAGCTTAACCTTAAGTTTGTGGGGTCGCCACACTTGTCCCCCGGCCGCCATCTTGGAAAAAGGGGTGAAAACACTTTGTTCGCGATATCTCGGAAACTATGCGTTTTACAAAAAAAATGTTAAGTCATAATTTGTAGCAAATTGTTGCCTACAAATATGTTTATATAACTTTTTGCCCTAAATGCAAAAAAGTTAGAAAATTTTTACATGTGGTACGTCTACATGTGGAAAAATATGTAGCATAACTAAGAGAATAAAATGAGGTAGAAGAAACAGCTGACCCTACATATAATAATAATAGTCGTAGCAGGCCTCCTTTGTCTACAAACTATAACTCAGACCTTTTCTACCTGCTTAACATTCGATAAGTTAAATTTGGTAAGTTCTATAGTAAAGAAAAGAGTTAGGAATGAATAAATAAAGTTGGACAAATTTAACAAAAATTTTGTAAGAATATATTTACAATAAAAAAAAACTAAAATAAGTTAAACATTTCGTTTCGACCGGATTCTCATCAGCATTGCCGAACCCGGTCAACTTTGGAGCACTGTAACAGCGTTTTAAATGAATAAAATTGAAAAAATTATAGGGAAATTTTTTTTCAAAAGATAATCTAGATAATAAGAACATTATAAAAATGGTCTTTTTTGCTCTTTAACTTTTTTTTGTACATTTTACAATAAAATTACCTCAGACCAATCTTGTAGATTATCTTTTGAAAAAAAATTTCCCTATAATTTTTTAAATTTTATTCATTTAAAACGCTGTTACAGTGCTGCAAAGTTGACCGGGTTCGGCAATGCTGATGAGAATCCGGTCGAAACGAAATGTTTAACTTATTTTAGTTTTTTTTTATTGTAAATATATTCTTACACAATTTTTGTTAAATTTGTCCAACTTTACTTATTCATTCCTAACTCTTTTCTTTACTATAGAACTTACCAAATTTAACTTATCGAATGTTAAGCAGGTAGAAAAGGTCTGAGTTTTAGTTTGTAGACAAAGGAGGCCTGCTACGACTATTATTATTATATGTAGGGTCAGCTGTTTCTTCTACCTCATTTTATTCTCTTAGTTATGCTACATATTTTGCCACATGTAGACGTATTGAAAATTGCGGATATTATTTTCAGTTCAATCAGTTGAACTGTGAGTTTTGTGTGGTGAAATTTTTATTTAGTTATAAGCGTTGCGCCATTTTTAAAGCGTGAATCATGAGTGATTGTTTTATATGTAAAAAACCTTTTGGGGACATTAAAGTTCGAACTGTGAAAGCTAGCGGAGTGAAAACTTTGCTTGAACGAGCAAAATTCAAAAACGATGTGGATAATGAATTATTTTTACAAAGTGTTTCTGAAGTAACTGTTCATATTCCCTGCTATCATTATTATATTGATAGTCGAACAGATAATATTGTTCGTCGTCTCAGCTGTAGCAGTTCATCATCTTCAGTATCAGAAAATCTAGATACTGATTTTTATTTCTCAAACAATTGCTTTATTTGCGGCGAATTATTCCAGGATCAGAGTGACTTGCGTCAAAGCCGTCAGAGGAAAATATGTAATGTACGTCATGAAGGTACAAAAAAAGCATTTTGGACCTTGTTCTGAAACGTTCTGATGACAAGGCAAAGATCATTGCTGATTGCGTAGCTAATGTTTCTAGCTTAGTCAATGTTGGAGTTAGGTATCACAAGGATTGCAGCAAGCAATTGTACTCCAAAAAATGGAGTGACGAAATAAGACATGATGAGCGCAAAAATAACATTGACAATGCTATGGAGGATGTTTTTGCTTACTTGCATGAGAATAGTGAAGAGTGCCAATTTCAACTTGCGGATTTAATGAAATCCATTAAAGGAGATTACATTCCAGAGAAGCGTATGGTTATTGAACGATTAAAGGCAAAGTACAAGGACGAAAGAAAAGCATGCAAACATTTGGATGCCACTACAAGCTTCCAAGCCTCCAGCACCCCCCGATCTCATGAAATTAATTTTCTGCAAATGCAAAGGAAACTGTGGAAGTATGTTTGGCTGCAGAAAAGCAGGCCTGAAATGCTCTATAGTACGCCTCCATTGTTCTGGCGAAACATGCAGCCACATTATCGAAATATCAAAGTTAATGGAAGAAAATGAATTTGAAGATGAACTTCCAACAATGACTCCAATTTTAACTCCTGTCATTCCTCAAACTTTCACATTTGACGTTGATTTAGGTTCTGAGCCACAGCCTGGACCATCGAAGAAAAGTCGATTAGAGTAGCTAGCTAATAAGTGATTAAAAATATTATGATGTCGAGGATTACCTTATAAGCAAGATGTCCGTGGAGTAGGCCTACTGGGGATACTACGTAAAAAAAACACGCCTACAGACTCTACCTCATAGGTGGCAGGGAAAAGAGTTAAGAATGAATAAGTAAAGTTGTACGAATTTAACAAAAATTTTGTGTATAAAAAAAAAATCTAAAATAAGTTAAACCTTTCGTTTCGACCGGATTCTTATGAGCATTGACGAACCTGGTCAACTTTGGAGCGCTGTAACAGCATTTTAAATAAATGAAATAAAAAAAAATAATAGGGAAAATTTTTCCTCAAAACATAATCTACAAGGTTGGTCTGAGGTAATTTTCTTGTAAAATGTATAAAAAAAATTAATTTAGGGCAATAAGTTTTGTATTCATATTTGTAGGCAAAACAATTTGCTACAAATTATGACAACAATTTTTTTGTAAGACGCATAGTTTCCGAGATATCGCGAAAAAAGTGTTTTCACCCCTTTTTCCAAGATGGCAGCCGGGGGACAAGGGTGGCGGCCCCACAAACTTGAGGTTAAGCTTATATTGACCCTCCACACATGTCCCAAAAATAAAATTGCGTCCTCTAAAAAATGCAAAGCTCATGTAACATTTTAATGGACTATTAGAATACAATAGAATTTGAATCTGTTGGTATTATTTATACTTTAATTACTTTGGTATATATATACATATATATATATATATATATATATATATATATATATATATATATATATAAAACAAATAAAATAAAAGTTGATCAGTTTTTCTAATAAAATAACTGTGGAATTTTAGTCTCAGTATCAAGACTACTAAATAGAATTAAAACACAGGTAAATTCATTAAATAATTTTACTCTTATTAGAAAATGTGTCATTGTATAAAGCCATTTCCGTTCCCAATATCAGTTACATTGTAGAAGCATAGAAAATATATTTGCGTATTTACGAGAATTTCAATTAGTCACACTGATAATACTGCAAACATTAGGCACAGGTAGGGCATGGCAGTCCGGACGGTTTTTCTTGGGTTTGTAATTACATTAGTAGGTACATTCTTTTCGTCGAGGGGGGGGAGTCAAAAAAATATTTAATCATTTTTAAATTACGACTACAATCGCCGTGAATTTTTCAAAATTTTACAAAATGTTATTTTAAACTTTTACGATAAAAACGTTTATGCAGAAAATTGTTTCTAAATCGATTAAACCGTTATGGAGATAAATGAGAACATTCTTTTGCACTAAAATATTGGAGCCCCCTCTGGCGAGCTAACATCATAAAACTAATCGGCTAATCGGCGAGGGTCCTTAGATAGAAAGGAACCTCGCCGATTAGTCCCAAAAATTCTGCCGAAAATGCTGTTTAAATCGATCAAACCATGTTGGAGGTAAATGGGAACATTCATTTGCAACAAAATGTTACAACTACCCTGGTGCGCTAACACCATAACGTCTATCTGAGAACTATCGCCGATTAGTTTCAAATGTTTTGTAGAAAACCGTATCTAATCGGTCAAACGTAACGGGTATCGGTCAAATGGTTCGGGAGATAAATGGGAACATTCGTTTATTGTGCAACAAAATGTTTATTGTGGCATGCCCTGGTGAGTAATCACCGTACCAAATATCTTAGGACCACTGCAAATGAATTATACATAACATTTTACAGAAAACCGTATCTAAATCAATTGAGCCGTTTTGGAGATAAATGGAAACATTCGATTCTACACACAAACAAACAACCACCGTTTCGCGTGGATAAAAATTACGTATTAAAAATGAACTCAACTTTTGTTATTGCCTATTTGGCTGCAGAAGTTATTAAAAAATTTCTTCCATATTTAGATTCCTGTAATTTAAAAAAATGAACAAATGTACGTCAATTGTTATGTATATGTAGGTTTTTTTATTTTTAATACATAGATTTTTACACATTCGTGAATATCGGTATTCGCATGCAAATACGGCCTTTTTAAATTAGACGTGTCATTTGAAAATTAAATGACAATACGTGTTTTCCCAGAGCGTGCGTAATGGAACTGGTCTTTAATACACACGTCACTTAAACAGATTGTAAAAAGCAAACCTTTTTTTTAAATTTAATATTCCGCTATTCCAATTCCATTATTAATTAGAAAAATAATTGTATTTTTGTTAAATAATGTTTGATTAATATTATAATTTAAAATTGTGATGAAGATTGTCCGTGTAGGACAGAAGAACCTCGTTGTCTTATGTAAATAAAAATAGTGTAGAGAATGGTATTTGTTTTGGTCAAAAAGATATATTATATGAAATTATTTTCTTAAGCAAAGCAAAATTGTATTTGATAGAACACCTAAACTTTTTATCGATATAAAACAAAGAACGTATTTATCTATTATTCTGTGCATTAAACCGTGTACATTTGAAGAGTGTTTCTATAAGAAATATAGTTTTATATTTGACTTTCACCTGTAAAATTATGCAACCCGTATATATCACCCATTTCACTTGCTCACATTCTTGACTTATATTCCAGTAAAATTATTTAATCCATTTCTTCCTTAATTTTGTTTAAAAACCATTAAATACCGAGTAATCGACCGAATAGCATACCGTCTTAGAAGTTAAGATGTATCCGTCATTTTTATAAACATTTCAACATTTACAAACATTTCAATGTCTTGTGAATCGTTAATATTAAACTTTTTTCTATACAGAACTCAATTCCCCGCAATTTCCCTCTAGTAGTAATCATCGGTTTAAAGTTGTAGTGTTTAAATTTTGAAAAAAAATATTTATTCAATATTACTTTACAAATTACTAACGAGAATTACTATTGCAAACTACATCTGGTTTATAAAACTTTCTGAAATTAGTCGATAATAACTTAATTCTTAATGAAACGGTTGTAAAGTATCCACAAATTTCACTAACGTTAGTAATATCTATTATATTTCAGCAAGAAGAAGCCTATTTACAACTATACAATCAGTTAATAGTCAATTACAGAATAAAATCACATTCATGCCCAGAAGCTCTAAGCCAAAAATTTGCGACGTGAAAATTACTGTTGCACTTTATTTGGTTTCATAAATGACATAATTTCAAAACTAATTGTGTTTTGGTTAATTTAACGCTTGACGGAAACTTGTATGTGTTAT
Source organism: Druceiella hillmani (assembly GCA_039881145.1). Classification (NCBI taxonomy): domain Eukaryota; kingdom Metazoa; phylum Arthropoda; class Insecta; order Lepidoptera; family Hepialidae; genus Druceiella; species Druceiella hillmani. The sequence goes on from JAYKKI010000132.1 coordinate 2,038,407, forward strand.
AAACGTCGCGCAAATTAAATCAAACAATTCATCTCCCTTCATCATCAATCAATCACAATTCACTGACGAAACAATATACATCATTTAATTATTTTTTATTTCTAAAATAGATCAAAGTATAAATATGTTGTGATTGGGTAAGGGAAATCAACCTCATATGATTATTGAAATTCTCGTCATAATATGTGTTATTTTTTTTCTCTAAATTATGTTTGCGATATAATGCAGTAACGCAATAAATTCATTGTAACATTTTGAAAGCCTTATTTCAAAATCTTTAAGTAAAAATTAAATGTAGATACAACAAATATAATGTTGCTGTTTTCGTCAATAGCTCCACTACTGAATCGAAATTTTCTGCTTATATTGAAATTAAATAAAACTTTAATCGATATGTAAACGGATAATGATATTTTTTTATAAAACGTAATCTCTCGACTATGAGTTACTAGCTTAGAGAAGAATTTTCTAAAGTTTTTCGCTAGTGAATTAAATGTCGCTTTGTCTTTTATATCATATAATTCTTTTACTGTGAAGACTTTAAAATCCTATAGGAAAATCATATAAACAATATTTTTAATTTAATTATCCTTTTAATTTTTATAATTTTTTACCAACTTGGGTTGGTGATACATTATCGTTGGATAATATCAAATTACTCTTGAGTAATAATAAACTTAAAAAATCCTTTTATAATTTTTTTTTTAAAAGTTGATTGTATACAACAATTAAAATATTAATATGTAGACGTAATTTTGAAGTGATGTGATAAAATATATAGATTGTGATAATTCTCTAAATCCACACAAATAAAAGAGAAATAACTTAGTAATTCTGACCTTGTGTGTAGAATATGATATGTGATATGATTGAACAAACAAAATATTTACGTTTATGTCATTGCTTAATAAAAAGGTGTATTGGCAATTTCAAATTGTTTTGATAAATCTTGATAATAAAGCAGTCATTGTTTAGAAGGTCTGTATTAATGTAGCAAATATTCAATTTTTAATTTAATTCTTGTTCCTACAGACACATTTAAAGATGAAGGTAAACTTAAAAATTATCTGCATGAGAAAATCAAAACTGACGTATGTTAAGAAGTTGTAATAAATATTGAATATATTTGGCATTAATTTTGTCGAAATTCATAATTCTATTCAAATTCTAAACTTTGCTAATAGCCCACCTGAAGATGTTGTAATACAACGAAACCTAGGTCGTGGTAAAGAACTTAAAGAAAGTAGAAATAATACGGCATCACGTAGTTTCATTTAATTGTGAAGTTGTAATAAGTTAAATATTTAATATTTTTTAACTAGTTATCACCGCTTAAGTTAAGTAAATATTGTAACTTAAAAACAAACAACACGATTATTAATTCTAATTAGTTGACAAGACTGTCATTTAGAAAACACTTAAAACATAGAATGAGATTAACAATTTTTCCAGATAAAGTATATAAAATGAAATAATTTCGATGGAGATAATTTTTTAAATGTAAACCGGAAAAAAACATTTCTACCCTGTTCCTATGGTTGGATTTTAGTTTGTTTTTTCAATCTTTTTAAACTATGTGTATTCTTGTGGTTTTTTTTAAAAAATGAAATTTCGATAATCGTTTTAAGCTTTGAACTGCCGCAATTTTATAATGATTTAATCAATGTATACTAACTATGACCTGAGCGTAAATATAATTGAAGCTTTTCAAGGTATATTATAAGTTACATCCTCATGAAATAAAAAATTTGATCTCCAGAGTGTCTAGAAATTTCGTCATGTTTCATATAAATATAGAGTGCAATTATCCCAAAATTAAAAATTCACTGATTAAATTTATTCCTATCAAATTCACCTGAAACATTGCCTTTGTCGTAAAATACGCTAATACAAATTTAAATTCGAAATAAGAACTTGGAATCTATCCAACATTAAATTTAACTATCACTGTTTGGAGCAATGAAGTCTTTAGCAATCTGAAATTAATTTGAAAGTTGCAATTTCGTAAATTTTATATTATCAATTCATATCAGATGAGATGACTCCCTTCAAAGTTATCTCAGGTTTTTGAGCCGACTTCAGCTCTTGTGAACCAAGAACGCCAGAATTTATGTGTTTAGTCTTTTAGCTAAATACACATTATTAAGCCAAGGCCAGATCCAACTAAGTACAGCTAAATTTAAACTGATTTTGTTATATATCAAAAAAAAATTATAATTTTTTGAACAAGAAATTATTTAAAGGTTTGTTGACCATATATTTGAAAAAATGTTCTAACAAATGTTACATTATTTGTATTAAATTTTTTTAATGTTAACTATTACAATATGAAACAAGAAAATTAAAAGAAATATTTTTATTTTATTTTTAAAACTATTCCTCTATATTCAGGTTTTCAAAAATAAAAATAAACATAATTGAGAACATTAACCCCGTGTGTCTGTCATTATTCAAGAAATTTTATAATACTTTCATAACGTGTCTCAAATATTACCTTCAAACTTAAGTGATATTGACTTCAAACTCGCATATTCATATATAAAGAACATTTTTTTTATTTGCTGGCTAAACTTGTATACTTTTTGTGAATTAACAAAACTCGTCTACCAAATTATGAGAGACTAACGGCGAAGCTTATAAATTATGGTTACATACAGAAGTTTAAAATTGGACATTCTTATATCTACCAAGTATTTTGGTAGTATTAAAAATGCAAAAATTCCATTGAAAAAGTTGCAACATTTTACAATATTGGTCAAACAGAACTACCATTATTGATTCGTGAGTTAATTTTTATGTAAAATATACTATACACATATTAATTTAATTGAAATAATCATGAGTTAATTTTTTGTAATCGTTTTGCGTCGTTTTTTCATTTTCTTTTCGACGCCGTCACAGTTCTCGCATTTGTTCGACCCTGGACTTTTAAGTTTCGTGGATTTCTTTTGTCGCGAGCTCTCGTCGGATTTTGTTTAGTTTCTACAATTCCGAGCACATTTACTATACTTACGACAGGCCATTTTTCTTTTTTTTTAAGTTGATAACAATCTTTACTTATAGTCCGGCAAATATTTTTATTGTCTCACATTCGATCTCAATAGTGCTCCGCAAGCTCTTCATAATGACACCCAAATCAACATCTTAGTTAAACGCCCTTTTACGCTACCCTAAGTTATAACTTTGCAAAACACTAATTTGTAACAACCACGCGCATGCACCTACACTAGTCCTATGATATCATTGTAAAAACAAGTATTATACAACAAATTTATACAGGCAAGCTTTATCCGCTATGGACTCAATCATTGTTAACGCATTATTAGTCTCGTAGTTATTAGCGATAAAAGCTCACGGTATTTGTTAATACAAGAATGTTCCGCCAGCTACTTAATGAGTAAATAGACGTTTTTACGTCAACATAAATATATTTTAAATCTATAATCAACCAGTCTAAGTTTTTCCCATTATATGTCAAAAAATTACGAACTAGCTTTCGCCTGTCACTTAAATTACATAGAAAATATGAAGACTTGTTCTTATGGAAACACTGAACCTTAGTATGAACGATATTATTTAATTACTATATAGATATACATCTGTACTTATATTCACACTTTTATCTTTTTTTTTATTACAAACAAAAATTTTTTTTGAAATAAAAAGTATTCTATGTATATCTCCATGACACACGCGATATGTATGTTGTTCACAGAAGTTATTATAAAGCACTTAATTTACATATTTCTCTAAAAAATACAAAAAATAAACGGGAGCTATGAGTATTCAAAAACTCGCTTGATATTTAAATATGCGTAACGTAAGAGAGGAAATGAAAGAAAATATAATTAAAATAAAATCACAATTACGAAAAAAATGTTATGATTAAAAGCTGATATTGTCTGGCGAATGGATTCTTAATAGATTATTATTTTCTTACCATGTAAGGATAAAACGTAATTTAAAAATATTTCAGTATCTTTGTTTAGTTCTACAAATAATTGCCATGTTAACAAATATACAAACATTAAGTAAATAATAAATTTAATAACGATAAATAATTTCATTCCATGCTTTAAAAATGCGTCAAGGTAAGCCAATAATAAAAAAGGCAGATAATGTAAGAAAGAGAAGACGATGAAATAATTGAAGTACAGTTAGAAGTGAAGTACCGCTCCTTAATACTAATCAAAATTGAGAAACATTTTACTACATTTATTTTCGATGTTTGTTTAAAATGGACCGGAAAGGAAAAATTTCCTTCCTTTACACTAATTTCTATATCCTTACATCTTTTATTTCATATGTTCCATAGATTGTTCTTCATACTCCGATGAATAGACTTACTGTTCTAAGTAGAAACATCATAACAACCGATGTTCGTTGTTTGCCTGACTCAATGCTAAAGATCAATATTTTAAAGGTTAAATGTTTGAAAACTTTTATGTAGGCATACGTTTTTAAAATCCGTTACTGACTCCATCTATCGGGTAATCTGGGTTTTTACGGAATATTACCAAACATATTGAGTCGGCTATGATCATGGTAAATATGGCATTGTTCTTTGTATTGCTTTATTGTGCTCAGTTGAAAATGTCATCTAGGTATATAAAAATCATAATGGCCTGCAAAAATATGTTTCAATCAATCCCAAAATTAAAAATAGCATCATATAAGACAAAAATAACTAAACTTAGATTTGTTGTTACTCAGTTTAAAATGATTAGCTTAAATTCATTAGCTGTTTAAAAATTATGTATGTTAAATTAATTTTGTGTTAAATTAATTTAAATATCTGTGTAAATAACACATATATTTAAATTATATTTACGAAATGAAAACAGTGAAAGTAGAATATGATAAACTAGATAATATGTAAGAATTACAGCATTTTACAAAATGAATTGTTTTGCAAAATATTGCAAATAAAAATTCCTTTATTTGTATTAAAATTAAATTCTTTCAAAGTTTGGTGATAAAGCTTGAAAAGAAAATACTTTTCATCAAATCGTGAAGATTTAAAATCATAAATTGTTTAATTTTTTCCTTTTTCTTGTTTTTAAAATATTATGTTGAATTATAATAAAAAATATTGTAAACATATGAAAAAGATTTTGTAAATAGAGAATGAAAACAATATTGAAATAAACTGTTTTCACTCGGAGTGTGTAATAATCAAAATTGTATTATAAAAGAAAAAGATATTTTGTTTTGAACTTTCTAACTTTTATACGAAAGTAATTCAGTTCTGAAGGTAGCAAAAGTTAAAAATTATTTTTCTTTTAAGATAAAATTTTATTATAAAATTATAACTGCTGTTTATAAATATTGTACTACATAAAAACACATTGACCATTAGATATTTACTATTATTCCCTTCTTTTGGATTCCTCGTATCATAAATTACTATTCCTCACGTTTCCACAAAGTAGATAATAATATACTTTGTGTAATAATTTACTTCTTTCATTAGTTACCGAAAAGAGAAAAACCAAATTCCTTACTTTTGTACTATATCTTCTTCTTCATTTCAATAAATGTGATATAGCAAGCGAATAAATTAGTAGTTCCTGCAGTATCTTCGTGACTGACTGGTTTTTTATGAGATGCATCATTATAGCTTAGTATGAAATTAGTGTACTACTTGCTGGACTCACTTTTTAGAGTATCTAAATATCGTAATGTGATTTTAAATTTTACTCTCTTCTTTTAAAGGACGTTTTATATAGAATATATTATATAGAATATATATATTTTATATAGAATATATGGAAATATGTCCTATTTGTTGATATAAACTGTAATATTCTTTGATGATCATATTTTAATCTCTTATTAGAATAAAATGATATGTTAATAAATTCTGGCCAGTTTTAGTTATTAAACTCTAGTTCAGCACCCAAGTGTAGCAACGAGTGAATTATATCCTCTACCCTCAAGAGTATGCAATATATAATTGTCAAGTTGGTTGCATTATTGTCGTCATCTTGAAATAAATATGTAATAACAGTTTTATTGCAAACAAGGTTTAAATCAAGAACAACATTCTCGCTATAATTTTTTTCAATAATAATTTTACAATTACTTTTTACATAAACTCATATTTTATAAAAATGTATAGTGGAGCATTTCAGTAATTTTGACGAGGTAAGAATTCTTATGTAATTTGTAATAATTAATGTGATATTTGGTTTAAACACTTCTTAAAGGTATAACGATTAATTAACTACGGCATTGATTCTTTCTTTTATTCCAATTAATTTATTGTACTTAAATAAAGTAATTAATAATAATTTTCACCTCAATTTATAAAAGCGGGATGGGGAGATTTATAATATTGATATACTAATTTTTATTTAATTTTTCACTAAATGTAAATTGGGATCTCCGTATGAATCACATACTTTTAAATTTTTTTTCAACAAGGGTTGTTTATATATTCATTTATACCTATCTTATTTATCACGAGATTTAATAATGCAAATAAATCTGTGTGTAAGAAGTGAAGGAATTCGTCCAAAAAATTAAAATATTTTATATATACATATATATATATATATATATATATATACATATACATGAATACAAATTTAACGTACTATTAAAAACAATAGTCATAAACTAGTAGCGAATATTTTTTTACATACATCTTATCGAGTGTGTGTCACGGAATAAGTCTTTCAAAATGAAATTGTAATATTATTTGCAATTTTTTATTTTCGAAACTTTGTTTGTCAGATATTAAGGTTCCAAAACGAAATACGTTAACTCACTTCCCAATTTTTCAACCATGCCATTAAACAATCTAAAAACATTCTTGATATTGACATTTTAACCCTCAAGCGCACACGCTACTTACAAGTAATGCAATCACTTGCCATTAATAGTGCCATTCAAAGGAAAAAACCTAAATTTAAATTAGCCATACATTATTTTAGCTAACTTATTGTATATCAGCAATCCCAAGAACTATAAACGTCCATGAAAACTGGTAGTTTTTTTTTCTTTATACATATTTTTATTTTTTAACATGCCCAACGTTACGATATAACTTGTATCCTGTAATAAAAGGGCTTTGATTTATTTCTGTTCACAGGAATTATATATATACCATTTTTATTTCTTTTCATTGAGAATTTCTATGAACAATTAAATGAAACTACGTGATGTAGTATTATTTCTACTTTCTTTAACTTCTTTACCACGACCTAGGTTTCGTTGTATTACAACATCATCAGGTGGGATTGTAATACAACGTGGGTTGTAATACAACGAAACCTAGGTCGTGGTAAATAAATTAAAGAAAGTAGAAATAATACTTCATCACGTAGTTTCATTTAATTGTGAATAATGACTTTGTACAAAATTAACGCCAAATATATTCAATTTCTATGAAATTGAATTACACCCGAAAAGCGCCACTAGTCTGTGACATCTGTCAATACCGCCTCATTTTATTATGATATTTAATATTTTCAATAGAAATCTGGGTTGAGATTTAATTATAATAGAAAATTGTCGCTACGGAGGTTAAAACGTAAATACTTTATAATTTTTAGGCGTAACGATTAAGTAACTTTTGTAAAAGGATTTCACACAATTTGATATTTTAGAACCCTTTTTTCATATTTCACAATTAATATCGTTTAGTAATTATGGAGGAAATTAATTGTTTAGCCACGGGACAAAACCAAACAAAAAGGAATCCCCCTAACGTAAAAAAATAAAAGCGGCTCAAAAACTATACGAAAATCTCAAAGAACTGAAATTTATGGTACCAATACAGGTAATCTGAACTAAAATTTGTTCAATTTCGTTGATTTTACAGAGTTCGTTTAACATTTGTAAGCTAAATAACTAAAATATTAAAACAACATAATGAATATCCAGCAAGATAACCAATAGCCTTAAAAATACTTTTCAGGCTATTAATTTCAGCAATATAAATTATATATTTACCTTTTACAATATAAGTTGCGTTATCGTATTAAAAAAAAACAAAAATATGAAATATTAAACGTTGAGATATTACTTGTGTAGAGGAGGCCTTTAAAAGTAATGTTCATCTTTTCATCATCAGTGAATGGGCACAGAATTTTAAAATTTCAATAAAATAATATTATTTTTCAATATACTTTAATGAAGTTTTAAACGGTTATGAAATCACATGGACCCATAATAATTTTTAAAACGTGTCCATATTAAAAATATTAAATTTTTTTATCACCAACAAGACGACGCCATAAAATAAACCAATAATTATGTATGTATATATATATATATATATTTATATATATATATATATATATATATATATATATATATGTGTATATATATATATATATATATATATATATATATATGTATATATATATATATATATATATATATATATATATATATATATAAATTAAGAAGCCTTAACGGAGCAATAATGTGATGGGTTAAAACTACATTTATTTTAATTTTCAATGACTGAAATTATATAAATAATTATATAAAAATATATAATAATTTTTAAAATATATACGTAATTATAGAAATATTTTTTCGTTTTGAAGTACAAACACCATGTTCTCTGAAACAGTATATGTTTTGTGAATCGTTGGCTTTTGGTTAAATGTTTGTGTTCGGGTTCAATTTAGCTTGAAGATGACTTTTGATTTTAGTGTATTTTTATATGATAGCTTTAATTAAACGTGTTCTGTGGTTGATAATTTTATTGCTAGATATATAGGACAGCTCCTACCGCCTGGGTTTCTATGTATCCTTTAATTTGATTTTTAATTTTTTTTTACAATTATTTTACCAATTTCCATGAATACTGGAATACTGATTAATGTACTAATAAGGTGCGTAATACATCCGAATTACGACCCAAATAAAAGTTTTTAAAAATCCACTCATAAATTGGTCGAGATTAGTTTTCATAATTTGTGAAATATTCATAATGGAAACCTATCAAATGGAATTTGTGCTATAAGGATTCCATACGTATTTATGTATAATCGAAATCCTACTTAACATTTAATGTATATAAACATTTAATGGTACGTAATATATGGAATAAACTCTTTTCCAATGATTAGTATTACTTTCGTAGTGAAAATATGTTACCTGGTATATCTTTTACAAGCATAAAAGTACCATAAATTTCTAAAAATCTAGAAGATTGAGAATCACTGCTATAGTTTTCCGAAAAAAAGGATAAACTTTAGGTTTTAGTAACGCTGCTTTTGTCATAATTTTGACAAAAAGTTTCAGAAATAGAGAGGAACATAAAACAAAGATAGGAATATATTTTCAGTCCTCTATCAGGATACGCTTTAGATGCCTTTAAAACTGTCTTATATAAAATTCTAAGAAAATTATTTTAGAAAAGTTATAATTTGGTTTTTAAGTGATAAGACAAATGAAGTTTAAAAAAATTTCTTCGTTTCAAAAAGTATTTCATTTGGCTCTTAACACTATAAATATTTTTAAGCATCAAATATTGTGATTTTTTCGAATTAATTTGCGATTTCACCGTGTCAATTTTCTAGTTTTCACTTCAAACTATTTCGAAGAAGAATGGATGTGACAAATGGATACGTAAATTATAATATAAAGCTTCCATTTTTTTTCTTTTGTTGTTCATACCCCCAAATATGGCAGTGATGGACAGAATAATGGAATCTTAAAAATTAAATGATAATGCGATAAATAAAAAAATTGATTTGGCTCAAAAATTAAAAACGTTATTCGTCTAAAACCGTTTATAATAGCAGAATTTGTAAGAGAATTCATAGCTATGTAATTTTTATTCGATTAAGCGAACATATTCTATTATTCACTCAACATTCCATTCTTCTCTACTTTTAAGCCCTATTTTTCTTGTTTAAAATAATAGGCGAACATTCCAAAAAATATAGAAGGTATTTTATTATCTTTAGTTTTTTATTTACAAAATCTAAAATTGTAAGTAAGAAAGGATTTTTAAATATGTAAATAAAGGATATCTTCGTTTTACTCCAGACAATATTGTTTAATAACTAAATAGGCTTTCGCAACCTTTCCTTTTAATTTCATTCATTCTTTCATCTGCCATAGCTTCGTAATTCCCATCCTAATAGCAAAAGCTTTAATCTAGCAATTATGTTCGAACGGTTTGATTTATGTTAAATTTTTCCACTACGTTACTTCAGGACGGTACGATATTGCATTTTTATTGTAATGTGAGATAATATTGAACACAATTTTCTGCTGCGACTGGCTACATTAACTGTAATCTCATTAGATGCAAATTTTCCTTTATTGCATCTTAAATTTTATTGTTTAAAAAATAATTCCTAATGGACAAGGTTAGGATTATTCCGCGATAAAATCGGTGAATAAACGAAAGGAAATTGGACTATGGTAAAACTTCGAAGTGGCAGATAATGAAAAATCGACGCATGACAACCGCTCGGCAAAATAAATAAATTTGCAAAATTAAATTTGCATTTATGTATACTTTGCTCCTTGGCATTTTACATTTTTATTTACTTTGTATTTTATCTACGAAACAGGTTTACATGGAGGTCTAATTGGATAAATTGATGAAAGTATTAAAAGTACAATTATGACGCATCTCCGTATTGTTTTGTTGTGAAATCGTATAAAGTAACTATGTCGTTTTAAATGTATCTGATGTTTTACATGATGTTATTACGACATTTGTTACTACGATGACATTTGTTATTACAAGACTAGTTATTGAATACTACAACAAAGTATTTATTATTGTTTCATTACAAATTTACTGTTACGAACTTTACTGAGATCAAATTCTTACATCAATTTAGTCCACATGTTATAAAGTATCTACATTGCAGCATTATTAATATATTTAAATTACAATTTTTATTTTTTAGCGTGAAGAAATATCGCTGAAACTTTATTCAGATTTATACATTGAATTTTCCGTTTCTTATAATAGAGATAATTTTAAATAAAGCAGACTTACCCTGCTATTCATTATTTTTGTTTTTGAAAATTTGTTAATGTATTCCTTGTCTAAGGTTGAAAGTTTACAATTTAGAAAAAAAAATGTAACAAAAAGATAGCCACAATCTCCAGTGATATTTATGTGATTTAATTATTATCTTCAACAAACGGAAGGTTTTAAACAGACCAAACGTAATAAAAATAAAAGTAATAATTTTAAATCTGCGCAGAGTACTATATTAAATAAACAAAATAATGCCTTCTCGTTACACAATCTTCTATTTATTATTGTTTCGCAAATTTAGGTATTCCTGGCATTTAGCAAAATCCATTTTTGCAATTTTATAACGGGGAGGAAAACAGTTTACTTATGGTATCATGGTGATAAACAGACTATAGCTTGACAAATTAGACTGTTCTCTTTTTTGTAAACTTTTAAATGAAAATAGAAAATAATGTTGGAGTTACAATATCACAATTTCTTAAAATTACTTATTTTAATAAAACAACTTTATAACATTCAAGTGCGCTGTGTATACTGATCTGTTAACTTTCCAACTGATTTTTACGTCAGTTTACCCAGTATATGATGTGCTTAGCAGAGTGTGTATGTAAGTCATTTCCAGAAATACCTGCGATTGCTTTATCTTCTACCTTTATAGTCAGGGTATCTCGCCCCAATCTCGAAGGTAGTTTATATCTTAGTTTCTTTGTACTCGTTCATTACAATAGACATTATTGTTCATTCACTTTCTGTTCCAGATTAGGTCTCCTTAAATTTGTATAAAAAGCTTTGCCTTTTAGCGACTCGTGTATTGTGTATTTGAGTTTTGCCATCGTTAATCAATGAAAAAATTTTGCCATCGTTTTGCAAGTAAAAACACTAGTCTCAAGTAAACGATGTTATTTTCAGCTTCTTTCGCCCTTTTTTCTTGAGTTAATATTTGTACCTGATTTCTACTCTTTTTTCTTGTTTTCTAAGTAGTTTTTCGTGCATAAAAAGCAGGGTACGGACGATATATATATATATATATATATATATATATATATATATATATATATTTGTATATATATATATATATATATATATATATATATATATATATGTATGTATATATATATATATATATATATATATATGTATATATGCATATATGTATGTATATGCATGTATATTTATCAGGATGTCCCTTAAATGGGTGAACAATTTTTTTTAACTAATAATTCTTTTAAACTACTTATACTTATTCCCGCAAAAAAAATCATCTTCCTACATCAATTTACCACATGCCGACAAGTCTCTAAAGTATTTGAAAATAGCTTTTTTTTGTATAAAATCTTGAATTTTTTTTGTAACTCTCGCCAAGCTAAAGATCCAAAAGTTTCTTCACACAGCTAGGTATTGGAAGGTATTTTAACTTTATTCCTGAATATAATACACCCCCTAATAACAAGATTTGCGCTTTCACTAACATTCAATTTAACTTTGCGAGTGTTAAAAAATGGAACTGCAAGAATTTTTCAATTATACGGTAACTTTGCACCTGTTATTTGATCATTTACATCACCAATCAAGGAAACACTCTTTTTATTGCTTCTTCATTCCTCTGCCATCTTCTGAATGTAAAAAATACATCTTAATTACACGACCGAAAATTTATTTCTAAACGTTTTAGGAGCCAATGAATAAAATTAGGACCTAAGCGTTAGAGAATAAAAACTTTCAAAAATAGGGGACACTTTAATATATATAGTGTGTTTGTCTGTGTGTTGGTGTGTATTATCATAAAATTTTTAAAGTAACCTGTGGATAATTTCACTAATAAATTGATGACAATATTATTTAATTACCAAATAGGGAATTTATCTAAAAATAATATATTTTTTGTTGATTCGTGTAAACACAATTAAATATTTCATTTTTTGTAACTTTCATTAGAATTATCTCCTATTATTTTGAACAATAATTATATATCAATATGGAAAAGTTTCTTGGACATTTATACTGCCAGAATGATATTAATTTATTAAAAATATATTCGCAAAACCTTCAATTATTTACTATCTTCCTTGATTGAAAAAAAAGGTTGGTCCTTTTAATCTAGTTTTAGAGCGAGATTTTGGATACTACTACTCCTTTAATTAAGGTATTTGATGATATACGCTTAACTATGAATAACAGATAAATTAAAATACTGGTACTTTTCGAATTCCTTAATGCATTCAATTGCGTATAATTTGACATACTTGCCCTGTATAAAATTTTCAATATTTTTTCTCAGGGCGGAAATTTTTAATACTTATCAATATTTATGGACACCATGGGAAAACAACTTTATTCTAATCATCATTTATACGCAAATGATTTAAAAAATTTCCACAAAGTCTAGTCTAAAATTTCTATACCATCTCTAATATTAATTCGAATCTTTATCTGAGTAGATAGTCTAAATCCCAATCAGTTACGATAAAAATCTCGAGGATAAATTCCAAAATTTGTCTGTCAAAGTGATTGCAGCAAATGCGAGACCATACTGCGATTTTTTTTCTCCAAATATAAGTACTAAGTCTAATTATGGTATGAAATAATTAATCATCATAGAGTTTTCAACAGAGGTACATTTTCAAGTGTCTCCAATATTTTATGTAAATAAAAACTGAAATCTGGCTTTATTGAACCTTCTTATAACCCATTCCTTGATTATGGAGATTTAGTACAAATTTTCACGACACTAAGGATTGGCTAAATAAACCAGAACATCTTCAAAATTCGCTTTATATTTGTTCTGAGAAAATATGATCATATTTCCAAGTTTAGATCACATTTTCACTGGATGGAAATACGTGACAAATTTACATATTCTGTATCTTTTCATCAATATATTGAAGGTTCCTTCGATTCCACTTTATGTTTCCAAAAGCTGTCTGAAAAAATATTCCGATCCTTATTCACTATCATTACCCTATTTCTTTTCCTCAAAGCTTATATCCGCATTGATACCTAAATTATTTGTTAATTTATTTATTATTATGTGTATCTATGTTAGATACTCATATCATTAATTATTACTTTATTATTTAAGAGAGAATTGAATAATGCTTATTCGACAATATACTTCAGTATTTCTTCAGTACTTGAGATTTTTAAATTCTGATATTTTTATTAAATACATAATATTGCTTATGTAGCAGTAAGTTCTCCAAAGCTATAAATATGTTGAAGCCTAAATAAATATAACAAATATATTTTTATACTTCTTCAACTTTTCTTCATTTATATTGCAGTTTCTATATTGATAGTATACACTTTTGATGTAGTATGATAACATCTACCAAAATCATGCAAGTAAAGTATTTATCAGATTAAAGGAATAATTGTCATATAAATTGTTTCAGTTTTCGTTTCCAAACAAGTATATTTACAATTCGTAAATTCGTTGCATATGGACTATAGAAAATAAATTATTAATTCATACATATTTTATAAAACCAAACCACTATATATATATGTGTGTGTAAGATGCAAATATAAACTGGTTAATCAAAAATAAATTTAATAAAAAAAAAATATGATTCTAATAAGAATATCAACCCGATAAGGATATAATTTTTATATTGTGATCGAATTAGATTAAACTTTAGATTAACTTAAATACTAAAGTGAAATGATCGCAGTACAGATTTATTACAGTCGTTTACTCTAAATACATCGCTAGTCCAAGCCCACATGTGGCCCGTTCCCTGTAAGCAACGAACCTTATAATCTAGTTATTGTATAAAAGGAGGCAAGGGATTACGAAAAATTCTGGACAGCAATCAAAGAAAAATTATTGCTTTGTGACTATCAACGGTATTATTCGTTCATTCGTTGTCGTCTTTGTTAGTTTTGTCGTTCTTTTTGAAAGACAATACGATTAAATGATAATAAGAATATAGTCTCTTCTACACCTATCAAATATTTTGGAATTTAATAGAGTAAACTGCAAATAGTAATGCCTTCAACTAGGAGAGCAATTGAAATGAGAATATTTGTTATATGTTTAAATTTGGAATGACATAATGATTATATTAAAAACGATATATTATATATTTGAGTTACTTATGCTACTGAATACAGGAGAATTGTGTTTAAATTTTTAATTTTATTTTTTTTTTTTTTTTTTCTGTTTGTATCCTGCGATCAGTCATTAGAACTATAAGCAGGTAGGTTGTGGTATGTATCTTGTTTGGGCGAATATAGGGCCAGTGCCCTTAATCGCTCTAATTATGAAGCACGTCAGCTCTCTTGAGTCTCTTTATCGAGTTGGGCTGCAACAGCATGTGCGAAAGTGGGTTAGGATGGAATGTCAGACGATCTTTGTATGTGGCTGTGTAGCGTTTTGCTTCGTCTACGATGGTTGAAATTTGTAGGTATTCGTGGATTTCCGAATTGCGGGAGTACCATGGTGCACCTGATATGACCCTAAGTATATTGTTTTGGGCTCTTTGTAGGCAGAGTATGTTCGAATTACTGGCCGATGACCACAGTTGAATCCCATATGTCCAAATGGGTTTTATTACGGAGCAGTACACTCTTAGTTTGTTGCTTAGGGATAGTGCTGACTGTCTTCCTAGAAGCCATAGCAAATTTCTAAATCGAAAATTGATTTCGTTACGCTTATTTTTGATGTGGTCTTTCCATGTCATCCTTCGGTCCAGATGAAACCCCAGGTATTTGACGCAGGACGATTGCGGTAAGGTGTTGGTACCTAAGTTGACTGCAGGACAAGTTGCACGTCTCAGAGTGAACGTGATGTGGTGAGATTTTTGGGCACTAGCTCTTATACGCCATTTGTTCAACCATTTATTTGTGTCATCGAGTTGTGCCTGCAGCAATTTACTTGCCTCTTCTGGACTGCTATTACATGCGAGAAATGCAGCATCGTCAGCATAGGTTGCTACTGTAATATTAGGTGTTTGGGGTAAGCCATTCGTGAAGATGTTGTAAAGCACCGGACCGAGTACCGATCCCTGGGGTACTCCTGCGTGGCAACTATACAAGGAAGACCTGGCGTCACGGTGTTTTACTCGAAACATTCTGTCTCTAAGGTAAGAATCCATCAAGGGGTAGAAAGAGTGTGGAAGTGCTTGCTTTATTTTGCATAGTAACCCTTTGTGCCAGACCCGATCGAATGCCTGTTGGATGTCCAAGAAAGCAGCAGAACAATATTCTTTCCTTTCCAAACAGTCTCGTATAGTACGATAGACTCTGTGTACTTGTTCTAGGGTCGAATGTTGCTTGCGAAACCCGAACTGATGATCTGGTATGACGTGATTGATATCTAGGTATGCATGTATCCTAGTAAGGATTATTTTTTCCCACAATTTGCTTAGAACTGGAGTTAAGCTGACAGGACGGTGTGAGGATGCATCGTTGACTGGTTTACCGGGTTTATGGATCATAACTACCTCGGATATTTTCCAAATAGCAGGGACATGTTTTGTTCTGAAGGTTGCATTAACGAGGGTTACCAGGAAGACAATACATTTTCTAGGAAGCTCTTTGAGTACCTTCGGGGTGATCAGGTCAAATCCTGGAGCTTTCTTCGAGTCCAAGCTGGCTATTTCTTTGGACAGCTCCTTTGGGGAAGTAGGTCTTATCGGCAGACACAGCTGCAGGACCTGATTTAGGATCAGATCTATTTCAGGGTCCTCAGGGTTGTCAGATCCGTTAAGTTTGAAAACATTAGCAAGATGACTGGCGAAGGTCTCAGCTTTTTCTGGGTCTGTCCGTGCCCATGTATTGCCATTCCAGATTGGCGGTGAACATTGTTGGGGCTGTGGCATATTCCTGGTAGCTTTCCATAAAGAATGGGTCCCATGGCCATTGGGTGACATCTTTTCCAGTCTTTGTTTAACTGCAGCGTTAGTGACATCAGCAAGAAGAATCTTTAGCTCTTTTATTGCTTTGTTCAGTCGCGTTTTGTCTTCGCTGTTACGGGAAAGTTGCCAAACTCTACGAAGGCGGCGTTTTTCATAAATTTTTTGACGGATTTCAAACGGGAGCGGTGTATTCGCAAATGAATGCTTCAGTGTGGGTGTGCTTGTCCACGCTGCCACTTGGATCAGGTTTGTAATGTATAGACATGCATCGTCTACATCTTCAGCAGTTTTTAACGGAAGTTTGAGAGTGATATTTTCGTCGAGATATTCTCGGAAACCATTCCAATCGGTTTTAGCGTTAGTTAGATAGGAGCTATGGGTATCACGGGGTATCGCAATAGGGCTTACAGTAAGAAGTATTGGTGTGTGATCAGAAGATCCATCTAGGTTTGACTCGATTAGGAGATTTTGATGACAAATGCCTTTTGTGATAAAAAAGTCTATAAGATCAGGAGTTCTCTCGGTATCTGTAGGCCAATATGTAGGTTCTCCGGTTGAAATAGTCGCTAGATTGTTGATCTCAGTACTACATTTTAATTCTCTACCTCTCGTAGTTGTTAACCTAGATCCCCAATGTGTGTGCTTAGCGTTCCAATCACCACCGGCTATGAATCGGTTTCCTAAAGCTTTGAAAAACTCCGTAAACATATTCTCCTTAATGGTGTGACGCGGTGGACAGTATATTGCTGAGAGGATGAGGGGTCCGGCACGATCATCGATCCGTACAGTTGTAGCTTGCAGGTACTTGGTTTCCCAAGACTCGAGTAGGCAATGCTTAATGTTCTCCTTAATTACTATTGCCGCACCACCATGAGCTTCCCCTTCGGGGTGTGAAGTTGTGTAAACGCAGAATCCACGAATGCATATGCGTGATCTTGATGTAGTGTGAGATTCTGATATAAGGCAGGCGTCAAGCTTATTGGTTCTCAAAAACATCTCAAGTTCTTTAGTGTTGGGAGCAAGTCCGTTTATGTTCCACGTGGCGATGTGTAGAGAAGTCATTTTGTCAGATTAGATATCAGGGTAGTTATAAGTCCCAGTAGGGATAGGAGATAGTCCCTATTTGTTGAATTAAGAGATCCATTTTCTCACTTTGTTTGGCAAGTATATCTTCTAATTTATTAGATTGTTGGTGAGTAGATTGCTGTGTTGTTGGTTGCCTACCTTTGGCAATATCGGCATAAGTTTTGTGGGTGTTACTATGACCCTTAGTGTCAAAGTTGGTGGTAGTTGGTATGTTGATAACAGGTGTTTGAGAGGGTAGTCTAGCGCGAGAGGCGAGATTCTTGGTCCTTCGAGCTAGTATTTCTTTGTATATTTGGAATAATTTTTTTTTTAAAATAAAATAATTTTTTTTTCTCAAGTAACACTCCTAATTAGTAAATTTGCTAAATGAATTACTTAGATAAATAAGACGTGAAGAATTCAAAAATATTGTGTCATACTCTAGAAAACAATTCTGCAAATAAAAAATATGCAATAATTGAAAAGGGTTTTACGACCGTTGTCTCTTGAATTTTAGTTAAATAAGGGAATTAAGACACTAATAGCATGTGGGATGTAAAAATAGGTTCAAGACCAAAAGTCACGAAACTTTTCACTCTCAAACTCTTACATTAATGAACATCTAATTAAAGTAACAAAATTTTCTGTGCCTATGTAAAAATGGAAAACTCGCTAACTCTATGGCACAATTAACAGAAAACAATTACGGGAGTGGGAATAATTATTCCATCTCTTTACAATTTGAATATTACTGGTCTGAACAAGTCTTAGCAACTGCTATTTTGTTTTTATGATTTTCACTTTCATATACAAGATAATCAACAAAGTCGACTGACTTTGTCAATCGACTTTGTTGATTATCTTGATTACTAGTCGACTAACTAGCTACACTACTACAGTAAGGCATTTTTTAGAGATGAGAATAACCGGCAGAGTAGTTGGCCATTACCGATAAACCATTAAACATGTATATGTATATATATATTCATATATATATATATATATATATATATATATATATATATATATATATTATATATATATATATATATATGTATATTTGTAAATAATTTTCTTTTGTTTCGGGACTTTAAACCATTTCGAGAGACATTTAATACCTGTGTATTCAATTTTATCGCCTCGTTTTCAGTTATTTTGACATATCTAAAATCTTTCTCTTGAGCTCGAGTAAATATTGTGTGCCTTTCTAATATTTTGACAATTTTCCCATTTTCTTTGTGATTTCTAAGGGTTCTTTGCGAAATACCATGTTGAGCCGATGCTTTGTTAGTCGACAGTCCATTACGTACGGCACGAACTCCCACAGCAAAGCTGTCTTTCGACCAAGTTGCGCCTTTTTATTTTGATGGAGACATTGGTTATTTTTGTCGTCTATTAAATGACACAGAAATATCCATAAATAAATATAGGAACTATATACTTTACCCTTCAAATTGGAAATGTAAACATATGTTACTACCTATTTATTTCAACTTTCCTACATATTGGTATATATAATTCCGATCACTGTGACACAATCCTTGATTGTGCATAACATTTAAGTGCCATAAACTAAAGAAGAAAGAACTACACAAATCCAGAAAAAGTAAAAAAGAAGACAGATTCGAATGTGAAGACACTACGCAGAACACAGTGCCACCATAGTCAGATTGTGTCGTTTAACCTTGAAATAAATGCTGAAAATTCTAAACAATTTTTGGAATTTTTATTAAAACCGGTTACGGTTGCTATGCAGAAATAAAGCCTAGACTTTATTTCATATCACGTTAAAGTTACTCTTATAAATTCACGATTAATACATATATAGAAAATGGTTTAAGGTCACAAAAAGCTAATTAAAATATTAAAAAAAAACAAATATTTAACATAGCTTAAACTAAAATATCGTATTCTGGGCGAAAATTTAACACGAATCACACGATGTCTCTTATAACGCAGCACGAAATCGTCCACCTCATTATGTTATACCCCTGCTCTGTTAGCAACAACACTAATATTGTCTGACACAATCACTTTGTAGAAAGTTCCGTTGCTGAGCCAGCACTTTCATTAAAAGCTCTTTGTTATGCCATCCGGACAGTCAGTTCGTAGAATGCTCCACTGCTGACCTAAGCATTTCTACGTTTATTTAAACCGGGTACGTGGACTCAGCTCAGTCGGTTCTGATTCTAGTTTCACGTCAAGTCAGATCTAATTAAAGTTTCACTTTAAGCTCAGTTCCAGTTTCATCTCAGTCTTACTATTTCCAAGTGAAATTTATTAAAGTTATTTAAGTAAAGGCGTTGAACGTTAAGTTATTTTAAACTATCTCTATTAAAGTGTTCCTTTTCCTAAACCGATAACGACCGGGTATTGCCAATATCGTTTTTGTGTAATTATTATTAATATAAATTGGGTTTAAAATCAACTAAATGTTTACTAATAAATTGTTTAAATAAATTTTACCTTTATTTGTTAATGTTTAAAGAGTTGTAATAGTTCCAAGAACTGCTAAACGTGCCAATTGACCCAGAGAATGGGCGCTTGCGTCCTCGGTTGGGTTATAGTGCGTTTATATATGCACGCGTAAAGTATTTTCAAAGTTGGGTTTATTCCGTTTAGTTTTTGGATGTATAGACGTTATTGGAACATAGGCCTTATTTGTATCAAATATTTAGTTAAATAGCGTTAGAAAATTACCATTGATTTCCAATTGTCAGCAGCATGCTAATATGTATTTTGTAAATAGCATTTAGCATTAGCATGCTAAATGCTATTTTCGCCATCACCACAGATTCGACTCTGTTTCAAGTGTGCTGATATTAAACAAAATCATTATTACGTTTTATTCTGAGAAACATTTTGTAAAGCAGCCATTTTCGAAAGTGTTCACAAGTAATTGATCTGTAATTTCTATATTATTTGTAGTAAATGAAAACAAATCCACGATATCGTACAGAATCGGAAATCGTACGGAATAAGGAATTAAGGCGAATTTAAAATATTTTTCAAAGTCAAAACAGCAATAACAAAAGATATTTAATATTTATACGATGTAAGAAATTGTTGTATTTGTACTGGATTAATTTATTATTTATTTCTAAAAATTCCTTGCTCAACTTACAGATTAAAAAAAAGCGCTGTACATGTCCTAGTACCATAAGAACAAGTGTGGAACAACTCCAAGCAATGGTTAATTAAGCAGACAAAATATGAAGTACTTGCGTATCTTGTAATATTGTATTGAACTATGATAGGCGAGGGCACGAAAGATGGGTGAATACTACGGAATATTCTAAAGCGTTCTAATCTGGTGAAATTAGCTATGATGCCGTCCTCTCATTTAGCAGACAAGAAAACACGAGATCAAGGGGATATCAACTTAATAATTTCATAATTCCAAAGGATATATGAGCAAAACAATTCTTAATTGAAAGGGATTACATCGGACTTTACTCATTATAAAATCAGAAGTAAATAAATAAGGGAATTATAAGGGAAAAAATAGTGATTTTTAGAAAGATATTGGACAAAATTATAAATAAAAATGGAATAAAAAACTAAAACACGCTTTGGGAAAAATAAACTGAAAAAGTAAGAAACAGATTTTTAAATCATATAAATATATATGTTATTAAATTTCAAAGCTCTCGACAACATTCAGTTTTAATATGTCACCCTGTTTATAAATTGGTTAAATATTTAATTACAATTAAGCCAATTCTCATATCTCATTTAACTTTCGGTCTATATATTCTTCAAATGACATTTCGATCAGGAAACTTATCAAAAAAGTTTATCGAATGAAACCTACTTTGAAAATAGTTACTTTTGCCCTAGATTCTTGACAGTAGAACGATAATTCGAATATTTGGTAAAAAGCTAACTATGACATCTGTATAGTAAATACGCATCGATTAACACCACATTTAATGAAATGTGTTAAATATTTTCTGAGCTTTGATCGAGCATATATGTACCAATAAAAACACATACCTTTATATGCATTGTATTTTTGCCATTATGCCGTAATTAGGGAATGGAGTAAATACCAGCAGTGCGTAAACTTGTACATAATTCTTTATATACCAATCAAAATAATTACAGAACAATACTTCCTCCATTGTCCACCTGTCCTCATACCATTATGCGAGGTGTTTTTGAGCTCCTATATCTTTGCACTACTCATGAACAGAAACTTTAAACTCACTTTGCAAATTAAACAGAACCTTCATTGCCTAATACATTTAAATACAAAACTATTTTTTACAGGAAGACTCACAGATTATCAAAACTTTAAGGTACTTTCCGCAGTCTGACGAACTAGAAACTGGACATGAAGTATACGTATAACATACAACATGAAATTAATAAATATGTATAAACCGACTACATTTTCTAATTATTGCAGACTTAAATTGTCGTTGATTTTAGGGAAAAACAGTCATAAGCATTTAGAAAACCTCAAAACATTTGGAAAAAAGAAGTTATATTATAATATTTTTACTTACGTTCATTAGAATCAGCCAGGTTCTTCAATATTTTTCACAAAACATGAAGAGATTTTTTAATTAGATTACCGGAATTAATAAAAATGCCTCTGACTACAATTAATGGATCCATACTCAAAAGAAAAGAAAAAAAGAGAAATTTTAAAATATAACTTACACGTCCATCTATCACTTAATCTTCGATTGGAGCCATTTTTCTAAAAAACCATACAATCGAGAAACATAGAATTTGACCAAGCCAAAAGTAAATTTATCCGCAAATGTCTAAATAATTCGCACCCAAAATATTTATACGGAGATATAAAAGGGGTAAAAATAGGTTTCTAATGGTTTTTAATTTATCGTTTTCTAATTTATTATAAAAAATATGATTATCTGCCATATCTGAAAGTGGTGAAGACAAATTACGAATAACAACGTAACTAGAAGTTTGCCTAAAGTTTCTTAATAAACTAACACAACGTTTCTAATTTCCGTACCTTTATTTGTAAGTTTAATGGAAATACTATGAACTACTAAATATTTATATAGGCCTAAGTATGTACCTAATCCTCGCAGTGCGAGTTCTACTCACACTTAACATTTGAATTTAAACTATTAAAGCCAGCATCGTATTGAAATACTGAAAAATCATTTTATTCCGAAACTTGTGGCAGCATTTATTTCTTAATTACAAACCTTTATGGTTGAATTATTTTCTATTTTGCCTTGGTTTTTCTTTCTAAGAATTAGGTTTCCATTAAAGTCATTACGCCACATAGATGCTTTTCGTTTAAATAATTGAAAAGTGCATTTTTATTATGGATTTTAATCATATAATTATATAATTTACGGATTTTTAATTATTAAGTAGAAAAAAAATGATATTCTCATATACAGGTCATTCTAATTAAAGGTCATTCTAATACTAATAATAAATAATTAGAGATAAAATCCGTTTTCGGCGTTTCTTTGGGGGATAGCATATACCCATAGATTTAAATGCTAGTAGGAAAAAACATAAAATAGAAAGAGGAAATTCATGCAAAGATGGCACTGTTATATATATGTATATATATATATATATATATATATATATATATATATATATAATGTATTATTTCATTCACGCCTAGGTATATTTAAAAAAAACTATTTCTCATATTTCACTAGTCAAAATTAGATAAGTTTAAGAAATTTACTTTTTTTGATATTGTGATGCCCTTTGAGATGATTTAAAATTTACAATCTAATATACTCTGTATCTGATAAATATTGTTTAGAGTTTTGTAAATGTTTTGTGAAAAGAGTAAGCTGCTTTTAACTATCTAAGTAATTTATTTAGTTTTTATTTAAAATTTAACTGGAATTATTTGTTTTGAAGTCTTTTAATTATTGAGCTTGTAGCTTATTATACGCCTTGCATCAATTGCTAAAGTGGATAAAATTTTTTTTAATTTAATTCGATGATTTTTAAATAAAAAAACATAGGCAGTCATGGGCACAGGTAATAGAAGTGAAAACTTAAAACTGTGAAATAATAGTCGTTTCATTAAATTCTATAGAATTTTTAGGTATCAAATTCACTGTGAAAATGCTACCAAACAACTAATAAACTGGTTTATCATCCCAGTAAGATAACTCCTAAGCCACTGTGAAATACTCATTGCATGATGTATTGCAGAGGTTTAATGTAAATAGTATCAGATTTTTAAACGCAAATATTGATACGAATATCGGAAATCATTTGAACATAAATGCCTTGTTTTTGTTATTCATTTTTCTATATAAATATATAAATATATTCAGAATTCAATGTTTTACTGCACAGTGATCCTATAATTAAGCAATTAAGATAATAATCAAACTGAAAAACAATTTAAAGAATGCATGGTACACGCACATTGAAATTACCACGTAGTCAATTTAATTAACGCGCAAATCATACAATCGGGTATGTACAATGTAATGGTGTACATGTGCATGTACATAAATATAAATATATATATATATATGTATATATATATATATATTTATATATATATATGTATATGTGTATATATATATATATATATATATATATATGCTTTACTGCCGGCCAAGTATACTGATATACAAATATACTGTAAAAAATTAATACATCGGTGATGCGAACCGTAAATTATCTCTACCAAAAATCGCTTAACATGCCTAAATAATTTTTCACTTTAAATATGATAATGACACCATATTTTTACCTTAATTAAATTAACAATTAACTGCTGGTCAACATATTATTCTTTCCATCATATATTCTTATCGGAAGTAACAATTTAAATAGTGGTTTTTGTAAGCAGATCAAATTTCTTTCCTTCATTTGTTAGATTACAATTTCACATTAATATTTTAGAGAACACTTTTCAAAGCATAATTCGTTACAGTATTTAATGTGTCCTCAATTCTGAATAAAATATTAAAAGTAGATAGAAAATAATCTTACCGTATAAATTGAACTTAATGATGTTAAAAAGATCTCTGCTAATAACCCACTTGAGATGTTGTAATACAACGAAACCTAGGTCGCAGTAAAGAACTTAAGTAAAGTAGAAATAATATTACATCACGTAGTTTCATTTAATTGAGACTAATTTTTTACGTAAACGTCAGTGGCCAGGAACTGAAAAATAAGTTGCACCTAGACGAAATTTAACAATGTACAAATGATACTTTTGAGTGTATGGAAGGGTATAAATGGAGTTATTTGTTGGGAACTCCTTCCAGCTAACGATACAATTACAGTTACGATTTATTGTGAACCATTAAGCAAAGCCGTCTTCCTTCAAACCAAAGCAAAGTTTATTTTTTACATGAAAATTCTTAATCCCACATAGAAAAAATAACGTGTGAAAATTCTACTTACACTTGTGAGAAGTGTGCTACCTCACCAATCGTACTCTCCAGACCATCCGACCAGACCATTTCGCCATTCGATTACCCTATGTTTCGCTCTCTGTCTAATAATTTATGCGATAGAAAATGTAAAGACAAAGTCATATTAAAATCAGAAGCCTAAAGATTTCTACAAGGAAGGAAGTCTGTCTAGTTTTGCCTACACTTTGACGACAAGTGTTAGATATCAACGATGCTTATATAATTGATGATTGATTTTATGCACCATGTATAAAAAGTTGAAAAATTTGTGTACAGAGATAGAGGGTTTATAAGTTGCCAACCTAATGAAATTCTTTAATCAAATTATCTCATAAAGAATTTCAATCTAACGACTACTCTAATGTAACCAGTAAATAATTCAGCAATATGCAATATGAAGTAGGTTTTACGCTTATTATTCATTTTGTAAATAATTTTAGTGAGAATTTAAGAAAAAGACACTGAAAATTGAAAAAAAGTATTACTTTTCAAATCGCATGTTATTCTATGCCGATAAAAACAGAATAGTTCAACGGTATAAGCAATTATTTAACAAAATTTAAACTTATCTCCTTTTTGTACATATTTTTTTCCTCTACTGAATCTTAGTCACTTGAAAAAATTAAAAATATTGCAATTTGCTCAATGAAACAATTACGAGTTTCCTAATCGTATCAACATTCAAAACATGTTTATCATATTTTTCACTGTTTAAAAATATGGCAGTAACGTAAGTAAAATTTCTATAATATACAAAAATGTTATCGAATTCGTAAACTTATAAAATGCCTTATACTTTGAATAGTCTGATATTCAATATTGAGGTATATTCTAAAAGGTAACTACTATTATCAAATATAAAAATCCTGAATCGACTTGCCTCGCTTTGAACGAGAAATTCTTCCCCTATCCGTGGATTTTCGGTCGCCGACTTTAATAGCTGTTCGTGTATCCCTCCAAAGGCACTCAGTGTTCATATTTCTTTGATGTTACTTTTGTATCAAATAAACTTAACCTTAAGTTCATTTGATACGAAAATATTATCATATATGGAATTTCCCAGAAAAAGTTATCTACCTTTGTTATGTAAAAATTTCGTAATATTAATAGTCTAAGTTCATTTAAGCTACTGCAATTATACAAGGGGAATATTTTTAAAAAATGTTAATTTAATTTGTAATAGCAAACGACCATAATAATAAAAATAGATAACTGAATGTTGAAACAGTACTGACTGAAGGTCATACAAGTAACAAAACTAGGTGTAAATCACACTACTGACAACACGTCTCTCTCCATTAATTGCAACCAAGCAATTAAAAACATAAAATTTTGATAGCGTACTCTTGACAAAATATTAAATGTAGTGTAAAATATTAGCTCAAATTTAATAAACCATAAATTGCCATACGTAAAACAATTATCCAACGATTACGAGAACTCCAAATTTTAATGACAGTTCGGTAAACATTGGAAACCTTCGCCATAAAAAATATTATCCTTAACAACCTTCTACTCTTAGAAAAAACTTCGCACAAAAAAATGCGCAAAACCTAGATGAGATGCACTGTATTATTATTCAGCGTACATGTTCTTGTCCGTTGTTTTCTATGCTCTTGAAAGTGAACATCCTGAACGAACCAGATAAATGTTTGTTCTACTCACCCTTCACCGATTATTGTGGTCAATGTAAAGTAATACTTATCTCTTAAAAAAAAATTCCAATGAAGTACGGCTTACGGCAATTTAATTATAAGGTTGAATATAGTTGATTTCAAATTTGTTTGTGTGTGTGCCAGTGGCCAGTTTTTCAATATTTCACTTGCATAATTGCAATAGCTTAAATTAACTTAAACTATAAATATTACAAAATTTGTGAAGATATGCAATGTACTTATAATATATACAAAAATTCTACGAAGATATAAAACAACTTTTAACACTTTCATTGCTGCATCCAACTTAAGTTTATTCGATATTGGAATAATATTGTAGAAATACGGAAGCGATAATATTAACTACTAATATTATTAAAGCCGTATTCTCGTTCAGTACATTTACAAGGAAACACGGAAAGGCTCTTAAAGTCAACGGCCGAAGATCCGACCACGATGGGAGGAATTTCATTTAAAGCGAGGCGAAATCGACCAATAATTTGAATAGTTGACAGCAGCTGTCATCTTACAAGATATTTCTATAAATACCCTCTATTGGACACCACGCCACTCTAAATGTGAATAGTTTTATAGGTTCAGCGGATCAATAAAGCTTTTTTTATTATT
The DNA here is from genome assembly GCA_039881145.1 of Druceiella hillmani. Lineage (NCBI taxonomy): Eukaryota > Metazoa > Arthropoda > Insecta > Lepidoptera > Hepialidae > Druceiella > Druceiella hillmani. Next base: position 2,065,981 of record JAYKKI010000132.1, read on the forward strand.
GAAGTTCTGTTTACGTTGCTCTCGTAATTTCACAAGGCGAGACTATGATAAACATAAGTTTGAAATTTTACATGTATTTTAGAACTCTAAATTGTTTTGATGAGCGGATGTCTTATAAAATAAAAGAGAGAAAGAATTCTCTAAATTGTTTTGATGAGCGGATGTCTTTCAAAATTTCTTAATTTTTCTACTGGCAATATTTGTAGAGTAATAAAAGAGAGAAAGAATTAAAAAAAGAAATGTTAGAATATAAATATAGGCAAGTATAACTTTTGAAAAGAAAGGTGAGAAAGTTTTTACAGCAAACGATTTTATTGTACAACATCAATACATGTACTAAAAGCTTAAATATAATAATGAATCACTAGTTTGGGGCTTTTGTCAGACGAAAATAAAATCGTAGGTGGAATTTGTATAAAACTTTTGTAATAAACTCATAAATCACTTCTAGCGTTAGCCTGAATACTCGTGTCATAGTGATTTTTTTTGTAATAATATAATAAAACAAACACGTTTATATTCTAATATAAGAATAAAAGCGTCCCAAGACTTTATTTTTAGCTGATCAAATCTCCAGACTCAGGCTTCATATTTATTTTCTTGTTTTTAGTGCATCATCTAAATTAAAATCATTTAATTTAGTTTGTTTTTCTTTTTATTTACACGTTGCCTTCTGCTTGCCGATGGTTTCAAATTTTCAGAACTAGAAATGAAATCCATTTGTAAGCCGTTTCATAAATCATATTTCACAATTATATAATATCATGACATATATAGTTATAATAACTCCTCCGCCCACCTGTATTTTACGTACTTGTTAATTAATAATTATGCGGGAGGCCTCCAATGTTGATAGTTTTTTGCTCTTTTCACCTCTTTAGGAATACGACTATGAAGTTGCTCGATTGTTGTCAATTGATAGTTTGTTCGTTCGCTGATTGATTTCAATCGATGTTTTTTTCTGTTTTATGCATTGTCGTTTCTATTTTCTTTTAAAACCAACTGCGTTTTTGTCGTTTTCAAATATCCAGTGCCTTGAATTAACCTATAAGTTAAATATAGAGTCCATTATTAAGTAAATAAACATTATTTTAGCCAAATCCTGCGTATATTGTTCTTGTTGATTAGTTTAGTGAAAATATTTTCACGTAAATAATTTTTATTTATTACTCAACAATAATCGAATTTGAATAAAAATTGGCATCTTTGAAAAATTTAATATCTAATTGTGAGTTCCTTTTGGTAATATAATATATGAAGCACTGAAGATCAGGGAAGTGAGAAACTTATTTAATTTTTGATACATAGAAAGCAATTAAAAATAGGCAATTTGACTCAAAACAGAGATAAAAGAGAAATTTTAAAACGGATAAATAAAATGTTCATTATATAAATATATTTGTTAATTAAACACTATGTAATGAAATGTTCTCAAACTTATTCTACAATAATCCACATGACGGAATTACGCATAGGTGAATTGCGATTTTTATAATATGGAATATCAAAAGCGGGTTTTGGACGTTTGTCAATCATTAACGACTAAAAGGCTGGACTAATTTTCATATAACTTTGTAATAAACGAGGTTTATTTTTCAAATTAAAACGTAGGTTACGTTTTACGCCGAGGTATAGCAGATTCCTGTAAGATGAATCTATGTGCTTTTAATCAATAATAAAATACGAGCACTTTTCTATAAGTGAAAAGTGCTCGTATATAAAATATATTGCTAAGATGTCTTCAGAAACCTTTATTTAAATCCCACTGCGTCATCCGGAAAACTAATTCCTTAAATTTTATCTCCATTTCCTGCAATATTCCTAAAAAACTTGAAATAATAATGGTGTCGTCTCATATTCCTTACGTGTCACTGTGCAGCATAATATAAGCAAAGCAGTCTGCGATTTGCCGGGGTAACGATCTTCATATGATAGCTTCTTTCTTTCGTAATAAAGTCACAAAGTGAATGAAATGAGCTTTCTGTGCACAAGTAAATTACCGACGGTAGAATGTTTTTAAATTAGAGATAGTACTGATTAAATTTTAACCTATGATTATGTTAATAATATAGATTAACAACAATATAATATTTTACTTCAAAAGTCTATATCTCAGTAGGTAACACATAAAATACAGTATCTTAATAAACATAGGGTCACTGATCTAATGATTATCTTGATGTAGTAATTGAATATTTTATGATCGGTAATTATTGTTTAAATCACTTTTAAAAATAGGAACTCATAAAATATGAACGTAATGCAAATTGTATTAACGTAAGACAAGAGTAAGAGGTGTATATCCATATATTTTGTTGATAATAGAACTGCTAAACTTACATTTGTATATTAAACTAGTTATTGGGCTGAAGATTCAAGGTTCCAAAGAAGAAAAAAATTAAAAACCTAGCAATAGGAATAATTCAATCAAAGAAATAATTGCAATCCCAAAATATTGATGAGTCTTCGTGGATAACAATTTCGCCCGGAAGTCGGATAGTCTTTACATAATTTTCAAATAGCCTTATAAGTATCTCACTCTTGTAATAGATATTATGATGTCTGCTTATCCTTGCCTTTGAAATAATTATTTTAATATAAAATATATAAATATAAGAATATATTTGCAAAATGTTAGCTTTTATTTGTACTATATCTATATAGGATAAATAGTGGGTAAATAACCTATTTAAAATACAATTTATTTAAAAAAATATTTATTATACCTCATTCACAACTTAAGAATAACTTATTTTTGCTAACATATTAAATAACTTTATACCTATAATTTATTATATATTTTACATTTACAATAAATTATGAGTGAGGTAAATAAATAATTTTTTAAATTCATTAATGTTTTAAATGTACTCCAAATTTAAATAAAATGGATAAATCTTTAATCTATAATTTTTTAAATTCATTAATGTTTTAAATGTACTCCAAATTTAAATAAAATGGTTTAGAATTTTTCAATTTAGTTTAAAAATGTTTAAAATATATACAGTAGAACCTGCATTACGAAAATTTCGTGAACGTTTCGGCACATGTAATCATTTAAGGATACAAGGTATTTCTGTAAAACGATTTACAAACATTAATTTTATTTTCCACCCTGAAAATATGTTGCCTAGTATTACTTTTACAGGCGTATAAATATGGCGAATTTCTCTAAAACTATGATATTTTAAATGATCTTTATAGTTTCAGAAATGGAAGTAGAATTCATTCATATATTAATAACATTTCTGCTATAACGAAACTGATTTCAAAACAATATTTATTTATTAACCGCATTAAATAATAAAAAGCAAAAAATTAAATAAAAGCGATATATAAAAATTTTAAGTTTCTAAGCTGTGAATAACTGAATTCAAAATAAAAAAAATTTAGACGGTTTTTTTGCATAGGGATTGTTGTTAAATAGCTATAGCCGAACGTCTCCTGACTACAAAATATCACAATTATAATCGATAACATTTAATTCAATGTCATTTCATTCTCGAGATACGATAATTTAACGTTAGCAAAAAGGTTGAATGTGGCACATGCACCGAGCTCTATGCAGAACCTCAAAGCGACACAACGCGATGTGGCACATTTGTGTATGAACAAAAAAAAATACTTTACACTACTCTCGTTTTATCTTATTGAGAACAAAAAACAAAATCTTGATACAAAAAATTAACCAATAACAAAAGAGAGCACAATGTTCAAAAAACCCCAGGCCCGTCGTAAACGAGATGTGATTAAAATTATAGTTATTAATGAGTAAATAAATACTACATAGCGGGCACCAACAAAATCGATGATTAAATGTGAGAAATTGCGTCAGTGTTCAGAATTTGAATTTAGTATTTAATTATAAAATTGAGTGGGAAGGGGGTTTTATTTAATGTGTTAGTAAAAGGAGCATCAAATGGTTACGGTTGCGGTTCAAAAATGTATAATGTTACAAACACAACACATAGACATTTTAAATTTGCAAGATTAACATTAAACATAATGTCCCTATCCAAAACAAATACATCTTTGAGGTTATGAGCTGACTGTGATACCCTCCACACTCCCGACTTAAGTCGTAATGGTTCGCACTATTTCGGTTTTTCGGCCGAGTGCAGAAGCACGAGAGCAACTATTCTATCTTACTCACATATTTCAACTCACGCACTCATCTATGATACACGCACCACGCACATGCAGTCCTTTGACAGCATTTGTTGCGATCTGTGCATTTTTTGCTTTTACTGTCATCCAATTCTATTATTTCTTCTTTTGGATTACGAGTGTGCTTATCGACTGGTTAGTGGTGAAATTGGATACTTCTGTTACGTGTAATTATTTACTAAGACGGTTTCAAAGACATATCCTCTCGCATCGATTTTTTGAAACTAGGCAAGATTTTGTGGAGCACGCTCTACGGAATTTACAAGCGCCATAAGAGGTGAGTACTATAAAACATAACATCGCATATGCCTGTATACCCTTGTGGAGCCAAAGTATTATTCCTTCCGTGGACCATGTTGCTATCACCCTTTGTATCGTTTTTTTTATAATTACCACGGTAATTATACAAAAAAAAATTCGTCGTATTATTTTGTTGTTGCGGATAGCTTTTTAATGGAACGAAATCGATTTGTCGTGCCTGTTGGCACAGATTCTATCAGGAGGTACACCGTTATCCAGCATCTTAACCTGCCCCTCAAGCTACTGTTACGATTCCTATTCCGGGACTTAATAAAGTAGCAAATACATCACTTCGTTGCATGGTAGATGACTACAATAACTTGCAACTCCGCCATGTAACAGTATTAAGATATATCTTATGAGTGATTACGACTTGCTCATAACCCCGCTTACTAGGATTTGTTCAAATGATTTGACTAACATATCTTTTAAAGATATACCGGATACAATTATCTAAATATCAGAAACATGTATGGAAAAGCACAAGAACAATGAGCTCAAATAGATTTTGAAAATATAAATGAAATAACAGTGGATGCTCTCCATTTTTGACTGGTTTAAATCACATTCAGTTCGATCAACGGTTCAATCAAATACCGACCTTGCGTGGCTGTTCAAGTACACCATTTACAGACTTAGGTATTTATCTCAGCAAAATAAGGATCTAAGAACCGATCATACGATTAAGTACAGTGTTTAACAAGGCAAGGAAAAGTACTGAGAGAAAAATTCAATTTACAAGAAGATATCTACTCGTTGACTTTGTTTCCATCACATTATACGAAGCGGGCTTATAAAAAGAAATAAAATGCTTACAAACTATATTTTTGGGAGTAGTGAATCATTTAAAACTATTTTAATATGTGATGGGTTATATTTTTTTGTATAAAAGAGCTCGGATTTCCTTTTTCAAACCAGCAGATTTTACGAAACCACATCGGCCATATGGAAGAGAACCCCATTAATTATTTTTTGAAAGAAAGTTTGCGACATTATTTCTCTTCTAGAGTCGTAGTTCTCCTAGTTCTCTCCTAGAGTCGTTGCGCACATGCCTTGGTCTAAACACGCGGTGAAAACCAGCTTAGAAGTGATCAAGCAAATAAATCATGACAGGTTATGTTATGCAGGTGGGTCGTTGAGACGATAAACGGTCGGTTCAAACCCGACTTTAAAATCTTTAGATGTAGTAGTTAGAGTAGTAGGTACACAGGTAAAATTATTGAATTAATTCATAATAATATCAATAGACTCGCTTATGTAATTACGTACTTGAGCACAGATTAAATCGCCAAAGCATCGCGTTTGTGCGTATGCAAGCTGCAAGTTGACAGACTTCCCAAAACTAATACATGAAGATTTTATTTTTAATACCATTAGCACATATGACCTAAGTATCGACCGCTCTTATTATAGTGAACACATAAATCGAACAGGTGTTTATGAGCTCGACGTTTTTCGACATACTGAGGTCATCCATTTGAATGAAGACAAATATGTTCTCATAAGGTTTTGCATACAATCGAGCCGATCCTTACAACCGATCCTTACAATACTATACTTCAATATAATACTATACTTGATAAATTTAAATAATTTTGGAAATACATGTTTTTAGCTTCAAGAGTCCATAAACACTATCTACGTAATAACTTTATTTAAAATTTATTATCTAGTGGTGTGCCAACATAGTTATAAAATATGTGAGACAAAAGTCATTGTCCAAGCATTGATCACATTACAAAAGAAGTTTTTGAAATATTACAAGATTCATTCTTCCAAATCGACAGTAACAATAAAACATTTGGAGAGTGTAGAAGAAACTTCGGTAATGTCTTTTTTTTATAACTCGTCATATTAAATAAAATATGAAAAACAATTATTTCATATTTTTATCCATATTTTATGTACCAAACGTTGTCTCGTGAAGATTGATGGGCCATAGCGACATGTTTTGTCCTATTTGCTATTTTTGCCTTTACAATTATGGAAAGATTAAGCGTATATATGTCTTATTTATTGCCTAGTTATTATTCTTGGACTTTACTCCTTAGGAATTTATTTTCATATATAGCGTCCGGTATAAAGTTTTATGAGGAGTAAAATCAGAAGTTCCGAGTTTGTCAGTTTGGATGTAGTAGGTAACCTCCAAAACTATTAATTCGATTTAAAAAATTCTTTCACCAATATTTAGAAAGAACCTTCAGAATGGACATAGATGGTACATTATTAGGTTTAAAAAAATTTCATAGATCACAGAAAGTTAAATTTTATGAGATTGGGTGTAGGAGGTAATCTTCGAAAGTACTCATCCGATTTCAAAATTTTTTTCATCAATATTTATCAAGGACATTCAGGATTGATATAGCTTATATTATCCTGATAAAGAAATCATATATTATAAAAAAGTTAAATGTTTAAGTTTTAATGTAGGAGGTAATTTCCGAAACTAATCGCCCGATTTTAAAATTTTTTTCACCAATACTTAGAAAGGACTTGCAGGATGGATATAGGTTGTATATTATTCCGTTAAAAAAATGTCATGTACTATAAAAAAGTTAAATTTTTGAAGTTTGGATGTAGGAGGTGATTTCCGTAACTATGCATCCGATTTCAAAACTTATTTCACCAATATTTAGAAAGAACTTTCAGGATGGACATAGGTTATATATTATCCCGTTAAAAAATCTTCATGGAAACCAGTTTTGGAACATAAGTCACGAAAGAACAGTCGAGCGAATGCGTTTCCTATGAACGCTGCGATATAGTGATATATGGTACTGATATTTATATTTATATAAAATGATACCTATTTTATACATTCCAAGATATTTTTTATTTAGTTCTCTCGGAAACTTACGTGTGATAATAATTGAATTACTTTTTAGATTTGTATTTGCTTACATTGGTTTTTCCGGATCGCTGCTCTCAATTATCCTGCATTAAGGAGAAAAATGAGTTAATTTACCAAAAAATAAACGATGACATAAATTTGTATTAGTATAAACAATTTTAGTATTTACTTTTACGTTTATGTATTAATTATACCATTTATGTAAAAAATAGAAATTGTAATTTATGCCCTTTTCTTTAAAAGTATTTTTTCTTCCAGGAACGCAGAATTTTTCCATTATTTTCATTATTTTTTACACTCATAAATACATAAATAAAATACAAATAGTTCGATTAGGTAATAAAAAAAATTTCTTTCTCTACAAAAAAAAAATATTACATTTACTTCTGCTGATAAGAAATTGAATTATCTTTAGGATATCATTTTGAGGTAACAAAAACATAAAAGTATGATTTAATCTGTTTTTGACCTATTCTAAACCCACTATAATAAAATATTAATTTCTTACTTTTTTCTTGATGTGTTTTTATTTTCATTCGTAATACAATTATGTAATAAGCTATAGAATTTGAAATTATTTTTGATATTTCCAAGATCACTAATTAACATACTATTTCAAATAAAGATAGAAAAAAACATGAAAAATTTCAATTAATTTCTTTTTTCATAGTATTAATTATCTCATTTTCTTGTGTATATAAATCTTTGTTTTCAGGTAACATCAGATGGACAACATTTGGTTTCATCTTTATACTACCATTTTATCTACTACCAATTCAATTGGAATTTTTTGAAGCCACCTGCTACATCTTATTTGACGAACATAAATTCCAAAATAATTGTGAAAAACAAAAAATATAAGAATAACTAACCACTGGATAAATATTTTAAAAACATAACTGCATTTTTATTGTTTCCTTTCTTGAGTATATAAAACTTTGTTTTCAAGTAATTCGTTTCATCTTTACATTACCATTTTATCTACTACCAATCCAATTGGAATTTTTGACGAAAAATATGAGAATGACTAACCACTGGAGAAATATTTTAAAAATATAACGGCATTCTTATTATTACGTTCAATGGCTTTTATCCGTTGTTCAGATAGTGATCTTCCGTCACTGATATGAAAGGGAATAAAGGAAATTATTTTCTGGTAATACCCCATCACGAAACTTGTAATTCTCCATTAAAATACTGAACTAATCCATTGTTATACTGCAATATGTAGTATAGTCCAGAATCTATATATCACTATTTGCTCGCAATTAAATGAAGCTATTCGTACATGATGTAGTATAGCAAAGATCTTTGCTAGTAGCCCACCTGAAGGTGTTGTAATACAACGAAACCTAGGTCATTGTAAAGAACTTAAAAAAAGTAAAAATAATACCACATCATATAGCTTCATTTAATTGTGAATAATAAATTTCTACACAATTAACACAAATATCTTCAATATTACGTGTTCGCATAAAAACTCAAATTTCTTCTCAAGGAATTGTAGATAAAATAAAGTCGTCGTCGAGCCAATTTTTCGTTAATTTCCAAAAAGAACTAACCAAAATTACACTCATTTTTGTACAAGAATTATTAACTGTGAAAGAAGGGATTTAAATATTTGGGTGTAATTGTTTTATTGATTATATCCCAGTTAGTTTCGTTTTTTACAACTTTTAGCATTTGGCTAAAAGATTTACACTTCTTTTCTTTATAGTCTCAATTTTTTGTTATAATACAATGCATAAGTATGCATATATAGTGTAACCAATAAATATTAAAAACTTGCTTAAAAATAAAAAGAGAAATCGTTTTTTTTTTAATTTGTAACTTAACATAACCTCTAAATATAAACAAAGCTGTTTAAATTTAAAACAAAAAGCTTATAAATATTAATCCAACCCATATCGACAGACAAAATTACATTTTCAAAACTCGAAAAGCATATATCAAAAGATACTCGTACTATAAACTTGATATATTGACGACATCACTATCCGAACATACTCAATGCCATTTGCGACTAATATTAATGGCCACTAACAATCATTCTGTACACTACTAGCAACAGTTAATGCTCTCCCTGAGCGACCTCGATCGCCTCTTTTCGATAAAATAAATAACAAGCCGAGTGAGAAATACAACACTCTGAACGAAGTAGGCTCGCTTGTGTAATTAAGTGGATATCGAAATGATGTATTGGGAGTAGTGATCTCAGCGTAATTAAGGCATTCCTCCGTCGTGCGTCTTTAAACTGATTGTTGCTGATTGATCTGATTTCCGGTTGATTTTAGAAATTTTATTAACTTTTTATATAATCAATTTTACAGTTATATTTGGATATTTTCTTCAAATAAAACATTTTTTAACATTAATCAATTTTTAATATTTTGGCTCACGGTATTAGGAAAAATTCGCCTATGCATTATTGTAATGTCATCTAAGGATATGCAATTTTTTCTTTCCGTTTCTGAAATATCTCAAATAAAAATTTAAAAGCATGGATTATAGATTTAACATATTTCGGTATTTTTTAAAAAACAACTTTAATTTATAAACAATGAAAGTCATTTGTTTTAAAATATTTTATTTGAATATATCTAATTTGCTGCATCGTGTACGGTGTCAAGCACGGATTTCTTGAAGCCCAAATTCGACAATATGTATTTATTTATAAATTTTTTTAAAAATATTGCAGAAAAATCCTTAAAAATTTCTGTTTGCTATATTTTGAAACCATATGGCAAACAACAATTTTGAAGAATAGATTTTAATAACTAATTATTTTTGAGAATTACATTGAGAAACAAATATTTAATTTTCCCATGATTTATTTTTAAAAACTATTCTCTCAAATAATGTTTGCTTTTACCTAAAGTAATATATTATTCACCTTATTTTATGTTGCGTTGAAACTTTTTTAAAGTAAATACTATTAAATAAAATAATTTTCTGCTTTGGTAAAATACAATAAAAAGCCAGATAAAAAATTAAGAAATAAACTCGCGTGTTCAGGACAAAAATGCATATTATGACAGGTTCCAAGTAACTGCCTATGTATCTAAAATGAAATAGTATATCATTGTATAAGAAGTAGTCGCAATATTTACCCATTGTCACCTACAAATAACGTCGCGCCTTCTCCGAGAGCACATGAAGTGAGCTGATTACCCACAAGCGTACTACTACGTTTATCAAGAGTCTGTGTGTTTGAGATGCGACAGTTTATTGATTTTTCCAAATAAATAAAGTCAGTCTTCGTAGAGTTGTGAAATGAATCGTGGAAAACTATTTTGTGTGAATTCATCACACTCTCTCTTTTATTTACAGTGTTTTCGTCAAAAACCTGATTTTTCCATGTGATGTTTGCTTCATGAAGAAAGCATGCTAAGAGTTATTTTATATATTTTAATAATAATATTGATTTTCTTTTAACAACGTAATAATTGGTAACACAAAATTAATTAGGAGATAATTGTACACCAGCTATTTAGTTCATTAATAATTAGATAAATTAACAAATACATGAGCGAACTTTTTTTTTGCTCATAACACCATAATTTCTTTTTAAATTTGATTATAAACGTATACCCTACGGCCTAATACTAAAGCGGGATGTACGGACTAAAGCTAAGATTATATATTTGGTTGAGGGAAAAGGATACTAATAACTTATAATACGTTAAAAAAAGGGAAACATATTTTAAAATGTAATTAAGTCTCGCATTTCTGACATAACAAAATATAACATAATCAAGTAGGAAATAGTTAAGCGATAATTGAGAAAAAATTTTAATTTTTATTTCAAACATTAGAAAAAAATCAGAACACTATTTGGGATACAATATTGTTGCGGAACATTTCATAGAGAACATCTAAGTATAGGAATTCGCTTATGATGTGGCCTAAAATATTGTTTAAGTATTGTCTTCTTAATTTCATATTCCATTTTCATAGGTCGAGAGGTTCGGTATACAACTTGAATGTGCAATTTCTTACACTTCAATTGAAATATGCAAAAGTATTCCTCAATAAAAGTAACTCGCTTTCCATTTGCCTTAATTTGAACATATAAAGTCGTTGCTAGCATCTAGATGTTTATATACTATATAATTTAATGTGTAGCTTGGTTAATAATTATGAAGCGTACCATAAGCTGAACCGAACATATGGAAAGCACAGAATATTGTGAAAGTTTGAATACATTTCAACTTAATAATATTGGTTGAAATAGTTTTCTTGACTTAAAACAATATTCAAAAGTTATTAGATACTTCTTCGAAGTTTAAGTATTTCAAATTATTCAAATAAGTTTCGAATAAATTTTGTCATGTGTTTAATTTTTATATAAGACTGAAAATACTTTTTTAAAAGGTGAAGATATTAAAAGATAGGCATTATAACTTGGGAAAAACAGACAATTCCAGTGAGCATCAAACGGCAACCATAACTACTTTTAAATATTTTCACAAGGCAACTTGGCTTTCACAAGGGGATACTTTATAAAATCAATAATTTTTGGTATTTTTTATCTCGTATTTGTTCGTAAAAATCATACTTTATTTCTTATGAACATGCATGGGGATACGAAATATAATAATAAAATGGATGAAAAATATATAAATACATAAATTAATGGATAAAAAAAGGTGATCTAGTTTGATTACAAGGACCTATACCTTAAAATTTGTAACAATTTTTATAGAAAGTTATTGCCAGAAAAGTATTTAATTTTTCTGGCACAATTAACTTTCCGTGAAAATAATAGATGAAATAACGTTGATGCCAAGCGTTAGTCTGAAAAGTGGATTTCATTAGTATTTACATGAATTTCTTTAGTACATAACAATATAGGCACTTTTCTATGAGGTTTTTTTTTTATATTTCTTCGAAATATACCAAAGAAAAAAGTTTACATTTTAACGATGTGCATAAGTGATGTTTTTGAAGTTATACTTCTTTAGGTGGGTTATGAAAAAATGATGAGAGTGAAATTTTAAGATTCGTCACACAAAAGTTACAGTATGAAGTTGCAGCGGTTGCAGTCTCGAAACAAAATCTACCAACAAAATAGAAATAGAACTACTCTAACTCTATTAGTGGCGCAAGTTGGCACCATCGTCGCCTCTGTTCACTGTTTAATGATGCCAAAGAAGTATAACTTCTCACGCGCGTACATAAGTACACGCACCCTTTTTTTTTTAATTGAAAGAATTACATTGCGAATGGGTTTGTTCACTCGTTTGCCATTTACTCATCTATTTCACCTGAAGGGCTATATGTCGATAAAGTAGTAATAAACAAGCGACCAGATAAATATTTGCAAGAAACATAGGAACGTAAACCATCCAAATAATGGTTACGTAAACCATTATTTTCCCAGATTTAAAGACTGTAAAGTTATCTTCGAAGAAATGACCGCCACTCGCCAGGTCGTAATTCCGGCAACACGTCGGCTGTGGAGCCGTTGGGATCCATTACACAATAATGCCGAGTGATATGACAAGACGTTGCCTTCAGTGAAAGACACAAATAGCTCGATATTATTTCGCTGACAGCCTGAAGGTAGCTAAACGAAAGTACTTTTAAAACATGATATAATACGAAAACATTAATAAAAAATAGTTACGTCAAACATGTATATTACATGTTTGATAACAGACAAGACAAAGGTAATAATTATATTTCAAGAAGATTACAAAATGTTAAAATATTGCCTGTTTTGTTTATATCTGTCATCAGAAAACTTTTAAGTACACTTTACCGTGTTGATGCCTGTTCGTCCCTCTACTACATATGGTTGTTATATAAACCAAATAAATTTTATTAAAATTACCAAATGAAAAACGAACTTTAGCAAAGTTTCAGGAAAATTTCGAAAAAGTTAAGTTAATTTAATTTATTATTTACCCAAATATTAACATATTTAAGTCCTATATAGCAAAATATTTAGGTTCTCCTGAGCGAAAATTTACTTAATAATGAATACCTTATTGGATTTAGATGCAATATCTTATATATCACGTAGAGGACATTGACTACTGATTTTCAGTGAATAGCGTAAGTCATGACTTTATAATGACAAAATAAATTATAATTAACATTATTATTTCCAAATATCATCAGTTTTCAAATGTCAATCTGTTTATAAATAACGCTGTCATTCACATTACACTGTTACTAAAATATCCACTAATTTGGATATTCAAAAAAATTATATTTTATACGTATTAGTGTATGATATGTGCACTTTTGATTGTACTAACGATTATTATCATCTTTTTGCAGTGTCAAAATTCATCAAAAACTAACGTGGAAATCAATTCAATATAAACTATGTAACCAGGCTACAGGAGGAAAATAACAAATACCAGTTAAAATGTTACAGATACGAGTGAATGTATTTCAGAAAGATCCTCGGAATTCAATTGTAACATGAAGTGTAACTATTAATAAAAAGTCTATTAATGAATGTCCAGTATTATTTTTCCTTATCCACATAATTTTTTTATTATTTAACCCATAAACGTTCTAATATTAAAGTGGCGATTTGAGCAATTCCATGTCGAACAATTACACTCTTTGTTGTATTTTTAAATTTTTTTTTGTATTTTTTTTCTGTCACCAGTTCGGATGTTCACCCTTCATTCACTTAATTTCATCAGAATGTTTACGCAAATTAAATTTATTCAATATGAGGATAACAGAGAATAAATATCAGTGCATAATTTAAAACATATTGCGGAAAATTTCACAAAGAACATCTTCAGTATAGGAATACGCTATGATGTGGCCTAAGATAGTTATTAAATACTCTTTTTTTAATTTCATATTCCATTTTCACAGGTCGAGACGTTCAGTATACAGGTCAAATATGCAATTTCTTACATAATATGAAATATGCGAAAGAATTCCTCAATGAAATTAACTCGCTTTCCATTTGCCCTAATTTGAACACAAAGTCGTTACTAGCATCCAGATTTTTGTATAGAAATTATTATTTGATAATTATGAACTACTATATACTTGGTTGATAATTATGAAGAGTAACATAAGTTGTACCGACCATACGGGAAACGTAGAATATTGTGAAGGATTGAACACATTCTCAACTTAATAATTTTGGTTGAAATAGTTTTCCTGACTTGAAATAATTTTCATAAATTTTTAAATACTTCTTTGAATTTTAAGTGTTTCACTTCATTCAAATGAGTTTTGTTTTTGTGTGTTTTGTTTTTGTCCAAAACTTAAACTCGTCTTTAAAATGTGAAGATATTGAAAGATAGGCATTATAACTTGAAGAAAAAAAAGAGACAGCTCCAATGAGTATCAAACGACAACCGTAACTACTTTCAAGTATTTTCACAAGAAAATTTGGCTTTCACAGGAGGATACTTAGTAAAATAGTTAATTTATGGTGTTATCTCATAACTGTACGTAAAAATCATATTTTCTTTCTTATGAGCGCATTCATACATATGAAGACACAAAAATATGGATAGAAGGTGGTCTAGTTTAATTTCAAGGGCTTATGTCTTAAAATTTATCAGAAATATTTCTGGAAACGAATCTTTCATTTCTCTTAATATTACGTTATTGCCCAAAAGTTAATTTAATTTTTTTTGTCACAATTAAGTTTTCATGAAAAGAATAGACAAAACAATGTCGATGCCAAGCGTTAGTCGGATAAATGGATTTCATTATTATACATGAATTTCATTAGTACATAACAATATAGGTACTTTTCTATAAGGTTTTTTTTTGGTATATTTCTACGAAATACCAAAGACCAAAAGTTTAAATTTTAACGAAATGCTTGCCTTGATATATTTTAACGATATGCATAAGTCGTGGTGTTTTTTTTATTGAAGGAATCACATTGCGAATCAATTTTTTCACTCCTTTGTCATTTACTCATCTATTTGACCTAAAGAATTGAATGTCGAAAAAGTAAGTAAATAAGCAAGCGACCAGATAAATGTTTGCAAGAAACATAGGAAATTTATGTAAATAATTATTTTCCCCGCTTTAAAGACTGTAAAGTTGTCTTCGAAGGAAATGACCGCCACTCGCCAGGTCGTAACCCCGGCAACACGTCGGCTGTGGCTCCGCTCGCGGTCCATTACACAACAATGCCGAGCGATACGACAGGCCTTCAATGCAAGACACAAATAGTTCGATATTATTTCTTTGACTGCCTGAAGGTAGCTAAACGAAGGTGCTTTTAAAACATGATATAACACGAAAATATTATTAAGAAATAGTCTTATTAAGTAATAGTAGAAATAGTTAAGAATAGCTAAGAAAGTTTCAGGAAAATTTCGAAAAAATTAAGTTGATTTAATATATTATTTACCCAAATATTAACATATTTAAGTCCTATATATCAACATATTTAGATTATCTTGAACGCAAATTTACTTAATGATGAATACATTATTGGATTTAGATGCAATATCTTACATATTATGTAGAGAATATTGCCTACCGATTGTCAATGAATAGCGTGAGTGTGTACAGAAGAAGATAGATAAAAATACATACAGAAAGGAGGAGAGGGCAGGTGATTAGTAGGAGGTTTCCTTTTTTATGTCTCTTCAAAGTATATGTGTAAATAAAATATGTACTCACAACAAAATGCTGCATCTCACTGATTATATTCTGAAATTTTTATCTATTTTTGTAAAAACCCAAAGATTGTTTCAGCAGAAAATATTAATTGTATACAGAAATGGTAAGAAATTTTCAAAAATACAGACAGAGAATAAAACAAGTGTTTTATAATAGTTACTATTTTTTAGTTACGAGTATATCTAAAGAGAAGAAATTCAAAGAAAAAAACATGCTTCCAAGTATTGTTTTCAAATGGAAATTATATTTCAATTAATTATTTTACCAGAAAGCGTTGATCAGAAAAGAAAAATGTGTAGTTAAAATATGTAGGTAAAAATGTGTAGGATCATAGTGATCAGAGCTCTATTACTACTTATTAAACGTTATTTCTATCAGAAAATAAAATCCCATATTATTATTTATTTCTCCTTTGCTATCTAAAAACTATGAAAACAGTGAAAAATAGCTATTTTTTTAAAATTAAGCAACAACGACAAAAATATTTTTCTTTCAAATATATTTCTGTTTTCTTCGAGAAAAAAATTATTAAATACTAAATCTGGTTCAGTAAAAAGAAAGGAAAACCTGTTTTTTTCGTTAATTGTTCTTAATATCAGTAGTTTGTCAATTTCGGGATATAAAATCGAGAACACCGAACTTCTTCACAAAAAATGCAATTTTCTAAAAAGGAAGTTGGGATGCGTCGATGAAGATAACCGAATGAAATTAAAAAATAATAATACTTTAGGAAAATATCTTTTCATAAAAGAAAATATCTTAAAAGCAAAAATTCGAAGTCTTGGGCATTCCGTTACTATTGTGCTATATTTAAGCAGCTAGTATTACTTTTTACGATTTAATATATATATATTCTGAAATTTTTTTATTGATACACTAAAAACTATATTTTACAATTGTTGCAACAAATTGCAAATATTTTTAAATCAACTCTCATTTGCAATTATTGAAATCATTGAAGGTGCGTGAGAATGTAAGAGTGGGAATGGAGTCAGTTAGCAAAACCTGTGATGTATAACATGTTAACAAATATTTGTACAAATAAACATTATTAGGTATACACAAGTATGATACACAATTAAAACTTGTAATTGTGTATATGGACTTGTAATGGTGTATAATACTTGTGTATACCTAATAATGTTTATTTTTACAAACATTTCTTACCATATTATAAGTCACAGGCTTAACAATAATTTAAAACTTTATACGTTTTGAAGTCAAGAAAAAATATTTTTGTTAAAATATATCGGTATTATCAAATGTATCGTGCAGAATTTTTTTTTGATTATTAATTGTGTTTTAATATTAATAATCTATTATAGTTATTTAATTTTATTATGTAAATACAGTTAAAATTTTAATAGTCTTAGATGTAGTTCATTGAAATAATCAATGTAATGACGAAGTTGTCTGATATGAACTTATGCTATCGATCAACTATTATACGAGTTATTTTTAATGGCGTTTAAAATTGCGCAAAAGTAATGAAAATGAAAAGGATGATGGTGCATGCAATGGAAAGGCTGAAACTTTTGACAACCTTAGTAATGATTCACAGACTGAAATCGACACTCTGTTAAGTTATTCTTTAAATATTTCCATCATTAACAACGCGAATACTAATAGATTTAATAATAACGAACATCAAGCGATATAACTTGGAAGCGTCACTCACACACTAAATTTTGTTGTTATTATGGAATTGTGAAGTTGAAATCCAACATTGTATCCGGACAAAAGTTAAGTTATCGAAACATTATGACTACCAAGGAGTTAAAGAAGCTTTCTTAACATATGCTAGGTTCAAATGGAATGTAGGTAACTTTGGTTTAATATTACCAAAGATAACTAAAATTTCAAACAAAAACAAGTTGAAAACATTAATAGTTATTGAATAATCGTCTCTAACATGATAGTGTAACCGTAACATGTTCGTTAATTATAATATAACGAACAGTTCACATTTTTGAACCGGTATTATTCATTAGTGACCTATTTACAGGGAAGGAAACGTGTGTCCGTAAAAATCATGGTTATTTTTGGTTATAAATCATGGTTATTTTTGGTTATAATTAAAAGAGTATTGAATATTAAATATCTGGGAACAAACATTAAAATAAAAACCGGCCAATTACGAGTCTGGCTTGCACGTCATTTCGTACCATGATTAAATTAAAATTATCGTATTTAGCATAAGTCATCACTAATATGAATTTTTAGCGCAGTAAATATTAATTGATATGTATAAATATTTAAATGAATATTTATTAAAGTGAATACCCCAAAAACTATGATATATAGAAACGTTTTTATAATTTTTCCATAACCTTTGCGCAGGCTACTAAAAATGTTTTTTTTTTTAATTCGGGCGCAGTAATGACGGAATTTCCATACAAATATCCCGAATGTTTGTTATTGATGTATCTTTAATATACTACAAATTATACCAAATTCCAAGTTTCTGCGTCAAGCGGTTTGTGAGAAAAACAGCTGTGACAGACGGAGAGATGACAAGCTACGGGTTCCATGTTACCTTTTGCGGTATGGAGCCAGACAATTTGCACATTTGTGTTGTATTCACAATAATTAAGTTGGCCATGATTATTTAGGCAAATAGAAATTTAAAACAAATTGAATCATGAAGACATTATATTTTCTTTTCAATTAACCTGATGAAAGAAGGCATTATAAATCTTCATAGATTATATTGTACATCCGTTGTTCTATCTAACATAGCCTCTCGGGTTTCTTCTCTATACGCTCTAAATTATATTAGTTACTCTTCAGGTATAGATCTTCGTTAAAAAATGTTATATATCTAGTAAGGAATAGGAATTCTTTTAACACTAACAAACAACCTTGCGCATGTGTTACATGAACAATTTAATTTTCACATCTAATGATGGAATTCAATTTATGCCCAAGAAAATTTGATTTTCCTACAGGTACAATAGCATATAGTTATGCAAAGCTTAAAAGACCTTAAAGAAGGAAAAGCCGAGTAGTTTTCTGACAGACACAACGTTTTTTGAATAGCCATTTTCCATCATCATTTTCAAAATTAATCATCATTTTGAATTGTATTTTCAGACAATGTCACATTTGTATTAGGTTTACAACGAGTTTTTCAGCTGATGTTTCTTTTTCAATTTTTTGGTAAAACGTATAAAGCTTCTTGGAAATTTAGACGTCATTTTACGGTACATTAATACTTAATGTGTATTTCGCATCATTAAGTAATACATTGAATGATTTCTTTCTTTAATTGCAGAATTGATGGAGCACTATTGTAATTTATAAAAAAAAACATAAAAAATAAATAAGCCTTTAAATTAGGAAAGAATGCGGATATTTCATAAAAAATATCTAATTAAAAAAAATTAAATATTAAAAGATATAGGAGCATAAGGCAAACAAGAATAATAAAGGAAATTGTTTCGTCTCTTAAGTAAAATCTACGATATTAGCATTTTTTCGTTTCCATAAGCTTTGCAGATTTTCGTTTCCATAAGCTTTGTTGCTCGTTTCGGCAATAATTACTAATTTGATACTATAAACAAGTTAAATAACTAAAATGGAATAAAAATATTTTATTTTTCTACGTAAATATGATACTCATATGTAAAGTAAACCATAAACATGAATGAAACCCATAAACATGAATGAAATTTTTTTATTACAAATAATTGATACGACAGGGGGACATTGACGCAATAACAAAAAATAATGATTAAATCTTTAGTTCTTAGTACCAAGAAACATAAGAAAAATGTGTGGAAAAGGTAACGTAGCAACATGGAGCGGGAAATAAATGAAATTCCATTCAGGTATATGTCTCTATGAGTCATCAAATAAATGTTATTATTAACATCACGTGTCATTCGAGAAAAATTAAAATAAATACCTAATAAATACGATAGATACAAATTGAATATGTGCTGTACTTTCCTTGCTTTTTAAAATTCCGTATCTTAAAATGATAAAAAGGATGGATAACAAAGTGATCCCTATAAGGCTTCCCTTATAGGGACCACTTCGTTATCGGTCTGTGGGTCTATCAAGAGCCTTTTTCTCAGGAAAACATAGAGACATCCATTTAAAATTTATATTAAATACTTAAGTATATGGACCCTTGGATCTGTAAAAAAATCAAACTTCTAAGTTAAACAAAATCAAGAAAAATCTCAAAAATACGCTCATTTATGTCGCATAATTTGACACACGCAAATAAATCAAAACCTATATTATAACCAAATTCCATGCCATTCCATTAATCAACAATCATGAAATTTTGTAAAAAACAAGGTCTGAGAGCAAAAGCAAATAAAAAACCCGAAAATTTTTAATTTGTAGTTATATCATAAACAAACATGTAGTTATATCAAAACAATGTTTTAAGTATGCGCCTGTGATTCCTACAGTAGGCAATATATTTTTGTTATAAAAAATAAAAATGTTATAGTCTGATAGGAATATTATGTAAAATTAAATGTTTATTAATGCCTAAATGTCTACGGAACCCTCGGAGTGCACTTGTACAATTTTTTAAGTTCTCTTATACGTTTTCACGTGCAAAGCTAAGATTTAGTGCAATAAATAAGCTCAGTTTAATATATATTAGGTCCTCACTGCGAGTAATTGCAACATGAACCAAAGTTAATAATCCTTTCGAAATATTAACGGTGGCGATTATGAACCAAAGGAAATGGTTCTTTCGAAATATTGGCGGTAGTGATCAAATCGCAGTATGAACCAAAGGAAATGGTCCTTTCGAAATATTGGCGGTAGCAGTTATGATAAAAAAATATTCTTGCCTTTTTTGAGTTATCAAATGAAAGGACGAGTTATAAGGACACTGGAACTATTTGTAAACATTCTATAAAAAATAATTATCCACGTAAGATGTATAAAGAAAACCGTTACTTAATTTTAAGATAAACAGGATTGCCTGAAGTTAACCCAACATTTACTGGAAAACTAAAGCGACTTTTCGTCACTTCATGTTTTTGGAGATATTCTCAATATATTTATTACGCACGTAAAAAAATAGGCTATACGTTTACATAGTAGAGAAGGGCAATATATACATATCTATATATATATATATATATATATATATATATATATATATATATGTATATATATATATATATATATATATATATATATATATATATATATATATATATATATATATGTATGTCTATCTATATGTATTGAAGAATGATATTAGTTATTATTATAGTCTATTAAAAGTCTATTTAAAAATTAAATGACATACAATATTTTTAATAATCTATTATTAAAAATATTGTATGTCATTTAATTTTTAAATTTTTATTAAACAAAGTGTACCTTGTAACTCACTCTAGTAATGCGACTTCTAACCATTCTAAACTGTTTTTTTTAATAATAATACCAATACCTCTTTTATACGCACGAACGGTGGTTCCGAAAATTTATTCTTCACTATGATACACACAACCATTAATATGTTTTTCAATAATATACAGTACACCTTTCCAAAAATACAGAAGAAATCGGTATCGCAAACTTCGAACACTGGCAATGGAAAAATAAATTGTAAGTAGAAAAAGATCAAATAAAGAAGAAATATAAATTGAAACTAGAAAAAGAGCGAACCGACGAGACATTCCGAAAAAAAAATATTCCCAGAAAATAAGTGGAATTCTGTTAAAAGTGGTATTTGTGTTTTTATTTTAATAATCCCAGAAAATAAGTGGAATTCTTTTAAAAGTGGTTTTATTTTAAAGTGAAAAAATTCGTTTATTAACAGCATCTGTTGATCGTTGAGAAAATCTAATAAATACGCAACATATTAAATAAGTTAGTTTGTCATAGGTTACTTTGTTGAAGGCTGTTTTGTGTTCGTTTATTTTGTAAGAAATCCACATAAGATTTTCTAATAGCGATTATATCTGTAAAGTATGGATTTTAAAAAAAATATTTCGTTTTTGATATAATACTATGATTGTAATTTTTTCTGAAACTTCGTCGGTAAGGAGATTCTGAATGTAGTCGGATACACAAATTATACAATTTCTTCCACAATCTACGTATAAATGTAGGCGAAGTATCTAATAAAAGATTAATAGTTTGCAGATTGTATGTCTCTCGTATCATCAGAGTGGGACTTTAAAAAGAATAAAAGCAGCGAAAGAGTATGAAAATTTTATGTACAACGATGGACGTAGTCAATTAGTCTGGTTTCATTTTTATTTGTGTCATGTATAATTAAATTAATGCCAAGCTGAACATTTTCAAGAAAGGTAAATGGCAAAGGTTGGACAAATTGATCTCTATGTCATTACCTAAACTGGACAAAATTTGAGTTCCGTTATACCCTAATTCTTGTATTCATTTATATTTAGTCTTAATGAAAAATTTCACTTTGCTTTGATCTATGTTAATAGTTGTAGCAATTTTTTAAATATGTTTCTGATTTGTTGTTTATACTTTCTGCCTTATTTAAATATTCCGCCCTTTATTACAGTAAGTTAAATATAAATAACTACCCGGAACAATTAATTAAAAACTTGAGTTTCGCTCGACATGAATTTTCATTAATCCTTAAAACGGGAGATCGTAACAAGAAGTATCCTATTAATAGATATTATAATGAAATTATTACATACTAGCGTGACCCGTGCGAAGTCTTCGCATTATTTATTCCATTATGAAGCTCAGGTGACAGATCAAACAAATATTTTACTAAAATTGACATATAGAGGCGCAAGTATCAAAAGCATTGAGCTAAAGCGCCACTTTATTTATACGTGAGTGGATTTGAAATTAAACAAAAATTTTACCTACCGTCAATCATATTGACGTTGAGCCGTTAGATGGCAGCATTGCTGTTTTGTGTATATAATTTTAATAATTAATTAATTTGCAAAAACAATAGCAATAATAATTTTTTTAGTTGTGGATGCCGGTAGAGCAAGCAATTATCTATAAAATGATATTTGTGGATATAAAATGATTTATTTGGATTAGTTGTGAGGTTTTTTCTAAAAAGGGAGAGTAACATCTTAACTATAGCTATTAATATATATGATCATAATAATATTAATAGAAGGGTTTACTTGTCAGTTTCTTTTATTAATAAATATGTTTATGATTATTGATATTATTAATAATATGTTTCAATTCACTTTATGTAAAATATATATCATTATCATTGGTCTTTCTTTGATTCGTTCTTTGTATTTTCTATATATTTTTGCTTATGTAACAATATAAATTAATCCGAAATTTAAAAATTGCTTTCTCTTTTTGTCAAAACTTGTTAAAGAATTAAAATTTGCTACTATATTTTACGTTTCAGTTATGCAGAATTGAATAGAATGCTAGAGAATTTACTTGATTTGATATCTCCAATACGCTCCTCATACTGTGCGACCAAATGACAGGTCATATACTGGTCAGAATACAACTAAATATATTTTTAATAAAATCATATTATTAATTGAAATAAAATTTATAAAAAACAAAAAAAAATCTTAAGTTTTTTTTTAATTTTAAATAGAACCGCTTTGAATATTGTATTATTATATTTATTCTATCCTGTTATTTTGCATAAAACTGGTATGTATATAAACAAATTAAGTAATCTTGAGTAGTAAAATTGGTGTGCGTGCGTACATGTATTATATACACATAATTTTTAATTTGCTGTATCAACTTTGATTAAAGAAATTTCGATTCAAGGGTAAAATAAGAATGAAGATTGCGTTGCCTACTATATGCTAGAAAGGTGAAAAAGAACTTGTCGAGTATGAATAGAATCACTACGAGCGTTCCTTGCACATAAAGGCATTTTTCATTTGAAGGTGATTCTAATAAAATATTTACAAATATTAATTTTTTACACCGTCTTTATTTTGCCCATTATATCTTTCACGGGCGTATAAAATATTTGAATAATATTACTTTTCACCATGTCAATATTTAAATATATTTTATAGTATATACAATTTAATTTTTGCAAGTTGATTTAATCACTTGTATAGAGTTTCTAAGATCTTCATTAGAATTTGATCGACTTTTACTCGTTAATTATTAAAGCTAGTAAGCTGTGATAATTTTCTTTTTAATTTCGTCATATCTGCTAAAATTGTTAATAATTTTCAGATATTTAAATATAGTGATCTAATGAGGGAAGGCGGGGCGGAGTCATTTTTGTGAGGGTTAGCTTATGACATACCATCAACGATTTTGAGAAATTTATACGATAATACCCTATAAAATGGTTACGTCATAAAAAAACACACTTAGTACCCTGAAGTTATTTCTATTAAAGATTTTATTTCATAAATTTGTAGGCGATATAAATATGTATAACCACGCAAAGTTTCAAAAAACTTTTCTTAACATATTTTAGATACTAACTGAACTTAAGTAACGTTGGTTTAGTATTATTAAGAAGAATTAAAATTTGAAATAAAAATAAATTTGAGTCAAGTTACTGGATAGTCACCTCTAACGTGTTAGTATATATGTAACATGTTCGTTATATTACGTTTTTGAACTGATGTATTTTTTTCGTGACACATTTACAGCGAAAGTGTGTCGGTATAAAGTTATGGCAATTTTTTTTCCATACTAATACAATTAAGTTTATCTTTTACACTCTGCAACCTGCGTACAAATAGACAACAAAATACAACTATTTTTAAGCTTTATATGTTAAATTTGTATTCGTGAGAAATGTCTATAAACTAATAAAAAGGATAAAGCATACTTGAGCTAAATTGGGTAATTATCTGCTTTCAATGAACGCTAAAGTAAAAACCGGCCAAGTACAAATATGCCTTGCACATCAATATGGGCATATTGATATTGCTTAGATTAAACTCAAATTACCATATTTATCATGTCGTCACTAATATGAACTTTAGTAGTAAGTATTCAATAATATATAATATAATTAATTAATCGGGACCTATTTATTAGATCGATTATCTCAAATATGTGACATCCTGACTCATCGTTATAAGTTTCCTACAATCTTTGCAAGGTCTTCTAAGAACCTGTTTTTTATATTATTTCAGATACTGTAGCATCCAAATTTTCTTATATACTTCTTGAGTATTTGTTATTGTTATATGTGACCTTAATATACTTTAATAATGTGTAAAATTTCAAGTCTCTACGTCAAGCGGTTTTTGAGAAACACAACTGTGACAGACGCAGAGATGAAGTTAAAAGTTCTTTGTTTTCCTTTGTTATATTCAATCAATTAAGCCACCGGGATTATTGAGACGAATAGAAATTAAAAACAAATTTTGAATCTGCATAACTTTAAAATAACATTCTTATATTTTTAATTAGCATATAATTTTTTTTGTGAAATATTATATAAGGAATACGTCACTTTTGCAATGTAAATAACGCGGATTCAGCTATTTTGTTAAACTTTATGTGTTTTTTTATATTTACTTAGTGAAAGAAAGAATTATATAACTTTATGAATCATGTTTAAAATTCGTAAGTCCGTATATGACAGCCTCACCGTTTATCTTTTTTTCTAAAATTAATCTATTTACGATTCACGTATAAATCTCGATTAAAAAAAAGTAAATGATCTGTTAAAAAAATCAATATACCTAGCAAGGCAAAGGCAAAAAACAGACTTGCGTATGTGTTACATGAGCAAATTTATTTTTATATATGATACTAAAATTCGTTTAGTTGTCTGAAATTTATGCCCGAAGAAAATTTCATTTTCCTACAGCGAAAATTGCATATTTTTGTGCGAACCTTGAAAGACAAGACCTCGAAGATAACAAACCCGAGTAGATTTTTGCATAGACACAATGTTATTTGAATAGCCAATTTTAATTTTGAATTGGATTTTCTGACAATATCACATTTGTACTGGGTTTACAATGATCTTTTTATGTAATATATTTTTCGAATTTATCGTGAAAACTAATGTAAAGGTTCTCTGATATTTCGATGACAGTTTTAAAATACATGAATACTTAATATGTTGTTCGAATCATTAAATATTATGTTGAAAGAATTCCTTCATTGCTTGCAATACTTATTGTGTAATATTATACTTTAGAGACAAAAAGCATAAAAGATATAAAAGCTCAAACAATTTATGGGAGAATGCGGTTTTTCTTAAGAAAGTTTTATTAAACATTTATAATTTGTAAAAAATGGAGAATGCAAGATAAACAAGGATAGCGAAAGAAATATTTTTATATAATAGTGACGTTATTAGCATGTGCATTGTTGCATTAGATTTTCTATACTCGATAATCTCGCCAATTATGATTAAATTGATACTAAACAGTTTTAAATATATTAAATGCAAAAATATTATTTTATTTTTTATCACCAGGAGTCACTCGAGAAAAAATTCCAATTTATGTCCGATCAATACGATGTAGGCAAATAATGGATGTATCGTACTTTCCTTGTTTAAACGTTTGTGTTTTTTTAGACACAGTCTTTGTAGCTTATTGCGTGCTCATTTTTTCGAATTAAAACATTTTTACAATATTTTATTTTGTATATTCTGTTATGGTATATGATGCTGGTATAAATATTTAAAAAATATAAGTAAATGTCCATAACAGTAAAATTGGTCTATGACGCTGAATTGGTCTATGAGATTGGCTATATCTTACATAACCGCTTTTTAATTACCTGAAACAGAACTCACATTGCCCATGTAACCTTTAGTTTACTGCCGTTATTTCCATCATTATTTTCTAATTAACTTACAAACTAACTAACAAAGCGCTAACTTAGGGTCGTAAGATCGATCAAAGTTTAAAGCAACTGGTAACAAACTAATTGGTATATAATTAATTAGTTGATTAGTTAAAGGCTACTTTCCATATTGCAATAACTTCCGTTCACCTTAACTAATGTAACTTTGTTGACAAATGGAAAAACTAAAGACTTTTATTTACCAAATGTTTTATTATATGGGGATACGGCTAATTTGTCTCAGGATTGTTAATAACATGTGATTATTTAATAGTGGAACAGTCAACTGGACAGTATTTAGTCCGTAATATAAAGCGCCTACTCCATTCGTTTTACTTATCTCCTGAATAAATTCAATGTAATAATAAAAAAGTATGTTAGATCTAGTTACGATCATATATTTTGTCACATAGTATTTATTTATTTATCTACTTTAAAATATCTAATTGATACATATGACGGACTTTTTGCTACGAGAGCAATCTTTTACAGCTATCCATAACACCAGTCCAGCCCCATTCGACGAACGGCCAGGAATCGACCCCGGGTCCATGCGATGCGCCGCATCGTCAAAGATCAGAAGATGCCTTGTGATCAACCCAACACATTATGGCGATGATCGTCGGCGTCGTCACGTATACATATGAGATTATAATACGTACGTGCGTGCGTATAGTACGTAAGTGCATAGTACGTATACATATGAGATTTTTCTCATCGGTTATATTTCATTTATTGGTTGTATGGATTTTGCCCAGCAAAGGTATTTTTCAAATTTTTAATGTCTTTTACGTAAAAGATCTACTTTAGTTGTTTTTCTCGGAAACCTTTTCAGGTAAGTAGCTAAAATTCAGTGAAGTAAATAAGCTCCGTTTCTCGTATTTCCAATTTTGATTACTCGCAGTAAGAACCTAAGTAAATGTCCCTTTCGGAATTATAGTGAGAGCAATTTTAATTAAAAAAAAATATGCTTTCGTTTTTATTAATTAAAAAATAGAAACACGAGTTATAAGGGTATCGATACGAGTCATACTTCTGTAAAAAACGTAGTGAAGAATGATATTCGTTATTTGCTGCCTATGCTTTAATTTTTAAACTTTCATTTAACAAAGTAGAAGAGATTAAATAAGTGAAATTGTTATATATTACCTTGTTGAAGGTTTGTTTACTTTGTACGAAATCTATTTAAGATCGTCTAACAGTGATGTATCGTAGATTATGATATAAAAGGAATGTTTTTGGCATAATACTATGCAAATAGTTTTACACGCAGGTTTGTTGATAGGGAGATACTGTATATGGTCGAAAGTAGAAGAGATTAAATAAGTGAAATTGTTATATATTACCTTGTTGAAGGTTTGTTTACTTTGTACGAAATCTATTTAAGATCATCTTAGTGGTGTATCGTAGATTATGATATAAAAGGATTTTTTTTGGTATAGTACTAAGTGAATAGTTTTACACGCAGGTTTGTTGGTAGGGAGATTCTGTGTATGGTCGAATACACAAATGACCAAAATTTCGTCTGTAATCTACGCGTCAATATAGATGACCTTTCTGATAAAAGATAAATATTGTGTAGATTAAACGTATCTCATATCAACAGTTTGAGTATCCAAATACTAAAAAATATCCAAATACTAACAAATAGCAGCGTTAAAGGAATTAAGTTTGTAAATATATATGTACTAACGTGACCCGTGCAAAGTCTTTGCATTATTTATTCCATTATGAAGCTCAGATGACAGATCAAACAAATATTTTACTAAAATTGACATGTAGAGGCGCAAGTATCAAAAGCATTGAGCTAAAGCGCCACTTTACTTATACGTGAGTGGATTTGAAATTAAACAAAAATTTTACCGACCGTCAATCATATTGACGTTGAGCCGTTAGATGGCAGCATTGCTGTTTTGTGTATATAATTTTAATAATTAATTAATTTTCAAAAATAATAGCAATAATACATTTTTAGTTGTGGATGCCGGTAGAGCAAGCAATTATCTATAAAATGATATATAATTTATGTGTATTAGTTGTGAGGTTTTTTCTAAAAAGGGAGAGTAACATCTTAACCTTAGCGTATTAATATATATGATATATATATATATAACTATATATATATGTACACACATATATATATATATATGCATATATATATATATATATATATATATATATATATATATATATATATATATATATTAACATGAAACTAAACATTTTCAAAGAAATCATTGGTCAACCTTTCATTTTTATTAAAGTTTGGGTAATGATATGCAGATCAATTGGATAAAGTTCCAGTTTCATTATACTCTATTTCTCGTATTCATTTATATTAAGTATCAAAGACAATTTAACTTTCATTTGATCTACGTTGACATTTTTAAACATTCTTGTAACTTTTTTTCACGCTTTCCGCCTTATTTAAATATACCGTCTTTTTTATTTATGAGGATATATAAATAAGTACTCGAGCAATTAATTAAATTATTTAGTTGTATTCTGCGGACTGGTTCAAATATTCATCCATTTGTAAAAGGGGTGCCCATAATAAGAAGTAGTTCATTATTATATATTAAAATTAAATTATTATAAATTATGCTACTATTAATAAAAGAGTTTACTAGTCGTTTTCTTTTATCATTAATTATTATCTTAATAATTATTTCTATTATTAATAACTTTATGCCTACCTATTTCATTTTGAATGATATTTCTTATCACTAACCGTTCTTTAGTTCGGTTTATACATTCGCTCATAACTTTTTAGTTATGTACCAATTTAGATATTTGATTGACCAATTTTGGTACTTAGGTATTCGATTCGGAATAACCAATATGCTCCTCATTCTATGCAACCAAATCATGGGTCATGTGCTGATTAAAATACATGTAAAATTATAATAAAACAGAATTAGTTAATTCACTTCAAACAATGTTTATCGAAAACAAACACAAATTGTTAAGTTTTTTTGTGATATTAGAATACTACTTTGAATACGATGGTACAGAACACGAAAAAAAGTATATACATCGTGTTGTTATTTAATTTGACTTACTAAAACATTAGTTATGAACAGTCTGCACAATGAAAAAAGCCCTTCTCTTAAAATAGCTAATATATTTGAAAATAAATCAGTTTAGACAAATCTTTCAATAAACGCTTAAATAACTTTCTTTGAATGGTCTCAGAATTTAGGCATAATCGATTTTCTAAAAATTGTGCGTACATTACAATTATAATTATTCTGAACTCGTTAGATTTATAAATCCATATTTATTTGTCTAAGTTATTTTAATTTATATAATATAAAATTATTTTCTCCAAGAGGAAAATACTGGCGACGTAACCTTGGCATCTGCAGCTATCGGAACGCTCGCACTAGAGCTCAGCAGACACATACAGACACTATCAATAACGTACAAGATGAATAACGTTTCTTATACTTACATGTCGTATATTGCAATTATATATATATATATATAGGTACATGCACATATATTTGTATGTGTATACGTATTTAATATTTATTTTACCGTATCAAATTTACGTAAAAAATTTCGGTTGAATTAAAAACGAAGGTTGCGTTGCCTAACATATGCTGGTAAAGTTAAAAAAAATTTGTCGAATGCAATTAGAATCCTCACTACGACCATTCCAAACACATTAAGGTATTTTTTTTATTCAAAGGTGTTCCTAATAAAATATTTACAAATATTTGTTTTTCACTTATATTTGCAGTTGACTTAATCACTTGTATGGAGTTTCTAATCACTTTGTCGAAAGTTGGTGGACTGTTAGTTGTTACTCGTTAACAAGTGAAGCTTGTGAGCTGTGATAATTTTCCTTTCCATTTCGTTCTATCCATTACTATTGTGAATATTTTTAGCCATGTTTTAATTGGGAGAAGGGCAGCACATGTAACCCTAACAAACACGACCACTTTACATACAATCAATAGTTTTAAGTCACGTTCAATGAAACAAAAATACCCTACATGGGATACGTGACAAAAAACCTATACTTTTCCTCTGGGGCAAGAACCCTAAAAACATTTAATTTAATATTAAATGAAACTACGTGATGTAGTATTATTACTACTTTCTTTAATTTCTTTACCACGACCTAGGTTTCGTTGTATTACAACATCTTCAGGTGTGATATTAGCATAGATTAGCTATTAGATAGCATATACAAGATTTTGTAATACAACGAAACCTAGGTCGTGGTAAAGAAATTAAAGAAAGTAGAAATAATACTACACCTCGTAGTTTCATTTAATTGTGAATAATGAATTTCTACAAAATTAAGGCCAAATATATTCAATATTTAATATACGATTTAAATATAAATATGTATAACCATGCAAAATTTAATAAAAAAATTGTCTTAATATATTCTAGATACAAACGGCCCTTAAGTAACTTTGTTTTAGTATTACCAAGGAAAGATAAAATTTAAAATAAAAACAACTTTGATTCAAGTTGAAAGCATTGTGATACTTCCATAGTCGCCTCTACCGTAAAAGTATATATGTAACATGTTCGTTATATCCTGTTTGTGAACCGATAGTATTCTTTCGTGACTTATTTACAGCGAAAATGTATCTGTAAAATTACGGTAATATATTAATACAATCTAGTTCCCTATATTAATACAATTTAGTTTATCCTTGGACTTTGCACTTGCGTACAAATAGAAAATAAATTGCCAGAAATTTTAACGTTTAAATATTAAATTTTTATTCTTAAATTGTCTGTAAACTAATTAAAAGAATAAAGAATATATAAACTAAATTGAATAACTATCTGCGTTCAATATATGCTAAAATAAAATCCGGCCAATTACAAGTTTGCCTTGCAAACCAAAATTTCCATGCCTCAATTGAATTAAAATTACCGTATTTATATACGGACTTTCTTATGCAATAAGTATTCAATTATATATAATATAATTAAGTAAGCGGGACCTATCATCGTAAGAAAAGCAGCTGTGACAGACATGAAGATAAGAGTTCAAGAGACATGAAGACATGAAGATAAGAGTTCAAGTTAAGAGTGCCGTGTTTATTTTTGCGATAAGAACCATAAATTTTGCATTATGTTCAACCAATTGAGTCGGCCTGGATTATTTTGGCGAATAGAAATTTAACATCAATTTTAAATCTGTATAATTTTGAAATTACATGCAAGAATACGTCACTTTTGCGATAAAAATAACTCGACTTCATATAATTTTTTAAACTTTCTTTCTCTGTTTTTTTATATTTACCTATCGAAAAAGGGATTACATAACTTCGTAGGTCATGTTATAGATTCAAAAGTTTATATTGAACAGCAGCCGTTTGTTGGTATATATTCTAAAATTATGCTATTCACGTTTCCGGTATAGATCTCAATTAAAAAAAAGATAAATGAAGTATTAAACAAATTAATGTTAGGTACAGGCAAACAATAGACTTTTGCGTGTCTTACATAAGTAAATTTACTTTCATATCTAATGCTTCGCAGAGTTATTTGAAATTTATATCCAATTTAATTTTCCTACAGCGGCAGTGGGATATTTTTATGGGAAGCTTGAAAGACAAGACCTCGAAGATGGTAAACCTGAGTAGTTTTCTGCATAGACCAAATATTATTTGAATAGCCAATTTTCATTTTGACTTAGATTTTCTGGCAATATCACATTTGCACTGAATCTACAATGATCTGTTTATGTGATATATCTTTTTGAATTTACCGTAAAAACTAATGGAATAGTCCTTAGATATTTCGATGACATTTTTAAAATACATGAATACTTAATATGTTGTTCGAATCATTAAATATTGTATTGAAAGAATTCCTTCATCACTTGCAATACTTATTGTGTAATATTATACTTTAGAGATAAAAAGCATAAAAGATACAAAAGCCCCAACAAGTTATAGAAGAATGCTGTTTTTCTTGAGAAAGTTTTGTTAAACAATTATAAATTGCTAAAGATGGACAATACAAGATAAACAAGGTCATCGAAAGAAATTATTTTTCTTATATATCAGTGACGTTATTAGCATGAGCATTATTGCATTAGATTTTTGATTCCATAAGCTTTGATTATAATCTCGATAATTATGAATAAATTGATACTAAACAGTTTTAAATACCTTAAATGCAAAAATATTATTTTTTTTTATTACCACGAGTCACTCGAGAAAAAATTCCAATATATGTCCGATGAGTGCGATGTAGGCAAATAATGGATATATCGTATTTTCTTTGTTTTTATTAAAAGTTTGTTTTTTTTTAAACACGGTTTTAAAGCTCATTGCTTGCTCATTTGTTCGTATTAAAACGTTTTTATGGTACATGATCTATTATGGCATATGATGCTGGTTTAAAAAATATAAATAAATGTCAATTGTAGTAAAATTGGTTTACGACAAGTGTCTTGTTGTCCAAAATTATACCCATACTTTTAGGTTTGAAACTAAGTCTAGGCAACTTCGTCACCCCTTTTCAGTTACATGCTACGTAAACGCGATCAACTTTTCAAACACTTGTGGCTCCAAAAGAAAATATCTTAGTAGTTAATCTAAAATAAATATAAATTTTCAAAAGGGATTTCAAAGCTAGTTTTTATTTTATTCTGATTGCCATCATATTTAACGTATATTATTCGGTAATCGCTCGTTAGTCATTTATATGTCGGCATTAAATTATTCATTTTTTCCAGTCGATTCTTAGTGATTTAGACTTTAAATATCCTTTTCTTCGAAAGATGACTATCGTGTATAAAAGTTTTTGGTGATACACCTTACATAACTGCTTTTTAATTATCTGAAACAGAACTCACATTGCCTACGTAACTTTTAGTTTACTGCCGTTATTTCCTTCATTATTTTCTCATTTGCTTACTTACAAAGCGCTAACTTAGGGTCGTAAGATCAATCACAGTATAAATTGACAACGTTTGAGAGTAATTAAATAAAAAATCGGTAGTAATAAAAGGAGGAATGGTAATAACACTATAATTAATAAGGTTTCTTTAAAAGTTAATGAAAATAAACAATTATTTTTAATTGTTATAAATGATACTATTATAACTCATTCACACAGAATTTATTCTTTATTGATAAAAACTACAAGACTTTAAATATAGTGAAGAGAAGTTATAACTTTTATGGCGCGCACGGATTGCTAAACACATACGCTTAAACGAATACAGTTGATGGGCACGCTGCACATCTATATACTGTAGTAATGTACCTATACATTGACATACACAGTATTTGACATACAATTGCGCTTATATTATGGCAAAAGTGTCGATCAAAATTTTACACATTTATGCTGTAGCAAAAGTGTCCGTATAAAACTAACTCTCATTCGCCAAGTGTGTAACGTTCTATAAGAAACTTCGTTCCAAAATTATTGTGTATTTGTTTTTAGTATATCTGCATATTATATCAAAAAACATTATATGTGTATATTATATGACGTCGTTTCACATCTAATATAACTCTAAAATCTTGAAATGCAAAGAAAAAAAGTTGATTCATACAATATGGAATTACTCTGATATACTCGTAGGTGCGAAGTCGTTGAGAAAATATATATGTCTTATATATTTTGTGCTAATCTTTGTTTACATACTATTTTATTTTAAATACTGATTAATATCGTGAGGTAAATTACAACAGCTCCTGACAACACCGTAAGATTATCGTGACCATTCTGTTAAGAATGTAAGGGTAGAGACGTATATACATATATATACGTCTCTACCCTTACGCTCTTAACAGAATGGTCACGATAATCTACGATAATATACATACGTATATATTTATATATACGCATACACAAACTCCGACTTAAAGTAAACCCACATACGGTTACTATTATGTACGTCACAAGTATAAGTACTAGGAAAAAAATAATGTGAATATGCTTATGATAATCTAGGATCAATCTGCAAAAATGAATTGTACCAGTTATTGACAATTCAAACTGACAATATTGTCACGAAAGCATTCTTAATAAAATTAGGAACCAGCAGGCCTTTAATTCAATCACAATAAAACGCTGTGCACATACCAGGACCAGCTAGGAACTGACATTATATTTTTACTGTAAATAATGTTTAACTAAAACGATCTCTGACTTAAAAGGTAATGGTGTAACTCAAGTTGGAAGGGTAGGTCGATAGTTTAACATACCATTGCATGAACCCTTATTTGCTCGAACTTTTTGCGTTAAATACTTTATTTTCATTAAAATTTACTAAATATATTTAATACACTGTTAGTACGTGAAATACTGAAACTAATAACGAAGTTTCGGAAATATGTCATTATTATCACTATCTACAGAACAGACTGCTACGGAAATTTTAGGTGTATCCAAGTATGAATAAAAACATAATCTCTAGTTTTCGCAATAATTCAGAGATGACTGCTGCTCATTTAAACTAATGCAAATAACTTACCCTTCTAATGATTCCGCTTCCTTTATAAATTGTATGACATATTTCGCTCTGTTCACTCCATCTTCATTTCAAGGAATTTAATTTTTAAAAATTTCTTAGCTCTTCTCAACTCAGTGGTTATCACTTCTTTCCTGTTTTCTCTTAAAAAGTTCAGTATTTTTGTTTTAAAACAGCAAAATTAAGCAGAAAATTTTACATTAAAAATGCTTAATAGATATTCTTGGATTATTTATTTCTTTTTTGGTGAAAAAAATTTAGTGTTTAGTTATTTTCTCCTTGAAAATAAAGAAAAATGTTCAAGAAAAATTTATTTCCATCGTTTTAGCTAGAAGTGTAAAGCAGTTAACTTTTGCTAATAGCTTTCATGGCTTTGAGACGGAAAAAGAGGAAATAATATAATACAAGCGGTAGCAAAAATCTCTTTTTCTTTTATGGTGAACGATTTCTGTGGAAAATATTAAACTGAAAGTTCTATTGAAGGATATTTAAACGAAATGTATTATTTTTTTGGTTTCCTACAATTTTAAACGATATTTACATGTCATTTTTTCATATTAGATTTATATTTAATTTTAGTAAAGTGAGAAACGAAAAATGAGAAACAATGAATAAAAAAATATTTTATAATTCAATAAAAGCAAATTATTAACTAATTGACCTAAAGCTATTTTATGTAAGAAGCAATTTAACCTGTAAATAGTTATAGTCGGGATAGTTGCAAACTTTGCAAATAACAGTTTTACTTGTCTAGGAAACTATTCAACCTCGTCAGCTTCAAGGTGATTTCTACAGCACTATATTTTAATAGATCTGTGTCTCACTGTAAACCTTCCTGGAAAAGAGAAGTTTAGCAACCACGCAATTCTATCCAAAAACAACTTTAATCAAATTGATTGAATGAAATCTAGGTTGTTCAAAAAGTTAGCCGTGAAAGGAAATTAGATAAAAGTAGCCAAGTAAAATTTCCTTAAATATAATACTTTCAATATATGGTAAATCTAAGACGATCCAAAAAACATGCAATTTAAAAGAGCAATTTTTTTAATTGCAATAAAAAAGTGTTATCTAAAGAGAAAAAAATGTATGATTTACATCATTTTTACTACGACAGTAAAAGAAAACACTATAAATATTTTAGAAAAAAAGTAATATTTTCAAGATTGGTTTGAAATTTGTTAGCCGATAGTTTTTGTCAAAATATTTATATTCTCCGACTGCCTACTAAACTAAAATGAGAATGGCCAGTATATTGATATTATTCGTCTCTTATTCGAATACTGAATAAATTTAATCCATCGAAACATCATAATGTATAACATGTGAATTTCCAAAGTGGTTACAGAAATTTTTCTCTAAATACATCAAAGATAGAAGTAAATCTAGTTTGGCACATTCAATTACCAACGTAATCTAACAACCAAATATTACCTTTTACTTACCCTAGAGAGAGATAATGAAAGAGAATTTACTTGTTTTTAAATATCTATATTATTTATATTAAAAACACCTTTTTATATTATATTAAAAAAACTTTTTTATATTTAAATTACTTATTGGTAAAAAGTAAATTGTTTCCAATATAATATAATATGTCAGTTTTAGTCAAAGATACTCTAAATTGTTTGGTAATGTAAATATGTGAATAGTTTTTTACATAAGTTCTTTATTAAATTAAAAAATGACGCCCCGAAATTTACGGAAGATACAAAAAGACTGCCTGAGAAGTTTGTTGCATTTTATAGCTGAAAAAATTTATATTAGAAGAGAAACATTTAAAATAAAAACGCGTTTTTTAAATAATATTAAATATTTTTAATTTCATATCAATTTTATGTAATGCCAATTTGTACCAAAAATGTTTATAAAATAAAAACTCTAGTTAAATTAGAGTTTCATTCTAACAGTTTTCAGGATCGGATTCTATATATTTATTGACATGATAGTTTTCATACTCGTACCAATTATTCGCAATAAATTGTTACAAAATGCATAATACATTAAGAAATTTATTATGTCTATTTTAGAATAGCTGGCCCCGAGCGAATTAAGCAGTAAAACCTCAAGAGGAATTTAATTGTCATTCGAAAATAATTAGTCAAAAAACGTAAAGGTGACCATCACACCACGCAAGATGGGCTCACAGAAAAGGCCACCGATAGTAATTTTCATGAATACCACAAAAACAGCTTAGAGAATTATGAAGCTAGCCGGAAGTGAAAAATAAAATGGTCTGTTTCGATCTCTTTTTTTTTTAATTTAAGACATGTGAATAGGAAAGAAACTGACACAATAATTATTTGAACTTCGAATTATTACTATAATATATTGAGAAGTGATAGAATACATTACCACCATAAAAGTAGCTTTCGCGTAAAGGTAGCTTTCGCGCTTCCGCTAAGGGGGTTCATAGTTCCAAGAAAAAACGTAAAATTCTTTTCAAAATCATTTTCTCCGCTTTAATTTATCGATTACTTATAACCTTATCGGGTCTCTTATTGAGGAGATGTGAATTTTCATGTAATGACCTTTAAAGGATTTATTTTACACTTTTTCCACCTCAATGCACATGGCCCTAATGTACATTCGGCACTACATAATTAAGCTGTAATTTAATTAAATTGTTTCATATTATGTCGTTAAAGCGAAAAATTGAACGTTCTTTGGCAAAATTAAAAACAAATATGAGAACTTTTAAAATGTACTTCTTTGATATGGAATTGTCTACATCGTCACATTAAAGAAAAATGCCTAACTGGTAAATATACAAAATTATCATCAATAAATAATATATCTATAATTTATATCAGTGTATCATGCTTAAAAAGATAAGTTACGCATTTCTTAACTTCTGTAACTAACATGTATAAATGATATTAAATTTACCCACTGCCATATTATCACGTAATGCTTCCGGGATCAATTTTGGAAGAGTAGTATCGTTAATAAAAGTTCAGGTTTCATAAGTCGACATATCGAAAAATATATTGTCTCATGACCGAAAAAAAAATAAAAACATGTATATGTATATATATATATATATATATATATTGGTTTATAGAGTAATAGTATAAGTTAGAAAACTTGGTTCTAGAACTTTTTTCCGTCTGTGTGTTAATTTGTTCTTCAATCACGCGAAATCTACTATAGGTATTTTATTGAAATATGGTATGGTAATATTTTATACTCCCAAGCAACACATAGGATACTTTTTATTTGAATATAACAGATATATTTTATGTCGAATTCCACCCGAACGAAATCACGTCGGCACAGCTAGTTATTGACATAATAATTAGGTTATAAACAAGTAAACTATAATCAATTACAAATCCTGTCCTTGTGAATAAAAATAGAATAACTATGGATGGCCATAAATAACCGATTGAAATTGTCTTTGTAATAAAACCTATTTCACAAGAAAACCTAGTTTTAAGCGATGCCAATATATAAAATAACTGTGGGATATTGTGGGCGTCGAATGGACAAATAGGGGTAAAAATGAAGTAAAGTAAGATCTGGACTCATTATTACGACGTGGTGCTCTTAGATAAAAATGTTAGTGAAAAGCATTTTTCGAATTCAGTTCTATGGACATGAAAGGATATGTATGTAAAACCATCTTAACCGTTTGCCATTATAGTGAATGTATCATAGGGACTTGTGATTTCACTCACGATTCGGAGCAAATTCTCGCGTCCTCGATCCATTAAACAGAGTGCAAGCCACGCATGTGACCAGCCAACTCAATATTTCGTCTTTCATTATTATCAATAGTTTTTTCTACTCTGTTAAAAGTCACACGTTTTTTTTAACCTTAACGAATATTTAACGCAAATAACGCAATTATTATATTTAAACAATGAAATGGAATCTCTGCTTTAGACGCCTAGTTTATTAAATATGCCAGTCATTATTTAACGTTTATTACTTTAATTAACAATGTTATAACAAACAGGCTCAACAATAATTATCGGCATGATTTTTGTTTGAGATATTTGTGGTAAACATGTAACGCATCTTCCATTTTTGTTTCAATTATTAACTAATGTTATTGATAAAAATGTTAATAACGTTGTTAAAATGATTTTCTCATATGTTCCAGCGAAAACTTAAGCACATATGAACATCTGTGCCAACTGTATTTATCAGTTTAACTCAAGTATGTCTTACTGCGACGATGTTTATTTGATTAACATTCTCTGTGGACTAGACAGAAACCCAATAAAACTTTCGAAATTCAATTTGTGACATATTTTTAATATTCTTAGTGACATTATAATTTTTACCGCTCAGAAATTTTTTATATTCATTGACTTAGGGATTAAAATAATTTCAATTAATCCATCAGTTTTGAAATTACATTTACAAAGATTTCAATTTAAATAAAATCGATGGAAAATTCCATTGCCAAAAGTGAATTTACCCGGGTTTTTGATTAACTACATTGTCAAGAAACAATAAAAATGAGAACAAGTGTATGAATAACAAATAACATTTAAGTTGTCTAAAAAGCTTATTATAAATTGGCAATTTGATTTGCGACATGATCTTATTTAAGTCACTTAAATATAGAATCAAATCTACTGTTTCTCAATGGATTGCTTATAATTTATCATAATGAAGTGAGGTTTTATGGAGACATTGTAAGTATTATGACTATATTGACTATAAAACAGTTTATGATATTTACATACACATACACATTCACATATGTACAGGTGTATATATATATATATATATATATATATATATATATATATGTATGTATATATATATATGTCCATGCGTGTGTGTGAATGCATTTATGTATGCATATGCGTAGATTTATTTCCTCCTAATCTTGCTTATATTAAAACTTTAGTATTGCTGAACTCGAAATTTACACTCAATATATTTTTTTTAAAATGGTACTAAGTAAGTAATCATGTTTATTTTACTTTACACTCATCAGATCGAATTAGCAGTTAAGGGAACCTAGACTCGCTTTTACGATATACGTATCACGATCGTCTGAAATAGTAGGTTGATTCTGACAGCGAGATCGGATGGTATGATACGGCCGCGGATCGAGATTCAGAATTTGCAAGACATATCTTTATTAGCTCTTGTGATATTAGATGAACCACAGTTAGTGTAGTTGTAGCTATAGTTGTCTGATATTTGATCTTAAGTAATGTCTTCATCTTAAATGTTACTGAGTCAGTATTATTGATTAAATGTTACGGAGTCGCTTTCAATAAAGTTTAAATTGGTCGTTCATAAATCTATTGACCTCAAATACTTGGTTACTTTAAGTTTATTATTCTACCTTGAAATAAAAAAGTTAAATGTCTACTTTTAAAATAGACAAGTGATATTTCAATTGATTTTTTTAGGGATGAATATAGTTGGACATATCATGCTGTATAAATTTTTTAGCACAAAATGCTGAAAAATAAGCCTTGAAATTTAAAGAACGTAAAATTATCTTACGTTTTCAATTTCGGATTAATGATATAGTGATTTCACAGGAAAAAGGTTCACATTTTGTTTCACATTTAATAGCTAGATATAAAAACAATATTAACTACTAAAAATTAGCGAAACTTAATCACAATGTGAACTCAATACTTTGTTCCAAAAATGAAAACCTGTAATCAATTCATCTTTGCTTAGCTAATAGGTCTATCTCTCAGTGATAACCGTATAAAACTGAAGTTATTTCTGTCTTTTACATGTGATATATTACGCTTTAAATATCTGTGCGTAAGGGTAAAATACATTATTCCTAAAGTTAAAGGAAATAGAGAATATTACGACAAAGTGGAGAGCCATTAAATGAAAATATTGTCCACCCAGAGATTTGGCATCGCGCCCAATGCGTATATGTATTGTATTCTAGTCAGCATCCTGACCAGTTTCATATTGATTGTTTTAGGAAACAGTTATAAGAATCGGACTTAAGAAGATTTAAGACAGAATTGATCAAATTATTAAACCAATTTACGGACTCCACGCGGACGGCAAAAAATAATACGAGAAAATTTCAGGAAATTTGAAAATCTCTTTTCTTACCAGCCCGATTGTAGAACCTCCGTACTATAGAAAAATAATAAAGATGACAAAAATTGCATCTCCGATTGAGAAGCCAAACTGATCGAATGCGTTGAAGTTAATATTTCAATCATTAGATATGTTTTTTTAAGTACTTATTACCGGCTCTTCCTGAGGAAGATTTTTTTTAAGATTTGCCTTTTAATAAATTTAACTTTTTTAAAAGTTTCTAATCCCTATTCTAGTAATTTCCTCAAACAAATAAATTTTATAAATTTTGTTTCTCAACCGATGATATGATGATATTGCAATCACGTATACAGTTAAACTAATTTTTTTCTTAAACAAAGGCCGTCCATTTTCAATAGATATGGTTAAAACCTGATTAATTTTTTATACGAAAAGTTATTTAATGGTAGGTTATTTAAAACAAAAATAACTTAACTAATAATAATTTTCAGAAATAAAAAAAAATAGCCGTAAACCTACTTGTCGGAAATTAAAACTCTCTTTTCAACTTCATCTGCAATATGCTAATAACAGAGTCACGTTTAAATACGTTTTTCAGCTAACGCGGTAACAATTTCCAATAATATTCTTTAATTTATTTTGCGTTTGATATTGACATGATTTGAAGAGTAACTTGACCAACCGGTTATTATTTGCAACATTAACTTAATATATAAACGGCATTGTTAAAATTAAACCTGGGGATAATCAAAATTAAACTTGGAG
The DNA here is from genome assembly GCA_039881145.1 of Druceiella hillmani. NCBI lineage: Eukaryota > Metazoa > Arthropoda > Insecta > Lepidoptera > Hepialidae > Druceiella > Druceiella hillmani. Next base: position 2,107,920 of record JAYKKI010000132.1, read on the forward strand.
GGTGTGTAGCCTTATATTTTTACTTAGATTTGTATTTGTAATGTAATAAACTATTATTTAATTTGTGAATCTGGAGCAAGAACAGTGAGATCTTGCTCAAATTAGCGGACGTAAACTGGATTCCATTCGAACATTCAACCCAAATCATTCCTTCATATTCGACTAAAAATCTTAATTTTATATCGTAAGTGTCTCTGTTTTCCTTCAAAGCACACTATTTATTTCCTCACTATTCATAATTGAAATCGATGTTACAAAAATTACATAATTTATATTAATCATTCTTCTCAACTCAATTTTTAACCGTATGATGCAGCTGTGCAATTCTAACGACAACGTAATAATATGTTATGATGATAGAGTAGCCATGTTCCTGACATGACGAAACAGAAAAGTAGTCATAAGGATTTCTCCATAACTAACAGTAAACCAATTGAACTTGAACTCATTCAATTTATCGCTGTGAGTTACTTAGTTACGTATTGTAATCGGGGGGATCTAATTATGGAGATGGGAGGTGATCATGAGAAATTCTCGGTGAATAAGAGTAAAAGTACGAAATTTGGACTTGCTTGACTTGTAGCTATGTATCTGTGGAATTAGGAGGGCCTGACTAAAGAAGAGTGAGTTTACCATAGAAATTGCTCAAAATGACAAACGTTTTACACCCTGCGTAAATTATATAAGTACAATCTAATATAATTGACGATTTTGCAAAAATAACATGCAAAAAATTAATTTGTCCAGATATATTTCAATAGAAAATTAGCATCACTTTTAATTACTTTATTGAACACGCTAACGAAATACATATAAAACTATATACTCCTAATTATTTACCAGGTTAAATTAGTGGTTTCGTACGACTCGGCTTTTTCGCTGTTATACTTATTTTATGTAATTTTTTAAAATTATTATTTTTTAAATAATATTTAGTTTACATTAGAAGAAAGGCAAGCTGGTGACGCTACTTAATAAGTCTAATTTAATAAAATTATCCATGAATTAAGATGTCTTTTAATCTATATCCTAACCCACCAATTTTATATATTATGAGACTTTCTTCTTTATCTTTAAAAGAATGTGTTTATAATGAACCGATTCTGTGCCGTATAAAATTTCAGACTAGTTTTGCCTTTGTCATTTGTCTTAACAATTTAGCAAACCCAAAGGCTTCGTGGTATCATTCATAATACGGTTGCTTATTCAAAGTGAGAGTGATGGGATTATTTTATCCAACACATTTTTCAAATTGTCGTACCATTCATTCAAATGTATAGAATGGACTACTGGCAGTTAAGCGTACTTATTTCCATTATGCAAAAGGACTCCTTTCAAGCTTCACTTTCAATGTTGATTTCACTTTCAATGAAAAAATTCGGGTCGTAATGCACTGCGTGCGTTACTGATGGCACGGTTGGATATACCAAGTCTCCTTTTGTTTTAAAATTTTAGTCTGTAGTCTTGTAACAGGAAAAGTAGCAGTCTTCGGTGTGATTCTGAGAATCTTTGCATAACTTAGGCGATTCTAAATCAAAAGTGTTGTTCTGGCATTTTTATTACTTTTGAAGTTCACGATCGCATGTCGGACAGACAACTTCATGTGGGACCCACTGTTTGCCTTGGATAGCAAATAATACATATTATAAACGTTACTTAAGAATTCGGTACTGTTATGCTGCTATTATGTAAGTTTATGCTACTGTCAGCATAAACTGTCCATAAATATAACAAAAATTATCCGGTGAGTTTAAACACTCACGCGATGTCATCTTTTAAGTTAGCTTTACGAATTGCACTGAAGTACTAATTTTGTAAGAACATAATGAATCTAATGTTGCTAGTTATACAAAAATCTATTAATCAACCCTTATTTCCTCTTTTCTAATAATTTAAGTTAATTGATGTTAAACGACGTCTTTAGCGAATGATCTAAAATTCCACCTTTTTCCAATAATAAGGTTATATCACTTAGTTAATTACGTTATATTTAACGAAGTATTTATGGGAACTCATTTATCGTTGTCTATTGCAACCATTCAGTATTTTTTTTGTTCAATAAGAAAAAGTTAAAATAAAATATCAGTTCTGGACTAGGTAGGCCTAGATAATTTTGGCAAAAAAAAACTATGCTAAATAATTAAAAATTCTTGAATGATGGAATTCTTTTAGCATTTTCCCCGTAATCAGCGTCTCAAAATCCATTAAAATCAGTTATCAAATCTGAAAGGAGAAAACCATTGTAGACCTGTGACCAGTAGGCCAGGTCTGTGGAATATGACGGGTGGGGGAAATAAGATGATCTTGCCAGCGAAAGGTTTGCCAAAAAGTCAAAAGTTGAGAACAAATTTCAGCACGATTGTGCAGCTGGTCCAGGCTAAGTTCATGTGGTACCCACGCACGTATTTCGAGTTTTTCTAAAGCAGTTCTTCCGAGTTCGATTGCTGGCCAACGTGTATCAGCTTCTCGCATTAACAATTATAACATATCGCTATCCAATTCCAACGGTCAACCAGAGCGTGGTTGACCGTTGGAATTGGACTCAGGGAATAATCCCCGCTGCGAAACCGCTGAAACCAACGTTTTGCAATAGCTTGACATATTAATTCAGGAGCTACGAGATGCCATAGTTACGCATAGCTTCGGCAGCAGAGTAACCATAGCTTCGGCAGCAGAGTAAAAATAGATTGGTGCTCGTAGTTACTACTGAATCAGTGAGAGTGCCGCGCCATTTGTATATCTTCGATCATGGAAGCTTCTATAACATTCCCATATTTTCCAAATAATTTACCTCTCATTACTTTTTCTTCAACCCAATATATTGTAACATGTTATATACTACCCATTTTTGCATTTTTTATTCTTTTGTAGGCGTAAAAACATGGATTTTATTTAAAAAATAATGATATCTAGCTGTAGTATTCCCACAAATTTTTCATAGAAAAAAACTCATATTTGGTTATCATTTTTGATTGAGTAGTTTTGAAAATAAGGGGGCCATATTATTTTGCGTATTTTTCAGTATATTTCTAAAGATATAATAACTAAAAATATTAGAAACAATTTTTTTTAAGCCCCTGAAACTAAGCCTTGTAAACGTAGTTTAGCTTTATAGCATCAATAGCTTGCGAGTAAAATAATTGTTACATAAAGACAGATAGATAGACGGACGTGGCAAAACTATAAGATATCCTGCGATAGATTAAAAATTTAATCGGTCTAAATTTTGTTTGCAATACATAATTATTAATAACGCGTGTAGACTCTTAGAAAATATTATTTAATTAGTTGGAAGATTACACTTAAATCCATCTATTATAATAATTACCTAAAAACAAAGTTACATTTCTTTAAATAAATACATTTTGTATTGAATGTTCAAAATTCCATGTGTTATTTTTGGTTAGTGGATTAGAATAAAATATAGCTAACAAAGATATGGTAATAAATATAAATATATATATTTGTTACCCTAGAACGGACAGAATCTAGTACTGAAAAAACTTCATGGAACTTCTTTTAATGGAATTATTTAATGAAATTCTTTTCGTGGAATTCCCTTCTCGCATGATGATCGAAAAAATAAACAGACTCAAAGATCAACCGGCGAAATTCCAAAAACAATATTTTTCAATTTTATTTTTTGTCCCTTAAATAAGTTTTGCGTCGGTATCGTCAATGTACAGGATGCACCAATCCCAGAGTTTTATTATATGAATAGGCAATAACTACGTAACCAACAAATATTTACAGCTTAATATACAATCTACTAAAGTTATCAAATTAAAATTATTGAAAATATTAAAATTTAAACAAGTTAAGGAAACAAACTAAGCGTGTAAAAATATGCACAACATCATAATATTTCAGGAGCGGAAGATGACTAACAAATGGTCTGCCCTCACATGTCTGTCTATATTCGGATTACTTACTCAAGCACCTAGGACTCCACATCGCTTTAGACTTTCCTACTAACCACGTCCATCTAGCCAAGGTAAGATTATGTCTGGATGAAAAACTTTACTGAGTGATTTGAAACATACGTACCGCCATATGTTGATGCACATAGGTACAGTATGTATGTTTGTAAATATTTCACGTCTAGTTGCTAAATATTTATTTTATAGTTGTTGTTCTGATGCAATGCTAAACATTTTTCCTCTGATAGAGTACGAAAATTGCGATACAATAAATACCAAAAGTTACTTCTATCTTACCTTCTAAAAACACGGTCCTAATTGTTAACATAGCGTGCACAAATAGACGCACAAGCAGACAAAAATTTTGAAACATTTTTGTTTTCTATTACTTTTGTGACGTCCCCCAAAATTATTTATTTCGTAAAAACTTTTAATATACAGAACTATTAAATCTATTGTTTTATTATGTGTATAGACAATAAAGTGCGTAACAACGAATTTTGTACAGCTTAACTCTAAATGTAAAAAATGAATTAAATTAAGAATAATTAATTCGACCCAATGGTATACTGGGGTACATATTTAAAGCTTGCGCTGATATTTTTATGAATTTTTTTAAAGCATATATTGAAGGTTTCGCTAAAAAGTTGCACCTATCTTTTGTATTGGAAATGCATCCGGGTAACACCTGTACCTAGGGGTGACCCGAGATTAATTGTAATTTTAGACCGATCGCTATCCTCTCTGCACTGCCCAAATGATTTACTTTGTTTTACATTGCAACATATACTTGAGCTTCAGGGGTTAAATCTGTCATGAGGGGTATGGGTTTTGAGTCGAACGTTCGGTGGTCACGAACCTTTTATGCTTTCTTGACTATGTTGCATATAAAGTTGACCTCAAATTTCAAAAAGATGGTGCATATTTTGACAACCTTTCTTTCGGGCGCTTTCGACCGTATAGATAACGATAGCTTATTAAATTGCCTTGGCGAATCAGGGTTCTCCGGTCCTCTTTCACAATTTTTCTTTTCATACGAGTGGGAAACTTTACAAGATCGGCAGTGAGCCAGGGTTCGGAAACTCGGGCCTCTGCTTTTCACAATTCTGGTAAATAGTATAGGTCGTGCGGTGAAAACTATACGTTGTTATTCGCGGACGAAATCAAATTTTTACTGTCGTCAAGGATGCAGCAAATGGCGAACGGTTGCCTCATGACATTAGCGCCGCTGTTAAGTGCGGGCGACTTATGGCTCGACGCAAGCAGATGATCAATAGTGAGATACAGCCTAGACACACTCACATCAAATACGAATGAGGTCGTTAATTTGGGAGTTAGATTTGATTCGAGATTGACGTTTCGTGGGTACCTGACAAATGTAGCAAAAAATCATTTTGGAAACCTAGATTCGTGTTAAATAATACAAAAGATTTTAAATCTATATCGTCAATTTGCCTACTGTACACTTGCTTGGTGCAGGGCCGATTAGAATCCGACTCCATTATTTGGAGCCCACCCGAAGCCAAGTACAGCCACATGATTGAACGTTCTTTAGATAAGCAAAAGACATTCTTTCGATATCCGTATATGATACAATATGGTTACATCCTCTTTCTATTTACTATCTATTTCCTCTTAGGTATGCTAGATTCTCATTCGTTGCAATTCAGAAGAGATGTTGCAATAATGAAATTTATCATCCAGCTATTAAAAGAATAAATTCTATGCCCTGTATCATTGAGTAAACTTCCATTCTTCATACCTGACAATCTTTGCTGCGTTCACGCAATAATTACCTGTTTGTTATACCACCCTCTAGAAGCGAATAATATCGGAACTACATTTTAAAAACTTTCTTATTATTAAGTTAAATTCAAAAGTTAATATGAAGACCACGACATTCAGAATCTTGAAAACAAAACCATTTATAAGGACCTAAGTAAAGCGAGTAGAGTATCGTCTTTGGTCTAGGAATTTACTTCCATAATATTGACTACTTTATATATGTAAAAGACGGTATAATAGTATTACAATTAAAATAATGACATGAAGTTTAGAATGCCGTAAATTATTTTTAATAAGAACAGCAGGTATATAATACTTCGGAAATTCGGGCTCACTCTGATGATTTTGTGTGGTTCTGGGAGAATAGTGGCAATTGGTCGGATTTAAAAGTAATTAAATTTATTTTGATAACTCATATACTTAAGTAACTGAGATTTTATTTTTTAAACCATAACTTAACCTATAATGCTTTGCTAAGAAAATTAAAAAAAAGTTTTTTTACTATAGCGGGTAGGTAAATCTTCTTAAATACTCGAAATTTAGCAAAGTTTATTTACATGCAATTTTTAAGAAAATGTCCAACTTTTTTTTTAATAATGTTTGCGTTGATTCGAAAAAACATTTTTTGAAGTGAACAGATTGACAAAAAAGTGAGATTAGTGAATTTCTTGCTTGACATTGCTAAAATATAATGCTTCACTTGTGCAACGTGAAATGTTAAAAAAGTTTCAAATATGCATTGATAGTATAGCTGATATTATTTTCTAAGTTGATATTACTTTTTAAACACTTAATACAAATATTTTAATACCTTAACAGCCCTGTGAGTTTTCATTTACATTTAGTGTGACTATATCGAGTCCGACATTGTATAATTCAAATTCAAGAAAACAAAATGTAAAAGGAATTATTGATCAGATTCTATTTTGTCTAATGCAAATATAATAACCATACAAAAGTTCTCTTCAAAAATATTCAATTTTCTATTAAGTCTTATTCTCTTTACCATCTATACCCGAGACTTCCACTGCGTAGAATTTTGATTAAGATAAATTATTAAAAATTTCGTGTTTTTTTTTATTTCTCTTAGAACTCGATGAACCTAAAATTAATAAAAACGCTAACAGATAGCATTGACAGCCAAATCGGTTCTGCCGATTCTGATATTAGCGTTCCCAACAAACGTAAATCAAAGATTGACGTTTCTTTTTCATTTATGAACCGATTGAAATGAAAGTAAAAAAAAATAATGTTAGGTCAAGCTAAATACATCACTGAAAACTACATTCAAGTCGGGTCAACCGTTGATAAAATTAGCATGCACAACAAAGTTACGCACAAATAAATAGACTAATAGACAAAAGTTCCAAAAACTGTTGTTTTAGGCTTAGTAGTGTGTTTTTAGTACGTAGCACTTACTTTTACTTAAAAATATTCAATGTACAATTATTCACGATTTTGTTATATATATAGTGTTTGAATTCTTACGTTGCTTTATTTTAGTAAAGTCGATATCTTATCCAGTAAAATAATAACACATGAGTGTAAAAATGTATTGTCGAATGATCGATACGTCAAATTTACTGCAATTATTATGACGAATTTCTTACATTTTCTCCTGCTGTTTCACTTCATTTTATAAGACTAAATAGATTAACGCATACTTATTTTAAACAAATTGTGACAGGAATAATTTTTTCGAATCAACCACATAAATAAGTAATGTACATAATAAAATACCACCATAATAGAAATAAATAAAACGTATTTCTACAGAATGCTGAAATTTGATACAAATATAAGAGAAATGCAAGACAAGAGAAAATCTTGAAATTAGGACAGGATCTGCACATAAAACTTGCAGACTATTTTATTTACTTTAGCTTCAGGTTCCACTCTTAATTTCAGGATCTGCTTTTTAGCTCTAAAAAAAGAGAGACCAATTGAGACAAGAGAATGCCATGTTGATACCTCTATTACAGAAAAAAGTTAAGTTTTAAATATTTATTCAATTAAAATAAAAGTAATGACGGAAAGATGTTAACAGAAATGGTTTAGCCGAAGTTACCAAATACTAACATATTTCGTATTTTGCATTTATTCTATTCCATTAGCACAAAAGTCATCATCACATCATTGTTTATTTTATAGCGTAGAATGATTTGATTCGAAATCTTGTAACTTTCAACTAATATTTATAAAAAACGATTTATAAAAAATCAAATATCCATTGATAATGAAAACCGTTAGAGCCAATTTTCTCATATACAATATTTGAAATTTTACTCTTATATTGATGGGGAATATATATTTACATTTACAAACAGCAGAAAGAAATACGATCACAATACAACTAAAGAGACAATATATTTATTGCGGTTTGTATTCTGCTACAATTTCCGTTAACATTAAAAATTCTTTATCAATTCTGAATTGAATTTCCTTATTTTAATAAATTCAACGCATTTCCCGAAGTTTCATTCTTAAAGTATTACGTTAGCGTTGGTCTTAATTTCCTTTTTCCGATTATTAAAATTTGCGATTTCGATTTTGAAAGCTTTTCTACGTACATTTGAGAGGTAACCTGTGGAAAAAATAATATATTGGCATTACATTGTCATTTGGTATTCTTTCGCCTTTATGAAGATGTTTAATTGAATTAATTTAATGCTGCTTGGATACAGGAAATAAATGTACCTTCCTTTCCTCTTATTATATTTTTCCTTTGAATGTGAAAAAAAGAAAATATACGGAGTAAACAAGAGGTAGCATCATGATATTAGTTTCAGGTTAGCACATAATAATTAAAGAGAGGAGAATCATATTTTTAAAGAGTTTCTGAGCCTAGTATTAACATAACTAAGTGTATTGTTTCTTTGTCCCAACTCTTGATAGCTTGTTCAGAAAAAAATTTCATATAAAAATATTACAGCTACAGATGCTGTAAAACATAAATTCTTATTTAAAATTAGCCAAATTAACTAAACTGCGCACAGGTGGGGTACAAATATGTTTCATCGGGTAGTTCACAAACCCATTGAGTTAGTCTGGTCAGTCTTTCTATAAAGGGTTAATGTTTTAAATTAAATCTGTGGTAGATATCTAGTTCTGAGTGTTATTAACTGTAGTATAGTACACCCGAGTGGTCGAATTTTACCTTTTATTTTGCATAGTCTTTTATTACTATAAAATATTAATTAAATAACAATTTACACTACATTATCATACTATTTCCAATTTATATTCCGCTAAGGACAATGAGATCGGTCACGTTTTGACACACCGACATAATTTAAACGATGGATTAGTCACAATTTTGTAAGATAAATAACGGTTCATTTTAGCTGAAAGTTTAAACTCTAGTTTATAATAATTAGCAGCACAAAATGATTTAAACTCATCTTTGGAGATTAATCACGGCAATGTGGACACCTGGCTGTCAGTTTTTTGCGTTTCTATCATTCTAATGAAAAGTCATTTAATAGACGAAATCATACTATTTTAGTCGTCATATAGAAATTATATTTTAGACATAATTTACAATATTGATAAACCCTAATATTAATAGATTTATATTAGTTATATTGTTAGTTAGTTAATGGCTTTAATAATAGTTTTCAATGTCCGTTCATTCTTAGATCGTCGTTAATCATGACAAGGATCAATTGAGTCAAAATTTTCGTCCTTCTCTCAATTAAATTTAGCAATCTCTCTTATAATCCAGACATTATGAACTTAGACATATTCGTAAAAATTATTCTTTAACTATCAGTTAACCAAATTAAATAAAAATATTTAGTATTGCATTAAAATTACCATTTTTATGTAATGGACCAATTAATTGCAAACCGAGTTATTTGCTTTATTCGTGGTTGGTTTAAACTGTGATCGATCGTATGGAAATAACAGGAGTAAATTATTCACTAGTTTACATTTGTAACGTGAGTTCTATTCAATATAATATACGGCTATTTAAATAAAACACAATATCATAATTCTTTCTATTTATAAGAAAGCAAATTTTAAATCCAAAAATCTTGGTGAAATATGACAATTTAACGCTGACCTAGAGTGGTTTAACGAACGATTGCCGAATAATATATGCTAACTACTCCTATACATAGCTATGAGAATAAAATAAAAACTTTTTAAAACAGCGTATTTAAAATCTATTCATATTTTAGATAAACTACTGGGCAGTTTTGTTTCGTTAACGCAGATGTAGCCTTTTAAAAATGTATTACATTTACGAAGCCTGTAACCTCATAGCGGCGAAAAGGTTTCAGAAAAGTTCAGTTTGAAACTTGAAAGTTTAAGGTTAGTTTTTATATGACAAAACATTTGACATCAATAAATTTTATTATACAGTGGTTTCTGTTGCTTTATTTAACCAAATACACGAAACATATTGTTAAAGAAGCATTTTAATTCAAATAAATGTACTCGCAGTAAGCTTGTATATATACCGTTATTTTGCTATTATTTTAGGTGTCTATCATCTAAAATAATATCAAGGAAAAACAGTACAATCGTAATTTGTCCCTGTTTCAAATATTGGCCATTTGTTAGAATTTTTTCGCGAGTGACAACTGATGTTAATAATAAAAATGTTATACTAACTCTAATAGCATGACGCTTTAAATAGAATTTCATTTTATTTGCCACGTAACAACTTTACGCTTTCAGTGCACTTTCTTTTTGTGGTCTTGCTTGGTAATTTAGTACCAAGGATACCAATTACTTATTTATTGTTTTTTTTTTAAATTTTTGCTTTAATTTGCCACTTCCGTACCATTCCGTATTATTTTGTAATTTTAAAAACTCGGGCATATTTGTAGAGTTTCACTTCGTAAAATAAGTTTGTCATATGAGTCGGATAATAAAATATTATTATATCCTTTTACGGAATTAATTTTGTTTTGCAGACTCAATTTTGTAACTACTGTCGAAATGATAAAACAAATTTATGAAAGATGTAATGTAACAATGCATATGCCAATAACGCTAATAAGATAAATTTTAGTTAAAAGCAATTTCCTTTACTATTTTTGTGAATGTCGTGTCTCTATATCTCATTATTTTTTTTTTATACGACTTTCTGGAAAAAAATGCTTCATTCTCTCACAATTTGCTTGGCTTTAATGTCCCTTCAAGTAATTTTTTAAATTATTATGATGTTCCTTAAATTTTACCCCTAAACAAAGAATTCATTCAATATATTTTTTAGTGATAGGAATAATATATTTAATACCTATGTTTTATGAAAGTCTAGCCTAAATTTCAAGTAAACAAATTTCATATCAATATTTCATTTGTCAACGAGAAGTTAATACCTTTGACGATGAACTCAAAAAGAACTACTGGATAAAATGCCAATCGCAAATATAATATTGCGCAAAAACCAATTCGAAATGAAAATGAATTATTCATGTAAAGATTTATTTATCTAGAAAACAATCCTACTCAGTCATTTTAAAAGTCTTCTCTTTCCAGTTTTTTATAACAATTATAATCTATTGTTTATTATTTTTATGTATTAGTTCGTTAATGAAGCATTGATGATGAATGTTATATGACTATTGTTCTCTAAATAATTAAAATGTAATTTTAAATAGTTCATTTTTATTCCGAATTAATATAATAAATCCGTGTTTTATGTGTGTCTTCTTAGTTTAAGAATTTTTTTTTTAAATATTTTGCTCCATTAATCAAAATTTAAACCTGAAACATAACTTAGACAATCAAGCATAGTAATCTAAAACTGTAAGATTTTCATAGATGGACGTACAGAAAATAACTTGATTTATGAAGTCATATTATTTATTTCGTTATTCTAGTAAAAACTTAAAAAAAGGATAATTAGAATTCGCGTAAATGACAAAAAATTGCATTATTTATACGACAAAAGTGGCATATTCTTTGTATAATATTTTAAAAATAACTTAATAATTTCACACAAAATAAAGTACATAATTATTTCAAGGTTGATGGGATGTATAATTTGATTTCAATTTCTTTTCGCCAACATAATTCAAGACTAATTAATTCGTACGAATATATTGCAAATTTTCTTACATTTTCACGGTCCTATACATCAAAAGGAAAAACGTAATCCTTATAACATCACAAATATATCCATCTATCCATGTGTCAAACACGTTTTTATCAGATACAGCTTGCCCTGGAAACTTGAAGTTTGAAATGATATTAACAAATTTCAAGAGCTAACACTCAGAAATATTAAGATGAAAATTTTACGGAGGGAAAATTTTATACGCGAGAACATATTTGGAAAATCCGTGTTTAATGTCGAAAACCGTTTGCAACGGCTAGTTATAAAAGTACCAATTATACGTTTCTTTTCATAATTACAGTTATCATAAATTCAAAGATGCGGAAAATACATATCACACACGCCCCCCTCCCACATATTTTGTAAACTACTAAATTTAAAATATTGAAAAATACAGGATTTTTAAAAGCCTTCATTAAAAAAATAGGGAACCTGCAACTAGATGACAAAGTTTTTCACATAATCCCGATAATATATATGTCCTCCACTTAATTTTATTAGGTATTATGTAATATTTATTATGCTAAAGAATCGGTATTATTAATGTGTCGAAAAAATTAAAATAATTTGACGTCATACGAGGTTACGAAACCACGATTACACTGGTCGGGTTTTGACAGATTAGTTAATAAACCTGGATATTAAGTATGTTAAGCTAAGGGTACTATAATTAATTTAGAGCATTATTTTTTTATTAACTAAAATAAAGTATATTTAAAGGATAAAACTTTAAACTACTTTGTTGTCTATCCATATGAATGATGCAAAATACTAAAATTAAAATTAACCGTATCGATGAAAAATAAAAACCACCATAATATTTTGAGATAGTAGTAAAAGGTCGCGATTGAATATTATTGGTTATAAATAGACTATAAAGAATACGGATGGGATAAATTATTAGGAACATCGTGTTACTGTAATGGGATAAATGGTTAAGTCGCATTAACGTTGTGAAATTGAGACTAAGTTGTTCTCGTTTCAAACTTTAATTCTCCTTGGTAACACTCCACCAATGTTAGAATGAGCATTTTGGACTTAGAATATGCCAGGAAAGTTTCTTTGGTTCATTTGTGGTCATAATGTTACAATTAACTCAAACTTTGTTAAAATAGAACGTTGGATTCCAAGCCCCGTATTACATAACGCATCTACCTAATACAGGAATAAATACAGCAAAGTATAGATGAATGCGCAATGCATCCATATTAGAATTATGTTTTTTGTTATTAAGTTACGATTATTGTTCGAGTAGCAAAACATGGAAATGTTTCCCTCAAATCCGCTAAGTTTTTATTTATAAAAAACCTATATAAAACATCGATTTCAGACTCAGTCCGTGAATAATTATTGCATTCAAGGTTGTCAACCGTTTCATTCTTATCATTCTTAACTTTTACATCTCCTTACTGCGAACTGAGAGAAACAGTTTCTTTTTTTTTTAATAAATTTAAACTTAATCTCGAATTATTATTTTAGCATATCATTTTAAATTTATTATCGGAGGGTTTCACATAACTGCTTGAGAGTAATTGCACTGAATTGCCATGAACAGTGTTTATAATTATTAAAATTGTATTTACACTTACGCTAAATGACGTTTGAATACAAAAATATAATTATTAGTCAAAATAATTTTGGATGATGAGCAATTTGTTAATAAAAACAGTTATATTCACTAAAAACAGTCTATTAAAATACATTTAATTAATCCAAAATTTTCAGAAAAAAACCAAAAGTGAAAGTCGATTTATTGAAAAGTAATTTTTCTTAACGAGTGCAATTTTCTTGACGATTATTTACACTGGAAATATTCACATATAAGCAGTCTATACTAAATTAGGGTATCATATGGTATGTACATCTATAACAGTAAAGCTTCACGCATATAGCAGGATTAGATAGCAAATGGCATTTTGTCTTTTGTTGAAAATCATTTTTTAACTCAAATTATCTATAACTCAAAAGTGTGATAATTTGCATTCTGCGCATCTCAGGTTACCAATTTAGATCAACAGTTTCATCTAAAAAGTGCATTGATTTTGTATTTGTCAGACATTTTCTCCAATAATTGCTATATTTTTCACCGATGTACTGAAATTCCCCATCAGTAAGTCAGATATCAGTCATGGCTTTGTCGACTTCATTGATTATTGAATCATCGAAATTTGATTTATCCCAAAGATAAATATAATTTTAAGCTTATCAATAAAAAAAATCGGAATTTATACTTATTAAATAGTAAGGGTCTATAATAATAGCGAAGAAAACTGGAACCTTTGCTTTTAAAATATTTTTTATTACTCGTGTCCCTTTGATATACACTGCAATGAAATCTTTTCCAAATAACTTTTACCCATTAAACCTAATTCCGCTCCGTCCATTGAGGCATCCGATTTTCATTTCTAGGAAATAGAATTTATGTAAAATAATGTTAAAATATTTTCCCGATTCTTTTTAGACCTCAATAATAATTATTTTCATTCCTCTTTCCTGTGAAAAAGTTTGATATCCTTCATTCGAAACAGTGAAAACCAACCCAATATTTAATATTTAAAAATTGTCTATGAAAAAATTATTGTTGAGTTTTTCCTCTTTTTTTTGGTAAATACGACTTAACATTTAATTCTTTGAAGTATAAAATATGCTTCTTGAGAACAAGGACATATATTTAAGGAAAATAAAATATTTCGATAAAAATTACCCAACAGTGTAAAGTGGCAATTTTTAGCGTATTGGCATTTTCAGACAATAAAAAAAGATTTAAATTAAAATAAGTAAGTCAATGTGGGTGATTTTTGTTAAGAGATATGAGACAGAATGGTATGTATATTATGCTATGGGATTATGCCATGCAGTTACGGCGCAATAACTTACTTACCGACTCTTTCTTCCTGATCAAGTATTTCATGGTAAGATACTAACTAAAATATTTATTATCTATTTAAAGATATTTGAAAGCAAGCTGCCTAATATGATTTTTCCTTAGATTTATTCCTTTTATCTAAAAAACTATTGCGGAAACATTCGCTTTTTCTCTGCCAGTATTTTTGTAACTTTCGATTAATTGGCTATGTATTATTTGTGTTTGGTACCCAAGGAATCTCAATATCTTTTAAAGAAATGAACAATTAATTTACGAATAAAAGCAGTTGGATACGAGTGTGTGATGTGTGTATAATATTTTACTTTTATTTATATTTTAAAGTAACATATTCTAAGATTACCAACCAAATAAAAAATTGAACTTTATAGTTTTAGTAACCTTAGAACTCTTCTAGTTAGTGTAATAAAATTATTTCAAACAGAGTACATCCCCAATATACGTGATACTTAGTAATGTTGTGTACTCAATTATTGGGGTTCTTAGGATAGATCGAGTAAAAAACAAGTCCCAAATAAAAAATTTAACCCTTTATCCAAATTTCAAAGAACAAACAATTTTCAAAAATACATTTAGTCTCTATAAAAAGGCCGCAACAGCTTTACAATAAAACGACACACACCTTTTGACCACTTCCCCTTCTCTTTTCATGTATAGATTTTTATCTATATCCTTCTACATATATTTTGATTATTTTTTCAAAATTACTAGATAATTTACTTTACAAAATATGTAAGTTATTGCTTCTGTACCAGTGTACAATAAATTATCAGGTAAATTTATGTCAATGAGAATATAAACATGTCATTATATAATTTAGACATCATAATATTTGTAAAGAAAGCAAATCAATTTTTGAAACATCTTCTGGTTGCAAATATTTATAAAATTCGTTTGTAAGTATTTACAAGTTATGGAGGGACTAATAGCTATGCAGATTGTAAAGTTTAAGTAGAAAAGTTTTCTGATGACAAACGTAAATAACACCGCGATGTAGGTAACATCTTAAAAATATGTAAACGTGTTGAAATATAAATATGTTTTGTACGTTACCCAGCATGGACCTACATATTTCACATACAATTTGTTGACTATAGGTTAAAACAATTATTATGTTAGACCAAATTTTAAATAAATCTTCCTTTAGGTAACTTTAGAGTGTCAGCGACCAAACATCGAACTATGTGTCTTGCATCGAAGGCATCGTCCTGTCATAAAGATTGCGCGTCATTGTGTAATAGATCGTGAACGGCGTCGTCGGCGAGCTGCCGGGTTCACGACCCGGCAAGTGGAGCCACTTCTTTTGTTGATAATTTTACGAAGCGAAAAACTAGGAAAATAAGCCCTTCTAGGAATTTCTTGTGTTTCTTGCAAATCGTTATGCTGTCGTTTGTATGTTACTATTTTCTCCGCTTATAGCCCTTTAGATCAAACATATAAGGAAGATGCGAATGAATAAACAAATTGACTTACTTTCTTATTATTTCAATGAATGACAGCTCAATAAACAACTTATCAAATACAGCTTGTTCTTATACCGTGAGACTACCTACGTGAGAAACCTTTAGTTTTATATTTTGTTCATTTATTTATTTGCAGACTTCATTGTGTATAATTTATATATATAACAAATGTATAGCTACAAGAGAAATATCTTACGGCTAACTAGATCGTCAGCCGATCCTACTCAATGAGGGCTGGAGAACCGAGACCGGGACACCGCAATGCACCGTCATAGACTATAAGCTTATGGTCAACCTAATACATTACGGCGACCACGATTTTTACATTAAATGAAAAATAAATTTTAGTGCATCCATTTAAGGAAATTCCGCCAATTAACTAATTGGTTACGAATTCTGTTGTTGGAATGCAGTTCGATAAGTTATCCAAACTATATTCAAAAATAACGTCGCACAATTAAATTTATAAAAGAATGTAGCACTATATTTTTAGAAATACCAAATTTATTTTCAGCAATCCCAAATAAGCACTATATTTTCAGAAATACCAAATTTATTTTCAGGAATCCTAAATAATAAATTTTCTTCGCAAATCGAAGTGCCAATTCAAGAGTGGATTTTTGAATAACATATATGGGAAATATCTGTTCCTTGCTTACAGTTTATCTTCAGTGTATTTTCCATAACAATTTAAACAATATTAACTTACTTATAATGTAAACAATACTTAAATATTAAATATGTTCAATTTTTCTTCTGAAATTTGGCATCAGCATTATTTTGTCTACTATTTTCAAATAGATACGCACCATAATTATGATAAAAAATTAGGTAGTTTTATGGAAATTGCATCATATAAACAGAAATTAAAGATTTGTTTCGGGAAATATTTCTTACAGATTTTGAGAAAAGTAACCCTTACATTTTAAAAAATTAGATTTATTTCCATTTTTGTATCCCTCTACAGGTCCGTGAAACGTAAGGTACAGATACAAGATATAAATAAATAATAATTTTAACGCAATACTTATGCTGC
Source organism: Druceiella hillmani (assembly GCA_039881145.1). Lineage (NCBI taxonomy): Eukaryota > Metazoa > Arthropoda > Insecta > Lepidoptera > Hepialidae > Druceiella > Druceiella hillmani. Next base: position 2,125,081 of record JAYKKI010000132.1, read on the forward strand.
TAATTGGCAAGTTTACGCGCTCATCAAGTAAATTGATAGCTTATAAATTACCTTGTGACATTTTCTGACACATTTCAATCACAGAATTATTCTTTTACATGTAAAAATTTAAGCTATACACCACATAAGTCAACAGACGGAAACAGGGCGTAAAACTGATAAGATAATATTTAAGCAGTGTTTTATGTCGTATAATTGCAATATTTCTATATGCAAGACGTTCGCTGCTAAAAATCTGCAAAACAGTGAACTGAAATTCACATAATGTTTCATAATATTAGAGTTATTCTGCGTGAAATAAAAAATAAAGTATCGCTCTGAAGATATTATTGACATTTATGGTTTTCCTTTGTTATTTTCTTCAATTTATCGTTTCTTGCTTTCTGCTTATATATAAAATATTATATAATTTCATGCAGTTTATTCAAACTCGTTTTGACAATTTTGTGATTTAACGCTGTTTTGTCTCCAAAGCAATTTAACGCCTAAGTTAAATTGGAAAATTTGCTAATATTTCAAACAATAATTTTAATTGTCTATAAATTAATCGATCATGTCGGTAGTCGGTCTAGGTAAAGTATCTAAACTAAGTACCTCAGCGCTATATTCCAACATGTTTCTGTCTGCGATTCATTGGAAATTTTCCTAGAGAAAGTGTTTTAGGCAACGACGTACTTTTGCTCATAAATTGCTTTAATTTAGTCGACTAACTCAAATGTAGGTAAATAGTTAGACGTAAAAAGTAAGGTGATCTTTTCTAAAGCTATAGCAACTCTTTCAATTTAAGGAAAATCTATTTCGTATAATAAGTATGAGATAACAAATTTCCTGTACTTAGTTTAGTCAGTTCCTTGGACTCGAGTTTTCCTTTGTAGCCAATATATTCTTTTATAATATATTAAGTTGTGAAATTGATAATGTTATTTTGTTTAAAAATTTTCTTTAACTCCGAAGGGCTTAATAACGAATGTTAGATCTTTATTATTATAATTTAATTTTTTTAATATAGCTCGCATTGATGATGGGGATTAAATGAATATTATGTGTGTATTGAGAAAAAAATTAATTTATATGTTAGTAGAATATTGTTATTGTCAGAAGCCATGGTCTCTGTTTTGTGTACATAAAAATAAGAAAATTGCATTATAAAATTTACTTGATATAAATTCATTCAAATTTAATGAACAATAACAGAAGGAAATATAATTTAACACATGAATCATTTCGTCTACGAGAGTAAAACAAAACACCATGTATTTTAGAACCAATGAACACTTTCTGGGTTAATTGGAAAATTTATGAGCGAATGATAACTTCGGTTAAAATATTAATTTTCCACTACCGCATACTAAACTTAATGTTGTCGAATTACCTTTTCCGCAGTGTATGTATGACAAGTACACTAGAGTTTTAATTTCCTAGTGTCCCAATATTGAATAAGTTTGTGTTCCGTTAGTATACCCTATTTGGGCATACTAATGGAATTAAATAAGTATTCATTTACTTCCGTTAGTATGTCGACGTAAGTTTCCAAATATTGATACAAAATTTTGCACGAAATATATGATACAGTAAGAAATATAATTAGTTTGGTACATATATCACCTACCAATTAAAACATTATTTCACATTTCAATATATTATTTAAGTTCCAATAAATTAACTTAAATATATTTTTCGCTTTTTGGGCTTTTATTTATTAAATAAAAATGGAGATACGAAAAATGGTGCAAGAAAAGATCAATAATAGCATCGCTATTTAGGGAGCTACAAAAAATCATAAATTAAATTAATATTAGGAAATATTATAAAATATTTCAGAATCAATGAATCAATTTAAAAGAAAGGACTAAAAGTAAGGCAAACATAAAAAAACGTATATTGCAGATTTAAATGGTGACTTTTAAGAAAGTAAGAAGTAACAGGAAAAGATGGCTCTTAAATGCATATACCGAGGAGGAATTAAAAGTAACAGAATTTAATTAATCCTAAATTAGTCGTTTCATAAAAAACGTATTTCTTGGAGAAGTAAATCTTTTTAATTTTCTTAATATAAAATCTATAAAAAACATTACATACAAATATATGAGTACATATCAAATTCCTTGAACAGAGGCCGGCTATTTCGTTGAGTCTACACGTTTTATGAATGAAATTTATTTGAAAAATCAATCTTCTATTTCAATTGATTAAAATCATAAATTTTAACCATAATATTCCATTGTGTGAAATAAAAACATGCATATAACAAACAAGCATGGTCTCCTTTTCTCGTATTTCCTTAAAACAAAATCTAATAGTACACTTCGTTTCCTAATCGACACAGGTGCGAGTATTAGTACCGATAAATTAAAGAGGGTCTCAAAAACTACAAAACTTCCTCCGAAAAAAAATATACCCAAGAGTTTCAATGATAAAGACGTCTGCTAGAAAACTTTGAGTATTAATAAAATTCACTTCAATCGTCTCAATAAAATAACGTTAAGTTTAGTTACAAATTCTATAGCTTCGGTGATAATACACAATTTAAATGTGTTGGAATATTGGATAACGATTTCCTGAAAAATGTTTACATCAACATTTAATATTTTAAACCTGACACATATTCTTATTAACAATCAACATAATTTCTTGCCGGTAAGCTTTGATCAAACGACTTAACCTATTCCCGTTATGAAGTATCGATAAAATGTCCTGTCTCAAATAACCTTTACAAATTAAATACCTTCACCGAAGCACTTATCCTTTATCCTTATATCGCTGAATGTATTTACCTTGCAAATTGCATAGTTAGCTTTAAACAAAATCGCCAAACAAAATCTGTATTTTCAACTCAATATGAACCTAAACCAACAAATAAGTTCCAAATACAAATAATGTCCAAAAGATTATCCAACTTATTCGCACGTCTCTTGTAAATCCTGAAGAAATCAAGTTATGTTTGAATGTGGTTCTCAATATTCCGACGTATTCTATTTAGAACGAGAGCCCCTTTCTTGTACAAACACTATTAAGTCCTTCATCAATACTAAATAAGCCGTTTAATTGGCGACAAATCCTATCGTTTCTCTGATTGTCATATTGGGTAGTTATTAAAAACTAGATGCTTTTGAAAAAAATAAGTTGAGTAGTAAAAAAAAAAACAAAGAAAAGGGAAAATTTATTTAAATTACTCCTATTTATTTGATATATCGTAGACCAATTATATTAATCAAAGTTCTCTATATTAGATTTAGTCAGTGAACTGCATTTTCAGAAGATTATGACTGAAGATGCATCTAAAACTGATTTTACTCTCACGACTAATGAATCTATTTCTGGACATTATGAATTTGCACGAACACTGGTACCAAAATTGCCTTTTCCATATTTCGAAAATTGGACATTGTCCTTTAAAATTTTCAAGATCCCTAGTATTATTTTGATTAGCGATGATACTATAGTATAGTATAATCGCTAATCAAAATAATACATTTACTGTTTACATTTTATGATGATAATTTAGCGTTTAAAATTGTAAATTTAATAACCCCGCAAAGTCACGTAAAAAGTATTTATGTAAGTATGACCTTGTGTATATTATGTATGATTTAATACATTTTGTGATTTTGTATTATTTATATATAATATATTTATTTATCCAGATAAATTTAAATATAAAATTAGTATCAGACATAATTACTTCATTCTACGTGTTAACAACATATATTTTGAGGCATTTTGAGTATATATATAAGAAATTCATTACAAGGGTAAATCAGGTGTATCACACGACTCGGGTTACTCATCATTACAATTCTTGCATACCCGTTTCAAAATAATTGTTATATGGAAAAAATAACGTTTTGTTTACATTTTGTTTACAACAACTCCAATGGCATTATATAATAAATTAAAAGAGTCACTCATACTTTAATACAAAAATTAGTAAAATATTTTCTGTGATAATAAACATAGTCTAATTAAAAAATTAGTGTTACGGTTTAAAATAAATATTTCTCTGGCATTGGAAAGTGAATTCTTAATCTATTTTTAAATTATTGCTTTGGAATTTTTCGAATAAATATGTGTACACGTAACGAGAGAATTTTTACTTAAATTTTGTATCTATTAAAACTTAAATGTTAAAATACCTTTCCTTTTATTTAAAGTCCTGTATTTTAAAAGCACGTAGTGGTAATACATTTTTATCATCTCGGTGGCGAGTGTCTTTTGTAAAAAGCGGTTTATAGATTCTATAGATAAAAAAATATATAGCGCCAGGATAAGAATATTTACTTATCTATTTAATGTAAATCGTCACACTATAAGATTTTTGATAACTTGATTTATACAATATGACAAATTCTAAAAAAAACTGAACTTGAAAAACTGAAAGAAACTATGAGAATAATATAAAAAGATTACCCTACCTTTCTTTAAAAATAAATCCATAATAATTATTTAATACCGCCATATTCAGTAAAATCTTATAATTAATATATATGACCGTAAATCAAACCATTGTACAATAGTAAAAAGCTCACATTAAAAGTTAAATTATATTAGTCATTGTATTAAACTTTTATCAAATTACAGTAATGACGTTTCCAAAAATAAGTAACTTTAAAAATTGCAATTTACCTCTAAAATGGAGAATAAGGGGTTAAATAGTAAACAATTTACGCCAACATCATAAACCATCTTGAGTTTGTAACCAGTGAGATGCTTTTTTCCATTAATATGGTTTAAAATTAATTATCTTATTTTCTTTCATGATATATTTACTTGTGTTTTGACCCTTAGTTGAACCGTGACTTTCATAGTACGTAATGAGTAGCATATTAGTATTATCAAGTTGAGTACCAAACCAACTAAAATATAATATTTTATAAGAAATTTAAGATATCAAAAAATATGAAAAACCTCTTGCGCGGGTGAAATTCGTATTATGTGGGTACTGTACAAAAATAGACACATAAAAGTTTATGGGTATATAGCATGTATATTATATTATCTTCAAGTTCAAATTCGGAGAATTAAAAGAAAGTTATGTGGATTTCAATAGTAAATATTTATTTTGATCCAGAAAAATTGCTTCTTCAATTGATTTATCATATGAAATTTCAAATTTAAAAAAGTATATCGATTATTTTACTGATACACCTGAAATAAAAAAAATTATAAAATTAGATAATTTAGTGAACAGTACATCATGATTTATACTTCAATTATTTACAGTTTTAGATGTATATGCTTATATCAATGAAATATATAATTACAATGTCAGACAATAGAAAGAAATACGTTCAAAATACAATCGATAAGCTTAAGACATTCATTGGAATTTGTTCTTGCCTACAGTTTCCGTTGACAATAAAAATGCTTTGCCCACTCTGCGTGACTTTGAATTGAATTTCCTTATTTAAATAAATTGAAAGCATTTTCCGGACATTCTGCAGGTGAGGAGATACTGCTGATACTTTGGTTTTAATTTCTCTCCTCCGATCGCTGTACTTTGCGATTTCGCCGTTGAAAGCTTTTCCGTGTACATTTGGAAGGTAACCTGCGGAGATCCGGTGTGAATGATATATTTGTATAACATTGTCTTTCGATCTTCCTGCGCTGTTATTAAGATGTTTAATTGATTAGGTTTATACTTTTGAAGATAAGAAATAAAGGTGGATATTCTCTACTTGTATTTTCTATTGTTTTATTTTTTCTTTAAATATGAAAAAAAAGAAACAATTACGGAAACAATAACAGGTGTTAACATAATATTAACCTCAATTAAGCACATATTCATTGAATGAAATGAAAACACTTTATTTAAATAGTTTCTCAGCCTATTGTTAATAAAGTATTAATATCATTAAGCATATTTTTTTGCCACAACTCTTGATAGGATTAATATTTTCATATCGTAAAAAAGGACATAAACTATTACAGTTAAATAAGCTGTATAATAAAAATTGGTAATTAAAATCAACAGAATTAATGATGCGTATATACGAGTATATGTGAACAATCTTATCGATCGTATCTTGTCGGGTACATGACAAACTTAATTGGATTAATGTACCCCCGTCTTTGTCATCCTCCTATATACTAGAAATAAAATTTCGAATATAAAACTGTGGACAATATCTCGTTTAGAGTCTTGTTACTAATAATATTTACTACAATTGAACTACGAAAATAATAAATCAATCGCTAATTTTTTATGCTTATTTGTTATGCTTATTTATTATTTTTCGAGCGATTTCTTAGTAGTCTGGTACTGGTTTTACCCAATATTTCACTAAGGCTTTTAGTCACTATTGGTTTTATTTAATATTCCACTACGAATCGCAAGATTTTACACGGTTTGAACCACTAACTGAGTTTAAACAAGTCAAGTTTAGTCAAAATTTCATAACATCAAAGACGATTTAAATTCATTGACAATTTAGACTCTAGGCTGCTGTCACTGGCTGTACAGTGGGGTTTAAACTATTCATCGGACATTAACTTCTACACTACAATGCGATAAGCTGTTGACTTTTCTGACATTCTAACGTACCGTAGTTTAGTGGTTATGAAGTAATAATATTTCAATCATTGTGTAGGATATATATTTTGGAGGTAGTTTATAATATTAATAAATTATTATTTTAATGGCGTTATGTAAATAGTAAGTTTAAATTATTAGTTAATCAAAACGAAATGGAAAACATCAATGAGAAAATTGTTGATAGCCGAATGGTATTAACAACAATTTACAACGTCCGTATATACTTTGAGGGAAGACTAATCATTTTAACTTTTGAAACGATGAAGACCAATATTGTTAAAGTCTTATTTATATTCTCAATAAATTTGATCTCTTTTGTGAAACTGTCATCAAAAAGTTAAATATATTCGTGATAATGAGACTTTTGCTATAAAACTTGCTTGTAAACCAAGGCAGTTGGTTTGATGATAGTGAATTAAAATTTGTATTGATATTACGACCCTGTATTAGCACTTTATTAGAAAATAAAAGAGAAAGTATTGAAGTAAATGATGGATGTAAACTACAGTACAAGTTTGCAATATGGGTTTTGTTTGAGGTAATAGATGCATATTATATTATAGGATATACCATAATGACTTAATAAATTGGAATGCAGTAAAGTATGAAATCCAAACCAGTAAGATTCAGCTGGAGAAACTTGATAATTGAATGTTAGCATGGATCTGTCGCTTGTCCAATAAAATAGCTAATCATATTAGAGACAGCAGGGATAATAAAATATACACTTTCTTTTAAATAGTATATTTGAAATTTACTTATATTTTTCCTAAACCCCTGGCTACCCTTACCAGTTTTGGCACAACGGAAACAATCTTAAAAAAATATTGCAAAGTTTAGTTTGAAATTTAAAAGTTTAAGAATAATTTTAAACATTAAAACATTTGGCGTCTATAAATTTGACCACAAACCTTTACTCAATATTTTTTTAATTAGCATGAGAGAATATATAAAATAAGATATTGTAAAAACAGTTTAATTCAAACGAACTTATGTGCAATGAGCTTTAAATACGGTGTTCTAAAATAACCTGACCTTCTAAAATAAAAGCGAGGAAAAAACGATACATACACAATTTGCGCCCACCGTATTTATCGGACATTTATTGGAATTTCTTCTCAAGTGACAGCTGATGTTAATAAAAACAATTTTTTCTTACTTTAAGTACGTGTAAATTTGAATAAAATTTCATTTATTTTCCGCGTCGCGTTGCGACTACGCTTTTCAATCGTTTTCCTTTTTTTGTCTTGGTACTAAGAACCAAGAATTTTTTTCAATGTTTTTACTGCTGCTTTAATTTCTTACTTTCGTACTATTTATTTTCTAGCAAATTACTACCATTTATTTTACAAAGAAAATTGTGTATATTTTTTAAATTTGGCTGCGTGAAATCAATATGTGTCCTGAGCACCACATTTATGTCTAATATTAAAATATTACTATTCTCTTCTACGGATTTTGCTTTGACTTACAGTATCAGTTTAGTAATTATTGTCGAAATAATCCATATTTCGTTTATTTTTCTTTGATATATATTATCTGAATAAATGATTTTAGGTGTGTTTTTCAGATATTAGCTGTAATATTTATAGCATTCCTTTATGTTTTTTTGCGCTGAGAATTCCATATTATTGATAATTTATGAAAAACAAAATAATTTCAATTCAAATAACGTACAGAAACCTTGATACATATGCCGGGATCGCATTTGGCTGTTTTTAATATTCTACTTATTACCTATCTACTAAGTTTACGTATATGGTATGGCTATTATTAATTTATAGACTTTATTTTTTAAAAGCGCCAATTGTATGTTTATGAGTTAAAAATTAAAACCACTTTGTCTTCTACGGATGATCAAAAAACTTATGAAAACGAAACATGATGTAACAATGCACATACCGATGAACCCAATCAGATAAATTTTATCTGTAAAAACAATTTCTTTAACTTTTCTTGTTTAGGTTTGTGTTTCTATATCTTATAATATTCTCCATTTTTTCATAAGGATTTCTGGAAAAGATGCTTTCTCATAATTTGTTTCTTCAGTGTTTCATTTATGCGTTTTGCAAATTATAATGATATTCCATCAATTCGAAAATTGAAAAAATAATTTGTTCAATATGTATTTTAATTATATTTACAACACATTTTGTAAAAGGCCAGGATAAATTTCAAAGAACTTTTGAATTCCATTACTCGCAGAAAAGTCAATATATTTAACAATGAATTGAAAAAGAAACACTTGATACAAAGCCTATAAGGATATTGTGTGTTGAAAACTAATTCAAATCTAAGTTAATTTCAATGAAAATGAACTATTCAACTAACATTTTCTTTTCTCTCAAGGATTACTCGGATTTGCCATCTTAATTGGTCTTTTCCAAGATTTGTACAAAAATGTCCCATTGCTTGTATACAAAAATATTTTTTTTATGTATTAAATTCATTCAATTAACACAGTATAAGTATTTTACTTACTTCTTTGTAGGTTGAAGATTTTATTTAAAATATTTTGCTTTATTAATCGAGATTCATACCTGAAATATTTCAAGCAAACTGATCTAAAACGGTAAGGTTAAGTTATATAAACCTACAGATATTTAACATGATTTAAGAAGTTATATAATTTCTTTATTTTACTAAGGAAACTTGAAAAAAGAAAACTTTATAATGGAAGTTCGTAGAAATAACAAACCGTCACATTATCTATATTAAAAAAGTGGTTTATTCTTTGTATAATATTTCAGAAACATTTTAATATGCTTCTACAAAATAAAGAAAATAATTATTTTCATGTTATCGCGAGTAAAAAATTTGTTTTCAACTCCTGTTCGTCTAAATAATGCCAAACGACTCAATTTGTATGAACTTAACGCAAATTTTCATACATTTTTATAATTCTATACCATATGTATCGGTTTATCACATCCGCTTTGAAAATTAGAAATAGCTTGATCTAGTAGAAACTTCAACCTGAACATATTAACATAGAAAGCATATTAACATATTTCAGTAGCTGGCACTCATAAATATTCGGATGGAAATTTTAGGTAAATTATATACTCAGAAACATATTTTTAGTATTCCTATATAGAGTGCATTATAGCTTAAACTTGCTAGTTACAAGGGTACTAAAGATATATAATTTTCTGTCTCATTTTCTATAGCTTTAAAGATACATAAAATATGCCTTTTTCATAAATTTAAGTTGCTGCTAAAGTCAAAGTTGGAAAAATATAGAGTTTTTAGATCTACGTAAACGTTGCTAGAAAGCTCTAAGAATGATTCTGGATGTCATAGTTTTTCACATATTCTCTGAAATATTTTTTCTATGGGTCAGTCCTATACATAAGATATTATTTTGATATTTTTTGATGTCAGAGTTTTTTTTTTGACGTCATATTTAAGTCACTCCAATGTGTCAGCCCTATACATAAGATATTATTTTAATATTTTTCGATGTACGTTGTTTTTATATTTTTGACGTCATATTAATGTCACTCCTGTATGCCAGCTCTATACATAAGATATTATTTTGATGTCATAATTTTTATATTTTTTGACCTCATATTTATGTCACTCCTATGTGTCAGCACTATACACAAGATATTATTTTGATAGTTTTTGATATCATAGTTCTTATATTTTTGACGTCATATTTATGTCACTACTATGTGTCAGCCCTATATATATAAGATATTATTTTGATGTTTTTTGATGTCATAATTTTTATATTTTTACGTCATATTTATGTCACTTTTACGTGTCAGCCCTATACATGCGATACTTTTCTAAAGTTTTTTTTGTGCTGGGTAGTTCATATCAATGATGGTTTAAGAAAAATTAAATAATATCAATTCAAACGAGATATGAAACCCTCAGTACAAATGTCAAACCCGAATTTGACCGGTTTTGGGTTTGGGTAGTACATAATACTTAAGTTAAAATTATTTAAATTAATAGAGAAAAAAAAATAACTATAATACTGAAATATTTTCGTAATAGGTATTATCGGTTTAAATAGGATATAACGGATACGAAAGGAATAAACTATAAAGGGTTTGGGTAGTACATAACACTAAAGTTAAAATTATTAAAATTAATAAAGAAAAAAAAAATAAGTATAATACTGAAATATTTTCGTAATAGATATTATCGGTTTAAATAGGATATGACGGATACGAAAGGGATAAACTATAAAGGACACCATATAATTTTATTAGGATAGAGTATTAAGTCTCAATAATATTTTCAACTAAAAACTAAGTTGTTCTTATCTCATACTTCGATTCTTCTTGGTAACACTAAATCTTGGCGTCCGGACTTAGAATCATCTAGGAAAGTTGGCTCATTCGTGATCATAATCTAACCATAAACTCAAATTTTGTTAAGATAAAATGTTGAATTTCAAAACCAGGATTAAATAACGCATCTGACTAATATGAAAGCAATTGGCAGCGAAATGTAAACGTATGCAACGTGTCCAAATTAGAACGCTTGATGGTCTTCGCTAACGCTTGGCGCCCAACGCTTTGAACTTCCCTTTTTAGTAATTCGTTACTTTTATAGAACAATTCCCTTTAAAAAGCGTCGGTTTCAGACTCAGGTTGTAAAAGTGGTCAACAATTTCATCCTTTGCGCTATGAACTTTTACATCATTTTACCATGAGGTGAGAGGAATAGCTCTTTTTAATAAAAATATGTTTAAAATAATGCCTGAAATACTATTTTAACATAAAATTTAAAATTAATAATGTTTAGCATTTAAATAATATATCATAACAATAAGTTTTACATGAATCTTATTGTTTTCGTTCACAAAACAATCAATTTCGTAACAGATATTCAGAGGGAGAAACGGGAACAGAAAAGGGTATTAGATTTTTTTTATGATCAATGTCAACGACATACGTAACATCTTAAGATTAATAAAATTTCCTCGAATATAGTTGTTTTTCTTGTTCATTATCGGGCATTGTCGTAGACATAAACACCAGTTGTGAACTACATATTAACATCATTTTCATGTAATATCATATTCTAAAAGCATTTTCATTTAGCTGCTTTCAGGTTGTCAGCGACCAAACATCGAGCTATACTCGTATGTGTCTTGCACTGAAGACAGCGTCCTGTCATGTCGCTTGGGCGTTATTGTGTAATAGACCGCGAGCGGCTCCACCGCCGACGACTGCTGGGGTCACGACCTGGCGAGTGGCGGCCACTTCCTTTGATGACAACTTTATGAACCGTAAAGCTGGATATAAGATTCCTTATATGACTTTCCTGTGTTTGTTTCTAACAGTTATCTTGTTGCCTGTACATTACTACTTTCTCTGATTTCAGCCTTTTAGATCAAAGAGATGTGCTAGTAGCCAGCGGTTTCATGTTGTAGTGCCTTCAAAGATTAATAACAAAATAAACAACTTATCGAATAGAGTTTGATTATCGTACTGAAGTTAAGGTATCTGATTCTAATTTCAGATTAATTTTATGGAAATATACCAAAGAAAAATCATGAGAAATTGATTATTTAATTCTGCATTATATTTATTTATTCTTTACAAGTAACGCCGATTTTTTCATTAGATGCAGAAAGTTATATATTTTAGTCTGTTTCATTAAGAAAATCTCGAGAATTAATTAAATAATATTCGTGTAGTGTGGCACGGTTAGGAGTACTATCAAAATTGGATGAGAAAATAAAGTCTCACTACAAAATTTCTAATACAATAAAGTATTGTGTTTGCAGTGATAGCGAATTAATTTTCAAAAATTTTTCCGCAAATCTGAGTATCTATTGAAATATGGATTTTCGTAAAACTTAAATGCAAAATATCTATCTCCCTCACGCAGTTCCTCATCACTATATTTTCCCTACCGATTTAAATGATATAATTATTTAAATACTAATGAAATTCCCTTTTCTGACATTTGGTATCGGCTCTATTTTGTCTATCGTTTTTGCATAAATATACGCTTTATTTTATTGTGAATAAAAATTAGGTTATTTTGAGATAATGTCAAAATTAATAAAAGATTCCACTTCAAAAATATTACTTAAAAGTATTGAGAAAGAATAATTCTCACAATGAAATTAAATCAACTTTAATCCATATTTTTGTATCCCCATACAGGTGAATTATCGAATATTAAAAAAATATATTATTTTTAAAAAAAGAAAGTACTGAATCTGAATTTGGCCGAAACAATAAATAGGAAATAAAATACAATTGCTCAAGTAACTTAAATACAATTGTAAGAGAATGTTATGGATTCAATGTGTAATTACATATCTCAAGCTCTGTGAAGTAAAATTTGGCGAATATTTCAAGAGAAACATTTTATAATCTTAGAAAAACATTTATCAACTAAGCACATAAAAATAAATAATCAACTAGTCGACTTAACGACATTTCGTGTCGGAAATAATTTAACCTGTGACTAAAGTTGGAAAATTTCCATAAATTTTCAAAGAGTAGTTTCCAATCGTCGAGGAAACTATTCGACCTCGTTGGTCTCTAAGTACATTTTTCAGCGCTATGCTTTAATATAGGCAAGTTCCTAGAAGTGGTGTTACAGGAATACGCAATCTTACCAAAAATTGCCTATATTAAATTGATTGACTCAACGCAGCCTGCGTTGAGTCAGTCAATTTAAAGTTAATTTCAAGTTTTAAAAAGTTAGACGTAAACAGTAGCGAGTTAAAAGTAGTGAAGTAAACTTTTCTCAAACTATAACTCTTTTAATTTAATACAAATATATTCCGTATGACATGCAGAAGATTACAAATTTCTTGCACTTGCTCTAGTTAGAGCTTTAGATTCAGCTATCTCTATGTATATATTGAATTTAATGGTGTAATATGTAATGTGGTTTCGAATGAAGATTGTTCTCTAAGCCAGTGCGTGCGTGCGTGCGCACTTGTGCGCGTGCGTACGTTTGTATGTGCATGCGCGCATGCGTGCGTGCGTACATGCGTAGGTGCGTACGTGTGTGTGTGTATTTATACACACGTATATGAATTAACCTTATTAAAAATTTAGGATAAAATTATTAATATTATAAAATTATTTACATTAATTAACATCATAGTTAATATAATAATATCGCTTAAGTTTTATTCATCGAGATATCTTAAGGGTATTAAATGAATGTCAAGTAAATTTCTAAACTAAAATTTACGTTTTATTCGTTTCACATCTATTTACGATATAAAATGTATTATTTAAGTTTCCAATAAACTATGGTTTAATTATAATCATGGTATAAGTAAAATATAGTTTGCGTTATTTAGGTTAATATTTATTATATAAAAATGGCCATGCGTTAACAAAAATAATGCAAGCGATGATCAAGGCATAGCATTGCTGATAAGTGAGGTTCAGAAGAACATTTAATGCAATTAATGTTATAATGAGATAATTGAGCAAAATTAAAACCAAATAACTAAAATTAATAACACAAAAATTATTATCATTGAAAAAAAAACAGAAAATGAGGCAATCATAATAAAATATTATATTGCGGATTGACATAAAAATATTTTAGAGAAAATTATTATTAGAATGCTCCTGAAAATCCTAGCTGAGAAAAAGTTACAAATATTAGAACCAAATTAATTCTAATCCCGGTTGCGTTAAGGATGAAATTAGAAGAGTTCCATTTTTCCATTTGACTATTGAACTCTAAAAAGCATTATCCACTTTCAGTTCGAAAATTTGTCAATACTAAACATATGGTTGTACATCTATGTGAAATAATCATAACCATTTATGATCATTGTGTCTGTGTCACGTATCGGAAAGAATTCTCGAGTTCTCTGTTCATTAGGACGTAATACATACCATATATGTACCAATCAAACTTACTATTAGCTGGGAATATATGTGTCACACTTGCATGAACCATATTTTAACCGACTTCAAAAAAAGAGAAGGTTCTCAATTCGTCGGAATATTTTTTTTACGTAGCTATATTTATTTTGTGAGTAGACTGATTTGATGATTCTTTTTTTATTTGAAAGAGGGTGCTATACGTGTAGTCCCAAAGAAATATGATGGCGATCTGATAATGAAGTCTGAAAATGAGCGATGAAATTCCTTAACGAATGGCAGTGAATCAATTATGACTCAAGATATTTGCTACGGGTACTCACAGTTGTTACCCTATTCAAAAAATTAAATGAGATCTTCCATCTACTCTTAATTATGCCAGCCAATAATCACTTTCACAAGTTTTTTTACCTGTAACAAAGGGGTCTAACGCACCTTTAATTTTTGTTTTCATTCCTAAATTATATTTTTGAACAAAATATAATAATTTTTTAATGTGATTTCCTAGTATACACATGGAAAATTTAAGCACATATCGGAGGTTTATGCGAATTGTGTTTGATATTTTGACTCATGTATGCTCACCGCGACGCAACAGCGGTGTATTAAGTACGTTAATACACGTACCGAGGCCGAACGAGACTTTTGAAATCAATATTTTTTGTTGTATGAAAAAATAAAAGTTTACAGCTCAAATAAATTTATTTCAGTGGTAAAAGTTTTAGTCGGCCGTAAATATTTTAACCTCAAAATTTTATGCAGTTTAAATTCACATAATTTCCAGATTCAAATCATTTCCATTAACTGATTCAGTTGAACTCAATTTTTAGATTGCTTTTACCAAGGATTTTTTATGTAAAGTCGATGGCCAGCGCCAGTGGAAAACGTGAATTCCTTCTAGTTTTTGATCGCCTATATTGTCGAGAAGAAAATAATAATGAAAACAATAATATGGGTGATACTGCATTTAAATTGCTGAAAAAAATTATATATCAATCAATTAAACCAACTAATAATCAATTTAAGAAAAAATTATATGGCGGCATCATATAATAAAATATCTGAAAATGGATTTGTTTTTTTTTGCATTTAGTTTAGACGTTTTGCATTTAGTTTAGATGTCCTCTCAACTACACCATCAAAAATATAGTGATTGATCGAGAAAATAGTTATTGTGCAAATAAATTAATTATTACAAAAAATAACTACTGAGCGTGAATTCCGTTAAGGGACGCAAAAGTATAGATTCAAATATAATGAAATGTAATCTCAAAGAAATATTTATTATTTCTAAAAATGATGTGAGACTATATACAGATGTGAATTTCATGGTCACATTGACTGACCAAGGAGAGAAATTTTTTGAAAAATACTTGTATTTTAATAGCTTTTTTAACTTTGAATTTTTTGTGTACTTCGCCATAAAATTATTTTTTTCTAAATTTGATCACCACCATTATGAGAGTATTAAAACAAATTTGTACATCTACAAAGTTAACTTAGATTCAGATCTAAGTTCTTGCCCAGTTCCTGTCCAGACGAATAAATAAAAGTGGCTGCCAAATCATATGAAAAGTTCGTTATGTTCCATTATATTCGGACAAGACTGTTGGAGGTAAATATAAAAGTTACTACGAGTTGTGGATAATGAATAGAAGAGTGAGTCATGAGTGTAGGTTCTAACCAAGCCGTGCATGTGGGGCATACACACGCCGTCTCAATGAACATTCCACCTTTTTAAGCCTCGGATCGAAAAGGGTTAACTTTCTTATATCCATATAATACAGCTAAGAGTTTTAGATAGTAGATGTTTTTATATTTATTTCTTTTATTCCCGTTTTTTTGTTGTTCGATATGAATTCACAAATTTTGACGTCATCTAAAAAGGATTGTCGATTAAGTAATATCACAGATACATGTTTTCACATTTAGAAGTAGATAGATTTAATTTTTTTCCGTAGTAAGTTTTCATCGGCGTGAATGGAGCATAGGTCATCCAAAATGTTGAATATAAACATATCTCATTATTATATCTATATTCAACATTGAAAATTACGTAATAATTATTGTCAGTTGTGAAATTTGATGACAGTCATATTATTTCATTCAAATATTTATTATACGTGGGACATTTGAATGTTGATATTCATATACGTGTTTAATGTAGGTTTGTTTATGCAACACGGGAGGATTGTTTATGAAAGAGGTACGTATTAATTCTTTCTTTATTTACAGATTATTGAATACATATTACGTTTTCGGTTGAAAGGTAAAAGTCACCTAGTTTCTGAAATCAATTTTATGGGAGATTATTTCGATTATTAGAAAATTTTTTTTGAAATATTACAGACTTTTTGTGAGTATAATTTTCTCATTATTAATTTTAAAATAAAAATTTGATGTATTCGGCGTTTATAAAAATTTTATATTCAATATTTTTTTATAAAGTTAATGAATTTGATCAATTTAGTTTTAAAACCGGTGATATTAATATCAGACGACATATATAGTGCAACTTCTTTATTTCTTAATACAATAATTAAATAGTCACGTCAAAACCATCAACTGAATATAGTTCTTACAGAAAGGCTGTAACATGCTTTAATCCCTTTTGAATGTTTTTATTTGGAAAAAGTTGATATTTTGGAATAGGAGAATACTTAAAATAATGACAACCTAATACTATTAATGTATTTTTAGAAATTAAAAAAAAAACATGGATAAAACTACGCATTTCAAATTAAAATCCTCTTTGGTATTATTATGTTGGTAAAATAGTCATGTTTATACAAATTTTTTGGCTAACTCATTCGCGATTTTCTCTGATATTCTATAATTTGCATTGCGCTTGAGTTTGATATGATCTTAAAGAGTGACTGGAACCATTTGTGTTTTGCTACATTATTTTAGTGTATAAATGGCCTAGATAAAATTAAAATGGGATAGTTCCTAGCAGTAAATGTTTCGTGTATTATAACGTAATACATTATTACTTGATAAAATGTTCACTTACATATTACAGCATAATAAATTATTACTTTACTCATGAATATGTAGGAAGACTAGTAAGATGTTGCTTAGATTTTATAATAATTATCTAGCGGTTATTTCGTATATGTCGAACTGAATGTTCTATGCAAAACTTTAAGCAATATTTGGTTAAAAGTTTTAATAGCAAATTATGGTGTAAACACCACTGTATACGTATATCTTAAGTGTTACTGCTTTCCTTTCTTTAGTAATATAAATGATAAAGACCCAATTTTTTTTTATTATTTACTTTATAATTATAACTCTGAGAGAAAAGTAGAATATATTTAAAATTCCCTATAGAAAAGATTATCAACTTCTGTATAATTTATAATTGAAAAAAGTACACACTTGTATGTCCCATTACTCTTATATAACTACTTTTATTAGCTTTATGCTACAGCTGTGCAATTTGATGACAAAGCAACAGTACGGTATAATAAAAAAATGTTATACCATGTTCTAATATGATGATGAAGCAAGGATCTTGTGACAATTTTTCAATAACTAACAGTAAACGAATGAAGATCGGCATATATATATATATATATATATATATATATATATATACATGCACATGTATATATATATATATATATATATATAGGTTTATAACAACAAGTCATCTGGTTACATATTATAACCAGAAAGATCTGGTAATACGAGTGGGTGGTAGCTATGGGAACTTCTCAGCGAATAATAGTAAATATACCAAATTTAGACTTTTTTGACTTGTTGCTATGAATCTGTCGAATCGGGACGACCTGATTACGGAGGTGCGATATTCACAAGAAATTCATAGTTTGGCAAATGAAGTAGTCATTTATTCCAATCAGTTGTTCAAGCGTATTTTTTATTTTCTTTTTAAACTTATTATACTTTTTTGTAAAACTTAAAATTAAAACACCACAAAATGATAGACGATTTACAGTCATGTGATTTAAATTATATATTAATGTGACGTAAATTACATATAGTAAATTAATTTGTCCAGATATATTTGAATACAAAGTTAGTATCAGGTATAAATATTTATCAGGTATAAATTCTTTACGAGGTAAAATCAGTAGTATCATACGGCTTGTGGTACTCGCGTTTACCCTTGTTACACATCGTTTTTAAATTATTTTTTATTTGAAAAAGTAAAATGTTATTCACATTTATAAAACGCGAATCAAACGGTACAATTTAGTAAATTAAAAATATAACTCAATGAAATTATCAATCAATTTGGCAAAGTAATAACTAAAATTGAAATACTGGGAAACCGGTTCGATGTTTTAACACAAAAATAATTAGAACATTTTATGGGAAAAAAAAGGAAAGTTTCTTAGTTAATATAACGGTTCTCCATAAAGACCTTCCGGAATTTTGAAGTGAATTCTAAGATTATTATTAAATAATTGCTTTCAGAATATTCAAACAGTAATATTCAAACATAATAAAAGAGAGCTATATTGTATCAAAATTTTGTAGCTCTTACGTTACCTTTTCAGATATGTAGAAGATTTATGTTAAATTGTTCTATAGAACATTTTACACATAGTATTAAGATACATTTCTTTTCATTTATAGCACATTTCTCTACTTTAAAAGTACATATTAATAATACATATTTATTATCTCCCTATAGAGCGACTTAAGTAAAATCGGTTCGACGAATCGACTGATAACAAGTTATTATTTGTAAGACTAGATTATTTAGTTATCAATTCAATACAACTTGTCATATTTTGAGACTTTTGACATCTCAATATGACCAATATAACGAATGTTAAAAAAACTGAACTTGAAAATGGAAGTAAACTAAAATCTATGGGAATAATGCTAATCTATCATCCTTCCTTCCTTCCTTTAACATTAAATCCGTAACTAATATATTTGTTAACGTCATATTCATTAAGATATATTATAATTAAACTTCATGATTGTAATTAAAGCGATTGCATAATTGCTAATAGCTATTTCTAAAAATTAAATTTGAATAAGTATTACTTTGATTTTTTTTACAATAATTACATTTCCAAAATTTAAGTCACTTTTACAATCGCAATATAGGTACAAAAACGAGACAAAGGAGACAAAAAGTAAAAAATTATGTTAATATGATAAAAGAAATATAATTTTGTGTATTGGTTTGAGATTAATGTTGCTTGAAATTATTTGTCTAATTCCATTCAACACATTTGCTTGTCTTTTGACCCGTACACGATCCGTGATTTTGGACGCATATGAAGAAAAGCAAATTGGTGATATGAAATTGAGTGGCATGGGATAGCTTTGGTTGTGTAATAGCATATCATTGATTTAATAAAAGCTCAAATGGAAAACAATGATTTATTAAGTGTTATAGTTAGTGTCATTTTATAAAGACATCGACAAAAAGATAATCTAAACCTGTAAAGGGAATATTTATTTTCCGTTATTCAGATGACCTGAAAAGAATGTGCTAACATATTAATTCTATCCATAAAATTGTAAGAACTAATATATTAAAATAAATAGCAATGGATTTTTTGTAAATATTAAAAGGACATAAGAAAATTTAAAATAGTTTTAATTGTCACGTGGAAAAGGTAAAAAGACTTTTAAACGAGAGTGAAATACTTGAAAATGTAAAATTTTATGTGTATTATATTATATAATATGTATAATATTATATTATATTTATATATATAAATACGGAGAATTAAGAGCAATTTATATGTATTTAATATTAAATATTATAGGAATTCATAATTATTGTTCTTTCCATTTACATCGCATAAAAGTGATATTTAAATAAAAAA
The DNA here is from genome assembly GCA_039881145.1 of Druceiella hillmani. Classification (NCBI taxonomy): domain Eukaryota; kingdom Metazoa; phylum Arthropoda; class Insecta; order Lepidoptera; family Hepialidae; genus Druceiella; species Druceiella hillmani. The sequence goes on from JAYKKI010000132.1 coordinate 2,145,267, forward strand.
ATCAATGGTTTACCTGTCGTATATTTGTAATAGTAGGATTGCAATATAAAATATTGAAAGTCAGTTAGAATAACTACAGTCGACAGCACTTCAATGTTTACACGTCAACAAAATATTTCAATCCAATGCCGCTTATAACAAGTTGAAACAAAGTTTTAAATCTAAAATACGCCTATGTACCTAATTACTCTTATTTATTTTTTTGTAATTCATGTATATGTATACAATTAGCATAAGTTTTGGTACATTGACCTCTTCAGATTTTTAAACGCAAAGTGAAGTTGCATAAACTTTATTCACAATACGTAATTTTTGATGAGTAGCTGTATCGATCACTTCGTTCCCTTGTGGACTTTTAGAAAATATTTTTATATAAACTGGAAGATTGATACAGGTAACGCCATTTGTTATAATAATCACGAAAGTAAAACGTCAAAATGTCATATATTATTCCAAATACTTGATTGCGATAAAATATAGCCTATGTGCTACCATTGATTAGGACAAAATACACATTACATCCGCTACATAAAATCCACGACATAGAAATCGTTTTAGTTATTCTCGCTTGATGCACGAACAAATAAATAAGTTCATAGAGTAAGACATACGTTCAAGAATAGTATTTTCATATTCTATTAGTTTTGTTATGTTCCCGTAAATCACTTTTTTATAAATATTCTTAATGTGGACATACGCCAATCCCACAGTTTTGATATACGTGTTGACAATAAGTTACGAACAACCAAATTTAAATAGCTTAATACTAAATCTGCTACAGTAATTAATTAAAAATGTTAACACAATCAAATTTTAAACAAATTGAAGAAACAAAATACGCTTCTAACGAATACGTACAATATCCAAAAAATTTATGTGTGATGGACATTTGCATACAGAGTAGAGGAACTTCATTGAGTGATTTAAAATATACATGGCCCAAACTATTTGTATTCATAGGTACATCATGTATCTGTATAATGGTACGTGTTTTTAATTATTTGTTGTCATTTTTGCATTAATGAAATATTAAATTTTCTTAAAAAACTAGTTTTCATGTCTTAAATAGCCCACTGCCAGATTCGAAAACTAAATGTTATGTCTATTTTTTTTAAAACACTATTCGAATTGATCAGTGACGCGTGTACAAAAAATATATAAACAGACAAAAATTCCAAAAAGAGTATTTTACATTTTATTGTTTGTGTTGTATTTCCCAAATCATTTTCTTGAAAATTGTCATAACCATGAATATATAGAGAGGCTAATTCTGCAGTTAATGTGTAGTATACACAATAAAGAGCCTGACAACTAATTTCATACTGCCTAGTGCTAAATTTACAAAAGGAGTTAAGTATAAAATTAGAAAAGAAAGAAGAACATTTTATTGCGCGATTTAAAATACACCTAGTTTCATCTATTGTATTTTGTAGATACATTATATATTAGTGGTGGTAGTAGCTAGAGACAAATTTTTATTTTTATTATACTAGTGCAATATAGAATTTTGGAAATCATTAAATTCGCACATCTTTTGAGTGAACCTATTCCAACAGAATGAAAACTACATGTTAATATGCATTAAGCAAAAGGTTTTTAAAATAAAAACCCACCAGTACGAGCCGATTTCACGGTTTCGTAGCACTAAACAATATTAATCTTAAAATTTGTATTTGTCAAAGACATTGTGAAAAATAAAGTTACTGCTGTGATCGGTACGGAAAATATCCCATATCTCGAAAACTACGTAATACATTTTATTCAAATAAGTTTTCGTGGAAATTTTGCTTTAAATTCTATGACCTAATTTTTTTTCCTAATTTCATACACTTTAGTTGAAAAGTTAGAAGGATGGGAGGAGGGGCGCTTTTAGAGATTTTGGAAGCGCATACCTCACTAACTATTAATTTAAAAAATTAAGTTATTATGAAATGTCGTATAATTTTTTAAGACCTGTCTAACGATATCCCACACGCCTATGGGCACAGAACTTTTTTCATCCCTCAGTTACAGAATGGAGTGCCAACTCTAATATTATTTTTTTCATAATTCCACTATTTCTTCGTGTAGTCGTTCACAGGAATCATCTTTCCAATTTAATTTCTGCATTGCCAATAGTCTCCGAATAAAATGGCTGTGACATACGGACATACAGGCAGATGGCCAAACGGACATGATGCAATATATAAGGACTCTCTTTTTGCCATTTTGCTACGGAACTAATTTTTACTTGATGTGTATTTAAACAAATAAACAAACAACCAAAAATATTAAAAAGGATTCTTTGTTCTGTCCCTTTTATTAAGTGCGATTTAATAATTTTTTTTGTAAGTGTCTTCAATGTAAAGATAAAATCTATAGTTTTGTATATAGAAAACAACCAGTGGAAGGAATTTTTAATTTTTATTAACAATTATTTCTGTATAATTTCTTATAATAAAATTACTTCGTACAAATAAAATGAGATTTAAAGATGTATGTACATTAATATTAGTTTGCGGAAAACAACTCACATTTTTTTTTAATTTAATTGTTTGGTACAGTGGTAATAGTGTTTTTGTGGTAAGTATAAAGGACAGCATATTCTAATAAGGCGAAGAGTGTAAAAAACAATTTATATGTAAATATAAAAATGCGATACTTGTGAACGTAGATCAAAGCACAGTGACTAATAAAATTAAGTTGCATTCTTGGACTAAATAAAAATTAAAATAAAAATTATTATGTAACCAAAATTTTCTCATAGTATATTGTAGGTAGAAGAGGAGCAATTTTATCATTTTTGAAAGTAGTTAACTTGGTGTTCATTTCACTTCATATTTTGTTTATATGAATTGTTTAAATGAAACACAATTAACTAATTGTCTACACTCCCCCTCAAACATAATATTTTTACAGAGCAATTATCTAGTAAGGGGTGAATCTATATTTTAAAGATTCGATCATTCTGGCGCTGCTACTAGTGTTGGGATCTCTTCTTTCTGTTTGGATTCTCAATCTTTCGATAACAGACGTCTAATCCGCAAAATATATACTTTTTACTAGAAACGTCATCTTTAAAGCCATGCTCTGAATGAACATTTAGATTTCAGAGACGAAACTTTGGCTGAATTGTGTATTTCAAGTGCCTGTACCGATGAAAATGCAGGGAAAAGTTACTTATTATATTTTTTTTAAAAATAATAAGACGTTTACAACATAAATTTAAGGCACAATTACTGTTAGAAAATCACATGAAATAAAGAAATACAAAACACCCTTCGAATGGCGTTATCTATAAAAGGGTCTCTTATTAAATCTGTTGCGTATTTATTGGATTTTCTCGTTTGTCGACAGCTACTGTTAATAATAGGAATTCTTTGTAACCAGGGTATCACTTTTAATAGAATTCCAATTCTTTTCAGTGTTTCGTTGACTATACATATTTTTATTTTGTTTTCCTTATATTCCTTGGGTTCCCAGATAATGTATTTACTTTCGATTTATTTTCCCATTACGAGTATTCGAAATTTGTGACACTGATTTCTGTTTCAATTTTACGAAAGTATTTGGTTTACTTTGCATCATGGAATAATATCTTTATAGTAAATTATTTACTATACAGGCGAAATAGCTGTTAATATGATATTAGTGGAAGGATAAGTATCGGTATATGCATGAATTATATGTTAGTGGAAGGATAAGTATCGGTATATGCATGAATTATATATTTGAAATAAAAAAATATGGTTTAAAAAATTAATTTATTAAGTACGAATATATCTCACACTGAAAAGTTACGTTACGGGTTACATTTTTTTATGTATAAAAGATTTAAAATAAGAACATGTAATATATTTTTAACTATTTACAAAAAATAAAATTTTTACTGCGTATTTATATTTATTACCTGTTTTATCTTTCGTAGTCATGAGAAAAATGTAATGAATTTCTCAAAAACCATGAATCAAAAATGATTTTCCGGCAGAAATTAGATCCATTTCTGGCAATCTTGTAAATTACAAATTTAGGTATCGGTTTTTAAAACGGTAAGGAGTACAAAAGAACACGTTTTCATCAATATATACCTTATGTAAAATTCTGGAAAAATTATTTAGAATTGTTTATGACTCATCTTTAGAATTGATAAATTAGAAGCGAAAAGTGTAATCATTTTATCAAAATTATAGAACACATAATTTTAAAGTTTTTACTGCTGCGATTTGCGACACCCGCGGATTTTAAATTATTATCGCAAGTTTTATAAATAATGAAGCTTATTTACTGTTCTAAAGTTTACGAAGATTTTCATAAAAGAAAATTTTGGTCGACAGACTGACGGGTTATCAGGAATCTAATAAAGATTCGTTGTCCTTTTGACGCACACAACAATAAAAATATGGAAATTTATTTTGTTATTGCTTGAATACGTGCAACTAATAAATAAAATACGACCGATGAGAAACACGTAAATATTCAGTGGCTTCCAAGTAGAAATGCAATTATTATCTATGAAAATAAGCATAGGGGACCTGAATGAAACGTGTGGAGGAATCGCTGTACTATGCAGACTATATGCCATAATTTTGACTAGTTTATATATAGAAGACAGTGTAATGGTACACATATAAAAATAATAAGAAGGAATTTATAATTCCATGAAATGTTTCTAATAAGGATAGCAGGTATTTACAAATAGGTTACTCAGGCTCACTCTGATAGTGCTATATGGTTCTCAGATAAAATAAGAGAAACTCGCGGTTTTTAGTTTTTAGTAAACCGTTATTGTTAGTGACAATTTGATTTAAAAATGTTTAAATTTTGGGAAATTTGACAGAATTAAACTAAAACATTAACATGAATTATAGTAACATGAAGTCAATATTCAAACGGAGTTAATTACCGCGTCCTTGATTTCCTTAATTATTTCCAAATATAAATAATTTTTAGCTCCGTATAAAAATTAGAACTGTATTTTAATACAAATATTAAATGTTGATGTATATGTGTAATTTTCTCTTGAAAAACACAATTTAATCGATAGCGCGCTACTATGAAAATTAAAAAAAACGCAATAGGGTATTCAGCAAACCTGATATAATTGAATTTTATAGAAAAAAATCAATGGTTAAATTTTATTCCATTTGTAACTTTAACGACGACTTTTTTTTAAACGACGTTTGCTATATAAAATACATGTTGTCTTAGTGAAAGATTGAAAAAAAAATTGGGGTTATTGGAGTTGGTGCTTGTGATTGCTGTAATATAATACATGACTTATACAACTCCGAATTCCAAAAAAAAGTTTCCTATCTGCATAAACGTTCGATAATTTGATATTATCTTTTACACACATAACGTAAATATCTTAATTGTTAGGTAGTTCCAGGTTTTATTTACATTTTGCATCCAAACCAGCTTCTTCTAAACTGTATTGAGTCTAATAATTAGGTAATTCTAACTTAATAAAAGAAGCTAAGAGATTAATTTTTGATGAAACTCTGTTTCGTTTAATACACTTATGACACCGCATAGTGGTTTTATTCAAAAATATTTGGTTTTTTATTTAGTGTTATTGGTTATTTGGATTTTTTATATTGCTTTATTCCAGTAAAGCCTATATATGATAGAATAAAATAATATATACGAGCATGACAGGGTAAAATTATAGCAAAAAATTATTAAACATATTATTGAATAATTGAGATGCCTGATGTACGGTAATAAAATCTACACACTTTCTTCATTACTATCCCCACTATTGTTTAACTTTCTCTACTAGTACGACACATTTTCACCCTTATTATTTAGTCCGACCGGTTACGATTCTTTACTATTGTGGTTGTTATTTCAGCATTTCGACTTTTTTTCACTTCATTATGCTAAATTAATTATCGATATATATATATATATATATATATATATATATATATATATATATATATATATATATATATATATATATATATATATATTAGGGTGTCCCTTATTTCACCGATTCTTTTTTCTTTTAAATATTGTAACGCATATCCTCTAATTCTTTTTATAGTACTAAAGGCTACCTTCGTGCAAAATTTCATCGTTATATGACAATGGCAACCCGTGCCGACAAGGCATCATTGTTTTTCTAAACAATATATTATGATCAAAATACATATTTTATAATAGAAAACAGTGGAAGATTAATTTAGGTTATGTATTTATTTATAAAATTGAAAAAGATATATAATTCAGGATTCAGGATACTTTTTTTTTAAAGTATCTTTCTTGCAATCTGGGTACAACTTTCTGTGTTCTTGTACACAACGTAACAAGAACTGTTTTTGTTCTTCTGCAGCAGTTATTAATCCATGAAAATCTTGCATGAGCTTCACGCCTCTCTCTGCTGTGTCATTGACTGCCTTCAAGTGTATAACTTTTTTTTAGCGTCCTGAAAGGAAGGGATTTGTTCCCATGAAGAGACGTCTTTTTGGAGAAAAGCGTTGTCAATTTTTAACCACGATAATAAATTTGTGCTCTTGATGGTCACGAAATCACTCAAACGTTTTTTTGAAACAATAAAAGAACTATATTAACAAAATTATCACATTTTCTAATGATAAAATGAAAAAAAAATACTTATTCAACTCACCGTACAAAGAAGCAGATATTTCTTCCCTTTGTAAATTCGATACGATATCAGCTTTGGTTTGTGTATCAACTTCATCATCAAATAATGAAAATAAAACTATTTCTTCTGATAGATACCATAAGTGTTGGCTGAACTTGGTCAGAGCTGCTTTAAAAATCACTTGGTCGACTGTTTCGTAGTTTTTCAACGTTTTTAAGAAACATAAATCTTGATTCGGGGCTTTTACCGCCGGCTTTTTTTTGCACTCAAGCCAGGACTTTACATAAGCCATTGCAATAAATAAGCGAACATCTTGCAGTGCTCGTTTGTCCTTTGCACTCATTTTAAACTGTGATTGCAGCAAGCATATCTTTAAAGAGTAAATAGCTCTTGCCATCCATCTTGCCTGACGCATGGCGCCAGGTGGTCTGATTTTAAATTTCTTTCATTATCTCCCCCCAAAAACACTATACACAGTTCAATCAACTCCCGATAATCGTCACGTATAATAGATTTCAGTAGTTCTTTTTTATAGTGATTAATAAGTTCGTTAATCATCGTTTCACAAAAATATTTCTTTACGAAATCAGTACATGTTTCGGTAGCAGTTGCATTAACGTTCTTCAAAGTGTCTCTAATTTTTTTAAATAACAGGATATCGGGACTGCTAGTAACTTGATGGATCTTTAATTCAAGCACAGATTTCAGTACTAGTTCATATATATGGTGGCGGCAAGCAAAAAGTAACAATTCCCTTTCTAATTTTTGCTCCAAGAGCACACAAGCTCCATTTAAGCGGCCTGTATTAGAAGCCGTTGTATCGCAGCACCTAATCTGTACCTTGTCATTGAGATCTCAATCAGAAAGGGCATTTAAAATAGCTTCAGCTTGATCTTTGCCAGTAGAACTATCAACTTTTGGCACTGCTAGAAGTTATTCTTTTTCTCCGAATGAAATGAACAGGCGTTCTTCTTTTGAACCTGTCACATTTAAAGCGGGCAATAGCTTTCCATCCCAATGAATAGTTACAATTTCAGGCACGTTGTCCTGAAAATCAGTTTTTATCGATTCTGCTCTCTTTTTTCTCATTTGGGTCCGAATTCGTTGAATAGAAGACTTGTTTATAGGAAAGTTTTCACAACTGAGACCAAGTGCTTCTACAACAGCCTGAAGTATGTAAACAGAATCCCTTACACTTAGTTGACATCTATCTAAAGCTGCAACTAGTTTAAGGGTAATAAAACACGTCATTCCTCTTTTTGGAGCAGATAGCGAAGTCACGGATTGCGATTGCGGGGTGGAAGGTAAATTTTCTTCCAAACTTTCGTCAGAACTGGTAGACTGTTCGTGAAGGTCTTGAGGTGGGATAGAGATGTCTGAAGTCAATAAATTCGTATCGGTCAAATGCTTTAGTCTTTTTTCCTCTTCTCCTAGTATTCTCTGCCTTACTCTTTCTTCTTTCTCAACTAACTTTTTATCAACACCCGCTAAGCAACCCGAACGCCCTGGCTCTATTTGTTTTTGTAAAAATATTTTGTCTTCCTCTATTTTGATTCTATGTAGAGCATCGGCATGCACGACATCAAATAAATTACCTAATTCTTTTTGGAACTACTCCTCGCGGTGCTTATAAACGTCCTGTGTTTTTTTAAAGTTTTTTTGTAGTTCTCTCCAAACATGGTAAAGATCCACAAGTTTTTCACACAATTAGGTACAGCTCTGGTAGGTATTCTAGCTTTTTCCCAAAATATGATGGTCAATTTTACCTAGTGAATATTAAATAACAGAACGAGAGAACTTGACGATTAGACGGCAACTTTGCACCCGTTATTTGGTGGTTTATCTCACCAACCAAGAAAATATTTTTCTTATTACTTCTAATTTCAACTGACATCTTGAAAATAAACTATTATACACGTTAATTAAGCTATAAGCCGGTGAAAACTCGGAAACAAATGACTACAAGAACGAGTACGCGCCGGTCATCCGCGTTACTTGTCTGAACATGTTTCGCGCTCAACTCGGCACGGGTTGCGGTGTTTCAAATAAGATAAATATTTATTTTCGAGTGTTTTATGGCCAAATGAAAAAAATTAGAAGGTATGCGTTACAAAATAAAAACTTTGAAAAATAAGGTACACCCTAATATATATATATATATATATATATATATATATATATATATATATATATATATATAACACAGTAGGTAATAAAAATAATGAAAATGGCACCTTGATAAATAAAAACACATTTGTTAAGAATACCGAAATAACATGTAAATGTCGACCTGAATTTAAATGACATAATAAAAGAGCAACAGAATAGAAGGTTTTAAAATTAGGGGGTTTAACACTTCGGAAAAAAAATGTTAAGGCAGTTTAATTTTTTTTTGGTTATTAGAATCAAGAATTTTTCAAATAAGAACAGATTCTTATGATAAGAGGGATCCACGTTCACGCTCAAATGTGGTGTAAAAGAAAAAAGCTAGGTTAGAATTACTTCATGAATAGATGTAAATTTAGAAAGACTGCAATTAATAGTTCTATGGTAGGATATTATCTGAAATGTTGTAGCAGAAGTTATTAACATCTATTCTGTCCTTCATTTTCACTTTGGGGAAAATATTCACCTTTTTAAATCATTCCATTGACAGAATCAGTACTTATTACTAGAAGATTGCAGTCAACCTGACCATTAAAAAAATATTCACCTTTTTAAACCATTTCATTGACTGAATCAGTACTTATTACTGGAAGATTTTAAAGTTTGCAGTTAATATTTTTATTGATGATTTATGGCAAATATTAATCAAAATATCTATTGAAAATAAGTGCGCACAGAATAGAATTTCTTACTCAATATTTTAGTTTGCTTTTGCGCTATATATAAATGTTTATATTGATGCCAAATATAAACATTTATATATACATTACAAGTGTAGATAATAGGAAGCACTACGTTCAAAACACAATCGAAAGCACAAGATATTTATTGGAATTTGTCCTTGCCTACAGTTTCCGTTGACAATAAAAATTCTTTGCCAACTCCATGTGACTTTGAATTGAATTTTCTCATTTCAATAAATTGAACGCATTTTCCGGACATTCCGCAGGTGCGGAGTTACTGTTGGTACTTTGGTTTTAATTTCCCTCCTCCGATCGCCGAACTTTTCGATTTCGACTTTGAAAGCTTTTCCGTGTACGTTTGGAAGGTGGCCTGCATTGACTCGACGTGAATAGTACATTTTCTTGACACTCCTTTACATTGTCGTTCGGTATTACTTTGCCTTTATGAGATAATTAATTGACTTAGTTTAGGGCTCTTTGAAGATATGCAATAAAGATTTAGGGTACCTTTAATTTATTCTGTTTCATTTCATATTATTTTATTTCTCCTTTAAATATGAATAAAGGAACTAATCAATGAATAAACGAGAGATACTAACATAAAATTAGCATCAGTTCTGCACATAATTTTTAAAGATTGGAGGAACTATTTCATTATAAAATTTTACAGCCTAATTTAAAGTGTTAATTTCTAAAGTATTTATTTCCTAAATATTTTTTTAATCAGTCACGATTCTTCACAGCTTAACCATAAAAAAGCTCATATAGATATATTATAATTACGAAATCTATAGTGTGCATAGTTATGTTATCAGATAGGGATCCTAGGAACCGAGGAACCCATGGGGGACGCTAATCTTTTTCATCCACGTCAATAAAGTACTGATGCTTTAATATAAAACTATGAACGATATCTCGTTTGGAGTTTTGTTAATAAAAATGTAGTACACACTCATTACAACCATGGAAATAATGAATCTATTTTTCATATCTTCTTACTTCGAAAAATGGAAGAGGGCACATGTATGAACTAGCACGACAGAAAATTGATCTATCCAAATTTCAAGTTCTACTTATTAGAGTTTTTACTTCGTTAGTTTAAAATATTATTACCTGTGCACTTCATACTAATTCTGATCGATATTCTATTAGGAGCTATAAGATTAATTCCTATTTCAAACTGGCAGGGTTTAAATAAGGTTTTAGTAATAATTTTGTAAGAGTTAAACTAAAGATAAATTTTAAATTGCCCATATTGGCTATGCTGGGTGATTTAAACTCTTTTTTGTATATTATCTACCGTAATGTGACCGAGTAGCTATCAGCTGTTTACATTTTTGTTATCCTAGTGAACTCTCGTATTAAAAACCCAAGTTAAAATTCTGACGGGGAAGTAGTATTATTATTGAACTATCTTAACAAACAACCGTATATTCTTAGAACGCTCGAAATTTTTTTTAAATTTTGGTGTGATTAAGACCAATTACATTAAAATCTACATCTTACTATAAGTGACATTGAATATTCTCACATGTAACCCCAACATTATAGTCTTAAATACATTTGTAAGAATAACGATATAATTATCAGATGATCGCAGATTATTAACAATTTTGAGATATATTCGCATTATTTCCGTTTAATAATGTTTGGTCATATAAATATTTAATAAAATATTTGGTCAATCAAAATATTCAGTGTTGCAAGTTACAAAAACAATTTTATAAGATTGGTTATTGTAATAATATAATTACCTTTTGGACGTAATTGACAGGTTGACTGTAAATCGAAACAGTTGATTTTTAATAATAGGTTAATATTTTGATAGATTTTACGGCCCATGTCTTTCTTATTTTTTCATAAAGTTAGTGCCTTACAACAAAGTATATGAAAGAATACCGATCGAAATAATGCAAGAAAACTAGAGTGCAAGTTTGTAATGTGAGTTTTGTTCGAGGCAATAGACTTTTATATATTTAAGATAATCCTGTATATTCGAGGCTATTTATATATTTAAGATAATCCTGTATATTTGAGAATTATTACATGAAAGAAAGGATATTTTAAATCAAAACTGATGAGAGTCTTTTGAAAAACAAAAATTTAACGCTGGCATATATATATATTTGACGGAAGATAGCCGAATAGAAAACACTTACTATAAGGGAAAGCGATGAAAATAAATAAAAACTTTTTTAAAATGGCGCATTTAAAATTTTGTTTTTATTTAAGTAAATTCCTAGCGGATTTGGTCTTGGCAATGCAAGTGCGGTATTTTTAAAGTTATTGCCTTTACGTAACTTCATACCTTGATACCGCTTTAAAATAACCAGAATAATTCCATAGCTGTAACAGGGTATAAAAAACGTTAGTGTGACCTTTAAATGTTTTAGTATAATTTTTATAAGGCAAAACAGTTGTCATAGATAAACAGCCAATGTTTTCCATGAAATTTCACACATGGAAATCATTACAGAAAATAAGAACAATTGTGCTTTGAATAATTAATGAAGATCAAAATTAATTCTTTCTAATATCATCATTCTTAATTTAATCAATAACAAATTACATTAAACTAATAATAAATAATAAAACACATCTTTTCATATTCAATTATGTGAACAAGGAAAATTTTAATGGTGATAAAGTCCAAACCATGCATTTTTCATTTTACTGAGGATTATTTTTTTTATTACACCGTCCAATTCATCAAAATTCATATCCGGGATTAGTTTCAGAAAACAGATTCATTAAATTTAAACTATAGGGCTAACTATAATTGACTACAAAAAAATAATGAGAATGACTAGAGACGACCCGATATAACAGAATGAAAAGTCAAATAAAATTTATTTCACAAGAAAATCTCATAGAATATAAGTAACGTTGTCAATTTTATCGAAATATGAAAAGTTTACCGCGTTGAGCAAAACGACAGTATAACTCGTTTATGTCTTGAATTGTGGAAGCCGTATGGACTAATAGGAGCGAGGATGGGCGGAAGGGAGGCCTCCTTACTACGACGTATTTTTCTCAAGTAGAAATCTTGGTGAAAAGCATTTTCCGTTTTCAGGTCGAGAATTTATCCATTCTAGAGGCATGTATATACCTATACCTATGAGAAAGTTTCTTAACCTTTTGCGATGGAGTGCATTTCCCACATACCTTTGTATTTCCCCCACGGCTAGAGCAAATTCTCGAGTCCTCTGTCCATTAAAATGGAGTACATGCCACATATGTACCCTTCAAACTCTCCATTAGCTCTGAATACACGTCTCACATATCTCTAATTTCTTGATGTTTTGCAAATAGGTTTCTTTTCAGTAAGAAACATTTTAGCGCAAATGTTAACTGTGTAAGGGTTTTTAACCTATTCCAGAAATGAAATGAGATCTTTTCCCTAAACACCGCATCTATTGGTATTGATGTTGTAACAGTCTTTAGCTTCAGTTAATTTTTATGAGATTTATTACTTGTTTTATAACAAAGAGCATCAACAATATTAAATGACTTTAGTTTTGTTTTCATTATTTTTATTAAATGTACAATAAATCATTACAATTTTTTTAATTATGAAATAAGGATATTTAAAAAATAATATTGTTTTTGGAGTGATTTTTTAATATATGCCTGGAAATACGTTTAACTACACACTCATGTTTATGCAAACTGTCTTTAACGATTTGCTCACAGCGACGCAACTGCTTTGAATTGAGTTACTTAATATTCATTATAAACTGGACTGAGATACATCAAACTTATAATAATCATTTCTATAAAATGTATTTAATGTTGTGACTATAAAACTTTTACTCCTCGTACAACTATGATTCATAAAAATACATTCATTTGAGTTTTAAGTTTAAAATAATTTGCATAATCCAGTAAATTTTAGGATGTAATTCATTAAGATTTTAATTTAAATAAAATTAATCGCCAGCACCCTTCAAACAGTTGGACTTCATACCGTTTTAATTACCTGTATCGATAAGGAAAATTAATGACCAGAAATAGTGTAAAATTTTCTGCTCAATTGGCACATTGATACGTATTTTAATAATTAAAGAAATGCAAAAAATAAAAAAAACTTAGGAGAACTTTTTTTTATTAATTACATTTTTTATTTTTATTAATTATATATTATATTATAGCCATTGAAATAACTTTTTACTGTATACAATCCTTATTTAAAGACCAACGGGGGATATTTAGAATTAACCAATTTTTTTCTAAAAATTGTTAAACAATGCCGAATATGTCAATATTACTTGATATAAATATTAGATAAACCGGAGGATGGTACAGCTTGCAGCAAATTCTGACAGTCACAGATTGGACAATACAAATTGGACTAAACCTTGTAATAACTCTAATTCATTCTCAACTCGATTCTCTTTTCCACATTTTATTTCATAAAATAGGCGTTACTGAATTTGATGAAGTTTTAAGTAAGGATTAAGTTCTTATGGACAAAAATAGGTCAGCTTTGTCTTAATAAAATTCTGATTAAAGTTTTGTCACAAAATATTCTTATATATCTATAAATTTAAATGTATTTAGATTAAGAAAACTATTTGAGAAAACTAAGATAACCCCAACGTAATCCAATTAAACATAATTATACTCGTTTGAGAAATTTTGGAACGCTGTATGACAACGCGACTCCATTCCCAGCATATAACTTTTTATTTTTGAGAAAATATATTAATGTAAAAATAATCACATTTCCCTTTTTTAATGTCTGGAGCATACGAAAAGAGTTAAAGTATTAAAAGGAGCAAAAAGTAAATACAATGTATTTCTTGAAAATAATTTAAATATCAAATATGCGAATTGTTTTTTTTTAAAGTGTTGTTACAGAAAATATATTGGAAAATTCATGGAAAATAGTAATTCATCTAGCTGTATTGAAACCACATAAACAATAACTAGAAATAAACTACTTTCAATTAAATAATTTTATTTACTCTCATGTCCGTTTGTTACATTACTCACATGATTACCACAATATTGTTATAAACATAAAGCTAATATTAAAAGTGGTATTAATTGCAAATCCATAAATTAAATTTAATTATTTGAACATAACTTACAGTTTATTGTTTAAGAAGTTAATTATTTGCAAAACTTTAACTAAAAGTATGGTGAATTTTGTTTGTAAATTTATTCCTACAGGATAAAGATACGTGGACAGATGGTCTAGTACAGATCCAAAGATCGCGGAAAGCTGCGGTATGTAAGTGGAACAGGATCAGTCTTTGAGACAATATAAGGGATGGCCTTAAATTAAAGTAAATAATTCCAACAATCAAATTGTGATTTACTGTGAATTATTATAACTGTTACAGAAGTTTATTATTTAAAAGATATAACATTAAAGTCGTAAGACATTCTTTTATTTCTGTTTCATGAACTCAGAGTCAAATTTAAAATTGATTAATATAGCATCGTTTTAACGAAAATGTTTTCGTAGAAAAAAAATATTGAAATCAAATAATATAGAGCACAGACTACGTTTAAACCTAAGGGTAAAATACATTATTAATTATCATTTATATTAAAGTATAAATCCGTTTTCATAAATATATTAAAATGTTAAATACTCATTAATAGTAATTTTTTGTTTACCCTTGAAACTGAATCAACGAAATATGAATTTTTTAATGGATATTTCATATTTCATTTGATTTTTTACTTTAAGGATGAGTTCAATTGCACATATTAATTTCTATAAATTTTTCGGCATAAAAATCATAAAATTATTAACGATATTTGAAGAATTTCAAAATAAATTACGCTTATAGTTATATGATGAAATAATACAAAACTTAATACAAAACAAAGTTTAGTGCTCAATATTTTGAAACTGAAAATAAAAGACACAAATGAACATTAGGAAGATTCAGCCTCAATACGAAAAAAACACTTTGTTATAAAAACCAAATCCTATAATAAGTTTTCCTAGGGTAAATAATATGTTCATGTATTGATGTCCTTTTTATAAAAGTGAAGTTTTTTTCCGTTTGTTTGCAAGTCATATATTACGGTTTAAGAATCTGAGTGTTAATGGAAATATATAAAAATACGATGAAATAACGGGTCATTTAATGAAAAATTACTCACCCAGAGATTTGGCATAGCTCCAAAATATGGTCCAAAGTCCTTGTATTTTAGTCAGCACTCTAATCACTTTCATGCTGAATGTTTTAGGAAATAGTTATCAAAATCGGATATCTGAAGGCAATTTAACATCGAGTGTGTCAATTTACTGATATGAGATTTCCTCCTAATGCCGGGGAAAAATAAGTGTTAGAGAATTTGAAAGTTTCATTTCTCATCTAAGGCCATTTTATACCATTTGTATAGCAGAAAAAGTACAAAGGATAGTAAACGTTGGACAGTAAGAGTTTTCGGTTGTTAATTTTTTTACGCTTCCGGTTATGAAGCAAAACTGACCAAATCCGTTGAATTTAGTTTTATGGGAGATCAATTTCCATTATAAGAAACAATTTTTTTAAAAACAAACCCTATTTTCGTGATTAATTTTAAAGCAGAAATTTTTATATATTCAACGTTTATAAACAATTTTTATTCAGTATTTGGTTAAAACAAACGAATTTGCTTAATTATGTTTTATAATAAGTAATACGACGACATATATATATATCACAACTTCTTTATTTCTCAATACGATAATTACATAGTCACGTTAAAACGGTTAACTAAATATGTTCCTTATGGAAAAACTGCACGATTTTTCATAGAATACTTACTTTTTCAGTGAATGTTCTGATATGGAAAACTTTGACATTTTTACTTGGAAAATACTTAATGATTTAATGCTATTAATGTGCCTCGAGAAATTAGGAAGAAAGTGTACATGAAATTATGTACTTAAAAATACACTTCTGTTTTACATTATCGGTATGATTCCGATAACAAAGTTATCTTTATACTACTTTTTTACCTCCTTCTTCTTCCGTGCCTCTTCCCTTAATTTGGGGTCGGCCCTCCTCGTATTCCGGCGCTAAGCTAGCCGATAAGTAATTTGCCTGTACCAGATCTTTGGTAACGGTTGTCCACCACGTGGCCTGTGGTCTTCCTCTACCCTTTTTTGTGTCCGGAATAGCCACGACAGTTTTTACGGTGTTACATTCCTCCGTTTCATCACATATGGGTGCGACCTTGAAAGATCCTCTAATGTATTCGTTCCGTACTTTATCAAGTCTTGTGACTTCCGCTGCCCATCGTAGCATTTTCATTTCGTTTGTGTACATTTTTTGTTCACGCTGTTTTTTGACGGCCCAACATTCTGCACCATACATCATAGCTGGTCTTACTGCTCTTTTGTACATTTTACCTTCTAGTTGTATTGGCATCTTTGGTCGCAGAGTTCACAGGAGTGCATTCTCCATTTTTTCCAGGCTGCATTTACCCTATCGGTAACGTCCGCATCGACACTGGCATCCGCACTCAATATTGACCCCTGATATTTAAATCTGTTTACCTTCGGTAATGGTTCTCCGTCGATGTTTATGGAAACGTTAGATAGTGGTTGGTCAGAAAATTTGCAATGTAGATTTATACACCAGGGAATACTTTGACTTCAAATGTTTCACTGGTTCCAGCTAGCCTTCTTACTCGTGTGCTGATGCGCTCCTACGTCTCTCTTACCAGATCAATGTAGTATTCTGGTATTCCTTGCAACCCCATAGCTTGCTAGACTAACCTGCGCGGTATTATATCAAATGCCTTCTCAAGGTCTATGAAAACCATGTAAGATCTTTTTTGCTGGCCCTGTGCTTCCCCATGAGAACTCTTATAGCTTTATCGCATCTGTGGTGGGTCTACCTGGCATGAAACCCTATTGATTTTCTGATACGGATATAAGATGACTGAGACGGTTGTTTAAGATGCGCTCCCAAATTTTTAGCATGCGACATGTCAACTTGATACCCCTATAATTTCCACAGTCATTTACTGCTCCCTTGTTTTTATAGAAGGGCACAATAAAGCTGCGTCACCAAGATTCCGGGATTTCGCTGCTAATTAGGATAGCATTGAAAAGTTTTGTCAACCAGTGTATGGAAGCTGGTCCTAGCACTTTCCAAAGATCTGCAGGTATGTTATCTGGACCTATCGCTTTATGGTACCTACTACTTTTTCATCTAATGAAAAAAATTATATCCTATGAGAAAGATGGGAATCCGTTTATTATTCCTTGCTTTAATAATAAATCTATAATCTTTATTTATTAGGGTCGTATTTGTTGAAATATACTGTATTCTATATGATCCTAGATAAAACTATTGCGTAATTGGAAATAGCATTTATTGAAAATTAAATTCAATCAATTATTACTTCAAATATTTACACAATAGTTACAGTTCTAGAATTTAAGTCACTTTACGCAACATATCTACAAAAAGAGAAAAAAAGTGTGAAAGAGTAAACAATTTATATTTCAGATGCAAAAAAAACTTAACTTTATATGTGTGTTTTAGAATAGTATTTCTGGAAATTAATTATCCAACCCCATTTCGTAATAAATTTATTTATATTTTGATGCGTACACACCATGATTTTGATCGCATATAATGACGGACGTATCAGTAATATCAAATTGAGTACCATACCACCATAGCTCCCAATACCCCATTGATTTAATCAATACTGAAATGTAAAATGAAATAAAAACAAAATTTAATAATAATTTTTGATGAAATGTGGAAAAAAAACTTATTAATTTTAGATTCTGCATTATAAACACAAGTTCAATTTCCACAAGGATTCTGTATACAATTAGCCACGTAAAACTATAAGGATATATAGTATTTATATCATATTATTTTTATAAATACATACGAAGTATTAAGAGCAATTTATATTTATTTCAATATTAACTGTTTAAAAATTAAATCTATAACGATTGTTCTTTCGATTTATATACCACACCAAACAGGAAATTTAAAAAAAATAAATCCTTTGGTTTAATTGTCGTAGGTATGTAATGTAAAGGTAGACTTGAAATAAAAAAAATGGCAGTAGTAATTTAGAATAAGTACAGTCGACAGCATTCAAGATTTTTACTTAAAATATATTCCTCATCCTCACACCGCTTATATAAAATCGAATCAAAGTCCAAAACATAAAGGGCTGTCGATAAAACTAATTTATATACCAAATTACTCTTATTTCTTTTTATTTATTTCTTTGGTATGTATACAATTAGCATAAGCTTTGGTACAATGCCCTCTTCAGGTTAACAAATAAATGAACATTTTAAAACAAAAATTGATATTATGTAATTTGTATGGGAACTCTATTAATTTTTACAATTTATTTATATAATATTTATGGAGACTATTAATTTTTACAGATATAATTCGTGTTAGAGACAACTATTAGTCATTAACTAGTACAGCCTACATAGCTGTGATAATTTTCCTTTACATTTCGTGAATATAGTTCAGACCTTCAAAAATAGTGTTCAAATTTCATTTCTGGCCACGTTCGTTTCCGCATTGTATATCCTCAGAAAAGTTTTATCGACTGCTTTAGCACCATCTATTATTATACGTAGGTAAAACATATATTTATATAATTATTACACATCGGCAGCTGGTGCTTTGTTATTGTTGCACTAATGTAGTCTTAAAAAATTTTAAAAATTTGAAATTCGCATATTTTTTAATGAAGTGAGCCAATTGCGACGAAATAAAAACTAATGTTACTTATAATTTAACCCCACAGTTTTCTAAAAATGCCCTTCAAATATTTTAGGAACGCTTGCAAAAACAAATACATAAATAGCCAAAAACTCCACAAACAATATTTTAGTGTTATATTACTTTTTTTATTCCTAAAATTATTTTTTCGTAAATCCCTTACATACATAGAGAAGATAATTTTATAGTTTAAACCATATATAGACTGCAAACGGCGTAACGACTAACTTTATACAACCTGATACTAAATGTACAAAGTTACAGATAAAGTAATTGAGTTACAGATATTGACAAAAGTTTCAAATTTAGGATCAATTTAAAAAAAAAACGATTAAATGTTAAACAATTAAGTTTTATGTGCGGACGGTTACCAACATCGACCTCTGCTCTCATGCGTTCGCTAGCTAATTTGCTTCCTTAAACACCAGCCTCTCCCGCACCGCTCCGCACTTCGTCTCTGGCCATGCCTGCTTCGCAAATTCATGTCCACGTGGAAAATTTTATTGCAAGATTTATAATACACGTAGTGTCATCTATGGATGCATACAGATATACTATACATTGATAGTAATAGTAACTATAAGTATCTTTTTTTATATATTAATGTCCTATATATGAATATTTTAAATTATTTAATTTACATGTTTTTTGATTGATTGAAACTATTCCTACAATATAAAAAAAACTTTTATTACCATAAGCCAACCAAAATGTTATTAACCAAAAAAACGGCATCGGAATTAATACTTACCTTATATGCGTTTAAACAAACAGATCAACATTTTTTTGTCATATTAATTTTATTATATGCCACTAAATCATTTTTTGTAAATATATTTAATTACATTTCCAGATAGAAAACAACTAGCAGACGCTTTTGTTTTTATTTTTAATTTTTTGTAACAGTTTCACTAATTAGCCCGTGCGAATAAATTCTAAGTCACCTATGACACTACTTACAATATGAACACCTTTCGGAAGTAATACGTAGAGATAAAAATATCTAAATATATTATTTCTAAAAGGTGTTTTTTGGTCGAGCGGCTCGATCTCTTTAACTACTGCACCAAAAAAAATTAAAAAAATACCCACTTAAAGCTTATGTTTTCTACTTTGGGCGAAAAATATAAAAAAATTCGAAAAAAATCTTTTTGTTAATAAAAAAATTAATTTTTATAACAATTGGCATGAGCGCCATCTGTGGGCGACACATCAAATATCTTAGCCAAATTGTATACTTGGAACACGCTAGATGGCGGTATAGTGCGAAGACTTCGCACGGGTCAGCTAGTTTTATAATAAAGTTATTTCTTGCGAATAATATCAGATTTATAGTATAATCATCTGATATATATCAGATTTACAGTTTCCGAAAATAATATATTTTTTAAATTAATTTCTTTATGCATTTAATAATGTCCACACAGTAAATATAAAGGACGAAGTATAAATAAAGCAAAGCGGAGACCGAAAAAACTATTTACATTGATCAATAAAAACTGCAATACTTGTGAAGGTAGACCAAAGCACACTAGCTCGTATTTAAGTTGAATTTTGAGACTACTTATCACAATTAAATGAGACTACGTGATGTAGTATTATTTCTACTTTCTTTAATTTCTTTACCACAACCTAGGTTTCGTAGTATTACAACATCTTCAGGTGGGCTATTAGCAAAGATCCACTGAAGATGTTTTAATACAACAAAACCTAGGTCGTGGTAAAGAAATTAAAGAAGGTAGAAATAATACTACATCACGTAGTTTAATTTAATTGTGAATGATTAATTTTTAAAATTAACGCCAAATATATTCAACTACATATAAATTAAAGGGATTAAGTAGTATAATATAGGATATTACAGGAGTAGGTAGTATAATATAACTAAACCTTTTAGTCCGTGGGATAAGTATAAGAGCCGCCATGTAATTCTTTTTGAAAGTAATTATCTTGGCGTTAATATCGTTTTATATTTTTTTGTGTGTAAATAAAACACGATTAACTAACTGACAATATCTAACCTCAGCAATTATATTATTTTTATAGTATAATTATCCACTAAGGGATGAAGCTACTTTTTAAAGATTCAATAATTCTGCTGCTGTTAATAATATTTGAACTTCAAATTTTTTGATATAACAGATGCCTAATCTGTACGACGTTAACTTGATGAAGATGTGCTCTGAATAGATGCTTAGATTGCAGAGGCGAAATTTTGACTGAAATTTCGAATCCCAATGCCGATGAGGTTGTAAGCAAAAGGGACGAATTTTTATCATGAACATAAGACGCAATCGCCGTAAGAGAAGTCAAATGGATTTCACGTAAAATAAACAAACACGAAAGACTCCACGAATGGCGTTATCTAAAATAAGCGCCCTTTTTAATTTGTTGCATATTTATTGGATTTTCACATCCGTAGTTTCTGTTAATAATAGAAATTCTTTGTAAAAAGGGTATCACTTTTAATAGAATCCCTTTTTTTAGCGTCTCGTTGACTCTTTATATTTTCATCTTGTTTTCCAGACGTTCCTTCGGTTCGCAGATAAACATCTAATTTCGTTGTGTTTTCCCATTGCTAGTATTCGAAATGTATGACACTCATTTCTCTCATAATTTTGTAAGGATAGTCGATGAACTGCATATCATGTAATAACCTAATACTAAATTATTTACAATGCGGGAGAAACGGCAACTAAGTGGAAGAGTAAGTTTCGGGATTCCGTGTTCATACGTACCTAAGAAGTGTAGATGTGAAATAAAAAAATCTGGTATGAAAAACAAATACATAAATATTTCTTTTTTTTTTTTTTGAATTCTTCAAAAACCATTTATCCAAAGACTTCTCCACAGTATTCCGGTAAATAGCAGATAAACTTCTAGCAATCCTGTTTATTTTAAATTTAAGTCACGGTTATGAAATGGCGAGGAGTAATAGGAATAAGATTTCAAAAAAATAAATTTTACATAAAATTTTTATATAAATTTGTGGAAAAATCGAATCCTTATGATTCCCCTTTCCAATGGAGTTTTCCAATTGATCTTTTTAATATTCAGATAGATCAAAAGTTATGTAAAGAGAATACTCTTTAGAACCTTGAAAACGAGACAATTAAATGTCATAATATTAATTGTTTCATATGTATGGTATATTAAATAATAGCGCAGGTATTATAATAATAAGATGGAATTTATTATGTTATTGATAATAATGATAGCAGCTTAATTCGGGCCGATGTTTCTGTGCGAGTTAACTTACGGTCTTAAGTAAGTCGTTATTTTTAGTGGCAATCTGATTTAGAAATATTTGAATTTTAGAAAATGAAGAATTAAACTTAAACACGAATTCAATATTGACAACGGAATTATTACTGCATCGTTTAGTTAAAATTTTTTACAATTAAATTGTCTTTAATTTATTTCATTACAATTGTATTTTGATATACATGGGAAAGTATCTAAGATTTTCATTTTTAAAACCATAATTTGATCCATAGTCCCCAGCTAACAAAACTTAATGCTTTGGGTCGGGGCATTTAGTAAACTTGTTAAATTAAATTAAGAAAAACATCAAATCGGTTATATTTTAGTCTTATTTTAAATATAATTTTACCACTTATATTAATTTTGTTATTAACGATATTTGTGTTGATTCAAAAAAACGTTTTTATTGTAGCGAATAGATTCACAAATAATGGGTTTAGGAAAGTTCATGCTTATGATTGTTGTAATATAATATTGGACTTATACAACTCCGAAATCTTAAAAAAATTCGTCCTATCTGCTTTAACAGTCGGCAATTTTGATATAGATTTTTATATACGTAACCGAAATAATTTATTAATTAGGTAGTTTCATGTTTTCAACTACTCTTGGCTTTAAAACCAACTTTTTTTGAAATTGTTTTGAGTCCCACAATTTAGTAATTCTAATTCGATAAAGAAAGCATTGACAAAGTTCTGCTTTTATTAATCCAATCATGATAATCGCATAATTGGTTTCTTCAAAAATATTCCGCTTTTTATTTAATGTTATCCGTTATCTGGATTTGTTGTGTATTATTAAAAAAAAATGTATGCGGACATATTGCAAGAAGTATTTGACCATCACTACTACCCTTTAGCCCCCTCTACTAGTTTGATATATTTCATCCCTGTTTTCTAGTCCGACTGTTTACCATTCGTTACTTTTACGCTGGTTATTTCACCATGTCGACTTTTCGTTCATTTATTGTATTCAATTTATCACTTCTACATATTATAAACATACCACGACACGAAGATTTGTTCATATTAACCACAATAATAAGTAGCAAAAATAATCAAAATACCATCGTAATATAATAATATAGAACTAAATTTAAATGATAGGAGAAAACTGCAACAAGAGGAAAAATAAGTTCCAATTTTTTGCGTTTTTTTGTGTTTTGGCACCAGATATTTCTATAAAAAAGAGATTCATGATAATAGGGTTCCATGTTGATGCCCAAATGCAGTGTAGAAGAAAATAGCTAAGTTAAAATATTTAATGCATAAATCTAAACGTAAAACGGCCACAAATAACAGTCCTGTGGACAAAATATTGAATGAACTGGTCTAGCAGGACTTATTAATAAATAATATGTTCTATATTTTTCACTTGTTACGAATATGTTCAACTTTTTAAACTATTCCAGTAACAGAATCCATTCTCGTTACAGAAGGATCTTAAAATTTGCAATTAATGTTTTTATTTATATTTATAATTTATGATTGATATTAATCAAAATATTCATTGAAAATGGATGCTGTTAGCAACCGAATTTCTTACACAATATTGTAAATTACTTTTGCGCTATATTTTAACTCTTATGGTGATGGCAAATAAGGAAAATAGTAAGCAATACATTCAAAACATAATCGAAAACACAAGCTATTTATTGTAATTGGTTCTTGCTTACAGTTTCCGGTAACAATAAAAAATCTTTGCCGACTCTGCGTGTATTTAATTAAATTTCCTTATTTCAATAAATTGACCGCATTTTTCAGGTATTCTACAGGTGCGGAGTTAGTGTCGGTACTTTGATTTTAATTTCCTTGTACCGATCATCGAACTTTGCGATTCCAAATTTGAAAGCTTTTCCGTGTACATTTAGAAGGTGGTGTGCGGAAACCCGATGTGAATAATATATTTCCTTTAAATTTTCTTTCCGTATTCCTTTGCCTTTATAAAATGCTTAATTAATTTAGTTTATTTCTTTTTGAAGTTACCTAATAAAGGCACACGCTTTATGATTTCATTTTATATTGTTTTTTTTTTCCTTTAAATAAGATGAAAAGAAAGATACAAGATATTCAAATATAATATTAGCATCAGTTCCACATATAATTAGTGAAGTGTGGAAGAACATTTTTTAAGTTTCTTAACCCAATTATGCGGATAAAGTATTTACTTAATAAATATATTTTTATTTCGTTCCAACTCTTCATAGATTAATCTTGAAAAAACTTTTAGTCAAATATTACGTCCATAAAAGCTGTATAACAGGAATTTCTAGTTAAAAAAAAACACAATAAAATTCATAAAATTTCACACCGATGAGTATAAAATGTGCATTGACGGGTAACAAATAAATATTCAAGTTTATGAAATAGACTATTAGCGAATTTGATTTAAATTATGCTTTCCTTTACCCAATAGTCGAACCCGTAACGTTTATTATCCTTGTCATTAAAATATTAATTCTTGAATATAAAACTGTGAACGATATCGCGTTTAGAGGGCTGCTAATAAAAATATATATTTACAATAATCAAAGATTTTAATATAAATAAGGTTTTTTTATTTGTTAGTAAGTTTACAGAATTAGTTATTCAAAACAAAATGAAAAAGGCAAGTGACAATTTTGGTGATTAAGTCTTATTCACGAACGATCTTAACGGTTGGGATGATTACAAACAACGTTAAAATCTTCATCTTAATATCAAGAAATTTGAGTATTCTATTCTGAAACCCCGACATTTTAATATTAAAAACCCCGACATTTTAAAAATAAAAATACCGCTTTCGTTATCAAATAATTATAGAGTATTAACAATTTTGAGATGTATTCCCAATATATCCAGTCAATAAAAATATTCAGTATTGCAAGTTACAAAAAGTTATCTAAGGTTAAACTATAAAAGAATTAACAAAACCGAGGTTATTGTTTTGTAGAGTTACCATTTGGACGTAAAGGATAGATCGATTTTAAACCAAGACAGTTGTTTTTTAACAATATGTTGAAATTTTGTTTGACCGAACGCCAATCTTTCATTTATTTTTAATGAAGTTAGTGCTATTCACAAAAATAAATGAGAAAATATTGGTAAAAATAACGGACGAAAACTTGAATTTTCCAATGTGTGTTTTGGTCGAGGTTTATAGATACTATAAGTTTGAAAATCGTTCACATAAAGGAAAACATATTTTAAATCAAATTTGCAAATAGTCTGTTTCATAAACTTGAATATTTAACGCTGATTTGGAAATATTTAACGGAATATAGCCGAATAAAACGCACTAGCTATGTTACAGACAACAATGAGAATAAAATATAAAATGCTTTTTTTTTGACATAACGTTTTAGGCACTACTATGTGGATTGTTACCTTGTTGTCGCTCGACTCATAGCAGGGACAAGGTATCACAAACATTAGTTTGAAACCAGAAGGAACAAGTATAAATTATCTAAGGTAAGTATGTGTCATAGATAAATGTTTGATATAAAGGTTCATTTAATTTTTTTTACAGTTACTATGACAGAATACACAAAATGTAACATTAAAAAAGTGTCTTAATTTGAACAATTGAAAACGTATTGAGCTTTAAGCACGGTGACTAGCTCTTAAAATAAAAGCAAGGAAAATACAATTCGTACACAATTTGCTGCCATCGTATTTATTGGACAGTTGTTGGAATTTCTTTTCGAGTGGAAACTCTTGTTAATAATAAAAATTCTTTGCTAACTCTGAGAGTATATCACTTTGAATAGAATTTTATGTTGCGATTTTTCGCTTCACACGAGCTTTCCTTTTGTTGTGAGATCACTAAGAACCAATTATTTTCTCACTATTTTTATTTTTCCTTTAATTTTCCACCTCTATTTATTTTATTATGTTAAAATTTGTTGCGTTATATATTTCCGTGTTTACTTTTTATGTATATATGCGGAATTTGACTACAAAATTAAGCTTGGCATACGAGTAGCATATTTATGTCGAATAATAAAGTATTTTTATTCCCTTTCATGGAATTTATTTTATTCTTTATTATAAATTAATTGGAGTTGATCAACAAAATTTATGAAAAAAACGTTTCGTTCACTATTCTTGTTTAGGTCATTGCTCTATATCTTGAACTGTTATAATGTTCCATCAATGTTAGAACTGAAGAATGAAATCGTTCAACATATATTTTAATGATACAAACAATATATTACGTTATGATTAAATTTCAAATATATTTTGTATTTAACTATTCCGTTGCTGGCCGTTAAATGACTACGTTTACTGATGGATTCAAAAAGAAATACCTTAAAAAAATTATGTTGTGAACCTACTGTAAATATAATGTTATGTGAAAAACCAATTCGAAATAAAAATTATCTATTTGAGTAATGTTTTTTTTTCTCAAAAATAATACTGGTATCTTTAGTCTTCAAGACCTTTTTCAAGATTTATATAAAAATGTCGCATTGCTTGAATATAAAAACAAAATTTCTTTTTATGTTTAAATTCGTTCATAAAATGGATTTGCGAATTTGTGTTTTACTTGTACCTTGTGGGTTACAAATTTTGTTTAAAATAAAGCGAAATATATGAAGATCAATATTTAAGACATAACTACGATAAATTCAAGCATATATATCTATATCTGTAATATATATGTAATATGATAGATGGACCTACAGATAGGTAACATAATTTACGAAATTATATAATTTCCCCCTTTTACTGGGGAAACTTAAAATACTGGGTAAGGAAACTTTTGATAAAGTTGCACTATTCATGAAACTAAATGTGTGTATTATTCCAGAAAAGTTGTATTATTATCGTACAAAATATAGAAAATGATTATTTCTAAATTCTTGGGAATTGAATTTTGTTCTGTATTCTATTGTGGTTCACGGTCGGCGGTTTTAAGTATTATTTAATATTTATTACTGAGTACTGAGTGCTGCGTACTGAGTACTGAGCTACTGAGTGCACATAATCGATGATTTACGAAAAATTAAATAATTTCACTCGAAACGAAGTACTGGTCCCTCTATACGTTGCAATTTTACTTCATTATCCGAATTATCATCGTAGTTTGATAACGATCACAAAAGTTCAAAATTGCTGTAGCTATAAGACAATACGCTTGCCACTGATTTTCTATAACTTCCTACAATAAAAAAGTAGATAATTTTATATAAAACAGGCAGTTAGTAAGCGTTACTTGCCCGAAAAAGACAGACAAAAAACCTAACCTGTCTAAGGTAAATGTTAAAAAAGTAAAGGGAAAGATGCATTTGTTACTTCTATACAGTATTCAATAGCCAGTGAAAAATTCGCCCTCCCATTGCTAGATAGCGTACGGACATAGTAATTCTTATCGATTGATATGTTATTGATACGCAAAACTGATATGTAAATTAGAAGTTCTATTCCCGGTTATACAAAATCATGGATATATAGAATATTTGTTTTTGGGGTTAGTTATACAATATGTCAAATATATTGAGACTATGTATCCTCAAAGATAAAATATATTGCACTATATGTAATATATTTTATTTCACTATATGCAAGGATATACTACACTATACAGAATGCAACATAATTTATTGCTTTGATCCTCCTTTAATAAATAAGACACGAATATAGGCGGTTTTAATGTACTATTCTCTCTAGATATTAATTTGGTAAGTTACTATACTATCGTAATTAATTTATAGACATTACTTTTTATAGACACAAGCTGTATGTTTACAAGTAAATCATTTAAACGACTTGCACAATACAAAAAGTAAATTGTTTTAAAATAACGATGGATAAAAATCACCATAACGTTTATTACAATAGGTTGCGATTGAGTAATATCGGTAAAAATAAGAAGTAATGAATGCGTAAGTGACCGACATAAGAACATCATGTAATTGTAATTGGATAGACTATCAAGTCGCAATAACGTTATCAACTAGAAACTGAGTCGCTCTTGTTTCAAACTTTATTACTTCTCGGTAACACTAAACCAAAGTCGGCACGTACCGTCCGGACTTACAGAATAAGCCAGGAAAGTTTCTTTGGCGTATTCATGGTCATACTGTTACGATTAATTCAAACTTTCTCAAGATAGCATGTTAGATTCCGGCATTACATAACATATCTATCTGGTACAGGAACAATTCAAAGTTCACAAATACGAGTGCCGAGTGCGAATCAGAACGTTTGTTGTTCGTTGTTATTAAATCGAGAAGCGTTTGAGTTATGAACCATGATATAAATGTAAATAGCTTCCCTTAAACCCTTTAAATTATCATATTACCTTCTACGTAACGCCAATTTCGGACCCAGCTTATGAATTTTTACTGTGTTGTATGCTTAAACCTGTACTTTTATCATAATATTTTAGATTTATTACTAGTTGAAAGCATGTAACTGCTTGGGAGTGATTTTGAGGACATTTAAGTAACAAATTAATATTTATATCTGAGAAACGACCAATTACATTGAATTGCCATGAACTGCTCTTAAAATTAGTAAAATTTAAACATTGTTTTCATGATATATCAAGTTTTAAAATTATCTTCCTTTGACTACATCTCGGACTATCAGCAATTAAATACAAAACTACGTGTGTCTTGCAATAAAGCAGCGTCCTATCATATTGCTTGCGTATCATTGTGTAAAATATCGCGAGTGGCTGGTATCACGACCCGGAGAGTGGCGGCCAATTTTGAATTTTATGGACCTTAAAGCTGAGAATAAAACATTACCTTTCTCGCGCTTGTTTCAAACAATTATCTTGATTCTTGTTTATTACTATCTTATAATCAAACAGCCCTTCAAAAATACGAGTAAATTGCAAACGAGTGAACAAATTTATTTAAATTGTAATTATTTCAATGAACAGTAGCACTATAAATAATTTGTCAAATAGAGTTTGATTCTCGTTTCGAGACTCATTCCAATTTCAGGTTAATTTAGCAGAAATAAACCAAAGGAAAAACCATGGTAAATTTCCTTTATTTTATTGGTATACTTTGATAAGTATATTTGATACATATAGCAATTTTTTTGCTATGAAAGCAACCATTCAGAACACAAGTCCAGCCCGGCTCGATTAGTGGGCGAAAATTGAACTGGGAACCTTGCGTTACACTGCATAGTGAAAGGCCACGCGCCTTTTATCAACTGAACATTCTAAAGCAAAGACAGTTTTTAAAACACTTTTATTGACTCACTTATGTGTATGAAACATTGGAACGGAATATTTCAATTAAATTTTCTCTGAAATCCAGGCGTCCGAGTAAAAATTTTGCACTCGGATCAAAACCCGGTAGCGATACAATAAATAAATAAAATAAAAGTATATTAAAAAAAACTTATTTTAATCTTACATAAACATAATTTCAAATACATATATTTTATTTCAAAAGTAGAGTGTAAATTAAAGTTGAAAAAAAAGCCCGCCTTTTAATCAATAGAACTATCTCTATCTTTTTTACATTAAAGTTAATGTTTTTGTTATCTAAGGCTCTTTACCAAAATCTTAATATTTAAACATTAGTTTTACTTCATATTGATACAAAAGTGTTTGTTTTGCAAAATATAATTTTATTAAACTTTAAACAGAATTTAATATATTTTATTGTATTCATTTAAGTGAATCTGGTGCAGTCATATACACTAACCAAATTAGATTCGAAATTAACGTCACACAACAAAATTTGGAATGCAACATGGCGTTGTATTATTTTTTAGCCACAGCAAATTTTCTTTTCACAATTCTTTTCCTCAAATCGAAGTGCCAATTCAAAAGCGGATTTTGGGACTATTTAAATGCAAAATATCTATTTCCCTCACATAATTTGTGATCAATATATTTTCCTTAATAATGTTCACAATACGAGTAGTTAACTGCAAGCGACATTCACGTCTCCAACTGATGTTTGGCATTCTCGCCATTTTTACTGTAACTAAATATCTGCTAATAATTGTGAATATCATCATATAAATAGGAATTAAAGTCTTGTTTCTAAAAATGTTTCTCAAAGAGTTTGAGAAAATCAATCCTAAAATCAAACCGTTCATCTATATGTCCATATTGCCGTACATACCCATTAATAATATAACGCACTGTTTCTCTCATTTATAATTAACCGTTCCCCCTCTATAATTAACCGTTCTTTAAAGAGTGTCTTCCACAGACGGACGTCAGATTACCTTGTAAAGATACAAATAATTAAGGTTGCTGTATAAAGTTTACTAACTGGTCTTTTTTTTTTGTTATGTACCTTGTAATGAGGGCGTTATTAATTCAACATCTTTATTCAATTGCTCAATTTACATATATTTATTTCACACCTAAAAAGTTTACCAGTTATTTATAAATTTTAATAAATTAAATAATTTAAAGGCAATTTATGTAAGTAATGAGAAATTTCTATTTGCATAATGTACTATAAGTAATTAAAAATATAAATTTATTTCCTCAAAATTAAAAATATTGGAAATATGATTAATATTGGAAATATGTTTAACGTATTTTACCCATTATATTACCAAGTCATTGAATTTTTAGCCAATACTTCTGACTGACAACTTTATGTGCTCATCAAAGATATCGATAGACCGTTAATTTCGTTGAGAAATTCTCTAGCCCATTCAAATATCACAGAGTAGTTAACTTTATATGAAAAAATTGAGCTACGTACCAAATATGTCGACAAGCGGAAAAAGAGCTTTCAAAATAGAGATCTAGAGCAGTGGAGAGCATATTTATCGAACAATAGAATAAAATTATTTTTTTGAGAAACTAAATATTAAAAGAATATAGTAAAAATAAATTACATTTGTTTATCTAAATTACCTTAAATTCATTTCTAATTAAAATATTAAGTAATATTGATACTTAACGATACATATCCAATTCTTCATATAAATTATATGTAATTAAATTTGATGAAAAATTCAATGCGGAGCTTTCAAGATGAAACTTATTTTCACAAGGGATATTTTAAAATTGAATAAACACTAACTACCAACTAATTAACATACCGTCTATTTGTCTCAAAAACAATTTACCATCAAAATAAATTTTCCAACATTTCACATAATCATTTTACTGGTTTAGGAAATTCTTCGGCTTCGCCGGCTTCAAGGTACTTTCCTTAGCGCTATATTTTAATATGGTTCTGTTTCTTTCCTGTTCTTGTTTTTTTTATCTTTTTTCTTTTCTTATTTACCCAGATTGTTTCTATATAATAAATTGAATAGTATAATTAATATTGTCGTTCCGAATAAACATTTCTCTTCGAGCCTTAAGTGCTAAATAATGAATATTTTACGGTGGGATTGCAAAAATTGCGAATTTTATCATCATAAATACGGATTTCGGGGGAAATAAAAAGTTCAATGAAGATACATTGTGGACTAAGAAAAAAGTAAATTAATATATTAATAGAATATTGGCACTATCAGAGATGAAAGTCTTTCCTTCTGTATCCGAAAAATGAACAATACTAAGCTACCAAATTTTCCAGAAAGTATATGATTCAATTTCAATGGAAAAATTGTTAACTAGAGACACCAACCCTTGGACGTTCATCATATTGACTATGATATTACAAAATGAACCTTATGCTTGAAAGATGATTGATTCTTTGAAAATGAATTTGTAATTTATGAACCGATAATTTTTTCAACCGCCTGATAATTTAAGTTATATAATTTGCTATACATTTTTTTTTTAACGCAATTATTACAACTTTACTTTGGTATTAATTTTCTGTCATTGAAGCATTCTAATGGAATTAAATAAATAATAGGTTAATTTTCAGACAACTGAGAGAATTTTTATTTTTTTTTTTTTTCGTGCTAAATAGACAGAAACAAAAACAGTTCGGTATATTCAATTACCAACAACATCTAACAGATAAAAATAAAATTTAACGTTTAGGAAACCTATTTAGTTTCAAATAAATTAAATATCATATTGTGCAGGGCAACCTCTTCTAGTTAGATGAAAAATATTATAAGTGAACTTAATTGGTGAATCATTATGAAAAATTTAATTGAACTGAAATAAAATATTTCGGAATTTATAAAAATAAAAACAAATATCGCTTAAAAAAGAACAAAATATGAGGCAAATTTACGAATTCCGTTCTTAGTCCTCCGTTGAACACTTTGATCTAAGAAACAAAAAAAATTGATTTTCATAAGACTTCTGGAACAAAAGCAGAGATAAAACTACTAGTACCAAAATTCAAATAATCCAAATTTATTTTTCTAGTGCACTCGAGAAAAAGAAATGGTTCAGAATATTTGCACTGATATGAGTAGGGAAATCTTATAATTTACTCTATATATATTCTTGACTACCTATATTATTAAAAATGTTGAAAATAAATTTGAAATATACACATATATTCATAGATAGGTCATGGGTATATTTGTAATTACAAATAATTAATTAATTAATTATGCGGGCTTATATATTAAACATAAGTACAAAAGTACACAAGAACTATGAAAGATAATAATACAATTAGACAAATTTATTTTCACTTATCTCAACAAATGATACTACTACGACCACGGGTAGGTAATTGAGTGGTTAAATGTGATTTGATTTTAGAGGATGGTACAAAAAAGTTGATGATTTTGTGACCTCTAAAATTGTTAATACGAAGAATGAAAGTGTAATAAACTACATGGTTAAAAAATTTTTCGCTTTGACAGTTGGATGATAAATTTCCTAATAGCGATGTCTCTGCTGAGTTGCAAAGAATAAAAATCTAACAGGCTCAGGAGGAAATTGGTAGAAAATAGAAAAGAAACATAACCATACTCTTTCATATATATTTATTGTAAGAATGTCTTCTATACACCTAAAATCATTAACTTGTATTTGATATTGTGTGTGCTCCAGATGATGTATCCGGATTCTAATTGATTTTGCATTAATGAAGTGTACAGTAAGAAATTGATGACACGCATTGAAAATCTCTTCAATTAAGTAAGGCCAATTTAAGTATTCGAAACGATTATTTTTTGGTATGTACACTATGTACCCACGAAACGTCAATCGCGAACCAAATCTGATTCGCGTATCAACGACTTCATACCGAAAATGCAGTGAGAGGACCGGCACCGCTGAACGCATATTCATATTTAATATGAGCCCTTGCTCAGTGAAATCGTAAGATGCTAACTGCGCTTCTCTCAACCTGCTCAGCCGTTTGCCATCAATTGCAACCTTGACTATTATGTCGCCCGCAAGTAACCAACAACGTGCAGAGCTAACTGCGCAACCAATATCGTTTACCAGAATAGTGAACAACAAATATACCAGATTGGAACTCGGGCTCATTTTCCGATCGTGTATAATATGGTTCAGATATAAAGTTTCATACACCTATGTATTGCATAAATTTATTTGTAAAATATGGCATCAGAAACTTGGACCTGTGGGTATTAATATAATACTTTTAGGACATGCTTTGATTGAAATGGAGACAGAGATTTAGTTTAGTAGCGCCAGAATTCCGCACATATAAATATTTTTTTGCTATTCTATGGAGTAAAATTACATAGCGGTTTTATGGATGTAGATATTGTCTTTGAATATGGATTAATAATTTTATTTTGAGTACAAAAAATTATTAACAGTAAACTTGTAATTAATATTATTGACCACAAGAACAAAAGAATAAATATTATGAAAACAATTTTATAATGTTGCTTATTCTCTGCATTTCCGTAGATATAGAGACAGGAAAGAACACTTGTATAAAAGAGACAGTTTTAATTAAGAATAAAAGGTGTATCAAAAAAAAGCCGAATAAATTGTTTCTTTTTGATACACCTTTTAGAGCGTGAATGAGATGTCTATTTAATACAACATCGTTGGTCTTCACATGAGCTTCACTGTATTAAAAATTATGGGACGAAATGAATGAAAATGACAAAAAGGCGCTTGGTATATTTTATCGAGTCGTAAGATCTATAACATGATGTGTTAGGAACGTTTGAAAATAAGATCTTTTTCATTTAATAATAATTATGATACACGAATAGTGGGAATTTTCGTTACTAAAAAATGTAAATTAAAATGCATCAAAGCTCATCAGCAAATTCAGAATCCAATTTATAATTTGGCATCGTATTATCAAAATTTAGAACAAATGTTTGCAATAAAATATTACAAAATATTATATTTAGCCAATTAATTATATCTTTTTTGGAATAGCTAACCCCGGATGGACGAAGCAATAAAACGTTAAGAGGGAATAATGAAGAAATGAAGGTACCACCGTCTCAACAGGTCACCACGGTCTCAAGATCAAAGGGTCTTGTTGGAAATGCCATCGATAGTAATTTATATGACCACCGTGACAGCAGCTCAGAGCGAAGGTGAAATTAGCGGTGAGCAAAACAATATAATTCCAGGTTCGTTCAATTTGTGCATGCATGAAGAAGAAAAAAATCTAACACAAATATTATATAAAGAGCACATGCATTTGTATTTGACGTAAGGAAATGATAAAAATTATCACATTCGAAAAGATAACAGTTATCACAGAGAAACCAAACTTTATCACACACCATAATATCTTTCCACCGTGAAAACAGACTTGTATTCTCCATTAGAGGTGGTTCGTAGTTAGAGGGTATAAACATAAAATTATTTTCGAATTCCTTTTGACCGATTTGATTTAATTCTCCATCGTCTCCAGTCGCATTCGGACTCCATTTAAAGAAATGTGATTTTTATGTAATAACTTTAAAGGGTTTATTTCACATTTTTTCCACCTCAGTGCGAAGCAATCTGATTTTTTTCCTGTCACACTGGAATTAAGCCGGGAATTAATTATTCTTAAAATTTTTACTTAAAAGTATATTGAAGTTGTTTTTATATAAATGACACTTCAAATTTATTTGCTTCTAGGGAAAAAAGCTTTTTCTTAATTTAAAATAATAGAACAAAAAAATCACTTCTTTGATGTGATCGCCACTTTGACGGGAGAAATTTTAATTGTTAAATAATAAAATTACTCATGTGAATAAGCAAAGAAAATATTGGCAATTTTATGACGTTTGATTAATATTCGTATTTTAAACCTAGAATTATATCACATTTCATAAAGACATGGCGGGCAGATTATAATGTCATAGAAGTTTCCTGAAATATATTCGATGTTATCTTTAACCGTCATAATTGACATTTGATATGTCCGCTTTTACTTGATTACCTAATATTTTCAGGGAACTGATTACATATTGATAACTTTTGATGAACTTGGTAGAGTGATTAGAAACCAATAATCGTTAATAAATTAAAAATATATGTCTCGTACGTTGTCACGTACAAAAATTTCCATTGTTCATATAATTGGATATACAAATTTGTGTGTTGTATCTAGTTCTCACTAGTTTCACGTAATTGATGATTTATGACGTTAAAGATGATAGATGATATCAGAAAAAATTAATGTCGTTATTTATTTACTATTCACGAAAAAAAAAATAATTTTTTGTGTTCTGTAATGATGATCGATCACCTGTAATATTTCGTCGAGGTCACATACTCTGTTCAAGAGCGACAGGATTTAAGTCAAGTGAGTAATTGGATTTAAACTGTAGAGCTAACCATAATCAGTCACAAGTACCCTCACAGTGACAGTTATGAATGTTATTTAACTTTTCAATTGTTATTTTATTTTTAAATGTTATTTTATTTTGAATATTATAGAATATAAGCGACAATGTCAGTTTATCCAAACATCCAAATTTATGGCGCTGAGCAAACCGACAATATAACTCGTTTAGGCTTTGTGTTATAAGAGCCGTATGGCTTGCTGTGAGTAAGGGTGGGCGAGAGGAAAGCCTCCTTATTACTATGTATTTTTCTCAAATTAACGTCTTGGTAAAAAGCATTTTCCTTTTCAGGTCAAGAATTTATCGATTCTAAAGGCTTGTATATACATGTACCTATGTTAAAAGATCTTAAACTTTTGTAATGGAGTGCATGTGTCATACGTCCTTGTATTTTCGCCCCGGCTATAGCAAATTCTCGAGTTTTCTGTCCTTCTGTTTCCTTCTTTCTGTTTCTTCTGGGCGGAGTGCATGCCACATGTGTACCCCTCAAACTTGCTATTAACTTTAAAGATATGTATCACACAGTTCTTATTTCTTGATTTGTTTTTACATAAATTGCTTTTCCATACCAAATATTTCTTTACCCTCTTTGTAAGGGTTTTTATCCTATTCTAGAAATTAAATAAAATCTCCACTCTTAACACTTCATCTACTGATAATGGCTTTATATCAGATTTTACTGTGTCATCCTTAGTTTTTTGTTTTGTTAAGTGAGTGGAGGACACAATTAAATTTACGACATTTACATTACGCTATATTTGTCATCGCAATTACATTTAATATTCCTGTTTAATATTTTAAGAGGAGTAGTTGGTAAAATTTGAAGTTATTTTAAATATAAATCACAGTATTCAACCCAATGCCAAATAACAGCTAATTATTCCGTTCTGCGAAAGAATGAAACGTGCCTTTAAGTAACCATTTTTCCAAATAAATTGAAGAGAAATAAGTTTTAGTTTATTACATAATTGAAGTGTAAGAATGTTTGAATTAAGTAAAATGAAAGATATCTTTTTAATTACAGCGGCGGCGTAAGGCGCAGAACCCTACCGAAAATAGATAGAATTAAAGACTATTTTGACCAACGGTAGATATTTTTTTTCATACCTGGAAAACCTTGGCATTTAAATATTGATAATCCGATATGTGACCAATTATTTCGTTTTGCTTATGAAGAAACATAGATACTATTAAGAACTAGGTACTTGATTATTTACATACACTTTATAGAAGCACTTTATCCCGTTCGGAAATTAAAATCATTTTGCAAGGGTTTGTTAAAAAAGGAACATAAAGCAGGATTGTTTAATAAGTTAACAATCAAAGGCAAAAATTACAACTTTTCTTTTTTTTAACACCAAACCGTTAAGAAATCACAGTCAACTTTTCTGGTCAACTTCAATATTTAGAATATAAATTTTTTTTCACACGAAAATATTTAACTTATTTTGTTCAGATGTCCACGATTTTGAATTTTGTTCGTTTAATTGTTTGGGTGTTATGTGATAAAATCCCTTTATTGGAAACTAAACAGAACTTTGGGGACAAAAGATACGATAATGGATAAAGATTTATTTCTGCCTTGTCACCATCACTATTGTCGCATTAATTTTTGGTTATGTTAAAATGGATTTTCGAAATTATAAATATGTTAATGGAAATAATCTAAACGTCATTGACTTAAAAGTTATTGACCCTAACAGGTTACTGACACACAGAAATTTCTTTAATGCTGAATATATTTTCATTAATAGCAGGGGAGAGGGTGGAGTCGGACGATGAAAACACAAGCAGTGCCATGGTTTAAAAAACATTCTTTTGATCCCTTAAAAATTATAGACAAATTTGATAGCGTGCCTAGGGATTATCTGTAAAATTTTGAAAATAATGAATATTAGTAAACTTTTTATCAACATTTTATTAAATATGAAATAACCAAACCATAAACTTATTTTTAAAATAAACAAAATCATGCATCAATTCACTTAGGTTAGGTCAGGCTACGTTAATTTATACTTTGATAACGACGTTCACTTTCTGGTTTTATTTTTTATATAATGACCAGAAAAAAAACTGTTTAAACACACTTCATACACTAAAATGATGATCATATATTAAAAATATTAAAAC
The DNA here is from genome assembly GCA_039881145.1 of Druceiella hillmani. NCBI lineage: Eukaryota > Metazoa > Arthropoda > Insecta > Lepidoptera > Hepialidae > Druceiella > Druceiella hillmani. Next base: position 2,183,452 of record JAYKKI010000132.1, read on the forward strand.
AAATAATAAAAAATATTAAAAAATAGTTGTCATTATTTAATGTAATATTAAAAGCAACAAATATCTCCTGACTTAGCTAAATATGCTTTCATCTGATTTCTTTCATTTTTATGGTTTTTTTGAGTTACATTTTACCTATTTTGGTTGGTTATTCTTTTGTAGATTAACCTTCCCTTTTATTGTGATAATAATTGCCCGTTCCGATTTTGCTTAGTAAAAAAACGGGACTTGTTTGTGTACAACATATTTATGATCAAAATATTACTCTTATCGGTTTCGTTATTAATCAGCAACTGTATGGCCGGCTATACTGTACAACCTAATACGCAAATAAAGAAGAGTTTTACCAAATAATTTACACTTTCACTTTTTTGGAAATTTTGATATTTTCTACCATTTCTTCATGTATCATTTTATACCTATCCGTTGTCTGAGTTTAACTTAAAGATGCACCAGTCACACTCGAATCCTGGCAGTTGAAATCATTATTGTTCATTTCTAACACGCCCTAACGTGGTATTTTATGTTCTATATTTATCCGTAAATTATAAGAAATATTACATGTTGATGACATTCGGATAAACTCTTTTTGTATTTAACCATACAAAGCATATCAAACTTTCTCCTTTTAAAATATTTGACAACTCATAGTATTTTAATGTAAAAAACATAGCAAACCATCTGTAATATATGCAATAAAGGATAAATTAAAATTTTTGAAAAGAACCCTCCCCTCCTCGTATTTTTAAACCGTGTATTAAATTTACTATAAATTTATTCGTACTTAATACTTACAACGTGAATTATATTTTGAACTGGTTTATTTTCAATTTCATTGTCATTTTTTTGCCATTTATGCTACGAATTTTCGGAAACTAACTGAACACTGCAATATCGGAATCCAAACACCACACGTGAATCCAAAAGTCGCACGTCTCATGCTTGTCTTTAATATCTTGCTCATATTCCTTTTCCGAATTCCTTATCGACGTGTAAAAATTTACTATTTTATATTTTTTAGTTGTTATAGTATTAATTTCAGTGCTGTGCTTTTATAGTTGGTAAAAATATCTTTTAATCTAGCTAATAGTTATATAAGCTCTTGTTGCGAGAAATCGATATTTATTTATTAATGTGCGAATATTGAATAAAATAAATAAATTATGTTACTAATAAAGTTTACTTATTTAGATATCGTAATTTATAAAGCGTCCGTAACAAGTATGAATGTTTTTATTACACTGCATTAACAAGTATATAATTAAATAATAATCAATTATTTCCATAATTTAACTGCCGGATGACAAAAAAAAGGATCGAAAATAATTCATGGTAATTATTTTTATGTAACTACATGATATCCTAACTTAGTTAGCAAAAATAAATTTTAGAGGAAATATGTGCACAGAAATGCGCTAAATGATACAAGTTAGGAGAAGTAGTTTTTATTTTACAGAAATAAAATGTTTCCAGAAAAACATTTGCTCTAATGATTGTTAATTATTTACAAAGGACCCCTAATTAATAAAACGATGTCATTTGAATTTTAAAATTATTGTATAAAATTCTTATTAATGCTAGGCGAACCACTGAGTCGTATAGGAATAAAAGCTGAGAAAGATGTCTGAGAAAAATTTCAACAGTCTTGATCTACGATCGCCTCACCAGTTATACCATTCACTTATGTCGCATAAGCGAGTCCATGCTTCTTTACTATCTTCCTTATAGAACTCGACCTGATTAATGTAAAGGCAAGCGAGGTTCACCAAAAAACACGATTGAAAAAAAATGAAGGTAGACTTGAAAAACGGGCCACTTGACTTACATAAAGCGATAATCGCAGCTAATGACCGGAAGAAAAGCAGAGAAGCCGTAGAGCAAGCGTTACCTGGAGCGTTCTGAACCACTAGTTAAGAGGTGGCCCTTAACTGAATGCCAGCGAAAGGCTATTCAATCGTTTATTGAATAAAGACCAAAATTTATAGAAAGCTGAAAAGGAAAAATTCAAATGAATCAATTACGAAATTATAAAACATTTTTATAAAATTCTAAACGTTATAATAGTTAAATATAAGTACGTTCTCTTTAAAATATCTGTAGAGAAAATTATCTGATTGCCAAGTTCTGTTATTTTATGTGTGTTTATTTTCATTACCAAGAACTTAAATTTTAATAAATTGGAATAAATCTTCTTGAAACTCTAATTCATTCTCAATTTGAATATACTTTTCATATTTTATTTCACGAAGCAGGCATTGCTGAATTCGATAAAGTTGTAAGAAAGGATTAAGTTCTTATAAAAAATAGATCAGGTTTGTCGTAATAAAAGTCTGATTCGAGTTATTTGATATACTCTTTACAATTTCTTTAGAGAAAATTGTCTTGTAGCAAAGTTCCATTATTTTACATGATTACATATTAGTATTTACAAATTCCTTAAAATTTACAAATTGAGTTAAAACTCGTCGTTTATGCATTCTCAATTCGATTATCTCTTCCATATTTTATTTTACGAGATAGGCGTTGCTGAAATATATTAATTTTTAAGCAAGGATTAAGTATTTATGAATAAAAATAGGTCAGCTTTGTCTTAATAAAAGTCTTAACGAATCTCCAAGTTATTTCATAAAATATTCTTTGAGAAATTTAAATATATTTGGAGCGAGAAAGATATTCAACAATATTTAAAATACGTAATTCAATTTAGCATAATTGCACTTGTTTGAGAAATTTTGGAACGCTGTATTGCACTATTACTTCATTTTCGGCATATAACTTATTATTTTCAAAGAAATATGTTAATGTGAAATAATCACCTATTTTAATGGCGTAGAAGACAGTAAAAGCATTAAAAGAAACAAGAAGTAAATACCAATATATTTATTGAAAATACTTTTAAATAAGATCAAATATGCAAATAGTTTTTTTTTCCAAAAAAGTGCTGCTATGGAAAATATATTAAAATATCTAGGAGAAGCAATATTAATTTGCATTTAAACCTGTTAAATATTACTTAAATAGATTACGTTCATTTAAATGATTTTATTCAATATCATGTTCCTTTTGTGAATTAGTCACAAGATTATCAAAATATTGTAAAGTATGTAAAGCTAATATAAAAGTAGTACTAATTATAAATTATGAACATTTAAGTCGAATAGGAGTTAATTATTTGCAAGAGCCTTCAAAGTTGAAAAAAAATATTGTAATAGTATAAAAACTCGGGTTGAAATTGTGGCGTATTTTGGTTGTCCACTTTTTTATGCAGATTGAATGTACTTGGAGAGATGACCTTGTAAAGGTCCAACGGTCAAGGAAAGTCGTTGAATGCAATCGGGACAATACCGGCCTTTGTGGCAATTCAACGGATAGCCTTACGTTAAAGAAAATATTTCCGATAATTGAATGGATATTTACTTTGAATAATTATAACTTCAGCAGGAAAGAAATTTATTATTTGCAAGTAAAGTCACTTTCATGAAAAATCGTGTAGTCGAGCAAAAAGCCCTTAGTGATTTTGATTTCGTATTTTTCCGGCGTGATAAAGAAAATTATTTTGAAAATAAGTTTATATATTTGTAAGTTTGCCCTTACATAGAAAGAATATGTGAAATCAACCGAGTGTAAATATCAAAGGCCGGTAAATATCAATATCATTCCTAATTATTTTCATCTAAATTGTTCATAAATATATTGAATTATAAAACAGTTGTTAATATTAATTTTACTATTTACCCTTGAAATTAAAGCAATGAAAGATTTGTTTTCTAGTGGATAGCTTATATTTAATTTGACATTTTGCTTTAAGGATAAGTGAAATTGCACTTATCAACTTCTAAAAATTTTTCGGCATAAATAACCTTTAACTTTATTACATGGTTAAAATTATGTATCATTATCTTACGTTTACGGTTACGAAGCACATGATGGAATAATAATTTCATAAAAAAGCTACACGTCTTTTATGTTCATTAGATAAAATTAATAATGCTAGACACAGATAAAAGTTAGGAAAATTCCAAACCAAAACCAATAATAAAGTCTTCCTTAGTCAATTAATACATTTATGTCTTAGTGTTCGAAGTATAAAACAGAAATTATTTCCGCTTGTTTGCATGTCATACATTACGACATAAGTATCCATACGTTAAAGGAAATAGACAAAAATACGACGAAGTGGAGAGCCGTTTAATGAAAATATCACTTATTCAGAGATTTGGCATAGCTCCAAAGACGTGTTGGTACTTCCTCCTTGTATTTTTAGTCAGAATCCTAATCAATTTCATGCTGACTGTTTTAGGGAACAGTAATAAGTATCAGGCATAGGAAGATTTAAGGTACAATTGAGGGTATGCCTTATTTTATTATATGAGATTTCCTCATAATAATGAGGAAAGGCAATAAGAAACAATATTAGAAAATTTGGAAGTATCGCTTCTTATCAGACGCCATTTTAGACAATTCGTAGAGCGGAAAAATTATAAACATGCTAAACGTTGGACAGTGAGTGTTTTTCTATTGTTTGTTTTCTTTGGTTGTGAGGAAAAGCTGAACATATCCGTTGAAGTTACTTAATATTTTTCATTACTATGAATATACGATGACATATTGGGTACAATTTCTTTATTTTTTAATGCGATAATTACGTAGTAAGATAAAAACGAATAAACAAATATTTTTCTTACGGAAAGGCTGTACCATATTCCATAGATATACTAAAATCGTCATTGAGTTTTTTCATACAAAAAACATTGATATTTTTCATCAGGAGGTTACTTAAAATAACGAGGATTTAGTGTTATTAATATTTGTTCAGAAATAAAATTAGTATACATAAAACTGTATAATGAAACTCCTCATTTGACGCTATCAGTATTATTATGCTGATAACAAAGTCATGTTTACACAGTCTTTTCGGCTAACGAAATCGCAATTTTCCATGAATTTCTGTAGTTTATTTTACGCTTAGCTTCTATATTATTTTAAGGAGAGTCTAGAACCAGTTGTTTTTGCTATATTATTTTAAAGGATATATGGAAGGTATATAAATATAATTATAAATTATAGCAGATATTTAGATATTAAAATAAAAATGGGAGAGTTCACAGCCCTAAACTTATAATTGGATTTGGAATATAATAGTGACTATTTCGTGCACATAAACCTGAAATCCACAACAATTTTTCTTTCGTTCTTTATCCCACTCCAAAAATTAAAGTAAACAAAAAAAATTCCATAATTTAACTGTCGCGAGTTACGATATCGGCAGTAATAGGATATCATAACAACACCCCGCCGCAGCTAGACGAAACCCAAACGGAAATGATGAGCCAGCGCATACAACGCCTGGGAACCAGGGACACCTCAGCAATAACGATGCGAATACGAAGGAATATGAAACTCAGTATTACCGAAAATAACTAATGTTTTTTAAATTTATTTCTTGATGAATTTAATAATGTTTACGTAATAAATGTAAAGGACATAGACACATTACGTAATAAATGTAAATGGAAAGGTATATACCAATAATGTGGAGAGTGTAAAAACCATTTATATGAAAAAAAAACTGTGACACTTGTAAACCAAAGCGCAGTAGCTTTTAATAATGTTCGGTTTTTGTTTCAGAGACTAAATATAAATTAAAACAAGAATTAGGTAGTATATATAATATAACCAAAACTTTGTCCCTAACATAAAGTAAACAGAAAAGGTGCCATCTCATCCTTTTTGAAAATTATTAATTTCAATTTAAATTTGCGTTAACTTCATTTTCGATTTTATGTATATAAATAACACACGAATGACTAAGTGACAATACCTAATCTCACTTAATATATTATTTTCATAGTGCACTAAAGGAAGAATATATTTTTTATATATTCGATTATTCTGCCGCTGTTAATAGTGTTTGGACTCTCAATCTGTCAATATGAGAGGCGCCTAACATGACTATATTAACTTTTTACTAGAAGCATTATCTACAAAATTGTGCTCTAAATTTATATGTAGGTTTAAGAGACTAAACTTGACTAGAATTGTTTATTCTGAATCTCTATACTAAAGTAATTTAAGCATATTATTGAGTAATTATAGAGTGATAGTGCGTTAAATTTATTTAAGTAATCAATTTAAGGCAAAATAACTGTCAGAAGATCTTAAAGAGTTTTCAAATAAAATAAACCAGCGTGGAAAAAACCTCGAAAAGGTTATCTACAACAAGTTCACTTATTTAATCCGCTGCGTGTTTATTGGTTTTTCTCATCAGCCGACAGCTGCTGTATAGGTAATAATAGGAATTCTTTGTAAATATAGTAACATTTTTAATACAAACTCATTTATTTTCAGCGTCTTGTTGACTCTACATCTTTTTATTTTGTTTTTCTTGTGTTCCTTAGGGTCCCAGATAATGTTTTTATTTCTAATTTATTTTACCAATACGAGTATTCCATATTTGTGACATTGATTCCTCTTGATTTTTTTTTGTAAATGTAGTGGGGTATTATTGAATAATAGCTTTATTGTAGTAAATTATGCATTATGCAAGCGAAATGACAGTTAATAAAATTAGCAGAATAATACGTTTCCAGAATTAATGCTCGTACGTACACATAAATTACATATAGGAATTTAAAAAGTGTGAGTTGAAAAATAATTAATTTGTTAAGTACAAGTATATCTCAAATTGTGAAGTTACGTTACGGGTTATACATTGTTAAGTATAAAAGTTTTTCAGTTAAATTGTATATAACATTTCTTTTAAAGTGCATACGAATATCTTAATGTTACTTCTTTAGACATGAATAATACCTGTTTGTGTGTAAGAATGGAATAATGAATTCCTCAAAAAGCATTAATCAGGAATGTGTGCTTTATTATTCCGGTAAACGGGAAATTTATTTCTTGCAATCCTGTTTATTTCATATTTAAATATCGGTTTCCGAAACGGGACGGAGTAAAAGGAATGCGTTTTCAACAATATGGAGCATATTATTGAAAACACTTTGTATTTTTTCTATAAATTTGTGGAAAAATCCTTATAACAGTTGTTTATAATTGATAACTTATAAAATTAAAAGTACAAATTTTGTACTAAAATTATAACGGAAATAAATTTTTAAATTTTTACTACTACCGATTGTAAATATGCCGGTATTCTTAAGGTTCTTACTGCGAGTTTTACAGAAAAAAGCTTATTTACTGAGTCAAACTTCACTATCAAATCAAAAGGTTTCTGAAAAAGACAGTTTTGATTGATAAACAAAAAGTTTTGCAATGCAATTAATAAATGACATAGTTGTATGACCGATGGAAAACATACATATTCAATGGCTTCTATGTAGACATATAATCATTACCTAAGAAAGTAAACAGATTTAAAAGATCTTATTTTTTTTCAGGTTTCGAAGATGAGGTAAAAGTTATATGAAGAGAAAAACATTCAAAATCTGGAAAAATAAAACAATTTGTATAAGGATCTAAGTGAAATGAGCAGATGAACCGTTGTAGTATGTGAACTAAATGCTATAATGCTGACTACTTCATGTACGTGGAAGATAGAATAATGGTAGACATTTTTTAAAATAACAAGATGGAATTAAAGTTTCAATAAATTATTCTTAATAATGATAACAGTATCAATAAATCAGTAATTCGGGCTCAACTAGATGGTTCTGTGTGGTTCTGAGAGAAAATTTCAGTCTTCAGTAAATCGTTGTTTTTAGTAACAATATGATGTAAACATATTTGATAAGATAAGTAATCTTGAAAGATTCAATATAATTAAACCAAAACAATAAACACTCATATAATCATTACCTAATACATAAATATATAAACATAAATATTCATACCGGATGAATTCATACGTCGCTTGGTTTCCTTGTATTTTTTATAAATAAATAGTTTCTATTTGTATTTAACAAGAATTGTCTTTTGGTGCCTATCTTAAAATATCCGAGATATCCGTTTTTAAACTATAATCTAATTTAAAGGGCCCTGTTAAGAAAGCAAAAGGTTTTGTAATGCCGTGGGGTCGGGTATTTAGCAAAACTGATCTGAATGAATTTTAAAAATGTCAGTTAATTATTATTGACATTTTAACTATAATGTTCCGTCATAATAACTTTATTTAAAGAAAAATTATTCAAAAAGATATTTAGTTCTTACGAACACATTGCCAAAAAATTGGGTTTAATGAATTCGTGATTATTGCTGTAATATACAACTTAACTTGTGCAACTCCGAAATCTTAAGAAAAATTGTCTTATCTACATTAAAAGTTGGCAATTTGATACAAATTTTATAAATAGTATTTTATTTATTATGTAGATAAACGTTATCATTTGAATTTAACATTCAAAGTAGCTTATTTCAAACTGTAAAAAATTCCACTATTGAGTAGTTCTAACTTAATAAAGGAAGCTGAAAATGGAAATACTGATAAGTTCTACTTTATTTAATCAAAACATAATAACTGCACAATTGGTTTTTCAAATATTCTGCTTTTTATTCAGTATTATTGGTTATTGGGATTTATTGTATTGCATTATTTTAGTAAGCCCATATCTTATAAAAGAAAATAATGTGCTCCGTGCACAAAAAAAAGGAAACAATGACGAATAGAATTATTGCAGAAAAGTAGCAAATGTGTTGTTAAAAAATCGAGATGTTTCTTTTACCATAATGAATTCTGCACATTTCCATGTCTACTATCATCACTATTGTTTACCCTTCTCTACTAGGGAAATAGGAATGACTATAAACTTAAAAAAAGGAAAAGATTTGTTTTATTGAAAAATATTAACTAAAATGTTGTAGAAAAATTTATTAATATCTAGTCTAGGGTCAGTACTCAATACAGAGAAATTTTAATATTTATAGTTAAAATGTTTATTTGCGTTTATGATTTATGACTGATGTTAATCAAAATATCCATTGATAATCGATGCTATTACAATCGGATTTCTAACACAATATTTCAAATTATTTTTGCATTGATACAAACGCTATATTGATGACAAATATACATTTACAAGTGTAGACAATAGAAAGCAATACGTCCAAAATCCAATAGAAACACAAGATATTTATTGGAATTTGTCCTTGCCTACAGTTTCCGTTAACAATAAAAATTCTTTGCCAGCTCCGCGTGACTTTGAATTGAATTTCCTTATTTCAATAAATTGAACGCATTTCCCGAACATTCTCCAGGTAGGGTGTTACGGAGTTACTGTTTGTACTTTGTTTTAATTTCCTTCCTCCGATCGCCGAACTTTTATATTCTGACTTTGAAAGCTTTTCGGTGTACATTTGGAAGGTGGCCTGCGGAGACCCGATGTGAATAATATATTTCTTTGACATTGTCGTTTGGTATTCCTTTGCCTTTATAAAATATTTAATTGCTTTAATTTAGTGCTTTTCAAAGACATGTAATGAAGGTACGCGCTCTTTACCCTCATTTCCTATTATTTTATTCCTATATTCAAGAAAGGAAACATTCAAAGAGTAAACAAGAGGTAATAATATAATATTAGCATTAGCTCAGATTACGTAAGCATTCATGGTATTTCGTTGCACTCAAACATTTCGTGAAAACTCTCTGGCATTCTATCTGAAGACAACTATTTTATACTAATAACACGTTTTTCGCATATATCTCGGATAAAGTGGTACGTAAGTAATATCAGGCCTTGTGGAAACGGATACATACACTAACGAATTAATTAAATTTCGATATGGTAACTGCCTCATAGCATTTTTCTTTATTTCTTTAGGCTTCTCTTGCTTGACAACACCATCCATCAGAGTCATCACAGGCTTACACTCACTAATACCATATGGATATAAAATATTTTCAGTATACAATCGTTGATTTAAATATACTCTCTTTTCTTTTTCTTTTTCAAACTCAATACCTAAGGAAGTACTAATTGATCTCGGGTATTTCATATCAAACGTCTTCATCAATTCTTTTTTCACATCATTCATCCATGCATTGTCTTTCATTGCTGCTATAATATAATCTACATTTATAGCAATTAACATCATTTTTGTGATAAAAATACAAATAGGTCTTAAGGCATTGACTCAAAACCTATCGATTTTAACGCGCCAATTAGTTTTTTATGCCATTGTAAACCTGACTGGCGTAAACCATGTAATGGCTTCTTTAACAGACATACTACATTATTACATTCGTTTATCTCTGTTTTCCACAATTTAGCTGTTTTAATAATTTTCTTATTTTGGACTATTTTTTCACGTGATCCAATCTTCTTTTTAGTAACAATTTTATCCAGTACATCACTTACTTGATTTCCATGTAGACTTCTTCGTTTAATGTATCATTCAAATAAGCAGTCACTACGTCCATTTGATGGATCTCTAGTCCCAACTCTGCTGATAGTGCTGCTATCAATGTGATAGAAGAAGATTTTACAACTGGGGATATCTCTTGAAAATCCTCCCCTGGCCGTTCAGAATAACCTTTAGCAACAATACGAAATTTCTTTCCTGCAGTTTTACTTGTGAATACCATTCGGTTGCCAATCACTATTCGATCATGTGACTGTGGCACTATATTCCACTTATAAAATGTTATTTGAGCTAGATATTCATCTTCCAGCGAGTTTCTTTAATCTGCTGAATCATTCGTTCTTTCAACTTCTTGATAAAACATTGCAAACTGACATTTTAATTTCCGGTTTTTCATCTTTTGTATCGCCTTCTGTCGTTGCTCTATCATATTTCTGGTACTGATATTCCTATTGAGGTCTCCTTACCAGATTTTTATAAGGCTCGGTATCACCCTTCCTCTTTTTTACGGCTTCTATTATTTTCTCTTATGATACTATTGAATTTTTTTTCTTGTTAATCTATGATTTGTTTTAGTTTTCTAATCTTCATATATATTCTAAAACAATTTTCTCACACTAGATTCACGCTTATTTCCTCATTTATTAATTAAAATACAGATTAACAATTTGTTCGCGACTAGCGACAACGGTCGTAGCTTGCGACTGACTTCATACATAGACATACACAATACATGTGTTCGCGTTGATACTAGCTCACTAGATTGATTGTAAACCGAAACAGTTGGATTTTGATAATGGGTTCAAAACTTTGACTGCTCTTATGGCCTCTTCTCTTTTATTATCTCGTAATGGGTCTTACAAAAAAATAAATGAGAAATATTTTAGAAATAATGAAAGTAAACTAGAATATAAGATTGCAATATGAGGCTTGTACGAGGTAATAGACGGCTATTTATATAAGCTGATTCTAAAAATATGAATATTGGTCACATAATGAAAGGTTATTTTAAATATAAACCGATCTTACCGTTTGAAAAACAATTTTTTAAACGCATAACTCATGGAAATATTTAATGGAAGATAGCCGAATAAAAAATCTATAATAGAGAAGTAGTGAAAATAAAATAACAGTTTTTTCAAATAAAATTTAGTTTTTTTTTATTTCAGTTCAATTACTGCACGATTTTATTTTGGCAATGCAAACTCCGTCTTTTATGCTATCGCATTTATGATTACATAACTTGATACCCTAACGCAAGTAACTTCATGACAATAAGCTATTAAAAACTTTAGTTTGATACTTAAGTATCTAAACATAATTTGTATACAACATTCGTCATAGTCAAATTTTACTTCTCACTTTTTCACAATTTTTTTATAGTCAAAATAATACAATATATACAATATAATATTATAAACACGTTTTAATTCAAATAATAATGAACACTCATTGAGCTTCAAAGACCGTGTCAAGCTCCTTAAATAAAAGTAAGGAAAATACGATACGTAAACAATTTGCCGCCATAGTGTTTACCGGACAGTTGTTGGCATTTCTTTTCGACTGAAGGCTGCTGTTAATAATAAAAATACTTTGCTAGTTCTAAGAGTATGTCACTTTCAATAGAATTTAATTTATTTTCCGCGACGTGTTGCGATTTTGCGCTTCGCATCCATGTTCGTTTTATTATCTGGTTACTAATAATCAATTATTTATCTATTGTTTTTTTTATATTTTAGTTTTCTATTTTCGTAACACGAATGTTTTGATATAAAACATTCGCGTATATTTGTGGAAATTGACTACGCGAAATCATTTGTCGTGGGAGTTGCATTTTCATGTCGAATAATAAAATATTTTCATTCCATTTTATGAAATTTATTTTATTTTATAGTATTAATTTAGTAATTATAGTCGGGACTGATAAGCCAAATTTATGAAAAAAACTATATAGATTCCAATAATGCGCTTAAATAATATTTATTTTTAAAAATAAAAAATTTCGTTCAATATTATTGTTTAGGCTGTGCCCCCATATTCTAAAACAATTCTTTTCATAACACTTTCTAGAAAGGAAGATTAATTTTCTCATTGATTGACTTCGATATTCCTTTATGTATGTTTGCAAACTGTAATTATATTCTATCAACATTGTAATTGCAGAAAAAATTTGTTCACTGTATTTTTAATGATCTTTTTTTTATAGGAATCCTGTCTAAATTTCATAGAAATTTTTATTTAACTATTTTGAAAGTAAAGGATAAATTAATAGGTTTACCGATGAATTCAAAATAAATACTGAATAAAAATCATGTGATGAACCTATTGCAAATATGATATTGTGTGAAAAGCCACTTCGAAACCAAAATGAACTACTTACTATTTGAACCATATTATAATATTTTGTTTTTCTAGAAAACTACTTGGATTACTTCGGATAAATCACATCGTAATCTCTTTGTATGTATATATCTTCGTATGTATGTAACTATATGTACATTTCATCTATACTCACGTTTTTTGAGCATGAACTCCTAGTTCATTTGCTCTGTCCGTCTGTAAAAATAATGCCCTACACATAAAGCAGGACTAATTGGTAAATGGCATTATGTTTTTTGTTGCCATAATTTTTCAACTTAACCAATATATAAGTCAAAAGTGTGATACTCTGATTAAAGGTGAAATCAAGTTGGCATTTCAATCGATAGTTGAGATTAACAGTGTAATATACCAAATGCATCGAACTCGTATTTGCCCGATATTTGCTGCACTAAATTCTACAATTTTTACTAATGTACTGAATCTCGCCATCAGTATATCAAGTACTGAATCAAGAAAATATGTTATTATATTATTATCATCGATATCTACCAAAAGAGGGTTGAGGAAATTTTATGTTTATCCAAGTATAAAAAAAACAAACTAGTTCAACAAAGATTTTTTTAACCGTCTACGGGATCTCAATAGTCCCACAAACAACTGACGGAAATAACTTAATTTGTTAATAGCTCCATTACTTTCACAATATGTCTGCCCCATTTCTTTCAGTTTTAGTAAAAACAGATTGTACAATAACTTAAATACTGTTATTTATAATAATTTAGATTGAACGAGTTCACAATTGGACTTAGATAAATTAATTTTCGTCAAATACGGGGCAAATTGCATGCGAATAGTGAATTAAAACCAATCTTTTACCTGCGGCAAAATTATTTTGGCTCATTTTTAACCAATTACTAATTGGTTAGTAATCGGTCAAGTTGGGTCTTTCATCTCTATTTTTTTAACAGGAACGATTTGCATTGAACCTTCAGTGAATTTAAGTTACTGGCTAGTTAAGTCGTTTGCGAATGGTCTAAAAATAAACTATACAACTCTCTACTTCATTTGATCCCTCCAAATAACATTTTTTTTACAAAACTGTAGCCATAGGTAGAGAGAAAATAAGTTGGTTTTATTTTATTGCAGTTGATTTAATAGTTTTTGTGAAATGTATATTATTTCACATCTGAAAGCATAATATTACATACAAATAATTTGTATGTTACACTCATCGGACAAAAGTTGCAAAATATGATTTTTAGTACATCAACAAGGAAAAGTTTAGAATGTATACATATTAATTTTTAGAGTTACTTTACTTCTTTTTAGAGTTACTATACTTCTCGATTAGAACCAGCGAAATTTATCCGAAAATTTAATATTTAATAATACTATATGGAAAAGTGTTTCAGGTTTTTCCTTTCTTTTTTGGTAAATAAAACTTAGTATTTAATTATTTCCCTCTTGACAACACAGGTACATATTTAAGAAAAAATATTTCAATCGTTTTTATCTAATAACATAAAGCGGATAACTTTAGCCAACGGTTTCCGAAGTTTTGAGATATATATAGAGGAAATGGCCGAAAACAAGTAATTCAATAGTAATTACTTAAAAAAAGAGATATCAAAGTAACTGTGAGACATTTTATCGCTTGATGATGTGCCATCGGATTTTGTTAAGTTGTTATACCCATTTTTCTTTGGTGGAAAATTATCTCAGAGTAAGAAATCGATTGACAAACTAATGTGTATTTAAAGATATTTGAAAGCATTTTCTCTAATATTATTCTTTCCTTGGATGTTTTCTCTTCAAAAAATAACTATTACAAAAACATTCGCTTTTTAGCGACTTGTATTTTCTTAACTTTCCCTCAACTAGTTGTATATTATTTATATTCTGCGCTCAACGAATCTCATTATTTTTTTAAGAAATACACAATAAATTAAAGGACAAAACCATTTGAATGCGAGTGTTTTATTTGACTACAAAATTTTATGTTTGAATTTAGAAATTAAATTTATTTATTAAAGTGACGTAGTAGGGGAATGCTAAGAAAGAAATATCGTATATTTATATCTCCAGTAATTTTTGAAATATTATAGTAGAGTATAATCTTAACATCTCAGAGTATATTCGCAATATACGAGATATTTAGCAGTTTCGGGTACTTAATTATTGAAGTTCTTAGGGTAGATCAAGTGAGAAAATAAGTCTCAAAACGGAAACCTTAACCATTTTCACAATAAATGTTTTCAGTGAATAAGAAACATTTCAAAATACCTTCATATTTTGCCTTTATATCAATGACAACTTTTCAACAATACCTCACACATCTATTAACCATTTCCTCTTACTCCTTGAATGTGTGTATTGTTTTTCGACACGTACTTTAACCATTTCTTGAATATCACTTGGCAATTTTTTTAAAATCACTAGCTGGGTAGTGTCCTCTAAATAATATGTAAGATATTTAATCTGAATCCGTGTATTCATCATTAGGCATACTTATGTTTGTGGGAACATGAGTCATTTATTTATTTAGCTATGCTAATATCACGAAAAGAACATGTAAAACATGAATCCCTTTTTTTTTAATTTACTGGCCATTTTCCTTTCGATATTATAAATTTACTTATTTATATTTAATTTTATTTTTAACTATCAATTCTTTTATAAATATTTAAATGTCATAGAGAGGCGAACAGGAATGCAGACGGCAAAGTGTAAGCAGAATGTTAAACCAGAATTTTTTCTGACGACAAACTTAAATGACGCCGCGACGTACGTAACATCTTAAAATTATGTAAACTTGGTCAAATATAATTATATATGCTTGTACGTAATCGAGTATATATATATATATATATATATATATATATATATATATATATATATATGTTTTATGTAAGTATTGTGGAATTTTCATGTATCATATTTTAAAATCATCTTCCTTTGGTTACTTTCGGGCTGTCAGCAACCAACCAACTATGTATCTCTTGCGTCGAAGACAGCGTTTTATCATGTCGTTTGCGCATCATCGTGTAAAGAATCGCGAGTGGTAGGTATCACGACTCTAGAAGTGGTAACCGCTTGTGATGTTAAGTAACTTTATGGACCGTAAATTTGAGAGTAAAATAAAGACTTTCTCGCGCTTGTTGCAAACAGTTACCTTGACGCTTGTTTATAACTACTTTGTCACCATGCAGCCCTTCGAAGAAATAAGTAAATTAGAAACGAGTGAAGAAATTTATTTAAATTATAATTATTTAAATTAACAATAATACTATAAATAACTTATCAAATGGAGATGGATATCTGTGACAAGATATACCTATCTCATTCCAATTTCAGGTGAATGCAGAAATACACCATAGTAAAAACTAAGGGCAATTAGATATTTCCTTCTACATTTTACTTAAAGACTATAATGAGTACAACTGATATATATGATAAATTTATGGCTATCAGAGTACTATTTTAGAACATCAGTCCAGCCCTCTTCGAAAAACGAAAATCGAACTGGGAACCCTGCGGTGCACTGCACCGTCAAAAGCTGTGAGCCTGTGATCGACTCAACACTCCACAGCGAAGATAATTTTTAAATGTTTATATTAACTTACTTGTGTGTATGAAACAATGTGACGGAATGTTTCAATTAAATTTTCAGTCAATTCCAGGCGTCCAAGATATTTAAAGTTTTGCACACATGTAACACACAATAAAAAAAGAAAACAATATTATATTAAAAAATCTTTCTAGTTGGTCATAAATAATAACTTTAAATATATGTATATATATTTTATTTTAACAAAATCAAACTAACGCTAACTTTTTTTATCTTAAAGTTATTTTTTTTTGTCTGAGGCGTCCGTTCGCTTTTAACGAAAATCTTAATATTTAAAGATTGTATTTAAGTCATATTGCTACAAAGGGTATTTTTTCTGTTTTTCAAGGTAATTTTATTAAACCATATACAGAATTTAATATATTTTATTGTATAGATTTAAGTGTTTATGGTACGGTTATGCACAATATTCAAATTAAATTGGAAAATAACGTCAAACAACAACATTTCGAATAGAGGAAGGCTCTGTATTATTTTTCTGACAGTGAATTTTATTTTAATATTTCTTATCCGAATTCTATATTAATATATTTATTACGAAGTATGAATTCACCAGCGGATTTTTGGATTATTTCAATGCAAAACATACCTCAGAAAATTCCTTGTGATTATATTTTTCTTAACAATTTTCACAATATAAGTATTTAACTACTAAAAAAAATCATGTCTCCGACTGACGTTGGGGACCGGGGGTTAACCTTGTGTTATGCGTCGATAAAAAATGATAGTTGATATTATGTTGAGTAATAAAATAGGTCAGTTTATTAAAATGTCACATATTTACATGGTAACAAAGTTGTTGTGTCTGAAATCAATTTTTTTAGAAACCAATGATTTTGAGGAGGTAGTTACTGTTAACCAATTATATTTTGCGTGAATTTATTTAAGCCATCATATTTTCACTATTATATTACAATTAAAAACAATTTTTCACACCACCCTACTATATACCTAGGAAACGTCAATCGTGAATCAAATCTGACTCGTGGAACGACGACCTTATCCCGACAATGCAGTAGGGGAATCCTTGACTACTGTAAAAAGCTTCATATTGTCCGCGTGTAACAAACAACGGCTAGATCTAACCGGACAACTATTATCGTTTACCAGAACAGTAAACAACAAAGACACCAGATTGGAAGCCAGGTTCTTTCACGATCGTAAAAAAATTGATTCAGATAAAAAGTTAAGTATGTGTTGCATAGTTGTTGTAAATAAATATTATCAATAACATAGACCTGTGGGTATTAATATAATACTTTTAAGATGCACTGGGAGTGAAACGGAGCCAGATTTAGTTTAGTAACGGATGGATCCTGCACACACAGATATTTTGTTGCTTTTCTACGAGATACAATTACATACTGGCTTTAAGAATTTAGTTATCGTCTTTGAATATGGATTAAAGACTTTAAATTTTAGTTTAAATTAAAAAATACATAAAAAGAAAAGAATAAATATTCCTAAAACAATTATATTTCTCTATCCCCTCTTTGCGTTTTTATTTAATATAACTCTTGTATAAATTTTATTACAGAGGTTGTTTAGTTTGTCGATTTGAACTCCATTTTCCCTCTTTTTATGGCGGAAAAAGTTGTAAAAAAATTGTTTTTTCATTGGAGCAAAGAGTAGCGCTAATCACTAATATTATACTAAATAAACAAACGAAACATTATAACATTACAAAACCAAAAGAAGAAAGTGACCTAATACATAGACTATAAAAATAGACATAGAGATTTAAAGAAAACACTTGTATAAAAGAAAAAGTTGCAATGAAGAGAAAGCAACTAAATTGTTTCTTCTTAGCGCGTTAATAAGATGTCTATTTAATACGATGTCATTGGTCTTATCATGCGCTTCACTACAAAAAAATTTCACCCTAAAACGAACAAAAACGGCAAAAAGATGATCGGAGTATTTTGTCGAGTCTTAAGGGCTAAAAGATGATGTTTAAGGAATATAAAAGGTAAAGGCTCTTTACTGAAAATAAAACCTTTTTGATTCAATAATAATAAGTATGTTATACGAATTTGTTCCAACGGTGGGAGTAGTTTATAAAGTATAAAGTCTGATTTACGTAAAAATCATATTTTTCCATTAGTCAAAAATGTAAATTGAAATGCATCAAAATTCAACAGCAAACTGGTTTCTATATTATCATTTGACATCATACTTTTAAAAATGTATAACAATTGTTTGCAGTAAAATGTCACAAAATATTATATTTAGCAATGTATTACATCTTTTTTGGAATTGTTATCCCCGAACGAATCAAAAAATATCCAAAGGAAATATAATTGGCTATTTATAAGTAATTCCCTACAAGTCTATAAAAGTACCACCATTTCAACAGGGTACAGCGATCTCAAGACCACAGGGTCTTATTGGAGATGCCATCGATAGTAATTTATATGAGCATCATGACACTATTATATGAGCAACAGTGAAATTAGCTAACAATTTATAAGAGCAACAGTGAAATTAGCGGTGGTTGAAAAAATAATCATCTGTTTCATTCTATATGCACAGGCGTGAATAAGAAAAAAGCTGTGGTGACATAAGAATAATTTAAATAGCACAATAGTTGTATTTCGTTCAGAGAAGTGATAAAATTAGGACATTCTTTCTCCACCGTAAAAATTGGCTTGTCTTCTCCATTAGATTTTATTCATAGCTATGGGATATAAACATAAAATCATTTTGAAATTCTTTCTGACTACTTTAATTTAACTCTCCATCGCTTCCAATCGCATCCGGACCCTATTTGAAGAGATGTGAATTTTTATGTAATAACGTTAAAAGGGTTTATTTACCACTTTTTCTACCTTATTGCAAATCGCTTTGATGTTTTTACCTGGCACGCTGGAATTAAGCCGAAAATTAATTGTTCTTAAAATACTTAAAATACTATAAAGTAAATTAAAATTTCTTTTATGTAAATAGCACTTAAAATTTATTTTCTCCTAGGAAAGAAAGTAACGTACATTTTTTTAATTTTAAAATGATCAAGATAAAATGAAAATTGTACTTCTCTGATATGCAATTTGTTCCCTGATATGTTACTTTGACGGGAGAAATTTGAATTGTTAAATATTGAAATTACTCTAATGAATAAACAAAAACTATAACGGAAATTTTATGACGTTTTGTTGATATTATTACTTTATATTAGAGTTACATCACAGAGTTACGTTACATTTCATAAAATGAGATGGGCAGATCAAAATTTTGCGAGAAATTCCTGAAATATATTCGCTGTTATCTCAAACACGCATATTTGACCTTTGATTCGCCCCCGCTTAAACTTTATTGCCTAATGCTTTCAGGGAACTGATTTTCGACTATTAGTTTCGATGAATTTGACGTAGTAATAAGAAACAAATAATGGTGCATAAAATAAAAAGTGCGTACACATAAAAATTGCCATTGCTTATGTAATTGAATGTAACAAAATTCGTAATTTGTTTAGTTCTCTCCAGTTTTATGTAATTGATGATTTATAACTTTAAGTATTATGGATGACGTTAAAAAAAATTAATATTATTATAAGTTCTTTATTCACAAAAAAATTTAATTTATTATTTTCCATAATGATTAGGAATTGCGATATTTCTTCGAGGTTACGTGTCTATCTAAGGGCCATAAGATTTATATCAAGTTAGTAATTAAATTTAAACTATAGGCTAAACATAATCAATTATATATTCTATTCTGGTGACACACTCAAAGTGTTTTGAAATGAGATCGTTTCCCGAAACATGTCACCTATAGGTATTAGTGTTAATATCACACTGTGTTATATCAGACATAGTTAACTTATAAGAGTTTTAAAATTTATTTTAAAAGAAAGAAGTTCAACAATATGAACCAACATAATTATTTTTTACATTATTTTTATTAAATACATAATACATTTTTATTTTTTCATTTAATTAATAAATAGTGTTTTTAAAAAAATGTTTTTTTTGAAGTGATTTCTTATAATATCCCTGATAAAATATTTGAGTACACGCTAATGATTATGCCAACCGGATTTGGGGTTTTTCTCATTACACCGCGACTGCAATGCGTTGAATCGGTCAGTATTCTATATAAATTAGACTGAGACACATCAAATTTATGATATTAATTTCAATAAAATTGTTTGACGTCGTAGATGCTGTAAGAAGTTTACTGCTCATAAAACTATGATTTATAAAATTATATTCATCTGAATTTTGTCGTTAATATAATTTGTATAATTCAGTAGATCTGAAGGTTGAGCTTACTAAAATTTTGATTCAAATGACGCGGATGACAAGCGCCATTCAAATATCTTAACTTCGTAGAGTTTTTATTACCTGCATTGTTAAAGAAAAATAAAAACGAGACAGAGTGTAAAATCTTCTTTTCAATTTGAACTTTGATTAGTGCAAAAAATAAAAATGCAAAAAATTCAAATGAAACACGGCCCCATCTATTAAACAGAAACTAAATTTTTTTTCAATAAAATTTAAGAATAATTTCATAGTGTGAAAAATACGGCATCGGCATGTAACATAAACTTTACAAGTGTTTAATTTTATTTTACAACTTTGTGTATCTAGGTTAGGTGACGTACCTCCGTGCGTCAGACAAGAAAAAATGAACGTTGGCTTATTAGTGAAATTTCCTCTTTCTTAGTACTTTCCTTTTACTTGAAAGTTATCGACACCATGTGGTACAGAGATTTCTTTGGCCTTGAATTTTTATTTTCATTAAAAAGAGGGGATGGGGTAAGATAATTACAAATAGATTTCAGTTATTCTCTATAAAAATAGAGATAATATTCTCGATCATCTGTGATTGTTTGCCTAGAGGTTGTCTGTGAATATTTCAAAATAATGCTAGTAATCTGTTTATCAACATTTTACTATATGTGAAATTACCAAACCGCATTCTCATTTTAGAAACGAAAAATCATACATCATTAGTGTGTTGTAGTAAATAAATTTGTACCTTAAATAAAAAGTTCAATTTTTGATATTTTGTATATCTTGACGGCAAAGTGATATATTGAAAATAGCAAAATCATAATTATTCAAGTAATGGGGTTATTTATTAATGTAATGGACATTTTAATGAAATAAAATCTCACAAATAAGCGAAATCTGATTTCATATGATTTTCTTTCTTTTCTGTTAGTTTTTGACATTCATTTTACTCATTATCGTGGTTATTCTTTTATTATGAGGATGACTGCGCGTTCCTATTTTACTTAGGAAAAACAGAGTTTTTTCTTTATCTCATAATTACGTTTAATTTATTAATTAAACGTATTAATTTATTACGTTATCAACCAGGAACTATGCCAGCTGTACTATACGGCCCAATCTTGTAATATAAAAAAAAATGAGCAAATAATTAACAAACAATTTTAATGGTCTACAAGATTTTCAAGCATAATTTTGAGATAACTATAGTTTGAGCTAAACCTATAAATGTACCAGTCACACTCGACTCTCTTCAATTTAGTAATTATCGTTTATTTGCCATGAATTCCAAGAAAATATTTTGTACCTTATATTTATCATAAACGATGACTATAAGGTTAACTATAACTTAATGGGATTTGAATAAGCTCTTTTTGTGGAAAACCCTACAAAATAAATGAAATTTTCCTCTTTTTTACATTTATTGCACAAAACGTTTTACAAGATGTAGTATTTTAACCTAAAGATCGTAGAGAATAATCTGTAATATATATAAGGTAGGAAAATTTGCCTTTGGAAAAGACTTCCTCTCTCCAATTTCTAAACCAAGAAATAAATTTACTACAAATTTATTTTTACGTAATACTTACAGCATGAATCAAACTTTAATTCCTTCTATTATCAGAATTCTCTTTAATATTTTCTTGCCATTAATGCTACCAATTTTAAGAACCAACTTGGTAGCAAATATTGCTATAAGTACGTGAAACCAGAACACAGTGGCAAATATTGCTATAAGTACGTGAAACCAGAACACATCGCCTAGTTTTAGCTCGTTTCGCGCTTTTTCTTCGTACTCTGCTTATAGTCCTTTTTTAAATTCCTTATCGGTATACAAGAATTTAGAAACGTTTAATTTTTTAAAATATTTATTTCTGTCGTATGTTTTGACAATTTGGAACAATATCTTTTAGTGTAGATAATAGTTAGCTAGGGTTGCTTCATTTGCAACAAATTAGTCATTATTATATATTTACTTGCGCAAATCAAATGAAGTAAGAAAAATAAGTACGTCTTAAATAAGCCATCATAATTTACATTCTTTCTATTATAAATATATTATTTTTTGAAATTACTGTGCACTAACATGTATATAATAATAAATTCTTCAAATAATTTCACCGACCTTTAATAAAACTTGACTGAAGATAATTAATAGTGAATATTCTTACTACTTAATGAGGTTTACTAACCTTATTAAGGAAAAGTAAAGTTTGAGCTAAAGAAAACATTAATATGTAATACGTATATAACGATGCGCTAAATGATACGTATTAGGAAAAGCAATTAGAGTTAATTATTTAAAAAGGAACCCCTGCTGAACAAAATTATGTTAGTTGAACCTTGAATTTATTTAGGCCTGCATTTTATTGCAACTATAGTTTCATGAGGTTGATTATCACATTTACTAAAATAAATTTTCATTTATTAAAGTCCTCTTTGACGAGTGATCTTAAAAATTTAATAATTTTTTTCCCGAAATCAATTGTATAAAATATTGCTAAACATTGTCGAATCCGCATCATTTAAGATTATACTAAAATAATTGGGAAACACACTCGGAACGGGGGAGAACACTATATAAACCATGGGGTCCGTATAGCAATAAGAACTAAGGAAGATGTCTTCGGCAGATTCTTATAGTTTAGATCTGCCACCGCCACCGTGTCACCAGTGATACCATCCGATTTCGCTTTCAGAATCAACCAACTATCGAGCATCAAATTCAACGATCTTGTCTAACATCGATTTGACACTAATGTTGCATAAGCGGGAAGAACTTAATTTTTAATTAAGTTCTTATGAAAAAAATAGGTCACCTCTGTCTTAATAAAATTCTGATTCAAGTTATTATGTAAAATGTTGTTTGAGAAATTTAAATGTAAATAAGTTAAGAAATTTTATAAAATTTATTTTATAAAATTGAATATAGCCTCAATGTAATCCAATTAAACCTAATTGCACTTGTTTGAGAACTTTTGAAACGCTGTTTTGCTACGCCACTCCATTTCCAGCATAAAACTTTTTATTTTTAGGAAAACGTATAAACGTAACATAATCACATTTTCCTTTTTTAATTTTCATGACATACAATAAAGTAAAAGTATTGAACGGAACACGAAGTAAATAATATTGTAATTATTGGAAATACTTTTAAATAACATCAAATACGCAATTCGTTTTTTAAAAAAATATTGTAGAAATAATTTCTCATCTAGCTGTATTGACACCGATTAAACAGTACCTAGAAATAGATTGCGTTCAAATGAATCATTTTATTTACTCTCATGCACGTCTTTTAAATTACTGATAAAATTATCAAAATTTTGTAAGACATAAAAAGCTAATATTAAAACTGGTACTAATTGTAAATCACGATAACTTAAGTAGAATGGAATCTATGTATTTAACGGCGGCCGTAGTTGGGAAAATATTGTAAAAGTTCGAAAGCTCGGCTTGAAATTATGGTGAATTTTGGTCATTTCTTCCTTTATTCAGGCTAAAGATATATAAACAAACGAGCTGTCAAAATTGCAAAGGTGAAGAAAAGCTGCTCTATGTACCCAGGAAAAAAACGCGCTTTGTGGCCATCTAAGGGGTAACCTTATATTAAAGTAAATATTCCAATATTAGAAATAATATTTGCCGAATAATTCTAACTTCACTAAAACAGACGCTTATTATTTAAAAGTAACCTACAAGTTAGGAAAATATTGTGATAATTTCCCAAATTTTAGATTGTGCTTGGTAAAGAAAATCGTTTTGAAAAAAGGTTTGCGGTTGTAAAAGGTGTCTCAGCGCGGAATTCAAACTTTAAATAAAAATTTTAAAAAAACAATCATTTTACTTATATTTTAATTACCGTAAATTAAAGTACATATATACGGATTTCATATATAAAATATTACATCATCACTATGGCTCCCATTACCGCGAACGAACTCCTCAAAGCGTAAGCGCGAATTTGCAAAGACGCGCCGAAGAACGTCGACTGAGATGGCTCTCACTTCTTTCGTTATATTAACCTTCAGCTGCTCCAAATTCATAAGAGGAGTATAAAAAACTTGCTTTAAGATAACCCATAGTAAAAAGTTAACCGTCGTTAAGTCGGGCGATACAGGTGTTCAAATTATATCTCCAAATTGGCTTGTAACTTTTTCCGGAAATAGCTCGAGTGTGCAGTGGCCCCGTCTTGCTGAAACCACACATTTGACTCATCAACATCCTCCTCTTGTAGCGACGATACAAAAAATTGTTAATAATTTCGATATACCGCTCGCTCATCACTGTAACCGTTGCACTGCGGTCATTCTGAAAAAAAAATGGCCCGATGATTTTTAAACGATATTGCGCACAATAGAGTAACTTTAGGGGACTGATGATTTTTTTTTGGATTGCTGGATGGAAACTTAAAACAATTTAAGTGTTCTTCAAGATAAATGTGTGATTCATCGCTAAAATAAACCTTGTCCTCATTATTCTTTGTAAAAATCTTTGACATTTTCTGACAGTAATTTTTTGCTTGTTATAGTCTTTAGGGTTTATTTTTTGAACGATTTGCATTTTATAGGGATGTAATTTTAAGTTTTAAGCCAAAATTCTTTGAAGACTTGAACGATGGATACTAAAAACGGCAGCATGTTTTCTAATTGATCTTCATGAATGTTTTTGGATCACAGCGGCAGAGCGGTTATTGTTTTCAATTGATTACACAGGTCTATCTCGAGGTCCACTTGAATGATTTAGAATACATTCTGATGCTCTGAACTTTGCTACCTATGACTTAATTAACTGAACATTGAACTCATCGTTGAAATGCCGGATTTCAAAACAGTTACAAAAATTGCATCGTGCCTCAATTACGCAAAAACCGTTGCGGAAATACGCTTCCAGAACATAAGCGCGGTGTGAGTCAAATCACTGTAATATAGAGACAAAAAATCCGCGCTAATGAGTTATCGAACGCTACCCCTCCCCTTCCGTTAGCCCCGTTGCTTGCCAAGATATGTGAGTTTAAAATTTGATTTTGGGGCTGAGACACTTTATTTGTTTGCTCTAACATAGGAAGAATATGCATAAAAACGTGAAATCAAACTTCTGTGAATATTAATGGCATAAGCCATTCTTTTATTTTAATTTTATAAACTTAGTGTCAAATGTAGAGCTAACTTGTATGAAACAGTTACAAGGAAAATGTTTTTCGAAGAAAGGACATATTGAAATGAACTAATGAATCACGGAGCACTGGCCTCATTTAAACGTAAGGATAAAATGCATTATTAATAATCACATTCATCTAAGGTTAAATGCGTTATTCAATGTTTATATATATATATATTTATATATATATATATATATATATATATATATACATATATATATATATATATTAACTTAATTATTTACCCTTGAAACTAAAGGGAAGATAGGTCTATTTTCTAGTTGATAGAATTTCTTTCAGTTATCATTTTGCTTTAGGAAAGAATGAAATTGAACATGTCAATTTCCCAAAAGTTTTCAGTATAATAAACCTTAAAAATGTAACTAGGGTGTTCAAAGAATATAAAAATATTTTACTTTTACACATAAAACACATGATGGGATAGAGAATTCATGAAAAACAGTACGTTTTGTTTTATGTTCGATATTTGAAACGAAAATAATAGATATAACTGAAAATCATGAAAGTTCAGTTTCAATATGAAAATCTATACTTCATTATAAAAACAAAAGCCTGAAATAAAGTCTGTCTTGGTTAATTAGTAGGCTTATCTTTTATTGTTCGTGGCAGGAAACTGAAGTTATTTTCGTTTATTTGTATGTAATATATTACGACTTAGGCATCTATATGTTAAAGGAAATAGAGAAAAATGCGACGAAGTGGAGAGTCATTTTATTAAAATATTACTCACTCAGATATTGAGCATACCTCCAAAGGCGTGTATCTATTTCCTCCTTGTATTTCTTATTAGTACCCTAATAATTTTCTGCTGAATGTTTTAGGAAACAGTTACAAGGATCGGGATTAAGTGGATTTAGGACAAAATTGATCGAAAGCCCAAATTTATTATATGAGATTTCCCCGTAATGACAAGGAAAGATATTAGGAAATTTTAAAGTTTCATTTTTTACCAGACGCAATTTTAAATCATTTTTCCAACAGAATATTATAAAGATGTTAACGTTAGACAGTTAGAGTTTTCTGTTTATTGTCTTACGTTTACAGTTAAGAAACAAACCTAATGAAATAGGTGGATTTCAATTTTATAGAGTATCTGTTTCTATTACTAGAAACTATTTTTTTAAATACTCCCAACTTCCCTGTAGAAAGATTTTTTCACAATTCATTTTAAAACAGAAATTTTGATAAATTTAGGAAGAATATAAAATATTTATAAAGCCGATATTCAAAAAAATTCGAAAATTAGATGGTGTGAAGAGGTGCAACTAATAAATGATATCATAGACAGACAGAGAAAGTGAGCAGATCTAAAAGATCATTTTAATATTGAGATGTCAAAGACGATATAAAGGTTACATGAGGAGAAAAACCTTCATAATTTTTAAAATAAGACCACTCGGATAAGGGCCTAAGGAAACGAGTGGAGGAACGGTTTTGGTCTGTGGAATAAATTCCATAATGTTGGCTACTTCGTGTATGTAGAATATTTAATAATGATAAACATATTACAATAATAAGATGATATTTAAAATTTCATAAATTAATTCTAATGAGGAGAGCAGTTATTAATAAATCTGTAATTCGCGCTCAACCTGATGGTTCTGAGAGACAATCAAAGATAAATTTGCGGTTTTTATTAAATCGTTATTTTTAGGAACAATTTTATGTAAAGACATTTGTATCTTGAAAAATTCAACAGAAATAAACTATTACAATAAACATGAATTTAGTATTCATACCAAATTAATTGCTTCGTCGCTTGGTCTTCTTCAAGTGTTTTCATAAATAAATACTATTTAATTGTATTTAACCAGAATTGTATTTTAATATACATGCTTAAGTATTTGGGATTTTGGTTTTTAAATTCTAATTTAAACCATAGCGCCCTGCTAAGATAATAAACGGTTTTTTTTAATGCAGTTAGTTTGGGCATTTAGTAAAACGGATTCAAATTAATTTGAGATAATATCAATTTGTTAAATATGTAATTTTATTGTAATGCCCTCTTATAAAAACTTTATTTTAATAAGAAATTGGCTTGATTTAAAAAGACATTTTAGTGCCGTGAACAGATTGACAAAAATTTGGGTTTAGGAAAGTTCGTACTTATTATTGCTGCTATAAAATACTTTACTTGTGGAACTCCAAAAATACAAAAAAATATTGTCCTATCTGCATCAAGAGTCGCCATTTGATAGTAATTTTTAAATCCATAAAATAAATATTTTTATTATTAGGTAGATCAATGCTGTCATTAATATTTATCAATCAAAATAATAGTTCCATAGAAAGATATAGACTAAAATGGTCTAGCAGAAGCTATTAACAACTAGTGTGTCCTTCATTTTACAGTTTTGCAAAAATGTCCAACTTTTTAAACTATTCCATTGACAGAATCAGTACTTATTACAGAGAGATTTTAGTACCGAAAGTTAAATTTTTTATTTATATTTATCATTCATGACTAATGCTAATCAAAATGTCCATTGATGATCGACGCCATCAATCGGATTTCTTACACAATATTTCAAATTACTTTTGCGTTATGCACAAACTCTTATATTGATGACGAATATACATTTACAAGTGTAGACATTAGAAAGCAATACGTTCAAAATACAAACGAAATGCGAGATATTTATTGGAATTTGTCTTTGCCGACAGTTTCCGTTAACAATAAAAATTATTTGCTACCTCTGCGTGACTTTAAATTGAATTTCCGTATAAATTGGACGTATTTCCTGGAAATTCTACAGGTATGGAGTTAATGTTTGTACTTCGATTTTAATTTCTCTCCTCCGATCGCCGATCTATTCCATTTCGACATTGAAAGCTTTTACATGTACACTTGAAAGGTGGCTTGCGGAGATCCGATGTGATAAATATATTTCCTTTACATTGTCGTTCGGCGTCTCTCTGCCTTTATAAGATGTTTAATTGATTTAGTTTAGTGTTTTTTAAACATATGTAATAAAGGCACAGCTACTTACCCCCATTTCCTATTATTTCATTTATTTTTTAAAAATAAAGACAAGAAACAATCATGGAATAAACAAGAGGTGTTGATATAATAGTAGCATCAGGTCAGCACATAATTATTTAACAGTGGAGGAACATTTTTTAAATATTTTATAGTGTTTCTCAGCCTAATTATGTTGGTAAAGTATTTATATAGTAAATATACTTGTATTTCGCCTCAACTCTTCATAGTTTAATCATAATGAAATGGCATAGAAAAATGTTATTGCTGTAATTTCTACGCAAAATCAACAAAATTAATCAAGATACGCTCAGGTTAGTGTATAATTGTGTATTGTCGGGTAGGTATAAACTCAATTTGGATGGTCATCTTCCTCATTCCTGTCAATAAAATATTAATGCTTAAATGTAAACCTATATTGCGAACATAATGTCACATATATTTGCAATATTAGTCGATTTTAATATTAATGGGGTTATATCATTTGTAAGTAAGCTTACAGTATTAATTATTGAAAACAAAGTGGAAAACGCAAGCGACAATACTGCTAAGGAAATATTGTCATCAAACGGTCTCAAGAAATACTGATATATTTTTAGAGCGTCTGTACAATCTATTCAATTTTGGAGTGATGAAGACCGACTACGTAAAAATGTTATTATCAATAAGATTATGTATTTTCTTTTGCAACCTCGACATTATAATCTTAAATACTTTAGTAAAAATTAAGTTCTCGCTATCAAATAATTTTGAGATATATTCGCACTAATTCCATATAATAAACATATTGTCAATAAAAATATTCAGTGACGGTAATTACAAATAAAATAATCTAAGATCAGATAAACGGAAATTATTTTAGTAGTAAAATAACCATTTGCAATGAAGAGATTGATCGTATACCTAGATAATTGGTATATAATAATAGGTTAACATTTTGATTTCTCTTACAGCCCATTTCTTTCGTAAACTTAGCGTCTTGTAAAGAAATAAATGAGGAAATATTGATAGAAATAATTGATTATTGAATATATTTGGCGTTAATTTTGTAGAAATTTATTATTAAAAATTAAATGAAATTACGTGATGTAGTATTACTTCTACTTTCTTCAAGTTCTTTACCATGACCTAGGTTTCGTTGTATTACATCTTCGGGTGGGCTATTAGCAAAGATTGTCTTCGCTAATAAACCACCCGAAGATGTTGTAATATAACGATACCTAGGTCGTGGTAAAGAACTTAAAGAAAGTAGAAATAATACTACATCACGTAGTTTCATTTAATTTTGAGAAATAATTGAAATAAAACTGAATATAAGTTTGCTGTTAGTTTTGTTCGAGGTAATAGACGCCAACTTATTTATGATTATATAGTAGATTTTAAAATGTTTCACTTAAAGGAAAATTTATTTTAAATGAAAATTGCTAAAATTCCCTTTGAGGAAGATAATAATTTAACGCTGGCATCGAAATATTTCATGGAAAATAGCCGAACGAAAAACGCTACCTCTATTAGAGAGCGCAGTGAAAATAATTTTTTAAATGGCGCATTTAAAATCAAAATCTGAAGTCAAAGTTATCGCCTTTATGTAACTTGATATCTTGTTGCCGCTGTAAAGTAACGCAAGTTCATTCATAACGGTGAATTAGGTACCAAAAAGGCTAGTTTGAAACTTAAATGTTTAAGCATACATTTTTACACGGCAAAATATTGGTCATAAAAAAAAATGTAAAGTAATTACACTTTTATTCTATTTTTTATGGTTGTAATAACAGGATACGTAAAATATAATATTATAAAAGTATTTAAGTTCAAACAATTGAACACTCAATGAGCTTCAAACAGGAAGCCTCGCTTCTGAAATAAAAGCAAAGAAAATACAATATATACACAATTAGTCTTCATCGTATTTATCGGAGAGTTGTTGGAATTTCTTTTCGACTGACAGCTAATGTTAACAATAATAATTCTTTCCTATTTCTAAGAGTATGTCACTTTGAATAGAATTTCATTTATTTTCCGCGACACGTTGCGATTTTACGCTTTTTGTTCATTTTATTGTCTCGCTGGTAATAACTAATGACATTTTCGTTGTTATTGTTCTGTGTTAGCTCTAATTTTCCATTTCCGTAACTCGATTGTTGCAATGTAAAATATTTGTGTATATTTGTGAAATTTGTTTACGCAAAATCATTTGCAATGCAAGTAACATTTTTATGTCTAATAATAAAATATTTTTATTCCGTTTTAGGAAATTTATTTTATTTTATAGTATTTAGTGATTATTGTCAATATTGAAAAACTAAAATTTATGAAAACGAAAATCAAATGTAACGTATAAATAATACCACCACATACTACATTTCTTTACCCCCACTTTAAAGGTTTTTTTGCTATTCTAAAAATGAAATAAGATTAACCCTTAACTCCTCATCTACTGATAATGGTGTTATATCAGATTTGATTGTGTCACCTTTAGTTTTTTGTTATGAGTTTTGTTACCTATTTTATAATAAAGAGGTTTATAATATATATCCCTTTAAGTTTTCTTTCATTACTTTTACTATATATAATGAGTCTTTAATTATTGGTTTAATTGAAAAATAATGTTATTAAAAAAGTGATATTGTTTTTGTTGTGATTACTTATTATATGTTTCGAAGAAAGTTTTAGTACACACCTAAG
Source organism: Druceiella hillmani (assembly GCA_039881145.1). NCBI lineage: Eukaryota > Metazoa > Arthropoda > Insecta > Lepidoptera > Hepialidae > Druceiella > Druceiella hillmani. The sequence goes on from JAYKKI010000132.1 coordinate 2,214,801, forward strand.
TTTATGCAAAAGTTCTTTGATATTTTGCTCACTGCAATGCGACTGCGGCGCTTTGAGTTGCTCAATATTCGCTTTAAACTAGACAGGGATACATCAAACTTATGATAATAAATTCTATAAAATATATTCTATGTTATAAATGGCTATAACACTTTACTCTTCAAACTACTATCTTCCATAAAATTACATTCCAATGAATTTTAAAGTCAAAACAATATGCAAAATCCAGTAAATTTTAACACTGAATTTATTAAGATTTTAATTTAAATAAAACCAATAGCAAGCGCCTTTTATGCACGTGAACTTCGTAACATTTTTATTACCTGTATTGGTAAAGAAAAATAAATAAAAAAATGTGAAATCCTCTTTTCAAATGGTTGAATCAATTAAATTAGTTGAATAGTATTTATTATTAAAAACAAATGTTTCTACGAATGTTTCTACGTTCGAATAAAATTTATATAATATTGCATAATTTAATAGTGTAGATAATAAGGTGTCAGCATTTTGTAGAGACTTCATAAGGGCTTATTTTGTTTTACGAAGTTATGTATCCAGGTTAGGTGACGTACATATTTACGTCAGGCGAGAAGAAATAATTTTGAGAAGAAAAATTTATTAGTGTTATTTCCTTTATAAAACTTACTAAAAATACAACTATATCTATTTTTTCTCAATGAATTATTTATCAAAGTGATATGAGGTTGCATGGTAGTTTTGTAAAGGTCACGGCTTTTAAATTCAGTTTGAACCGTTTTTATTTTCCCCAACAAGTAATTGACAAATATTTTTTTAATTGTTACGGCATTTTGAAATTTTTTTACCGATTTATCTCTTGCGTATTTTTGATGTAAGAAGAATTCTGAGCAATTTTCTTATCAATTTTGTACATCGACTACTTTGACACAGGTTCAATTTTAAGTACTTGCCAAGCTTAATTTCGATTGGATAAGGAACGTGGCTTGGATTGGGCAAGAACCTTCGCAAAGTTCGTTGTGTTCCATATATATGTCTACTTATTTTGTCTTGAATTCGGTATTATAGATTTGGGCCTCATCTCTACTCGTTCATTTGGAAGTCAGTAAAAATTATTACGAGCTATGGGTTATGAATATAAGTGAGAGTCACGAGTGGAGGACACGATTAGATGTATGGCATCCGTATTATGCGATATTTGTTATCGCAATTAAATTTAGTATTCTTCTTTAATATTACAAAGGGGGTAGTAATTAATAAAATAATAATTTGAATTTATTTTAAGTATAAATAACAATATTCAACCCAATTCAAAATAACCCTTAAGTATTCCGTTCTGTGAAAAAACGAAATGTAAACTTAAGTATACATTTTTCCAAAAAAGTTGAAGTGAAATAAGTTTTAGTTTGTTACATAATGGAATTGTAAGAATGTTTGAATTAAGTAAAATTAAAGGTATGTGTTTAATTACAACGGCGGTGTAAAGCGCAGAACCCTACTGGAAACAAATAGAATTAAAGATTATTTTGACCAACGTTAGATATTTTTTTCATACATGGAAAACCTTGGAATTTAAATATTGATAATCCGATATGTGACCAATTACTTCGTTTTACTTATGAAGGAACGTAGGTACAATTAGGAACTAGTTACTTGATTATTTATATACACTTTATAGAAGCACCTTATCCCGTTTGGAAATTAAAATCATTTTGCAAGGGTTTGTCAAAAAAGGAACAAAAAGCGAGATCGTTTAATAAGTTAACAATCAAAGGAAAAATTACAACTTAGTTTTTTTTATAACACAAAATCATTTAGAAATCACCGTCAACATTTTCTGGCCAACTTTAATATTTAGTATATACATTTTTTTTAACACGAAAATATTTAACTTATATTGTTCAGATGTCCACGATTTTGAGACAGGTTTAATTAATTTCAAAAAGTAAATAAGAATTTCGTTCATTTAATTGTCTATGTGTTATGTGATAAAACTACATTATTTCTTAATGGTATAAAATTACAAAATATACAAAATCCCTTTTTTAAATATTTAATATATTTGGCGTTAATTTTGTAGAAATTCATTATTCACAATTAAATGAAACTACGTGATGTAGTATTATTTCTACTTTTTTAAATTTCTTTACCACGACCAAGTTTTCGTTGTATTACAACATCTTCAGGTGGGATATTTAGATCTTTGCTAATATCCCACCTTAAGATGTTGTAATACAACGAAACCTAAGTCGTGGTAAAGAAATTTAAAAAAGTAGAAATAATACTATATCACGTAGTTTCATTTAATTGTGAGTAAACATTTTACTAAATATGAAATTACCAAACCATATACTTATTTTTAAAAAATACAAAATCGTACATCAATTGGCCACGTCAATTAGCTTAGGTCAGGCTAGGTCAGGCTAGATCAATTTATACTTTGATTACGATGTTCACTTTCTGGTTTTATTTTTTATATAGTGACGTAAAAAAGAAAATTGTTCAAACACATTTCATACACTAAACTTATGATCATATATTAAAAATAGTAAAACCATAGTTGTTATTATTTAATGTAATGCAACATAGTTGTTATTATTAAATATGCTTTCATCTGATTTCCTTTCCTTTTAATTGTTTTTTTGAGATACATTTTACATGTTTTAGGTTGGTTATTCTTTTGAAGATTAACCTTCTCTTTTATTGTGATACTAATTGCCCATTCCGGTTTTGCTTAGGAAAAAACGGAACTTGTTTGTGTACAACATATTTATGATCAAAATATTACTTTCATCGGTTACGTTATTAATCAGCAAATGTATGGCCGGTTATACTGTACAGCTTAATGTGGAAATAAAGAAGACTTTTACCAAATAATTTACAATAATTAGCCACTCTTTTGGAAATTTTGATATTATCTGCAATATATTCATGCATCATTTTATACATCTCCGTTGTCTGAGTTTAACCTAAAAATGCACCAGTCACACTCGACTCCTGGCAGTTGAAATCATTATCTCTATATTTATCGGTAAATTATAAGAAATATTACATGTTGATGACATTCCGATAAACTCTTTTTGTATTAAACCATACGAAGCATTAATAAAAGTTTCTCCTTTTCAAAATGATTGCTTAAAATATTTGACAACTGATAGTAATTTAATCTAAAAAAACATAGCGAATGATCTATAAGATATGCAATAAAGGATAAATAAAAATTTGGATAAAAACCCTCCTCCTAATTTTAAACCATATATTAAATTTACTATAAATTTATTTATACACTTACAGCGTGAATTTTACGTTGAATTGGTTTATTTTTAAAATTCTTTTCAGTCATATTTTTGCCATTTATGCTACAAATTTTCGGAAGCTAACTTAACACTGCAATATTGGAATCCAAACGCCACACGTAAATCCAAAAACCACAAGTCCCCTAGATTTAGCTCGTCTCATACTTCCATTTAATACCTTGCTTATATTCCTTTTCGAAATTCCTTATCGACATGAAACAATTTAGTTTTTAATTTTTTTTTGAGTATTAATTTCAGTGGTATGCTTTCATATTTGGTAACAATATTTTAACCTAGCTGATAGTTAGGTAAGCTGTAGTTGCGATAAATCAATATTTATTTTATTAATGTGCGAATATTCAATAAAATAAATAAATTATTATGTCACTAATACAGTTTACTTATTAAGATATCGTAATTTTTAAACCGTCCATTACAAGTATCAATGTTTTTATTACACTGCATTAACAAGTATATAATTAAATATTAATCAATTCTTTCCATAGTTTAACAGCCCGATAATAAAATAGGGTTGAAAATAAATTCATGGTAATTATTTTTATGTAACTACATAACATGATAACTTCATGTAGTAAAAATTAATTTTAGAGGAACTATGTACACAGAAATGCGCTAAATGATACAAGTTAGAAGTAGTTTTTATTTTACAGAAATTAAATTTTTCGTTTAAAAACATTTGCTCTAATGACTGTTAATTGTTTACAAAGAATCATTAATTAATAAAACGATGTCAATTCAATGAACTTTAATACATGCATTTAGGCCTACATACGATTGAAAATTATATTTTTTGGACTAAATATTACAACTATTAAAATATTTTTTTCATTGTATAAAGTTCTTATTAATGCTAGGCAAACCACTGAATCGTATAGGAATACAAGCTAAGAAAGATGTCTCTGGAAAATTCTAACAGCCTCGATTCACAATCGTGTCACCAGTTATACCATCCACTTATGTCGCATAAGCGAGTCCATGCTTCTTTGCTATCTTCCTTACAGAACTCGACCTGATTAATGGAAAGGTGAGCGAGTTTCACCAAAAACACTATTAAAAGAAATTAAGGTAGACGTGAAAACGGGCCACTTGACTTACATAAAGCGAAAATCGCAGCTAATGACTGGTAGAAAAGTAAAGAAGCCGTAGAGCGAGCGTCGCCTGGAGCATTTTGAACCACTAGTTAAGAGGTAACTGGATGCCAGCGAAAGGCTATTCAATCGTTTATTCAATAAAGACGAAAATTTATAGAAAGCTGAAACGGACAAATTCAAATAAATCAATTACGAAATTTTTAATATACTTCTAAACTAATCGAATATTTGTATATATTTCTAAACATTACAATAGTTAAATATAAGTATGTTCTCTAAAAATATCTGTAGAGATAATTATCTGATTACCAAGTTCTATTATTTTACATGGGTGTTTATTTTCATTACCAAGAATTTTAAATTAGTAAATTGGACTAAATTTTCTTGAAACTCTAATTGATTCTCAATTTGAACATACTTTTCGTATTTTATTTCACGAAACAGACATTACTGGATTCGGTAAAGTTACTTAGACTCTTTACAACTTCATCAGAGAAAATTGTCTTGTAGCGAAGTTCCATTATTTTACATGATTATATACAAATTTCTTAATATTTAAAAATTGAACTAAAACTCGTCGTATATCTAAATCATTCTCAATTCGATTATCTCTTCCATATTTTATTTTACGAGATAGGCGTTGCTGAAATGGGTAAATTTTTAAGCAAAGATTAAGTGTTTATGAATAAAAATAGGTCAGCTTTGTTTTAATAAAACTCTTATTCAACTTATTTCATAAAATATTCTTTGAGAAATTTAAATATATTTATAGCGAGAAAGATATTCAAAAATATTTAAGACACGTAATTGAATTTGGCATAATTGAACTTGTTTGAGAAAGTTTGGAACACTATATTGCACTATTATTTCATTATCAGCATATAACTTATTATTTTCAAAAAAATGTGTTAATGTGAAATAATCACTTATTTTCATGGCATAGAAGACAATTAAAGCATTAAAAGTAACAAGAAGTAAATACCAATATATTTATTGGAAATAAGATCAAATATGCAAATAGATTTTTTAAAGAAAAGTGCTGCTACTGAAAATATATTAAAATATCCAGGAGGAGTAATATGAATTTAGCTGCATTAAAACCAATTAAATAATACCTTAAAATAGACAACGTTCATTTAAATGATTATATTTACTATCATGTCCCTTTTCTTAATTACTCACAAGATTATCAAAATATTGTAATTATTAAAGTATTGTAAAGTATTTAAAGCTAAGATAAAAGTGTTATTAATTGTAAATTATGAACATTTAAGTAGAATAGGAGTTAATTATTTGCAAGAGCCTTCAAACTAAAAAATATTGTAATAGTATAAAAATTCGGGTTAAAATTATGGCGTATTTTGGTTGACCACTTCTTTATGCAGGTTAAATATACTCGGACAGATGACCTGGTAAAGGTCCAATGGTTGTGGAAAGCCGTTGGATGCAATCGGGACAATACCGGTCTTTGTGGCAATTCAACGGATAGCCTTACGTTAAAGTAAATATTTCCGATAACGGAATTGATATTTACTTTGAATACAGCAGAAAATAAATTTATTATTTGCAAGTAAGTTCACTTTGTTGAAAAATCTTGTAGTCGAGCAAAAAGCCCTTAGTGGATTTTGATTTCATATTTTCCGGCATGGTAAAGAAAATTATTTTGAAAAAAAGTTTATATATTTTTAAGTTTGCTTTACATAGAAATAATATGTGTTATCAAACGAGTATAAATATCAAAGGCCGGTAAATATCAGTGTCATTTCTGATCATTTTCATCAAAGGTTAAATGCATTGTTCATAAATATATTAAAATATTAAACACTTGTTAATATTAATTTTACTATTTACCCTTGAAACTAAAGCAGTGCGAAATTGGTTTTCTAGTGGATAGCCTATATTTCATTTGACATTTTGCTTTAAGAATGAGTGAAATTGCGCTTATCAACTTTTATAAATTTTTCAACATACAAAATTTAAAAATTTATTACGTGGTTAAAATTATGTATCATTATCTTACGTTTATAGTTACGAAGCACATGATGGAATAATAATTTCATAAAAAAAAGCTACACGTCTCTAATGTTTATTAGATAAAATTTAAAGTAATAGACACAGCTAAAACTTATGAAAATTCCAGACCAAAGCCTATAATAAAGTCTTCCTTAGTTAATCAATACGTTTATGTCTTAGTGTTTGAAGTATAAAACAAAAATTATTTCCGCTTGTTTGCAACTTAAGTATCCATACGTTAAAGGAAATAGACAAAAATACGACGAAGTGGAGAACCATTTAATGAAAATATCACTCATTTAAAGATTTGGTATAGCTCCAAAGACGTGTTTGTACTTCCTCCTTGTATTTTAGGCAGAATCCTAATCAATTTCATGCTGACTGTTTTAGGAAACAGTTACAGGAATCAGGGTTAAGAGAATTTAAGACACAATTGAGTGTATGTATTAATTGACTATGTGAGATTTCCTCACAATGATGAGAAAATACAATGCGAAACAATGTTAGAAAATTTGGAAGTATCGTTTCTTATCAGACGCCATTTGAGACAATTCGTAGAGCAGAAAAATTATAAACATGCTAAACGTTGAACAGTGAGAGCTTTATATTGTTTGTTTTCTTACGTTTTCGGTTGAGAAGAAAAACTGACCCAATCCGTTGAAGTAACTCAATATTTGTTATTACTATGAATATACGACGATATATAGGGTACAATTTCTTTATTTCTTAATGCGATAATTACGTTGTCAGATCAAAACCATTAAATAAATATTTTTCTTACAGAAAGGCTGTACTATATTCCATAGGTGTATTTAAATCATCATTGAGTTTTTTTGTTACGAAAAACGTTGACATTTTTCACCAGGAGGTTACTTAAAATAATGACGATTTAATATATATTCAGAAATAACAGAAGTATACATAAAACTGTATATTTGAACTTAAACTCCTCTTTTGGCGCTATTAGTGTTATTATGCTGATAACAAAGTCACGTTTACACAATGTTCTCGGCTAACGAAATCGCAGTTTTCCATGAATTTCTGTAATTTATTTTGCGCTTAACTTCGATATGATTTTAAGGAAAGTCTAGAACCAGTTGTTATAGCTATATTATTTTACAGGGTATATAGCAGATATATAAATATAATTATAAATTATAGCAGACATTTAGATATTTAAATAAAAATGGGAGAGTTCACAGCCCTAAACTTATAGTTGAATTTGTAATATAGTAGTGACTATTTCGTGCACATAAACTGGATGTCCAACCGAAAACTTAAGTAATGTTCGACTGAAAACCTATATCTTAAGTGTCACAGCTTTCCATTCTTTTTTAAAAATAATTATATCCCAATAAATTAATTTCATTATTTATGTACCAATACCTGAGTAAAAAACTGCATACATTTACAAATTTCCCATAGTATAAACAATTTAGTCCAGTACAAATTATAATCCAAATCGAGTCTGTAAAAAGTACCGAATGTATGTCAATGCGTGTCCAATCATTTTTTAACACAAATTTATTAACTTTATCCTAATGCGAATGAATTCGGTGACAACGTAATAGTGTGCAGTGATAACATTATAATACACCACGATTCTAAAATGATGATGAAGCAGGGAGGTGGTCATAAGAACTTTTCAATAACTAACAGAAAACCAATCGAGTTCGGAGTCGATTACATAGTATAATAGGAAATATCTGGTGGTGGAAGTGAGCGTTGGTCATGGGAACTTCTCAACGAACAATAGTAAAATTGAAATTTCGTCTTGTTTCACTTCTCGCTACGAGTCTTTGGAACCAAGACGGTCGGATTACAGAGGAACGAGGTTTCCAGAGGAACTGCTCAACAGTAAACCCATCGAGTTTTGTAAGCAAAGCACTCATTTGTCCCGATGAGTAATTTGGTTAGAAAAGTGCATTCTTTATTTTTTTTGTCAAATTAAGGATAGTTTTCATGTAAAATAAAAAAAATGAAATTACACAAATTGATATATGATTTATACCCTCTATTTATTATGTAAATACGAGTTAACACAACTTATTATTTTGCTTTAATAACATATAGAAAATCAAATTTTCTAAATATATTAAAATGCAAAATTTATTATCAGTTATACCTACTTCGCTCAACGTGCTAAGGAAATACATTTGAAATGATTTAATCGTAATTCTTTACGATATTATTTCATAATACATATACAAAATGTTAAGATAGCTTTCTTTTTGTTTTCAGCTTATTCTTGTTTTTAAAAGTACTTATTTATAATACATATTTATGATCTCGCTGTAGAGCGATTTAAGTAAAATCGGTATATCGAATCGACGGATAAAAATTCATTACCTATAAAACTAGAATAGTTAGTTAACAAATTGATACAACTTGTCATACTTAAAGATTCTCGCCGCCACAACTTGTCCAACGTAATAAATGCTAAAAGGACTGAATTTGAAACTCTGTATTACTTTACTTGTATATATCAATATAATAATAAATTCATTACTGATCTTGTTTTAGTAGAGTTAACAAGTATTTTTATTGTATTTAAATTAAAATATTTTCTTTTTTTGAAATACCAAAATATCCCGAAAAATATCTCCGGGTACATAATGCAAAAGTAGACTTGAAATGAAAAATAATAGTGGTAATTTAGAATAAGTACCGTCCACAACATTTCAAGATTTACACTTGAAATACGTTTCTCATCTCTACACCGCTGCTAAAAAGTTGAATCAAAGCCCAATATCTAAAGAGGTGTCGACTAAAGTATTTTTTATGCTAAATTACTCTTATATAAAATTTTCCATGTAGACATTATATATAAATAGGATGATATATAGAAATTAAAGCATCAAACATTAAAATGAAATTAAATTTGTTAAAAAATAGAATTTCTTATCCAGTTTTACAAGTGGATGTAAATTAATGTCAGTTTGCCGAAAGAACTTAATATAATAATAAACATTTTTTTAAATTTATTTCTTCATGAATTTAATAATGTTTACGTAATAAATGCAAAGTACGGTAAATACCAATAATGTGGAGAGAGTAAATACCATTTATATGAAAAAAAACTGTGACACTTGAAAATCAAAGCACAGTAGCTTGTAATAAAATTCAGTTTTTGTTTCAGAGACTAGATATAAATTAAAACAAGAATTGGGTAGTATAATATAAATAAAACATTGTCCATAAATAACGTAAATAGAAAAGGTACCATCTGATCCTTTTTGAAAATTATTAATTTCATTTTAAATTTGCGTTAACTTCATTTTCAATTTTATGTATAGAAATAACACACGATTGACTAATCTCAATTATTATATTATTTTTCAATTGCACTAAAGGAAGAATATATTTTTTATAGATTCAATTATTCTGCCGCTGTTAATAGTGTTTGGACTCTCAATCTGTCAATATGACAGGCGCCTAACATCACCATATTAACTTTTTACTAGAAGCATTATCTACAAAATTGTGCTCTAAATTTATATGTAGGTTTGAAAGACTAAACTTGACTAGAATTCGTTATTTTGAATCATATACATAAATTGCATATAGGAATTTAAAAAGTGTGGGTTGAAAAATAATTTGTTAAGTACGAGTATATCTCAAATTGTGAAGTTACGTTATGGGTTACACATTGTTAAGTATAAAAGTTTTCAAGTTAAATTGTATATAACATTTATTTTAAAGTGCATACGAATATCTCAATGTTTACTCTTTAGATATGTATATTACCTGTTTTGCCTTCCGCTGGTGTAAGAAAGGAATAATGAATTCCTCAAAAAGCATTAATCAGGAATCTGAAACGGGAAGGAGTAAAAAGGAATGTGTTTTCAACAGTATGGAGCATATTGTTGGAAACACTTTGTAATTTTTTCTATAAATTTGTGGAAAAATCCTTATAACAGATGTTTATAATTGAAAACTTATAAAACGAAAGCTATAATTTTTGTATTAAAGTTATAACGGAAATAATTTTTGAATTTTTACTATTTACGATTGTAAATATGCTGGTATTCTTAAGGTTCTTACTGCAAATTTTACAGAAAAAAGCTTATTTACTGCGCCAAACTTTACTATTAAATCAAAAGGTTTCTGAAAAAGACAGTTTTGATTGATAAACAAGCGTATCAGAAATCTAACTAAGTTTCATTTTCCTCTCGAAGTACACAAATAAAAAAATAAAAATTTGAGACAAAGTAAAAGTCGACTTTTTTATTATTATTATGATACAAGGCAGAAAAGTTTTAAAAATTCACAAGGTCAAAAGTGGACATTTAGTTTTGATGGCGTGAAAACATGCAATTAATAAATGTTTATCATAGTTGTATGACTGATGAAAAATATAAACATTCAATGACTTTTATGTAGACATATAATCATTAACTAAGAAAGTAAACAGATTTAAAAGATATTCTTCTATTTTTTCAGATTTCAGAATTATATGAAGAGAAAAATATTCAAAATCTTGAAAAATAAAACAATTTGTACAAGGATCTAAGTGAAATGAGCGGAGGAACCGTTTTAGTATGTGTGCTAAATGCCATAATGTTGACTACTTCATGTATGTGGAAGATAGAATAATGCTAGATATTTTAAAAATAACAAGATGGAATTTAAATTCCAATAAAATAAGGAATAATTCATAATTTGTTAGTTAAAAGGAATGATTAAGGAATAAGTAAAATTAAATATTAGAGGAATAATTAGTATTCGAGGAATAAATATTAATTAATAATTAATAATGAATAATTATTCATTAATAAAGGAATAATAAGTATTAATAAAAAAACTAGCAGTCTTCAGTAAATATTATTGTTAGTAACAGTCTGACGTAAAATATTCGATAAAATAAGTAATCTTGAAAGATTCAACATAATTAAACTAAAACATTAAAAACTAATTCAATACTCACACCGGACGAACCGGAGAGCCTTACAAAGAAAATAAAAGGTTTTTTAATGCAGTGAGTTCGGGTATTTAGCAAGACTGGTCTAAATGAATTTTAAAAATGTTAATTAGTTAAATATTATTGTCATTTTAACTTTAATACTCTGTCATAATACCTTATTTAAAGAAAAATGATTCAAAACGATATTTAGTTTTTGCGAACAGATTGACAAAAATTGGGTTTAGTGAATTCGTGCTTATTGCTGTAATATACACCTTGACTTGTGCAACTCCGAAATCTTTAAAAAAATTGTCTTATCTGCAATAAAAGTCGGCAATTAGATATTAATTTTATATATAATATTTTAATTATTATGTAGACAAACGTTTTCATTTGAATTTAGCAATCAAACTAGCTTATCTTAAATAGTATCAAATCCCACAATTGTGTAGTTCTAACTCAATAAAAGAAGCTGAAAAAGGAAACACTAATAAGTTCCGCTTTGTTTAATCCAAACGTGATAACTGCACAATGGGCTTTTCAAAAATATTCTACTTTTTATTCAGTGTTATTGGTTATTAGGATTTGTTGTATTGCTTTATTTTAGTAAAACCCATATCTTATACAAGAAAATAATGTGCATGGGCCTAAAAGATAAAAAAAGAAAGCAACCATAAGTAGAATTATTGCATAAAAGTATCAAATGTATTGCTAAAAAATCGAGATGTTTCTTTTGCTATAATGAATTCTGCACACTTTCTTGTCTACTATCATCACTATTGTTTACCCTTATCTACTAGAAAAGAAAGTTTCATATCTATGCTGTGTAAAAGAAAAAAGGTGAGTCTAAAATATTTAATGAATAAATATAAACTTAAAAAAGGTAAAAATAATTTTTTTATTGAAAAATATTAACTAAAATGTTGTAGAAAAAGTTATTAATATCTAGCCTAGGATCAGTCCTCATTACAGAAACATTTTAATATTTATAGTTAAAAGGTTTATTTGCGTTTATGATTTATGACTGATGTTAATCAAAATATTCATTGACAATCGATGCTATTACAATCGGATTTCTTACACAATATTTCAAATTATTTTTGCGTTAATACAAACGCTTATATTGATGACAAATATACATTTACAAGTGTAGACACTAGAAAGCAATACGTCCAAAATCCAATCGAAACACGAGATATTTATTGGAATTTGTCCTTGCCCACAGTTTTCGTTAACAATAAAAATTCTTTACCAGCTCTGCGTGACTTTGAATTGAATTTCCTTATTTCAATAAATTGAACGCATTTCCCGAATATTCTCCAGGTAGGGTGTTACGAAGTTACTGTTTGTACTTTGTTTTAATTTCCTTCCTCCGATCGCCGAACTTTTCTATTCTGACTTTGAAAGCTTTTCGGTGTACATTTGGAAGATGGCCTGCGGAGAACCGCCGTGAATAATATATTTCTTTGACATTGTCGTTTGGTATTCATTTGCCTTTATAATATATTTAATTGTTTCAATTTAGTGCTTTTTAAAGATATGTAATGAAGGTACGCGCTCTTTACTCTCATTTCCCATTATTTTATTCCTATATTCAATATGAAGAAAGAAAACATTCAAACAGTAAACAAGAGGTAATAATATAATATTAGCATTAGCTCAATATATAATTATTACATAGGAAAGGAACATCTTTTGAATTTTATAAGGAGTTTCTAAGCCTTGTTATGTCGGTAAAATATTTATTTAATAAATATATTTTTCCTTCACCTCAATTCTTATTAGCTTAATAATAAAAAAATGGCATAAATACAAAAGCTGTATAATGGAAATTTCTATTAACTACCAACAAGATTAGTTGAGCTTCATAGATATGAGTGTACATTTGTGTATTGTCAGATAACATAAACCCAATGGGGGATGCTAATCTCGTTCATCTTGTCAATAAAATATTAATGGTTGAATCTAAAACTGTAGATGATATATCGGTCGAATTGTTGTTAATAAATGTAATATACTCATCATTCTTGTTTTATCTACGAAAAAGCTATAATAGATAATTAAAATATTAGCAGCTCAATATACTAATTTTATATTATTTGTTAGTAAGTTTACAGCATTATTCAAAACAAAATGGGGAATGCAAGCAAAAATTCTACCGCGGAAGTATATATACATCCTTAGAACGCCCGCACATCCTTTTAACTTTTGGAATTATGAAGACCGACTAAGTTAAAATCTTCGTCTTCCTATCAATAACATTGCATGCTTCTTGTATAATTATGACATTATATACTTAAATACATTAGTAAAAATGACGATATCGTTATCAAATGATCACAGATTATTAATAATTTTTAGATAAGTCTGGTCTATTTCTACATAATTTAACATTTCGTCAATAAAAATATTTACAATAAAATGATATTCAATCAGCAAAAGGGAGGTTATTGTAATAGTAACGTTACCATTTGTGCCTAATGGATATAAGTAGACATAAGTATTAAACACTAATTTCCTGGTTTGTGAATTAAAATACATATTGACAATTTGTTCGCGACTAGCGATACCGGTTATAGCTTGCGACCGACTTTATACATAGATATATCAATACATACACAATACATGTGTTCTCGTTGACACTAGCTTACGGCCCTTCGTATATCTTAACACCTCCCCTAGAAGTCGTGAGTGAATCTGTTTTAATTATCTATCATTCAAAGATTACGTATTCATGGTATTTTGTTGCACTCAAACCTGTCATGAAAACTCTCTGGCATTCTCTCCGTAGCCAAATATTTCAGACTAATAACACGTTTTTCGCACATATCTTATGAATAAAGTGGTGCCTTACGTCAACATGTTTTGTTCTAGAATGATAATTTCTTGTCTGAGCAAGCTTTAAGGCACCTTGGTTATCATTAAACAATGTTACAACTTTGTATTTCATCCCCACATTTCTTAATACGTCCTGTAAATACATAGCTTCATTAGTGGCCTCAGAAATCGCCTTATATTCAGCTTCGGTTCTAGAGAGAGCGACATTGGGTTTACTGTGGCCATGCTTACTGATATTTTAATTTCCGATTCTCCATCTTCTATATCACTTCCTGTCATTGCTCTATGATTCTGTTAGTACTGATATTTCTTATGGAATCACCTTACCAGACCTGTACATATAAGTTTCCATCTCCCTCTTCCTCTTTTTATGTGTTCTCTTATTCTTTCTCTTGATACTGTTGAATTTCTTTTAATTGTTAAGCTATACTTTGTTTCAGTTTTCAAATCTTCAGGTACATTCTCAAGCGATTTTGTCACTCTAAATTAACTTCTCATAGCTTTTATGTATGATCTGTGCTCCTTTGCTTTCTCGTCATTACGATGTTGTTCATTCAGATTTATACCTATTCTTTTATCTTCTCCATTTTCACTGTTAAGAATCTCCTTCTTCTTTTTTCAAGAAAAATTCTTTATCTTCTTTCCTGTATACTTTTCCACATATACTTTGTACACACACACACACACACACACATATGTATATATATATATATATATATATATATATATATATATATATATATATGTATATATATATATATGTTTATATATATATATATATATATATATATATTCTTTAAATACTTTAAAAACGTAACTTTTGTTAGCGACGAAATTAATTTTGCACCAGCGCGATTTATCAACGATAAAAGTGACAAAAGATTTTTTCTTGCCAAACGGCTGGTGTTTTGAGGTTCACATTCATTAATGTGTCTCAAGCGCTCATTCCACATGTCAATTGGCTTCTTCACAACTTCAACATTATTGGAATACTACTGACCCAATCTTATACAATACAAATTACCTACACGCTCGACCCTTATATGAAGTTTTTTGTTTACATCAATAACAACGGCGTCACTCTTTGCAAAGTGAACCTCAAATCCATGATCAGTCATTTTTCATACTGATAAAAGACTTGTTTGTAAATCTAGTATGTAGAATACCTTTTGAATGTCTACTTAGCGTTTTTCACAACCTGTGTCAACCGAAATACTGACTTGTATCATGTGCTTATCATTGTACATATATCCCGTGCTTACAATTTTGATACACCAAATAGAATTACTCTGTTTACCAGTACGAGCCTCTTCAGTCGTGCTAAACATTGCCGTGAATCCTTGCCGGTCAAAACTATGGCGTTCTGCTTGCTGTGCGCTTTGCTTTAATCTTGTTTAGAATTTTACTTTTCTATTCTCTTGCAATATTTTCTGGATCACAACAATGATAACTTTCTACTTGGCTCTTGTTGTTGTATAAAGTGTAATCGTGTGTAATGTTCTTCCGAAGCGCTTTGTCACATACAAAGTTTGACGAATATATATAATATATATATTGTTTGACGAATATAGCTCACAGATAACTGTAAACTTTCTCCCTTCATAAACTTCAACAATCTTTACCTTCAGTATCTCTGTATATGGTAGATTTTCGCGCGATCCCATTGCAGTACAAAACACAGCAAATGAATCTGGTAGACTATACAAGAGTAAAATTGCCAATAATTTGTCAATCACCACCAAACCGATTTCTTTGAGTTTCTTAACTGCATCAAAAAAAATTTGCAATGTCTTCTTATACGACTTTCTGCAATAACGAGGGTCTACGCGCGGGTCCACTTGATTCATACATTGATTTCAACTTATTCCCTATCTATTTCGAGGTGTCTAAACCGTCTAATGCTGCGAGCTCACTAGGACTGAGAACCAACAATATATCCGATTCTGCCATCCCGTCCATTTTCCTCCAATCGGCATACTTATGATCGGTACGAGCCGATTTCGGCATAGTACCCGACATGAAATTCCACAAATAATTTTTCTTCCAAATAGATTTCATGTGAATCTTCCACGTATCAATCTGCAGTTGATGGGTCAATTTTAATAGAAGTAGCCATAGTAATGTTTTTTCAATACTAACTATCTATAATAGACGAAATAAAAAAAAACGTGAAGCGTAAATAACTTGAGCTAGTAAACTTTTCAACACGCACTAACTACTGTGAGCGCGTAGAACGAGCGGTTCATTATTATGCTTATGCAATTCACCACTGTGTATGCAATTCGTACTGTTCAAAAAAATCAAGGAATCAGTTGTATACAGTTGTCTGAGCCCAAAACTTATTGGATAGAAGTAAAGACACAAGTATTAATCACGTATTTGGTTTTTTTCTCGTTTATTAATTAAAATACAGATTGACAATTTGTTCGCGACTAGCGAGACCGGTCACAGCTTGCGACTGACTTCATACATAAATATATCATACATACACAACACATATGTTCGTGTTGACACTAGCTCACGGCCCTTCGTATATCTTAACAGGATAAATTGATTTTAAACCGAAGCAGTTGGTTTTTAATAATGGTTTCAAACGTTGGTTGCTTTTACGACATCTTCTCAATTTATTTCCTAGTAAAAGTACTTATAAAAAAATAAATGATAAGAAAAATAAAAGACTTTAAAAAGAAATAAATAATAAAATATTTTAGAAATGTTGGAAGTAAACTAGAATATAAAATTGCAATATGAGGTTTGTACGAGGTAATAGACGGCTATTTATATAAGCTGATTCTAAAAATATGAAAATTGATTACATAATGAAAAGATATTTTAAATCTATACCGATCTTACCGTTTGAAAAACAATACTTTAACGTGTAACGCATGGAAACATTTAATGGAAGACAGCCTAATAAAAAAAATATAATAAAGAAGTATTAAAAATAAAATAACAGTTTTTTTAATTAAAATTTTTTTTTAATTATTTTAGTTAAATTAGTACACGATTTTATTTTGGCAACGCAAACTCCATCTTTTATGCTTTTATGCATTTATGATTACGTAACTTTATACCATAATGCAAGTAACTTCATGACAACAATAAACTATTAAAAACGTTAGTTTGATACTTAAGTATCTAAGCATAATTTGTATATATTTGTATACATTGGTAAACATTCGTCATAGTTAAATTTTACTTCTCACTTTTTCACAATTTGTTTTATAGTCACAATAATACAATATACACAATATAATGTTATAAACGCGTTTTAATTCAAATAATAATGAACACGCAATGAGCTTCAAAAACCGTGTCAAGCTCCTTAAATAAAAGTGAGGAAAATACGACACGTAAATAATTTGCCGCCATAGTGTTTATCGGACAGTTGTTGGCATTTCTTTTCGACTGAAGGCTGCTTTTAATAATGAAAATACTTTGCTAGTTCTAAGAGTCACTTTGGATAGAATTTAATTTATTTTTCGCGAGATGTTGCGATTTTGCGCTTTGCACCCATGTTCGTTTTATTATCTGGTTACTAATAATCAATTATTTATCTATTGTTTTTTTATGTCTAAATATTCCATTTTCGTAACACGAATGTTTTGATATAAAACATTAGCGTATATTTGTGGAAGTTGACTGCCTGAAATAATGTGTCGTGGGAGTAGCATTTTTATGTGGGATAATAAAATATTTTCATTCCATTTTATGAACTTTATTTTACTCTATAATATTAATTTAGTAATTATAGTCGGGACTGATCAGCCAAATTTATGAAAAAAAATCTAATATAACTATGTACATTCCAATAATGCGCTTAAATAATATTTATTTTTGAAAAAAAAAAATTCGTTCAATATTATTGTTTAGGCTGTGCCCCCATATCCTAAAACAATTCTTTTCATAATACTTTCTAGAAAGGAAGATTCATTTTCTCATTGATTGACTTCGATATTCCTTTATGTATGTTTGCCAACTGTAATTACATTCTATCAACATTCTAATTGCAGGAAGAATTCGTTCATTGTATTTTTAATGATCTATCTTCTTTAGAAATCCAATCTAAATTTCATAGAAATTTTTATTTAACTATTATGTAAGTAAAGGATAAATTAATAGGCTTACCGATGAATTCAAAATAAATATTAAATAAAAATAATGTGATGAACCTACTGCAAATATGATATTGTGTGAAAAACGACTTTGAAACCAAAATGAAATATTTACTATTTCAACTATATTATAATATTTTGTTTCTCTAGAAAACTACTTGGATTACTTCAGATGAATCACATCGTAATCTCTTTATATGTATACATATCTTCGTATGTATGTAACTATATGTACATTTCATCTATACTCACGTTTTTTGAGCATGAACTCCTAGTTCATTTGCTCTGTCCGTCTGTAAAAATAATGCCCTATACATAAAGCAGGACTAATTAGTAAATGGCATTATGTTTTTTGTTGCCATAATTTTTCAACTTAACCGATATGTAAGTCAAAAGTATGATATCCTGATTAAAGGGAAAATCAAGTTGGCATTTCAATACATAGTTGAGATCAACAGTGTCATATACCAAATGCATCGAACTCGTATTTGCCCGATATTTGCTGCACTAAACTCTACAATTTTTACTAATATACTGAATTTCGCCATCAGTATATCAAGTACAGAATCAAGAAAATGTGTAATTATATTATTATCATCGATATCTACCAAAAGAGGGTTGAGGAAATTTTATGTTTATCCAAATATAAAAAAACAAACTAGTTCTTATAGCAGCTCATGTATTGCAAGGAACTGTGTCTATTTTTTAACCGTCTACGGAATCTCAATAATCCCACAAACAACTGATGGAAATAACTTTATTTCTTAATAGCTCCATTTCTTTCACAATATGTCTGCCCTATTTTTTTCAGTTTTAGTAAAAACAGATTGTACAATAACTTAAATACTGTTATTTATAGTCATTTATGTTGAACGAGTTCACAATTAGGCGTAGATAAATTAATTTCCGTCAAATACGGGGCAAATTGCATGCGAATAGTGAATTAAAACCAATCTTCTACCTGCGGCAAAAATTATTTTGGCTCATTTTTAACCAATTACTAATTGGTTAGTAATCGGTCAAGTTGGGTCTTTCATCTATCTTTTTTTAACAGAAACGATTTGCATTGAACCTGCAGTTAACTTAAGTTACTGACTAGTTAAGCCGTTTGCGAATGGTCTAAAAATACGCAATACAACTGTCTACTTCATTTGATCCCTCCAAATAATATTTTTTTTACAAAACTGTAGCCATAGGTAGAGAGAAAATAAGTTTGTTTGTTTTTTATTGCAATTGATTTAATAGTTTTTGCGAAATGTATATTATTTCTCACCTGAAAGCATAATATTACGGCAAAATAATTTGTATGTGACACTCATCGGACAAAAGTTGCAAAATATTATTTTTAGTACATCAACAAAGAAAAGTTCAGAATGTATACATATTAATTTTTAGTTACTTTACTTCTTTTTAGAGTTACTATACTTCTCGATTAGAACCAGCGAAATTTATCCGAAAATTTTATATTTAATAATACTATATGGAAAAAGCGTTTCAGGTTTTTTCTTTCTTTTTTGGTAAATTAAATTTAATATTTAATTATTTCCCTCTTGAAAATACAGGTACATAATTAAGAAAAAATATTTCGATCGTTTTTATCTAATAACATAAAGTGGATAACTTTAGCCAACGGTTTCCGAAGTTTTGAAATATACATATAGGAAATAGCCGAAAACAAGTAATTCAATAGTAATTACTTATAAAAAGAGATATCAAAGTAACTGTGAGATATTTTATCGCTTGATGATGTGCCATCGGATTTTGTTAATTTGTTATATCCATTTGTCTTTGGTGGAAAATTATCTCATAGTGAGACATTGACTGAAAAATTATTGTGTATTTACAGATATTTGAAAGCAGTTTCTCTGGTATTATAATTTCCTTGGATGTTTTCTCTTTATATATACATACAAAAAATAGATATTGCAAAAACATTCGCTTTTTGTCGGCATGTGTTTTTGTAACTTTTCCTCAACTAGTTGTATATTATTTATATTCTGCGCTCAACAAATCTCATTATTTTTTAAAGAAATAAACAATAAATTGAAGGACAAAACCAGTCTTTCATTTGACTACAAAATGTTATGTCTAAATTTAGAAATTAAATTTATTTATTAAAGTGACATAGGGAATACTAAGAAAGAAGTCTTTATATAAATGATAACTTTTCAACAATACTTTACACATCTATTAAACATATCTTTCTCCTTGCATGTATGTATGGTTTTCTATACATACTTTAACCATTTTTTGATAATCACTAAGCAATGTCCTTTATATAATCTGTAAGATATTTAATATGAATCGGTGCATGTACCATTAGGCATATTTATGTTTGTGGGAACGTGAGTAATTTTATTATTCAGCTACGCTAATATCACGAAAAAAAGACATGTAAAACATGAATATCTTTTTTTTTTAATTACCTGGAAATTGTCCTTTCGATATCATAAGTTAACATATTTATATTTAATTTCACTTTTAACACTTAATTCCATTATAAATACTTAAAAGTAATAGACAGACGAACAGGAATGCAGACGGCAAACTGTAAGGAGAATTTTAATCAAGAAATTTTTCTGATGACAAATTTAAATGACGCCGCAACGTACGTAACGTCTTAAAATTAGGTAAACTTGGTCAAATATAGTTATATATATTTGTACGTAATAGAGTACATGATATATGTATATATATATATATATATATATATATAAAGGGTTGTGAACTATTTGTTAATATTATTTTCATGTATCATATTTTAAAATCATCTTCCTTTAATTACTTTCGGGCTGTCAGCAACCAACCAACTATGTATCTCTTGCGTCAAAGACAGCGTTCCGTCATGTCACTTGCGCATCATCGTATAAAGAATCGTGAGCGGTAGGTATCACAACTCTAGGAGCCACTTATGATGTTAAGTGACTTTATGGACAGTAAATTTGAGAGTAAAATAAAGACTTTCTCCCACTTGTTGCAAACAGTCACCTTGACGATTGTTTATTACAACTTTTTCAGCATGTAGCCTTTCAAAGAGATGAGTGAAGAAATTTATTTAAATTAATTATTTAAATGAATAATAGCACTATAAATAACTTACCAAATAGATTTTGATATCTGTGACGAGGCATACCCATCTCATTCCAATTTCAGGTGAATGTAGAAATACACCATAAGAAAAACCAAGAGTAATTAGATATTTCCTTCTACATTTTATTTAAAGACTTTAATGACTACAACTGATAAATATGACAAACTTATGGCTATCAGAGTACTCTTTTAGAACATCGGTCCAGCCATGTTTGAAGTGTGGCCGAAAATCGAACTGGAATCCCTGGGGTACACTACACCATCAAAAGCTGCGAGCCTGTGATCAACTCAACACTCCACAACAAAGATAATTTTTAAATGCTTACATAAACTCACTTGTGTGTATAAAACAATGAGACGGAATGTTTTAATTAAATTTTCAGTCATTTCAGGCGTCCGAGATATTTCAAATTTTGTAGACGTGTCAAAAATCGATAGAAATGCAATAAAAAAAGAAGTAAAATATATTAAAAACCTTTTTGGGTAATCTTAAATAAAAACTTTAAATATATGTATATATATTTTATTTTAACACTAAAATACAAATTAAATTACACTTTTAAAAAATTAAAAAAACATTCCATTTTAGCAATCAAACTAACCCTAATTTTTTTTTACCTAAAATGTCACATATTTACAAGGCATCTTATTTTCACTATTATACACTCTTTTGAAACGGGCGGTTTTGGTTTTGTCAGATTATTAACAAAATATTATTTATTAAGAGGTTGTATTAATTGTAATTGTTCCTGACAGGTATAGTGTATTTTGGCACATAAAAACGAACGTTCTAAATTTGAAATTAATTCTTTTAGAATGAAAATTCTCTTTCACTGACAAAAACGTATTTTCGGCGGTAAATGAAATCCAACTCTTATTAAGTTCTTTTTCATTTGTTACGTTTTTTATTTAAACGAATAAATTTTAAGTAAATTTCTGTTGCTTGCTGCATTAGTTCACTTCTGTTTGCCGTTCTCAATATGGTTGAAAAAACGATAAGAGTTAGTAAAATTATTGTGCTACTTGAAGAAAGCTGTAGCCAATGTTATGTGCCTCAGCAGTATAATGTGAGCCGTTCCACCATCCAAAGGACCTGGCAACGATACCAAGAAACGGGCTCCATCAGTAGAAGGCCCCGTTCTGGAAGAAAACGGTGCACTGAGTAACGGGACGACCGCTAAATAGTCAGTCAAGCGCTACGAAATCGTCAAATTACGTACGTGGATCTCAAACAGAACAATACTGGAATAGTGTTTTATTCTCCGATGAAGCTTGTATATCGATTAGTGGTGGGGATCGACGTCGGCGAGTCTTACTAAGACCTAGAGAATGCTTCGCAGAAGTGTGCTTTTAGGAAATCACCCCTTACGGCAGAGGCTCCGTAATGTTTTGGGCTGGTATTAACTCAGATAACCGTACCCAGTTAGTTTATATTGAAAATGACACACTTAATGCGCAAAGGTACATAACAGAGGTTTTTATTCCTCATGCCCAACCCGCATTAACAGCAGTCGGAGGCGAGTCCATTTTTATGAACAACTACGCTCACGCCCACTGCTCTAGGGACGTTGATGCGTATATACAGGCTGGAATTCGTCAGTTAGACTGGCCAGCTAGAAGTTCCGACCTTAATCCAATAGAACACATATAGTATAATCTTAAACGATGCGTGAAAGCCGTAAAACCAGCTCCAGAAATATTCAGGCCCTTAAAAATGTGATCGTCACTGAATGGGAAAGTATTCCTTAGGAAAAGATAAACAACGTCGTCGAAAGCATGCCTAGCAGATTAAGCGCATTGATTTTAGATAGAGAAGGCTATACTCGTTACTAAATTTTCAAATTTTATGTTAAATTAATAAAAAATATTCAAAAATTAACTTTAGCTATTTTTAATATACCAGTATGAAAACGCTCGTCTGTGGACTTTACATCGTTTTTTTATATTTATTCTAATGACCGAAGTAGGTAAAAACGATATTTAAATAATAAATAACAATATTCTCATCATATCGCCATACAAAAAGCATCAAATAATAATAAAATAACTCTGATATTGTTTATTTCTATAAGTGCCCGTTTTTTTGCAAAAGAGTATATTACAATAAAAAATGTTTTTTCACACCACCCTACTATATACCTACGAAACATCAATCGTGAATCAAATCTGACTCGTGGAACGACGACCTTATCCCGACAATGCAGTAAGGGAATCCGCATCGCTGATCGCATGTTCATATTTAACAGGAGTCCTTGTTGAGTTAAGTGGTAAGACGCTAACTGCTCTCCTCTCAACGCGCTCAGACGGTTGCCATCAATTGCATCCTTGACTATTGTGAAAATCTTCATGTTATCCGCGAATAACAAACAATGGCCAGATCTAACAGCGCAACCAATATCTTTTACCAGAACAGTAAACAACAAAAACACCAGACTGGAAGCCAGGTTCTCTCACGATCGTAAAAAATATTATTTAGATATAAAGTTACATACGTGTTGCACAAATGTATTTGTAAATACGTAGTATCAAAAACATAGACCACAGGGCATTAGTATAATACACACTGGGAATGAAACGGAGCCAGATTTAGTTTAGTAACGGTTGAATCCTACACACAAATATTTTTTGCTTTTTTTATGAGATACAATTACATACCGGTTTTAAGAATTTAGGTATCGTTTTTGAGTATATAAAAAGAAAAGAATAAATATTTCTACAACAATTCTATTTCCCTCTCCCCTTCTTTGTGTTTTTATTTTAAATGACTCCTGTGTGAATTGCATTACAGAGGTTGTTTGGTTTGTCTACTTGAACTCCATTTTCCTGATTTTTACGCCGGAAAAAGTTGGGAAAATAATTTCTTTTTCGTTGGAGAAAAAAGTAGCCCTAATTACTGATATTATACTAAATAAACAAATGAAACATTATATCGTTACAAAACAAAAAAGAAAGTGACCACCTCATACTTCGAAAATAAAAATAGGCATGGAGATTTAAAGAAAACACTTGTATAAAAGAAAGCGTTGTAGTGACGAGAAAGCAACTAAATGGTTTCTTTTTAGCGCTTTATTAAAATGTCTATTTAATACGATGTCATTGGTCTTAACATGCGCTTCACTACAAAAAATTTCACCCTAAAACGAACAAAAACGGAAAAAAGATGATCGGAGTATTTTGTCGAGTCTTAAGGGCTAAAAGATGATGTTTTAGGAATATAAAAGGTAAAGGCTCTTTACTGAAAACAAAACCTTTTTCATTCAATAATAATAAGTATGTTATACGAATTTGTTCCAACGGTGGGAGTTGTTAATAAAGTATAAAATCTGATTTACGTAACAATCATATTTTTCCATTAGTCAAAAATGTAAATTGAAATGCATCAAAACCCATCAGCAAACTGGTTTCTATATTATCTTTTGACATCATACTTTTCAAAATTTATAACAATTGTTTGCAATAAAATATCACAAAATATTATATTTAGCAAATGTATTACATATTTTTTGGAATTGTTAACCCCGAACGAATCAAAAAATATCCAAAGGAAATATAATTGGCTATTTATAAGTGATTCCCTACAAGTCTCTAAAAGTACCACCCTTTCCACAGGGTACCGCGATCTCAAGACCACAGGGTCTTATTAGAGATGCCATCGATAGTAATTTATATGAGCATCATGACAGCAGCGGCGTGAAATTAGCGGTGACTGAAAAAATAATCATCTGTTTCATTCTATATGCACAGGCGTGAATAAGAAAAAAGCTGTGGTGACATAAGAATAATTTAAATAGCACATTAATTGTATTTCGTACAGAGAAGTGATAAAATTAGGACATTCTTTCTCCACCGTAAAAATGGGCTTGTCTTCTCCATTAGATTTGATTCATAGCTATGGGATATAAACATAAAATCATTTTGAAATTCTTTCTGACTGCTTTAATTTAACTCTCCATCGCTTCCAATCGCATCCGGACCTTATTTGAAGAGATTTGAATTTTTATGTAATAACGTTAAAAGGGTTTATTTACCACTTTTTCTACCTTATTGCAAATCGCTTTGATGTTTTTACCTGGCACGCTGGAATTAAGCCGAAAATTAAATTATAAACTAAATTAAAATTTCTTTTATATAAATAGCACTTCAAATTTATTTTCTCCTAGGAAAGAAAGTAACGTACATTTTTTTTTATTTTGAAATGATCAAGATAAAATGAAAATTGTACTTCCCTGATATGCAATTTGTTCCCTGATATGTTACTTTGACGGGAGAAATTTGAATTGTTAAATATTGAAATTACTCTAATGAATAAACAAAAACTATAACGGAAATTTTATGACGTTTTGTTGATATTATTACTTTATATTAGAGTTACATCCTATTTGATAAAATGAGATGGGCAGATCAAAATTATGCGAGAAATTCCTGAAATATATTCGCTGTTATCTCAAACACCTTTAATTGACCTTTGATTCGCCCCCGCTTAAACTTTATTGCCTAATGCTTTCAGGGAACTGATTTTCGACTATTAGTTTCGATGAATTTGACGTAGTAATAAGAAACCAGTAATGGTGCATAAAATAAAAAGTGCATACACATAACAATTGCCATTGCTTATGTAATTGAATATAACAAAATTCGTAATTTGTTTAGTTCTCTCCAGTTTTATGTAATTGATGATTTATAACTTTAAGTATTATGGATGACGTTAAAAAAAATTAATATTATTATAAATTCTTTATTCACAAAAAAATGTAATTTATTATTTTCCATAATGATTAGGAATTGCGATATTTCTTCGAGGTTACGTGCTCTATCTAAAGGCCATAAGATTTATATCAAGTTAGTAATTAAATTTAAAGTATAGGCTTAACATAATCAATTATATATTCTATTCTGGTGACAGGCTCAAAGTGTTTTGAAATGAGATCTTTTCCCCAAAGATGTCACCTATTGGTATTAGTGTTAATATCACACTGTGTTATATCAGCCATAGTTAACTTATAAGAGTTTTAAAACTTATTTTAAAACAAAGAAGTTTAAAAATATAAAACAACACAATTATTTTTATTAAATACATAATAAATGTTTAATTTTTCATTTAATTAATAAATAATGTTATTAAAAAAATAATTTTTTTTTTAAGTCACTTCTTAAAATACCCCTGATAAAATATTTGAGTACACACTAATGATTATGCCAACTGTATTTGAGGTCTTTTTCATTACACCGCGACTGCAATGCATTGAGTCGGTCATTATTACATATAAATTAGACTGAGACACATTATGATATTAATTATGATATTAATTTCAATAAAATTGTTTGACATTGTAGATGTTATAAAAAGTTTACTGCTCATAAACCTATGATTCATAAAATTATACAAATTATGTTAACGTCAAAATTCATCTGAATTTTGACGTTAACATAATTTGTATAATTCAGTAAATTTGAAGATTGAGTTTACTAAAATTTTGATTCAAATGACGCGGATGACAAGCGCCATTCAAATATCTTAACTTCATAGAGTTTTTATTACCTGCATTGTTAAAGAAAAATAATAACGAGACAGAGTGTAAAATCTTCTCTTCAATTTGATTTTGGATTAATGCAAATAATAAAATTGCAAAAAATTAAAATGAAATACGGCCCCATCTATTCAATAGAAACTAATTTTTTTTTCAATAAAATTTAAGAATAATTTCATAGTGTGAAAAATACGGCATCAGCACGTAACAGAAACTTAACAAGTGTTTAATTTTATTTTACAACCTTGTGTATCTAGGTTAGGTGACGTACCTTCGTGCGTCAGACAAGAAAAAATGAACGTTGGCTTATTAGTGAAATTTCCTCTTTCTTAGTACTTTCCTTTTACTTGAAAGTTATCGACACCATGTGGTACAGAGATTTATTTGGCCTTGAACTTTTATTTTCATTAAAAAGAGGGGAGGGGGTAAGATCCAGATAGAGTCCAGATCCTTACCAGTTTCCTTATAGAACTCGATGTGATTAGTGGAAAGGCCAGCGTGGTGCACTAAAAAAACAAGATTAACACAAATTAAGGTAAACATGAAAAACTAACAACTTGATTTATATAAGGCAAAAATTGCAGCAAATGTTCGGAAGAAAGTCATAGAACGAGTTCTTGAATCAGCGTAACTGGAGAACACACTAGTTTCGAGGTGATCCTTGACTGGATGCCAGCTAAAGACAATTCAATCTTTCATTAGAGATAAAAATTAATGAAAAGCTGAAAAGGCCAAATTCAAATAAAACGATTACAAAATTTTAAAATATTTTTATGTCCTTCATATCGTTACAATAATTAATTATAAACGTGTAATCTTTACAAAATCTATAGAGACAATTTTCTTCTAGCGAAATTACATGATTGTATTTTAATATTTGCGAATTCCCTAAAATTAACAAACTGGATTGCAAATCCTCGTATATCTAATTTATTCTCAATTCGATTTTTTTTCAATATTTTATTTCACGACATAAGCGTTGTTGAAATTGATAATTTTTTAAGTAAAGATAAGTTGTTATGAAAAAAATAGGTCACGTGTGTCTTAATAAAAGTCTGATTCAGGTTATTTCATAAAATATTCTTAGAGAAATTGAAATGTAAGAAGGTTAAGAAATATATTTATATCCTAAATTTTAAAATTATTTTATAAAATTCAAGATAACCTTGACGTAATCCAGTTAAACTAAATTACACTTGTTTGAGACATTGTTGAACGCTCTATGACAACGTCACTCAATTTCCAGCATATAAATTTTTATTTCTAAGAAAATGTATAAACGTAACATAATCACATATTTCTCTTTAAATTTTCATAACATACAATATAGTTAGAACACGTAGTAAAAAGGAACACGTAGTAAATAATAATATAATTATTGGAAATACTTTTAAATAATATCAAATATGCAAATAGTTTTTTAAGAAATATTGGTAGTCCGAAAACAGAATAGTCGCGAGAATAATTGTTCATCTAGCTGGATTGAAAGCGATTAAACAGTATATAAAAATGGATTGTGTTTAACTAAATAATTTTATTTGCTCTCAAGCCCGCCTCTTAAATTTATCATATGATTACCAAAATATTGTAAGGAATGAAAAGCTAATATTAAAACTGGTACTGATTATAAATCACAATAACTTAAGTAGAATTATAATTAATTTATTCAACAGCGGTCGTAGTTGGGAAAATATTTTAATAGTTTGAAAGCTCAACTTGAAATTATGGTGGATTTTGATCGTTTAATTATTTATGCAGGGCAAAGATATATTAACAAATGACCTGCCAAACTTCCAAAGGTGGCGGAAAACCGCTGGATGTAAGCGGGAGAAAACTGGTCTTTGTGGCGATCTAAGGGGTAGCCTCATATTAAAGTAAATATCCCAATTATAGAATTATTATTTACTGTGAATCATTGTAACTTCAGTAAAAAGACGTTTAATATTTACAATTGACCTATAGGTTGAGAAAATATTGTGATATTTTCCCAAATTTTAGATTGTGTGTAGTAAAGAAAATCGTTTTGAAAAACGGTTTGTGGTTGTAGGAGGTGTCTCAGCGCAGAATTCAAACTTTAAATAAAAATAAAAAAACAATTATTTTAATTATATTTCAATTACCGTAAACTTCATTTATGCCGGACTTATATACAAAATATTACATCATCACTATGGGTCCCATTACGTCGAACGAATGGACCCTTTATCCTCTGGAACAATCTTTAACATTTTCTGATGTAATTATAAGTCTTAAGCCAAAATTCTTTGAAGACTTGAACAATGAATTTTCGAAAAGGCAGAATATTATCTAATTGATCTTCATGGATGCTCCTGGATCACAGCGGCAGCGCAGTTAATGTTTTTAATTGATAGCGCAGGTCTATATCGAGGTACACTTGAATGGTTTAGAGTATATTCTGATGCTCCGAATTTTGATAGCCATAACTTAATTAACTGAATATTGAGCCCATCATTGAAATGCCGGATTTCAAAACAGTTGCAAAACTTGCATCGTGAGCGTACTGTGAGCTAGATCAAAAATGTGTGTGTGAAAAATACGGCATCAGCACGTAACAGAAACTTAACAAGTGTTTAATTTTATTTTACAACCTTGTGTATCTAGGTTAGGTGACGTACCTTCGTGCGTCAGACAAGAAAAAATGAACGTTGGCTTATTAGTGAAATTTCCTCTTTCTTAGTACTTTCCTTTTACTTGAAAGTTATCGACACCATGTGGTACAGAGATTTATTTGGCCTTGAACTTTTATTTTCATTAAAAAGAGGGGAGGGGGTAAGATAATTACAAACAGATTTCATTTATTCTCTATAAAAATAGAGATAATTTTCTCGATCATCTATGATTGTTTGCCTAGAGGTTGTCTGTGAATATTTCAAAATAATGCTAGTAATATGTTTATGAACATTTTACTACATGTGAAATTACCAAACCGCATTCTCATTTTAGAAACGAAAAATCATACATCATTCGTGTACTGTAGTAAATAAATTTGTACCTTAAATAAAAAGTTAAATTTTTGATATTTTGTATATCTTGACGGCAAAGTGATATATTGAAAACAGCAAAACCATAATTATTCAATTAATAGGGTTATTTATTAATGTAATGGACCTTTTATTCAAATAAAATCTCTTAAATAAGCGAAATCTGATTTCATCTGATTTTCTTTCTTTTCGATTATTTTTTGACATTCGTTTTACTCATTATCCTGGTTATTCTTTTATTATGCGGATAACTACGCGTTCCTATTTTGCTTAGGAAAAACAGAGTTTCTTTCTTTTTCGTTTAATTGATTAATAATACCCTCATAGATTACGTTATCAACCTGGAACTATGCCAGCTGTACTATACGGCCCAATCTTGTAATATAAAACAAAAATGACCAAACAATTAACAAGAAATGTTGATATCGTGGTCTACAACATTTTCAAGCACAATTTTGACATAACTAGTTTGAGCTAAACCTAAAAATGAACCAGTCACATTCGTTTCTCGTCAATTTAATAATTATTGTTTGTTTCCCATGAAGTCCAAGAAAATATTTTGTACCTTATATTTATTATAAACTATAGCTATAAGATTAACTATAACTTAATGGGATTTGGATAAGCTCATTTTGTGGAAAACCCTACAAAATAAATAAAACTTTCCTCTTTTGTACATTTATTGCAAAAAACGTTTTACAAGATGTAGTATTTTAACCTAAAGATCGTAGAGAATAATCTGTAGTATATATAAAGTAGGAAAATTTGCTTTTGGAAAAGACTTCCTCTCTCCTATTTCTAAACCAAGAAATAAATTTACTACAAATTGTTTGTAGGTAATACTTACAGCGTGAATTATATTTTAAGTCCTATCCTCATAGTTCTCTTTAGATATTTTTTTGCCATTAATGCTGCCAACTTTTAAGAATAAACTGAACAACACATCAGTGGGAAATATTGCTTAAAGTGCGTGAAACCAGAACACATCAACTAGTTTTAGCTCGTTTCGCGCTTTGCCTTCGTACCCAGCTTACACAACTTTTTCAAATTCCTTACGATATACAAGAATTTAGAAATATTTACTTTTTTTTAAATATTTATATCTGTCGTAAAAGTTGACAGTTTGTAACAATATCTTTTAGTGTAGATAATAGCTGGGGATACTTCTTTTGCAATAAATTGATCATTGCTAAATACATGTGCGCACATTAAATGAAGTAAGAAAAATAATTATGTATTTAATAAGATATCATAATTACTATTTTTTTCTATTATAAACTATTATATTTTGGCATAACATTGCATTGACATGTATATAATTAAATACTAATAAATTCTTCAAACAATTTTACTGACCTTTAATAAATATGACTGAAAATATTTAATAGTAATTATTTTTACAACTATTTAGTAACCTCGCTAAGGAAAACTAAAGAAAACATTATTATATAATACATACATAACAGCTAACGAAAACATTATTACGTAATACGTATATAACAAGATAGGTCTTTCTTCCAATTACAATTAATTATTTAAAAATGGACCTCTGATGAACAAAATTATGTTAATTTAACTTTAATGCATTCATTTAGGCTTACACTATTATTTCATGGGATTGATTACCACATTTATTAAAATAAATTCTTATTTCGGTAAGTCCTCTTTGACAGGAGAATCTTCAAAATTTAATAATATTTTTCTCAAAATCAGTTGAAATAAAAATTGTTAAATAATGTCGAATCCATATCATTTAATATTATTACAAAATATTTGGAAAAAAATACTAGATAAAACATAAGAGTTAAGAAAGATGTCTCCGGCAAATTCTAATAGTTTAGATCCGCCACCGTGATATCAGTGACACCATCTGAGTTCGCTCTTAGAATCAACCAACTATCGAGCATCATATTCAACGACCTCGTCTAATTGACACTAATCTCGTCTCGTCGATTTGACACTAATGTTGCATAGGCGAGTCCAGATCCTTACCAGTTTCCTTATAGAACTCGATGTGATTAGTGGAAAGGCCAGCGTGGTGCACTAAAAAAACAAGATTAACACAAATTAAGGTAAACATGAAAAACTAACAACTTGATTTATATAAGGCAAAAATTGCA
The DNA here is from genome assembly GCA_039881145.1 of Druceiella hillmani. Lineage (NCBI taxonomy): Eukaryota > Metazoa > Arthropoda > Insecta > Lepidoptera > Hepialidae > Druceiella > Druceiella hillmani. Next base: position 2,246,794 of record JAYKKI010000132.1, read on the forward strand.
GCAAATGTTCGGAAGAAAGTCATAGAACGAGTTCTTGAATCAGCGTAACTGGAGAACACACTAGTTTCGAGGTGATCCTTGACTGGATGCCAGCTAAAGACAATTCAATCTTTCATTAGAGATAAAAATTAATGAAAAGCTGAAAAGGCCAAATTCAAATAAAACGATTACAAAATTTTAAAATATTTTTATGTCCTTCATATCGTTACAATAATTAATTATAAACGTGTAATCTTTACAAAATCTATAGAGACAATTTTCTTCTAGCGAAATTACATGATTGTATTTTAATATTTGCGAATTCCCTAAAATTAACAAACTGGATTGCAAATCCTCGTATATCTAATTTATTCTCAATTCGATTTTTTTTCAATATTTTATTTCACGACATAAGCGTTGTTGAAATTGATAATTTTTTAAGTAAAGATAAGTTGTTATGAAAAAAATAGGTCACGTGTGTCTTAATAAAAGTCTGATTCAGGTTATTTCATAAAATATTCTTAGAGAAATTGAAATGTAAGAAGGTTAAGAAATATATTTATATCCTAAATTTTAAAATTATTTTATAAAATTCAAGATAACCTTGACGTAATCCAGTTAAACTAAATTACACTTGTTTGAGACATTGTTGAACGCTCTATGACAACGTCACTCAATTTCCAGCATATAAATTTTTATTTCTAAGAAAATGTATAAACGTAACATAATCACATATTTCTCTTTAAATTTTCATAACATACAATATAGTTAGAACACGTAGTAAAAAGGAACACGTAGTAAATAATAATATAATTATTGGAAATACTTTTAAATAATATCAAATATGCAAATAGTTTTTTAAGAAATATTGGTAGTCCGAAAACAGAATAGTCGCGAGAATAATTGTTCATCTAGCTGGATTGAAAGCGATTAAACAGTATATAAAAATGGATTGTGTTTAACTAAATAATTTTATTTGCTCTCAAGCCCGCCTCTTAAATTTATCATATGATTACCAAAATATTGTAAGGAATGAAAAGCTAATATTAAAACTGGTACTGATTATAAATCACAATAACTTAAGTAGAATTATAATTAATTTATTCAACAGCGGTCGTAGTTGGGAAAATATTTTAATAGTTTGAAAGCTCAACTTGAAATTATGGTGGATTTTGATCGTTTAATTATTTATGCAGGGCAAAGATATATTAACAAATGACCTGCCAAACTTCCAAAGGTGGCGGAAAACCGCTGGATGTAAGCGGGAGAAAACTGGTCTTTGTGGCGATCTAAGGGGTAGCCTCATATTAAAGTAAATATCCCAATTATAGAATTATTATTTACTGTGAATCATTGTAACTTCAGTAAAAAGACGTTTAATATTTACAATTGACCTATAGGTTGAGAAAATATTGTGATATTTTCCCAAATTTTAGATTGTGTGTAGTAAAGAAAATCGTTTTGAAAAACGGTTTGTGGTTGTAGGAGGTGTCTCAGCGCAGAATTCAAACTTTAAATAAAAATAAAAAAACAATTATTTTAATTATATTTCAATTACCGTAAACTTCATTTATGCCGGACTTATATACAAAATATTACATCATCACTATGGGTCCCATTACGTCGAACGAATGGACCCTTTATCCTCTGGAACAATCTTTAACATTTTCTGATGTAATTATAAGTCTTAAGCCAAAATTCTTTGAAGACTTGAACAATGAATTTTCGAAAAGGCAGAATATTATCTAATTGATCTTCATGGATGCTCCTGGATCACAGCGGCAGCGCAGTTAATGTTTTTAATTGATAGCGCAGGTCTATATCGAGGTACACTTGAATGGTTTAGAGTATATTCTGATGCTCCGAATTTTGATAGCCATAACTTAATTAACTGAATATTGAGCCCATCATTGAAATGCCGGATTTCAAAACAGTTGCAAAACTTGCATCGTGAGCGTACTGTGAGCTAGATCATTGTAACATAATGACAAAAAATTCGCGCCAATGAGTTATCGAACGCTAACCCTTCACTTGCGCTAGCCCCGTTGCCTGCCAAGATATTTGAGTTTAAAGTTTGAATTCGACGCTGAGACACGTTTATATATTAGCCTTAACATAGGAAGAATATGTATAAACCCGTAAAATCAAACTTCTGTGAATATTATTGGCATAAGCCATTCTTTTATTTTAATTTTATGAACAAGTATCAAATGTAAAACTAATGTATGGAAAGTCATTTTAAGGAAATTTGTTTCCATAAAAATGACAAATTAAAATAAACTAATGAATCACGGAGTATAGGCCACGTTTAAGCGTAAGGATAAAATGCATTATTGATAATACTTTTCATTTAAAATCAAATGCGTTTTTCATGAAAATACTAAATTGTTAAATACTTTATAATATTAACTTAATTATTTACCCTTGAAACTAAAGCCGAGAAAGATCTATTTCCTTGCGGATAGATTATGTTTCATTTATCTTTTATCTTAAGGAATGATGAAATAATTAATTTGCAAAAGTTTTCAGCATAATAAACCTTAAAAGTAACTACTGTAATGTGTTTTTAAAAAATTAAAAAATATCTCACTTTTAAACTTATAACACATAATGGAGTAGTCAATTCATAAAAAAACAGCACTTTTAATTTTTTATTCAATATTTGAAACGAAAATAATAGATATATCTGGAAATTAGGAAAGCTCAGTTTGAATAGAAAAATCAGTACTTTATTATGAAAAAGAAGCCTGAAATAAAGTCATCCTTCGGTTAATTAGTAGGTCTATCTCTTAGTGTTCGTGGCATGAACGTGAAGTTAACTTCGTTTATTTGTATGTAATATATTATGATTTAAGCATAAATATATGTTAAAGGAAATAAAGAAAAATAAAACCATGTGGAGAGTCATTTTATTAAAATATTACTCACTCAGGTATATGGCGTAGCTCCAAAGGCGTGTATGTATTCCCTCCTTGTATTTCTTGTGAGCACCCTAGTAATTTTATACTGAACGTTTTAGGAAATAGTTATAAGAATCTGGAATTAAGTGGATTTAAGATAAAATTGATCGAAAGCCTTAGTTTATCACATGAGGTTTCTCCGTAATGATAAGGAAAGATATCAGGAAATTTGAAAGTTTAATTTCTTACCAGACGCAATTTTAGACCATTTGTCCAGCAGAATATTATTAATATGTTAACTTTAGACAGTAAGAGTTTTCTGTTTATTGTCTTACATTTTCGGTTGAGAAACAAAACTGATCCAATCGGTGTATAATAATTTTATGGAGTATTTATTTGTATCATTAGAAACCAATTTTTTAAATATTCACAACTTTATTGGAGTTGGATTTTTTTACAATTCATTTTAGAATATAAATTTTTTTTATATTTTTTCATAGATATATTTAAATCATCATCGATTTTTTTTAATACGGGAAACCTTGACATATTTCAAAAGGAAGATACGTAAATGAATACCGACGTAATGTTATTAAGATTTCCTTAGATTTAAAAAAAGTGTGCATGAAACTACATTTTCTTTTCTACAATACTTTTTACGTTATTAGTATCCTTGTACTTATAACATAGTCACGTTTACAGAATATTTCAGACTAACGCAGTCGCAATTTTGTAGGATATTCTGTAATTACTTTTGCGCTTGATTTCTATATAATTTTAAAAAGTGACTCAGTTTTTCCTTGTTAAACAATTTTAGTGTATAAATGACATATTTAATATTAAAATAAGAGCAATTTATGTGAAAAATATCACCCATTGCGTATATCTTAAGTGTCTCTATTGTTTTTTATTTAATAAAAACATGAATATCCCAATAAATTTAATGTATTATATAAGTGCTAATTAGAAACTTGAGGACAAAGCTGAAATTATTTACAAATTTCACATAAGAAGGACTATTTTATACTTTACAATTTATAATCGAAATCCATTATGAAAAAGGCCCAATGTACAGTAATGCATTATGTTCACTATTTTTAATGCCCTTTACTACTCCTATGCAATTTGATGACAAAATAATATCATGTTATACATTATTATAACCATGGTTCCAATATAATTACGAAGCAGGAAGGTGGTCATAAGAACAGTTCAATAACTAACAGTAAACACATAGAGTTCGGGGTCATTCAACTAGTCACAATGAGTCATTTGATTATATATTTTAACCAGGTGGATCTGGTTATGGTGGTGGGAGTTGGTCATGAGAACTTTTCAGTGAAAAATAGTAAGCACATAAAATTTGTACTTGTTTGAGTTCTCGCTATGAGTCTTTGGAACAAGGACAGTCTGATTATGGCTTTCATAGGATCTGATCAACTGTAAATGTATCGAGTTTGTTAAATAAAATACTCATTTGACCCAACGAGTAATTTGGTTAGAACAGCGTACTTTTTATTTTCTTGCTAAAATAAGCAAATTGTATACAAAATTAAAAATCAAATGACACCATAAAATTATTTATGATTTATACGCACTGTATATCATGTAAGTATGATTTAATACAACTCGTGATTTTGCATGTAAAACATATAGTTAATTAATTTGTCTAGATATATCTAAATGCAATAGTCGTATCAGATATAATTACTTCATTAAATGTACTGATAGAATATATTTCAAATTATTTACGGTACGGCTCGCAGTAACGGTTTTTATTATTTGAAAAAGTACAGTTTTATTTAAATTTGTAATAAGGAAATGGAATGACACAATTTAATAAATCGAAAATGTAACTAATTAAACTTATCCGTCAATTTGGCAAAGTAATAACTTAAATAGAAATAAGGGGAAACTTTTTTGTAGTACAAAAATAATAAAGTATTTTGTGCCATAAAAGAGCAAAGTCCAGTAGTTAGTATTTCAGTTTAATATAAATGTATCTCTCAAATTTTGAAGTGAATTCTAAAAATAATATTAAATATTCCTTTAAGGGAATCAAGTATAAAAATTCAAACACAACAAGAGAGAGAAATTCTATTTAAATTTGGTAAGTCTTAGGTTGCCATTTCGGATATTTTAAAAAGTTGCTTCAAATTGTCTTACAAAACATTTTAAGGTGTAACACATCTTTATTTTTATATACGGCCTATTCTTTTAATTTAAAAGTGCGTATTTATTATATATGTTTGTGATCTTCCAATAGAGCGATTTAAGTAAAATCGTTTTACCAAATCGACTGATAAAAGTCGTTACCTCTAAGACTAAAATATTTACTTATCGATTTGATCCAACTTGTCACATTTGACCCTTCAACTTTCCCAATATAAAGAATGCTAGAGTATTATTACTTTGAATTTTCACACGATAATTATATTTTTAAAATTAAAGTTACTATGCAATTTACTTACAGAAAAGAGAAAAAGGGATAAAAAAGTTAACAATTTGTGCTTATATGATAAAAAACTTTACTTTTTATGTTTATTTTAGATTAATATTGCTGGAAATTAATTATCCAATCCTATTTCGTAATACATTAATTTGTATTTAGACCTGTGCACGACCTGTGATTTTGGTCGCATAAAATTAGGTTCATATCGGTAATACCAAATTGAGTACCATACCTCCAAATCCTCCCAGTATCATATTGATTTAATCAAAGCTGAAATGTAAAATGTAATAAACTTTAAACCGTCTAAACTTTACCTACAATTTTTAATAACTAACCGCGTCGACGACTTTGTTTCCGTGCGGACTTTTAGAAAACTTTATTAAATTATTTTCCTGTTACAAAGTAGTATTCGTTTTTAGTTTTGTTATACGTATTGACAATCAAACTTAAAGAGTTTTGTACTAAATATGCCAAAAGTAATGAAATTAAAAATGTTGACAATATAAAATGATAAACACATTGAGGAAACAAATTAAGTCGTTAAGTCAATACGTACAACATCGACAATTTCATGTGCGATACACAACCGACAAACATATTTGCCCTCATTTGTTTGTTTGTATTAAATTTGATTTTTGAGTGATTTAAATTTTTTTATTGTACTAACATGTTTAAATCAACTATTATGCATTTATTACACATCGGGCGATTTATTTTTGTTGTACTAATACAACGTTAAAATTTTTTGAAAATTTTAAATTCGCATATCTTCCAATGAAGTGAGCCATTTGCGAATAATAATAAAAACCAACGTTACATATACTTAACCTTAGATTTTTCTTAAAACACCAATTTAATTTATTAGGAACACTTACACAAAGAAATAGACAACACTTTCATAAACTATGTTTTATGTTCTGTTGCTATTATTATATTTCCAAAATTATTTTTTTCTTAAATTCCTTTAATAGATAGAGAGGCTATTTTTACAGCCTGATCACTTATAGACTATAAATGGAATAACAACCATATTTATACAGTCCGATACTAAACGTGCAAAAGTAATTAAATTACAAATGTTGACAAAAAAAATTGAAATTTTGAACAAATTTTAAACGAAGATATTAAAATCTTAAACAATTAAACTTTAGGTGGGGAAGACGACCAACAACGACGTATGTTTTCATGCATCTGCCCGCATTCGATTTGCTTACTTAAACTCCTACCCCATCATACAACACTTCATCCACAAATTTATGTCCGCGTGCCATTTATTTCGCATATTTTCCGATTGATAGAACTATCTTCGCTAAAAACTTGATATTACCAGTCACCAAAATATTTTATTCAAAAAACGATATCGGAATTAATTCTTACCTTTTGCGTGTTTAAATAAGCAGATAAACAGCCAATAATTATAAAAGCAATTTTTTGTTCTATTACTTTTATTATATACCTCTATAATATTTTTATAAATATCCTCAAAAAATGACGATTTTTAAATGGTGAATTTAAAGTACAATTACTGTTAGAAATTTTTAAAGAGATTCCAGATAAAATATACAATGACAAAATACTCCCAAATGGCGTTATCTACAACAAGGTCAATTATTCAATATGTCACAAATTTATTGAATTTTATCATCACCCTACAACTACTGTTAATAGTACACATTTTCTGTAAACAGGGTATCACTTATAATACAGTTCCATTTACTTTTAGTGCATCGTTGACTACACATATTTTTATTTGGTTTTCCTTATGTTCCTTGGGTTCCTAGATAATGTATCTTCTTCCTATTTATTTTCCCATTACGAGTATTTGAAATTTGTGACACTAGCATCTTTGGTAATTTTACGAGGGAATTTGGTGAATGTGGTTATGGATTAATATTTTGACAGTAAATTATTTACTTTGTAGGTGAAATGACAGTTAATATGATATTAGTGGAAGAATGCGTTTTTGGAATCAAAGTTCGGACGTACAAAAGAAATGTAGATGTGAAACAAAAAATGTGGTTTAGAACAAAATTAAATTGCTAAGTACGAGTATATATCACGTTGTGAAGTCACGTCACGGGTTACATTTGTTATATACAAAGTTTTAAAATTAAACTTATATTTCTTCGTAATATTTCTTTCAAACTAATTACACATAATATAATTTTTACTCTTTTGATATGTATACTACCTGTTTTGTCTTCCTCAGGTGAGAGAAATTTAAAAAAAATTCTTTCACCTGCGAAAGAAAAAAAAAGAAATTGAATTCTTCACAAACCATTAACCAAAAATGTATGCAATAGTAATCCGGTAAACAGGAGGTTAATTTCTAAAAATCCCTTTTTGTCTTATACTTAAGTATCGGTTTTGGACACCGAAAAACAAAACATGATTTTAACACCATCCAATGTATAAAAGTTAATAACTATCTTATCCAATGTATAAAATTTGTCTATTAACATCTGGATAAATCCTTTGAAATCTTTAATAACACGTGTTTCCAATTGATAAATTATTAATATAAAAGTATAATTTTATATTAAAATTATAAGACAAATAATTTTAAAGTTCTTACGAATGCAAAATATAAAATATACGGGTATTTTTGAAGTTCTTACTGCGATTTTCCAAAAAAGCTTATTTACTGCGCCAAAGTGTATAAATTATATACAACTGATGAAAAACGTATACATATTTAATAGCTTCTATTTAGATATATAATCATCAACTACGAAAATGAGAACATGTAAAAGATCTTTTTAATATTTATTCAGATTTAGAAGATTAAAGGTTATATGACGAGGAAAACTTTCATAACCTTGAAAATAAGACAATTTGTAGGTAAAAACTAAGGCTAAGGAAACGACTAGAAGAACCGCTTTGGTGTGTGAACTAAATGCCATGCCTACGTCATGTATGTCATTGACGTCATTGACTACGCCATGTATGTGGGAAAATTGAATAATGACAAACATATTAAAATAATAAGATGACATTTAGAATTCCATGCGGACTTTTAGATCATTTTATTAAATTAAATATTTCGAAATTGAAATTATTGCTAATGAGGATAGCAGTTATCAATGAATCGGTAATTCGTTATTTGGATTTCATATAATTCTCTAATTCAGAAAAGTCTATTTCTCATCCCATACAATAATATATACGAGCGTAATCGAAAAAATAATGACGAGTAATTTTTTTGCAAAATAGTATTAAATGTTAAATATATTTGGCGTTAATTTTGTAGAAATTCATTATTCACAATTAAATGAAACTAGGTGATGTAGTATTATTTCTATTTTCTTTAATTTCTAATCAAATGTGTTGTTGAAAACTCGAGATGTACGATTTACCGTATTGAAATCTACACACTTTCTTGACCACTATCATAACTACTGTTTACCATTCTTTTCTAGATAAGATGGCTCCATGTTGAGATTATTTAAAAGAAAAAAGGTAAGTTTGAATTTTTTAATTAATAAAAGTAAACGTAATAGTTATACAGAAAGATATTAAAGGAAATGGTCTTGCAGAAGTTACTAGACTGTGCTTCATTTCGCACTTTTGCAAAAATGTCCAACTTTTGAAACTATTCCTTTGACAGAGTCAATACTCATTACAGAGAGATTTTAGTACTGAAAGTTAACATTTTTATTTATATTTATGATTCATGGCTAATGGTAATTAAAATATATATTGATGATGGACGCCGTTACGATCGGATTTCTTACACAATATTTCAAATTACTTTTGCGCTATATACAAACTCTTATATTGATGACAAATATACGTTTACAAGTATGGACAATAGAAAGCAATACGTTCAAAATACATACGAAATGCAAGATATTTATTGGAATTTGTCTTTGCCTACAGTTTCCGTTAACAATGAAAATTCTTTGCCACCTCTGCGTGACTTTGAATTGAATTTCCGTATTTCAATAAATTGGACGTATTTCCTGGAAATTCTCCAGGTACGAGGTTAATGTTTGTACTTTGATTTTAATTTCTCTCCTCCAATCGCCGATCTTTTCCATTTCGACATTGAAAGCTTTTCCGTGTACATTTGGAAGGTGGCCTGCGGAGATCCGATGTGAAAAATATATTTCCTTTACATTGTCGTTCCTCGTCTCCTTGTCTTTATAAGATGTTTAATTGATTTAGTTTAGTGTTTTTTGAACATATGTAATAAAGACACAGCTACTTACCCTCATTTTCTATTACTTTATTTTTCTTTTAAAAATGAAGAAAAGAAACAATCTACTAATAAATAAGACGTGCTGATATAATATTAGCATCAGGTCAGTATATAAACATTTAACAGTGGAGGAACATTTTTCAAAATATTTTAAAGAGTTTCTCAGCCTAATTATGTTGGTAAAGTATTTATATAGTAAATATACTTGTATTTCGCCTCGACGCTTCATCATAATAAAATGTCATAGAAAAATTTTATTGCTGTAATTACTAAACAAAATTAACAAAAATAAATAAAGATACACTCAGATGAGTATATAATTGTGTATTGTCGGGTAGGTATAAACTCAATGAGTATGCTCATCTTCCTCATTCCTCTCAATTAAATATTATTGCTTAAATGTAAAACTGTGAACGATGTGTCGTTTGAAGTGTTGTAAATAAATATTTTAGTTTAGCATTATTTTAATTGCGAATATAATGTAATATATATTTGCAATATTAATCGATTTTAATGTTAATGGGGTTAAATAATTTGTAAGTAAGTTTACAATATTAATGATTGAAAACAAAGTGGAAAACGCAAGCGACAATACTGCTAAGGAAATATTGTTACAAAACGGTCTCAAGAAATACTCATATATTTTTAGAGCGTCTGTACATTCTTTTAAATTTTGGAATGGTGAAAACCGACTACTTAAAAATTTCATTATCAATAAAATTGTGTATTTTCTTTTACAACCTCGACATTATAATCTTAAATACTTTAGTAAAAACGAAGTTCTCGTAATCAAATACTTTTGAGATATATTGGCACTAATTCCATATAATAAACGCATTGTCAATAAAAATATTCAGTGACGATAGTTACAAATAAAATAATTATTGTAATAAAATAACGAAGATTAGTTTAGTAGTAAAATAACTATTTGTAATGATGAGATTGATCGTAAACCTAGACAATTGGTATATAATAATAGGTTAACATTATAATTTCTGTTACAGCCCATTTCTCTTGTAAACTTTGAGTCTTATAAAGAAATAAATGAGGAAATATTGATAGAAATAATTGATTATTGAATATATTTGGCGTTAATTTTGTAGAAATTTATTATTAAAAATTAAATGAAATTACGTGATGTAGTATTACTTCTACTTTCTTTAAGTTCTTTACCACGACCTAGGTTTCGCTGTATTACAACATCTTCCGGTGGGCTATTAGCAAAGATTGACTTCCAACATCTTCAGGGGGGCTATTAGAAAATATTATCTTTGCTAATAGCCCACCTGAAGACGTAATACAATGAAACCTAGGTCATGGTAAAAAACTTAAAGAAAGTAGAAATAATACTAGATAACGTAGTTTCATTTAATTGTGAGAAATAATTGAAATAAACCTGAGTATAAGTTTGCTGTGAGTTTTGTTTGAGGTAATAGATGGCAATTTATTTACGATTATATCGTATATTTGAAAATTTATTTTAAAAAGGAAAGTTTATTTTAAATGAAAATTGCTAAAAGTCCATTTGAAGAAGATAATAATTTAATGCTGGCATGGAAACATTTAATGGAAAATAGCCGAATAAAAAACGCTACCTCTATTAGAGAGAGCAATGAAAGTAAAATAATAATTTTTTAAAATGGCGCATTTAAATTTCCTTTTCGTAACTTGATACCATGTCGCCACTGTAAAGTAACGCAAGTAAATTCATAATGGTGAAGAAGTACCAAAAACGCTAGTTTCAAACTTAAATGTTTAATTAAGCGTACATTTTTACGGCAAAATATTTGTAATAAAAAAGTGTAAAGTAATTACACTTTTACTCTATTTTTTATGGTTACAATAACAAAATACATAAAATATAATACTATAAAATTGTTTTAATTCAAACCATTGAACACTCAATAAGCTTTAAAGAGGAAGCCCAGCTTCTGAAATAAAAGCAAGGAAAATACGACAAGTACACAATTCGCCTCCATCGTATTTATCGGAGAGTTGTTGGAATTTCTTTTCGACTGACAGCTAATGTTAACAATAAAAATTCTTTGCTAACTCTAACAGTATGTCACTTTGAATAGAATTTCATTTATTTTCCGCGACACGTTGCGATTTTACGCTTCGCACTCTTTTTTATTTTATTGTCTCCTTGGTAATAACTAATGACGTATTCATTGTTATTTTTTTTGTGTTTGTTTTAATTTTCCATATCCGTAACACGGTTGTTACAATGTAAAATATTTGTGTATATTTGTAAAATTTGTTTACGCAAAATCGTTTGCAATGCAAGTAGCATTTTTATGTCTAATATTAAAATATTTTTATTCTGTTTTAGGAAATTTATTTTATTTTATAGTATTAGTTTAGTGATTATTGTCGATTTTGAAAAACCAAATTTATGAAAACGAAAGTCGAATGTATATTACGTGTCTATATACGTGTCAATAGCCACTCAGATATCTTTTATTTTTTAAAACAAATAATTTCGCTGAATATTATTATTAATATTGTGCGTCTATACCCTAAACAATTCTTTTCATTAAAAAGATTCATTCTCTCACAATTTTTTTGGCTTCAATATTCCTTTAGATATTTTTGCAAACTGTATTTATGTTCTATCAATATTATAATCAGAGAAAGAATTCGTTCATTATATTTTTAATGATACGAACAACACATTGAATATATATCAGTTTGCAGATGAATTCAAAATAAATACTAGATAAAAATCCATTCGGGAAGCAACTACAAATATGAATATTTTTGGAAAACCGTTTCGAAAGGAAAATAACCAATTTAAGTAAGGTTTTCTTTCTCAAGAAAACTACTCGAATTTCTCATCTTCAAAGTCTTTTTCAAAATTATTATAAAAATCTCCCATGGTTTGTAAAAAAGAAATTTTTTTTAAATATTATATTCGTTCATATTCTATATGTGCAAGTTTATGGTTTACCTGTACCTTAGTAGCTGAAAGGTTTATTTTCAAACATTTGCTTCAATAATCGAGATCAATATCCTAGACATAGCTTCGAGAATTTATAGCACATAGATGTAAAATAGTAATGTTATGATATATGGACCTTGACATGTATAATTTGATTTACGAACTTATACAATTTCTCCATTTTATTGGGGAAATTGAAAAAAAACTAGGATAATAAAACTTCTTCAAAATGAAAACAGTTGCATTACTTAAGAAAAAGCGGTATTCTTTGAGTAATATTTTAGAAACATAATTTCTTTGCATAAAGCAAAGAAAATTATTATTTGTAGGTACTATTGGGAGCTGAAATTTGTTATCTGTTCCTGTTCATCCCAATAATTACAACCGACTTCATTTCTATGAATGTGTCGCAAATTTTTCGTTTTATTCCTCAAAAGGAAAGACGGAATCTTTCTTATATCACTGTCCGTCTGTCCCTTTATCCTGTTCAGTCTGAAACAGCTTAACCTAGAAATTAGAACTTAGATATATTAACATAAAACTCATATTAACATATTTCAATAACTAACATTCAAGAATATTCATAGGTAATTTTAGACAGGGTAGACTATGTGCGCAGAAACATATTTTTAAAATTTCATATAAAGTCGAGTAACGTTTGACTCGGTTACTTTTAAGGGTACGAATATACATTTTCATATTCTCAGGTAGTAAATTTTTCAAAATACGCAAAAAAGATGTCTACTCCCCCCTTATTTTATGAAGTATTGAACTTATAATTATGGTAAATACGAGGTTTTTAGAAACCAACTCAAAAGTTTTAGGAAAAGTATAACCATGTTCGTAGATATCGTAAATCGTTAACTATTCATTGTAATATATATGTCGGTCCTACTTAATTATTTTACGTATCATTTTATATTTATTGAGACCATATTACAAAAATAACATAATTTCACTAGATATTAAAACTATTAATTTTATGTACACTATACTACTGAATTATCAATTTATACTGTTATTTGTTACTGAAAAACCACTTAATTATCAATTTATACGTATCATACGCAATACAACAATTAAAATGAATTTAAAGTGACGACAGATAAAAAACACCATAACATTTATTGTAACAAGTCGCAATTGAATCGGTTAAAATATAATATTACGAATAAGAAAAGGATGGACCATCAAGAACATAATGTATGTAACTATAAAGGAATAAACTATTAAGTCGCAATAATGTTATCGACCAGAAACCAAGTTGTTCTTGTTTCAAACCTTAATTCTCTTCGGTAACACTAAACCAACGTCAGAACGTGCGGTCTAGACTTAGAATATACCAGAAAAGTTTCTTTGCCTAATTCGTGGCCATAACGTTGGAATTAACTCAAACTTTGTTAAGATAGCACGTTGGATTCCAAGTCCGGAATTATATAACGCAAATACCTAGTACAGGAATTGAGCATAGCAAAGTTCACATGTATGTGTACCAAGTACGAATTAGATTACTTGAAGTTTGTTGTTATTAAATCGAATAGCGTTCGAGTTGTAAACCATGTAAATGTTTCCAGCTTCCCTTGAATTTCTTAAGCACTCATTTTTAAAGAATGGCACCTTTTACAGAACGTTGATATCTGACTGAGCTTATGAATGATTACTGTGTTTGTACGCTTGAACTCATATTTTTAATATAATATTTTAAATTTATTATTAGTTAAGAGCATGTAATTGCTTGAGAGCAATTGTGAGGACATATAAGTAATAAATTATTTTCATCAGACAAACGATTCATTACATTGAATTGCCTTGAATTACGCTTAATATTATTACAATATGAACTGTTGTCATATACTTCATATAACACACATATTAAATAACATTTTAATAACATAATACGATGGTTAATCAAAATAATTTTTCTTCATAAATCATTTGACAACCAGTAAATGATTCAGAAATGTTTATGCATTTGTTTCTTCTACATCTATTTCTTATTGGGAGCAAATATATATTTGTCACTTTCATATACATACATTTTATAGAATATTAAATTAATGCAAAATCTTGAAGGGAAACTAAAATGAACGTTGATTTATATATGTATGAAATTATCCGGCTATAGGTAACAAGTCTCGTGCATATTATTTACTTTATATTATAGATAAGAACTATTTCAAAAACACTCGCTTCTTCTCTGTACATATTTTTGTAATTTTCCACCAATTGAATGTACACTATTTATATTCTGTGCTGAACGAATTGCAGAATTTTTAAAAAGTAATAGATAATAAGTTAAAGAATAAAACCACTTCGATTTGAGTGTATGATTTGGGTACAATATTTTATATTGTAATTTAAAAATAAATTTATGTTTTGAAGTAGTAAATATTACAGGAAATAGCAGAAGAATACTAACCAAAAAAAGGAAATCGTATATTTATATTATCAGTAATATCGGAGCTATAGCGAATAATCTTAGTATCTCAAACATTCGCAATATACAAAATATGTATTTAATAGTTTTGGGGACTTAATTATTAGGTCTCTCAGAATATATCTAATGAGAAAGTAAGTCTCAAAACGGAAATTTTAACCCTTTTCACAATTGTCGTTTTCAATGAAAAAAAAATATTTAAAAAATATCTTCATATTTTGCCTTTATATCGACGACAACATTTCATCAGTACCTCGCACACTCTTGAGTGTATGGATTTTCATTTATTTTTTTCTACAAACATTTACACTATTCTTTGAAAATTACATTGTTACATACGTAATATGTAAAATATTGAATCTAAATTAGTATATTCACCATTAGACGTATTTATGTTCGGGAGATTATGACTGATTTTATTACTCAGTTGTGGCCTGTATTATAAAAAAAACATATAAAACCTAAATTTCACTCTTTTCAAAATTAAAGGGAAACTTTCCCACGCACTTTTTTCACTTACGGGTTGTGGGGTCTTTGCCAATGCTGTTTTCATAACATTTTTGAAAGCATCTTCCTTTGGCCACCTTCGGGCTCCCAGCAATCAAATATAAAACTATGTGTGTCTTACATCAGAAGCAGCAAACAATCATATTCCTTGCGCATCATTGTGTAAAGGACCACGAGTGGCCGGGATCATGAATCGGGGAGTAGCGGCCTCTTTTGATCATATCTTTACTAAACCGAAAAGCTGGAATTAAAACATAGACTTTCTCGCGCTTGTTAAGAACATTTATCTTGACGCTTGTTTAGTACCAATTTCTCAGTTTTCAGCCCTTCAAACAGATGATCAAATTGCAAATGCGTGATCATATTTATTTAAGTTGTAAGTATTTAAATGAATAACACCACTACAAATAACTTATCAAATATAGTTTGATTCTTGTGTACTTTCGTATCTCATTTCAATTTCACCAGAAATTTGCAGAAATACACCAAAGGCCAAACCATGGACAAACACGGTGCACCGTCAAAGGCCGGAAGCCTGTGATCAACTCACCACTCCACAGCGAAGATGATTTTTAAAACGCTTATTATTATTAAAATTTTGCACACGTATCAAAACTTGAGAGCAATACAATAATTAAAGAAAATAAAATTATATAAAAAATACTTGTTGTATTAAAGGGCAAATTTGAAGTATTGGTTCGCTAAAAAGTAATGGTGTTTTTTCGAAAATTATCTAGAAAATATGGAAACGTATTAGAAGTTTCCGTAATCAAAGAAATATTATTATAAAATATGGACGACATTAAGACGCATGTGAGACACTGTATACTCTACCAGTATTAATTTAGTCACTTTACTGTCAAAGTCACGCGTAATATTTGCCCATGCATAACTAGAAGCAACTTCTGAAACTACTAAAAAACAATGGTTCCTTTGTTTTTTGTAGTTTCGTAGTAGCAATTATTCCCTGAGTGATAAACCAGGATCTGGTCGGCCGGTGGAATTGAACACCGACTGGTTAAAATTGGTAATTGAAAAAAACAGCCGTTTAACGACACGCTGGCTAGCAACCGAGCTTGGGTGATCCCACGGAACTAAAGAGAATAATTTACATCGCTTGGGAAAAAGCTTTAAACTACGATGCATGGATGCCATATAAACTTATCCCGGAATATCCGTAGCCATTGCCTGGTCCTCATATGGCCAAACACCCTCCACATTTCTCAGACCTTGCATCCAGTGATTGTTGTTCTTTTAGATCGCTCAGCAATGCTTTACGTGAAACACACTTTAATGATGAAAAGGACAGTTAAAAAGTCAATTTTTCGTTTGAAATAAATCCTTTCAAGGGAATAAATAATTATTTTGGTATATTTTAATTAAAACTATTAGCTAAATTAAAAAATATTTTTATAGTTCATAAAAATATCTTTTAATTTAGCTAATATAAGTTAGGGCTCTGCAATGAATTAATAATTTTAATATTATTAAAGATATCATAATTTTAAACTGTCTATTACAAACTCATGTTTTTTGTATTATATTGCATTAATACGTTCATAATTAAATACTTGTAAATTCTTCAAATAATTTCACCTTAATAAAGAGGGATTGATAATAATTAAAATTAATAATTTTTTATAACCATATAATTTATTAACATCACCTAAGAAAAGTAAAACTTAAGCGAAAGAAAACATTAATATTGAATATATTTGGCGATAATTTTTTAGAAATTCATTATTCACAATTAAATGAAACTACGTGATGGTATATTATTTCTACTTTCTTTAAGTTCTTTAATACGACCGAGGTTTCGTTGTATTACAACATTTTTTTAAATTTTTTTTTATTACTAGCGAAGATTGCTAATAGCTAATAGCAAAATAAATTACGAATTATTTTATTTATTCCGGTTTATTAATAAATGGCATCCATTTTTGTCATTAATGATTTTCTTTTTCTTTACACCATTATTTACAGTTTAAACCGCAAAAATACATGAATTGATTAAAATTGATCGAAATTATAAATGGTACTTTGAAGATAGGTCATAAAGTGTATATATAAATCGAATTCTCGAAATATTTAAATTTTATTTTTATTTGAAACTGCATAACTTTTCGTTTTTAGCGATTCTTTTGAATGTTAAATTGAAGATGTTACCTTAAGCCATTGTTATCATCACAGGAGAATATGACTTTCGTCTTCTGATTAACTGTGGTAAACAAGTAGTTGCTAAGAATGTATAAAACAAAATAATGGGTCAGGTGATGGAAATATATATGGTTTATGGATAGATTTAACCTTACCTAAGGACAGTAATGGAGAATTGTTTCCAGCTAAATTTTACAAAAATTTGGTAATAATTTTTAACGCTAAAGTTCGGAAAAAACACTGGTTATTATCACTATTATCTATATACCCAAGCAACAGTTGACCTCGAACTACAAGGGTTTAGTTTACATTTTATCTCTTATAAATATTTAATTTTACGTAATATTAACGAATATTAATTTTTTACAGAAAAAATATTCGCTTTATAGGCTTAAAACATGGTGCTTATTCCAAGAATTGTGACATCAAAAATCATAGCTACAGTTTCCCTACAATCTTTCCATAGTTTTTAAAAACATTATTTTTCTTTTAATAATTTTAGGTTATGTGGTTTCGGAAAAAAGTAGGGAAAATATTTATAGAATTTCTTTAGTGTAAGCCATTGTAATAATTTGAGTTTAGTGTGTTTTATTGGTAATACCAATTTCTTAAATTAAAGATTTTCTAAAAAAAAAAAACGTTTGTGACCGACAGATAATTACATTTTAGAGATATTTGACAGATTTATCTTTTATGTGTTCCATTTCCCATAAATAGTTTAATTTTGTAGAAATTCATTATACACAATTAAATGGAACTACGTGATGTAGCATTATTTCTACTTTATTTAAGTTCTTTACCACGACCTAGGTTTCGTTGTATTACAATATCGTAAGGTGGGTTATTAGCAAGATTTGCTAATAGCCAACCCGAATCTTGGCTAATAGTCCACCTGATGATGTTGTAATAGTGGGTTATTAGCAAAGATTTGCTAATAGCCAACCTGAATCTAATGTCCACCTGACGATGTTGTAATATAACCTAGGTCATGAAAAGAACTTAAAGAAAGTAGAAATTATATTACATCACGTAGTTTCATTTAATTGTGAAAACACTAATAATAAATACTCATATAAAAATGCGCTAAATGATACACGTTAAAAATATAGTTTTTCTTTGACAGAAATATAATATTTTCTTACAAGTTTTTGCTCAAATTACAGTTAATTATTTACAAAGGGGCCCTATTTAACAAAACGACGTTAATTTAATTTTAATTCATTCATTTAGGCCTACATACCGTTGCAACAATTATTTGGTGGGCTAAGTTTGCAACTATAACATATATTTATGATCTAACTCTAGAGCGACTTCAATTAAAGCGTTTTAACGGATCGACTGATAAAAATCATTACCTCTAAGGCTAGTATATTTAATTATCAATTTAATAAAACTTGTCATGCTTTAAGATTCCTGACGCCTTAACTTATCCAACATAACGAAAGGTAGAAAAAACAGAATTGGTAAAACAGAAAGTAAATGGAAATCAATAAGAATAATGCTAATCGATTATCTTTCTTTACTTTAATATTAAACCTTTAATTATTTTTTATTACTATCATGTCCATTAAAACATGATAGTAATAACAAAAAAAAAATTATATCATATTCTATACGGCCCTTCATAAATTATTACCTAATTGGAAAAAGCTCTCGTTGAAAAATAAATTCAATTGGTTATTACTTTAAATTTTCATACAATTATTAAATTTAAAAATTAAAGTCACTCTAAGCAATATAAATTTCAAAAAGAAGAAAAGGGGCTAAAAGATTAAACGATATGTGCCATGTTATAAAAACTTAAATTTATGTATTTGTTTTAGGATAACATTGGTGTTTCACAATAATATTCACCTAACAATCGTATTTCATAATATGTCTATTTTTGTTTTGACCCATAGACCCGTGATTTTGTTGGCATATATTGAAGAGTGTATTGGTTATATCAAATTGAGTACCATACCAATATATCCCTTAACACAACTTAAATGTAAAATATAGTTTTAAAATGTTAAATATAATTAAATTTTATAGAGGAAATATATGATTTGTAAGAAAATATATGACTTATTAAGTTTCGACTGACTTTTTGTAGACATAGGCATGAAGATAATATAAACCTGTAAAATACATGTGTTTTTTATTATTGAGATTACTTAAAAAGTTTATGGTAAAATTAAATCCAATATCACTGAAATTTTTGTAACTATTAAAGATGGATGTCTAAATATAAAATAATTTAAATTAAAATAAAATATAAAATAAATTGAAATATTAATTCCACTTGAAATATCTTAACATATCCCAACATTCACTTGAGTGGTTTAGTTCATATCTCCATAGACGCTGGCAATGTGTTAAGTCGTCAGATAAATATTCTGAGTGGACTGATCTTACGGCTGGTGTACCTAAAGGTGGAATTCTATCTCCTCTCCTTATCTCTGTATTTATTGATGACGTTGTGAAAAATATTTCTGGCAATTATCATTTCTATGCTGAAAACCTACAAATCTATGTGCACTCAAACCTTCATTCCTTATCAAAAACCGACGACATCCTTAATCATCTCGCTTCTATTGGTCAGTAGGCTCATGACATGGATTTTTTGTTTAACCCAAATAAGTCACAAATTATCATTACTGGTAGTCAAAGACTGACTTCTAAAGTAAAACTACTTGGTTTACCGAAAATAGTGCTAAATAATGCAATAATCACATATACTCGATCAAAATCTTAATTGGCGGCCTCAAGTAAATGATGTCAGTCGTCGTGTTTTCAACAGGATACATTGAAGCGTTTTCAGAATTTTGCATTGACTAAAATGAGAACCTACCTTTGTCAAACACTCATATTACCTTTAATTGATTATGGGGATGTGTGCTGCCCTGATCTTAATGACGAATATTTGTAAAAGTTGGAATGTCTTCAAAATTTCTGCAACTGGTATACCTTTGGCTTCAGAAAATATACTTCCTTGATCTTCCGTGATCGACTAATTCCGAAATTCCGTGATCGACACCAACTTCACATACTTATACTTCTTTTTAATATATTAAAAAATCCTGACATCGTGAAAATCACGTCTCTAAATATTTTCAAAGGTCGAGTGAAAAAGTCCTGCCTCTCCTGAAAACTTTTCCTTTGTGCCCTTGTCCTTTCCTGTCTTTCCCATCACAAATCATATAACTACTTTGTATTACTCATACTTTTGTATTTTTTAAAGTTTTTTTTGTCTAATGTACTATACAATTTTTCGTTGTAAAATCTTTTACAATCTACCGACTAAATTTCAATTCCAATTGTTACTGTTGACTGGAAGAGATTTCTCATGTAGTCATAAGTCTTCCATATATACTATATATAATCGATGATAAATAAATAAATAGTTATGTAAAAAATTTCTTAATTGTGAGTTTAATACCCACTACGGGTGTACCGTACGCACTTAGGCCTATGAAACTTTAAGGGTATATGGTTTTAATATTATATTATTTTCAAATATAAATACGAAAAACAAATAAATACACATTTCAAAAAAATATTTTTGCAATGGACTTAAATAATTTGTATGGAGCTTCTAATAACTTTTTACAGTCCCAAATTCATGTTGTAGGTTGGTCGACTATTACTCATAAACTGCATATATTATTCATATACTGTACAGCCCACTTACCTGTGATATCCTTTAAATTTCATGAATACGTTTCATATGTTCCAAAATACTTGTTTCTCTGGTAATGATTGAGGACACGTAACTCTAAATTAGGGGCTAACTTAATGCTTAATATTTCATAAACGGATCTCGGATAACTCCAACTTTTTGAAAGATCTGTTTTTAAAGAGGATGACATTATTAAAGTAAAATTCACTCCCTTCTTACATGTAGCCAAACTAGAAAAAAAATTTAATTCTTAATTTAATTTCATTGAGAGCATTATAAATATATATGACAATGCCAAATTTGAGTGTCATGGCATTAATATCCCGCAAATAAAAGAGTGTGATCCAAAGTCGGGCAGACAGGGAGATAATACATAAACTATAAAGGTTCCTAAGATGGCTACGGATTCATAAGAAGGAACGAGCTATCTATTAAAATAAATGCAAAACTGAACACTTTTTAGGTAAATAAATTAATATTGAAACGTCAAATTGCCATAAACTATTTTATTTTCTCGATTGCGATAAAATATAACCTATTTGCTAGCACTGATTCGAACAAAATCCACCATTAGATCCACTACATAGAATCCACCACATTGATTTTTTTAATTGCACAATTTTATTATATGTATTGACAACAACCTAAGTGACAATACAATTTTTCGAACTCAATGCCAAATCTGCCAAAGTAATTAAAAAAAAATTGGCAATATTAAAATTTGAAACAAGTTGAGGAAACAAAATAGGCTCAAAACAGATACGTACAATATCGAAAAATTTGATATGCGGTAGACGACCGATGACGATATCTATCCTCATGCGTTTGCCCATAGTCAGTTTACTTAATGGGGTAGGCGCTGACCCCTCCGTACCACTTAGTACTTTACTTCTAGCTACGTCCTTTTCCCCGATATATGTCAAAAAAGGAAATACTTCATTGAATGATTTAAAATATGTGTAGCGCAAACTATCGGCTTACATAGGTAAACTTTATATCTGTATACTTTTACGTGTCAGGTAGCTAAGCAATTTTTGTTTCTTATATTGCCCTAATACAAAATTACAAATTTTTTAAAATATTAAATTCGCATATTTTCTAATAGCGTGAGCTAATTGCAAATTAGAAATAACAACTAAGTGTTACTTCTAATTTAACCCTATATTTTTCCAAAAACACCATTCGATTGATCAGTGTCGCGAGTGCAAACAAATAGGTAAACAGAAAAATATTTCAAAGACGTTATTTTTTACTGCCTTTACACCCCCCAAATTATATTTCTATTACTTCCGTTTGATTCTGAACATTATTTTTTTTATTTGTAAATTCCTTTAATGTGTAGAGAGGCAAATTCAACAGTCAATTATATATACGGACAACAAAAAGCGTAACTAATAACTTTATGCAACCTGATACTAAATGTGTTAAAGTAAATAAATTACGAATATGACAAAAGTTTAAAATTTGTAACCAATTTTAAACAAGAATATTAAAATGTTAAACAATTAAATTTCATGTACGGAAGACGATCAACAACGACTTCTGCCGTCATGCCTCTGACCACTTTCAAATTGCTCACTTAAACACCTAGCCCTCCCGCATTCTCTACACTTCGCCTGTGGTGATGCCCATTTATGTCCACGTGGAAAACTTTGTAGCGCACTCAAAAAAAACGGAGTACCATCTATTGATGTATATACACTTTATCCATTAGTAGTAGTATTAGCTAGGGGTATCTTTGTATCTCTATTATGCTAATGTAACATAAATGAATTTTTGGAATTATAAAATTTGCATATCTTCTAATTGAGTGAACTTATTTCGATAAAATTAAAAACTAGATATTATTATCAGCTAATCAAAATGTTTGTCAAAAAATACATCGGAATTTAATTTTACCTGATGCATGTTTAAACAGACAATTTAACAAACAAAATTATTTTTTCTGAAAATTATTTTTTGTTTTATTTTTTTATTATATGTCACTAAATTATTTTTTTTGTAAATACCATCAATGCACAAACAGACCAATTCTATGGTTTTTACGTTTCCATTTTTATGTTTTTATTACTTTCAGTAGTTTCAATATAACATCTAATAACAAAGTTACTTCCTATAAATGACACCAACTTGACGGATTGTTGTAAGCTAGTACGAGTTTGCGGAAAACAACTTATTTTTTTATTAATGGCTTGGTGTATTCAATAATGTTTACATATTAAATGTAAAGGACAGAATATTATAACACAGGAAAAAGTGTTAAAAACAATTTACGTGCATCTGTAAAAAAACTGTGACAATTGTGGATGTAGATCAAAGCGTAAATGCTCATTAAAAAGTTAAGTTGGATTTTGAGGCCAAATAAAATTTAAAAGAGGAACACAATATACTGTAACTAAACCTTAGCCAATAGTATGAAGCAAGCAGAAGAGATGTATTCTTACCCTTTTTAAAAGTAATTAACTTGGCGTTAATTTCATTTTATATTTAATGTACATAAACGCGATCAACTGATTAACAACCGTTATAATATTTTTATAGTGTAATTATATACGGACGAATCTATCTTTTACGATTTCAATCATTGCGCTGCTAATGTTAATGTTTGAACTCTAGATCTTTCGATAGTACAGATATCTAATTTACACGATATATACTTTTTAATAGAAGCATTATTTACGAAGACGTACTCTGAATGAATATGTAGATTTCAGATATTGAATTGTATATTTGGAATCCTCATACTAACGAAGTTGCAGCTTAAATTATATATTATTGTTTTTTATCATAACATGACAACTTTTAAATCATATATTTAAGGAACAATCACTGTTGCAATATCTTAAAGATTTAGCATGAAATGAATAAGAAACACCCCTCGAATGGCTTTATCTGTAACAAGCTGACTTATTTAATCTGTTGCGTATATATTGGATTTTCTTATCTGCCGACAGCTGATGTTAATAATAGAAATTCTTTGTAAACAAGTGCATCTTTTCTGGATGTTTGAGTTCGTAGATAATCTATATATTACAGTTTTATTTTCCCATTACCAGTATTCGAAATTTGTAACTCTGATCTATTTTCAAGGGTAGTGGGTGAACTGTATATTGTAAATAAAATCTTTATGGGATATTATATACTATGCAAGTGTAGTGACAGTTAATATGGTAATAGGGGAAGAATACGTTTCCGGAACCAATGTTCGTACTTACACAATACATATAGATGTGAAAGAAAAGTAGTTTGACAAAATAAATTTGTTAAGTACAAGTAGATATAGTACTGGTTTCCGAAACAAGTAGGCCCAAAAAAGAACATGTTTTCAACAATGTAAAAATATAAAGATTCTCAATAAATCGTCTCAGAATTCTTAAGGCTCGTCCGAGCAATTGATACCTTATAGAATGAAAAGTAATATTTTGCTAATAAAATTATAATACAAATAATTTTTTGGTTTTTACCATTTTTTATATAAAGTGAAACTCATTTGCTGCGCTAAAGTTTACTATTACATCAAATAGTTTCGGAAAAAATAGTTATTATTAACAGACATACGAACGTGTCAGAAGCCAAATAACGATTGGTTTTTTTTGAGGTAAAAAGTTGGATCATTAGTTTTGATGGCTTCAAGAAATGCAAATAATCAATGTTACATGACCGATGAAAAATATTTAGTGACTTGTATGAAGAAATATAATTATTATATACGAAAGTAAGCAGATGTAAAAGACTGTCTTAATATTTTTTTTTTAAATCAGAGTTTATTATAACCGTTATATGAAGAGGATAATATTCCAATATTGAAAATAAAACAATTTGCATAAGGACCTAAAGGAAATGAGTGAGGGAACCGCTTTTATATAGGAATTAAACGATATAATGTGGATTCCTTCATGTATACGAAAAATCGAATAATGGTATACATACTAATATAACAAGATAAAATTTAGAATTCTATAAATTATTTCTAATAAGGACGGCAGATATTCATAAATCTGTAATTCGGGCTCACTTTGTGGTTCTGAAAGAAAATCGCAGGGAAACTTGTGGTTTTTAGTAAAATATTATTATTCTTAGCAATCCGATTTAAAAATATTTGAGTAAAGTAAATTCTACGGAATTTAATTAAAACAATAAACACGTATTCAATATTCACACCAGATTAATTGCCACATCGCTGGGTATGTTTTGGAATTTTTCCATAAATAAATACTTTTTAACAATGTTTAATAAGATTTATATTTTGATGCTGAAGTATTTGAGATTTTTTTTAAACCATAACTTAATTCATAGTGCACTCCAAAGAAAATTGAAGAAAAGATTTTAATTCAGGGGGTTCGGTTATTTAACAAAACTTTTTCATAAATGAAATTTGTGAAAAAGATTAATTGGTTAAATTTTATTCCGATTTAAATCTAATACCACTTTATAGTAATTATATATTTAATAATATTTGGGTAGAATCAAAAATATATTTTGTTGTTGCCGACAGGTTTACAAAAAATTGGGTTTACTGAAGATCGTGCTTGAGGTTGCTGTAATTTAATTCTAGACTTATGCAACTCAGAAATCTTAAAAAAATTGTTCTATCTGCATTAACGATTTTATATTATTTAAATACACGTAACAGAAATATATTGTTAATTAAATAGTACAATGTTTTCATTTACATTCAGCATTTAAACAAGTTTCTTTTAAACTGTATCGATTCCCAAAATTGAGTAATAGTAACTCAATAAAGGAAGCTGAAAAAGGAACTATTGATGAAGTTTTCTTTGCTTAATCCAACCGTGATAATAACATACAGGTTCCTTCAAAAATATTTCGCTTCTTATTTAGTGTTATTAAATTTTTCTTATATCTTCTTCAACTAAATAAGGTTTACGAGCGTAATACAAAAAATACTTGACTACAATCACAACTACAGTTTACCCGTCTCAACAAGTTCAATATATTTTGTTTTCTATTGCGACTGTTTACCGTTCTTTACTAATATGGTGGTTATTTCACTGTTTTGACTTTTATATTATTTTAAAATATTAAATGAATTATCTATACATATTTTGAACTTATTAAGACAGGATGATTTGCTCGAAACAACCACGATAATAAGTAACAAAAATAATCAAAATATTAACATTATAAAATTAAGTCAGATTTGTATGTATTAATGAAATAACAAATAACATCGATTTGATTTGAAATAACATACGAAAAGTGCAAAAGAAAGGGTCTGGAAATTAGGAGGCTTAAGACTTCTGCAAACAACCTTGAAGAGGGTTCTAATTTTTTGTCTTCTAAGATCAGATATTTTTCTAGAAAATGAGAAGACTCTTATGATAAGAAAGTTCCATGTTCATGTCCAAATGCGGTTTAAAAGAAATATTTATAAAAATATATATTTGAAATATATATTTGAAATATTTAATTAATAAATGTAAATGTAAAAGGGCCGTAAATAATAGTTCTTCGGAAAAATATTAACTGAAATGGTCTACCAGAGTTTACTAACAACTAGCCTTTCCTTCATTTTCACTTTTTGCCAAAATATTTATCTTTTTAATCTATTCCATTGACATAATTCATATTCATTACAGAGCCATATTACAATTTTCAGTTAGTACTTATATTTTCATTTATATTTATGAATTATGATTGATATTAATCAAAATATCTATTAATAATGGGAGCAGTTAAAACTGAATTTCTCATATAATATTTTAGTTTATTTTCGTGCTATATATTAATGCCTATATTGATAGCAAATCTACATATACAGGTGTAGACAATACAAAGTAATACGTTCAAAATCCAATCGAAAACATAAGATATTTATTGGAATTTATCCTTGCCTACAGTTTCCCTTAACAATAGAAATTCTTTAACAACATTGTGTGACTGTGCATTGAATTTCCTTATTTCAATAAATTGAACGCATTTTCCCGACATTCCTCAGGTACGAAGTTACTGTTTGTACTTTAGTTTTAATTTCCTTCCTCCGATCACCGACCTTTGCGATTTCGATTTTGAAAGCTTTTCCGCGTACATTTGGAAGGTGGCCTGCGGAATCTCGATGTGAATAATATATTTCCTTGACATTTTCGTTCGGAGTTCCTTTGCTTTTGTGAGATGTTAAATTGCTTCAATTTAGTGCTTTTTAAAGATATGTAATGAAGACACGCGCTCTTTACTCTCATTCCTTATATATTATTCCTATATTCAATATGAAAAAAAACAACGAATAACGAAGAGGTAATAATATTAGCTTTAGCTAAGCATATAATAATTGACGAAGAAAAAAGAAATTTTTAAATTTTTTAAAGAGTTTCTTAGGCTAATTATGTTGGTAAAATGTTAATGTAATAAATACATTTATATTTCGTCTCAACTCTTCATAGCTTGCTCATGAGAAATGTAATGGTTAAAGAAGATGTATAATAACATTTTTTCATTAATTTCTACAACATTAATTAAGCTTCATACTGATGAGTGTACACTTGTGTTTTCGGATAGGCAAAAACCCAGTGGGGATGCTAATCTTTCTCATCCTTGTCAATATTGTATTAATGCTTGTAAAATTGTGGACGATGTTTCGCTCGGAATGTTGTTAATAAATATGTATTTCACCCTTTTTTTAACAATGAAAATATTATAAAGTATTTACATTATTTATGGATTTGAATATTAATGGGGTTATATTATTTGTTAGTAAGTTTACAGCATTACGTTTTCGAAACAAAATAGAAAACGCAAATGAGAATTCTGTTAAGGAAGTATTATTATCGATCGGTCTTAACAAACACCCACACTTCCTTAGAGCGTCCGTACAATTTTTGGAATGATGAAGATCAACTACGTTAAAATCTTCGTCTCTCTATTAATAAAATAGAATTCCATAACCTTGACATCACAATCTTAAATACATTGGCAAAAATGATGATTTCGTTATCAAATAGTCACAAATTACTAATATTTTTTAAATATATTCTCACTATTTCCGCATAATATAACATTTCGTCAATAAAAATATTTTTTAATGGTAGTTACAAATAAATGGATATTAGATCAGTTAACGAAGATTATTGTAATAGTAAAATTACCATTTGTCTCTGATGGACAGATTGATTGTAACCCGAGACAGTTGGTTTGTAATAATGGATTTGAAACCTTGATTGCTCTCATGGTTCATTTCTCTTTTGTTTTCTTGTAAAGATAGCACCTTAAAGGAAAAAAATGAAGATATTGATGGAAATAATGGAGGTAAACTAGAATATACATTTCCAATGTTAGTTTTGTTTGACGTAATGGGCGACGATTTATATAAGATGAACCTATATATTTGAAAAATATTTATATGAAGGAAAGGACATTTTAAATTAAAACAGTCAGTTTGGAGAACAAAATAATTTAACACTGTCATGTAAATATTTCACAGAATATGCCAGCGAGATAAAATAGTTTTTTTTTAAATGGTGCAGTCAAAATTTTGTTTAAATTTTACTTAAATTTCAGGGCGATTTTGTTACATGGTAACAGATGTAACAAAAGTCTTTTAAAAATTATCGCTTTTACGTAATTTCATTCCATGGCACGGTGCCATGGACGAACGACGAAGTGACGCAAATAATATCATAGCGGTGATAAATTATCCAAAACGTTAGTTAAAATTTAATTGTTTAAGGATCATTTTTATACGGTAAAATATTTGGGTATAAACAAATTTTAGTTTATACGTTTACTCCTTTCTTTTATTATTTTAATAATAGAATATTCAAGATATAATATTCTATTATCGTTTTAATTCAAAGTATTGAATACGCAATAAGCTTCAAACACGAAGTCTAGCTTCTGAAATTAAAGTAAGGAAAATACGATATATACACAATTTGACTCCGTTGTATTTGTCGGAACGTTGTTGGAATTTCTTTTCGAGTGACAGCTGATGTTAATAATAAAATTTCTTTGCTAACTCTCAGAGTGTCAGTTTGAACAGAGTTTCATTTATTTTCCGCTACACATTGCGATTTGACGCTTCGCAGCTTTGTTCATTTTATCCTGTTGTTGCTAATAACCAATGATGTCTCCACATTTTTTATTTCTGTTTTAGTTTTCCATTTCTGTAACACGAATGTTGTGATTTGACATTTGTTAATAATTATAGAATTTGACTACGCAAATCATTGATCATACCAGTAGAATTGTTATGTCGAATAATATTCAATATCTTTATGTCGTTCTGCTGAATTGATTTTACTTTATAATATTAATTTAGTAATTATGGTCAACATTGATCAACCAAATTAAAAAAAAATAAATCTTATGTTACTATGTACATGCCAATAATGCCACATAGATATATTTATTAATGAAAAAATTCACAAATTTGTGAATATTATTGTTTAAGTTGTGTCCCTATATATTAAACAATTATTTTCATAAGATATTCTGGAAAATAAAATCCATTCTCTCACAGATTGTTTAGCTTCAGTATTATTTGTTTATGTATTTTTACAAAACTGTAATTACGTTTCATCAGTATTATAATTGAAGAAAAATTTCATTCATTAAATTTTTAATGAAAAACAATAAAAGTCTACTTGTTCATGAAGTGCTATATAACATTCAAATAAATGTTACATTAACTACTTCATTACTAGAGAATAAATCAATACGTTGGCCGATAAATTCAAAAGAAATACTAGATAAAAATCCTGTCGTGAACCTACTGCAAATATGATATCTGTGAAAAACTACTTCGAAATGAAAATGAACGTTCTAAATCATTTTTTTTTTCTTAAGAAAATTACTCGGATTGGTCATCTTCAATATTTTATAAAAATCCAATTTTTTCATAAAAATCTCCTGTGGCTTGGATACAAAAATAAATTTGTTTAAGTATTAAATTCGTTCATATGACACATGTGCTAGTTTATGTTTTATCTGTACATTGGAAGGTTAAAATTTTTTTTCAAACATTTAGCTTTATTAATCAATATATATACCTGAGACGTTACTTCTGAAATTTCAAGCATGTAGATCTAAATCGGTTTTATTACGTTATTTGGACCTACAGACGTATTATGATTGACGAACTTATGTAATTCTCCTATTTTCCTGCGAAAAAACTGGGTAATGACTTCGTCGAAATAACAACAATTGTATTATTTATAAAACAAAAATGGAATTCCTTTGAGAAACATTTGAGAAATAATATAATATGATTCTACAAATTATTATGTCTTGGTTATTTGGATCAGAATTTTGTTATTTATTCTTGTTCATCTAAATAATTCCAGCCGACTTAATTTGTTTCAATGTGTTGCAAATTTTCTTGAATTTTTGCCTTTCATTTGTCAAAGGAGAAGACGAAATCTTTACAAGATCATTCGTGTCTATCCCTTTATGCATCTCAGTCAAAAAAAGTTTGATCTAGAAATTAAAACTTCGACATATAAACATTAAAAGCATATTAACATATTTCAATGACTAGCATGCAAGAACATTCAAATGATAATTTTCTACAGGTTAGATTACGTACACAAAAACATGTTTTTAAGATTTTTTATAATGTCGAGCATCGTTTGAAACCAACAGATATAAGGGTTCTTAAATATTTTTACCTACTTTCAGGTAGTATATGTTTAGAGGCACAAACAATTTTCCCCTTGGCCTCGTATTTCCTGAACTACTGAATTTATAATTACAGGGTTTTTAGAAACACACTCAAACTTGTAGGAAAATTATAACCATCATATTTGATATGGCAATTTTTATTACATATTCCTTATAATATTGGGTTGGCTAATAATTTTTTAACCTCGAGTTGCTGTCAACAATGTTTATTAAAAAATGTATATGTTACACTAAATTTAATTTCAGTATGCGCCATTATTATCTAATACTTGTCGCCATCTAGTTAACTTTCTTGTGAAGTTCTGGTGACTTTGATTCAAAAAACTGTGCGACACCATTTTGGAGATCTTCGTTAACGTCGATTTTGTCACGTAAATCATTAATTAGAGCCCTGAGTAAATGGTAATCAAAGGGCGTAATGTCCGTAGAAAACGGAGGATAAGTGAGTAGAACTCAACCGAGCTCCACTAATTTATCACGAGTACGTTTTCCAATATGTGGTTTAGCATTAAAATGTAGAAAAGAAAGTCGATCTTGTTGACTACTCAGTTTGTTAGCTAATCAGTCCAGTTATTCGCAAAAAATATCTGCATTAATTGTAGATGTCTCTAGAAGCAACTCCCTATGAATAATGCCCTTGACATTTCACCATCAGCATTATCATCATTACCCTTTTGGCATTTATTTTAGGTTTGAATATTAAAACTCCTGTTTCTCCGACACCCAGCTTTAGATGTTTGCTTATATGGTTAACATATTTAACCCACTTTTCGTCGCTATTTACTAACTGATTCAGCCGGTCAAAGTTTTGTTTCAATGTCAATATTTGTTGACAAGTATCAACTCTACAGTAAATGTGATATTATGATAAATCGTGGGGTCTCTAAACATCGTATTTTGAAACTTTTCCTAATTCGTGCAAATATGTTTCTATGGTGCCATGGCTACTGTATAGCTTATTTCCACATTGAAGAGTCGTCAGTCGGGGATCCTCCTCAATTAGGTGTCGTAATCATTGAACATCCATTTCAACAGGACGTCCGGTACAGCATTCGTCCTTAAGATCGTAGTTCTCATTCCTGCACTTTCTGAACCAAATATTTGCGGTCGCGTAAGATAACGTAAACTGGCCCATTGCATGACATACAGTATTAGTGGCAGTCTTTACATCATGACCCAGATAAAATTCTGTTGTCACCTGATTTCACTTTGGCCTATTTATAACCTATAGTAAAACCTTTTAGAACTTTCTAGAATATTTCTTTAAAAGTTCCAAAGTTGCGACTAAAAAATTACTAGCCAACCTTACATGTATATGTTCGCACTACTTTATTATTTTAGGTACTATTTAATAATTATCGACTCAATATTATTATGTATGATGATTTACGCAAAATAATATTGTTTTACTCGAACCGAGGTAAAGAAATCTCGATTTACAAACCGGACGCGCACTTGAATGGTTTTTAATATACTATTCATTAAACCCACATGTAAAATCTATTAGGTCTGTGTACACTATACTACTGTAACTAATTTAGACATATTTTTTTACACACAAGTTGTATGTTTATAGATTAGAATTAAAACCACTTAGATCTATACTCAGATACTATCTCAGATACTATCTGTACATATGATACACAATTCAACAATTAAACTATTTTAAAAGATCGTGATTAAATAATGTTAAGTAGGATATACAAATAGAATATAAGGAATAGGAAAGAAATTAACTATCAAGGACATCATATAACTGTAACGGAACAGACTATTAAGTTGCAATAATGTTTTCAACTAGAAACTAAGTTGTTCTTGTTTCAAACCTTAATTCTCCTCGGTAACACTAAACCAACGTTAGAACGTGCCGTCCGGACTTAGAATATGCAAGGAAAGTTTCTTTGGTCCATTCGTGGTCATAATGTTACGATTAACTCAAACTTTGTTAAAATAGCACGTTGAATCCCAAGTCCAGGATTATATAATGCATCTGGCTAATATAGAAACGATTCATAGCGAATTTCACATGTACGAGTGCTGAGTGCAAATTAGAACGCTTGATGTTCGTTGTTATTAAATCGCGTGTATTTGAATACTGAACTGCGTTCATTTTACAACTTCCTTAAATCTCTTAAGTCCATATTTTTAAAGATTAGTACCTTTTACAGAACGTCGATTTCGGACTCAGCTTATGATTTATTACTCTGTTTGTAAGCTTGAATTTGCATTTTTATTATAATATTTAAAATATATTATTAGTTGATAACATATAACGGCTTGAGAGCGATTGAAGTCATAAATTAATTTATTGAATATATTTGGCGTTAATTTTGTAGAAATTCATAATTCACAATTAAATGAAACTACGTGATGTAGTATTATTTCTACTTTCGTTAAGTTCTTAGCCACGACCTAGGTTTCGTATTACAACATCTTCAGGTAGGTTATTAGTAAAGATGATAATCTTCTTTAATATCTTTGCTAATAGCACACCTGAATATGTTATAATACAATGAAACCTAGGTCGTGGCAAAGAACTTGAAGAAATAAGAAATAATACTACATCACGTAGTTTCATTTAATTGGGAAATTAATTTATATCGGAAAAACGACTCATTTCATTGAATTGCTGTGAACTGCGCTTAAAATTACTAAAATTTGAACTGTTTTCATTTACTTCATGTAATGCTTATATTAAATGACGTTTTAATAATATCTTATAATTATTAATGAAAATAATTTATCTTCATGAATCGTTTGATAATCAAGAAATGGTTTAAAATTATTGTGCACTTATGTTCTACATCTACTTATTATTGGAAACAAAAATA
This sequence comes from Druceiella hillmani, assembly GCA_039881145.1. NCBI lineage: Eukaryota > Metazoa > Arthropoda > Insecta > Lepidoptera > Hepialidae > Druceiella > Druceiella hillmani. Next base: position 2,280,496 of record JAYKKI010000132.1, read on the forward strand.
TATTTGTCAATTTTATATACACACATATTATTGGACATTAAATGATTGCAAAGTAATTTTAGTGAGAAACCAAAATAAATGTTGATTCACACAATATATGGAATTACCCGGACATAGGTGAAAAATTACGTGACTATTATATTTTTTATTATGACTGTTAAAATTTTTATATTTTTTAAAATTCTAATATATAAAGGTGGATAAATTTTTTTACGTCAAACAAATTTGTATATAATACGCGTCGAATAAAAATGGTAAAATGTGCTTTTCAAATATTTATGTATGTAGGGTCTATATTTCTCGATTAGAAACGGCATAAGTAAGCCAAAAATTCAATATTTAATGATACTTTTTGGAAAAAGCACTGCAGGGTAGTTATTTCATCGTTTTTTTTTTTTAAAACACAGTCACATATTTAAGAAAAAAGGTTTCGGTCGTTATTATCGAATAAGATAAAGTGGTTAATTTTAACCAATGGTTTCCGAAGTTTTGAGACAGACATACAGGAAATAAACGACAGCAATTATTTCAATACGAATTACTCATAAAAGGAGATATCAAAATAGTCGTGAGATATTTTATTGCGTGATGATGTACCATCGGATTATGTTAAGTAGTTATGGCGCTAAAATTTAGCTACCAATCTTTTTAAATTTTTGATACTGAATAAGTTTATAAATATTTAAAGGTGTTAGAGGGACGAACATAAATTCAGATGGCAAAGCATTAAGATGAACCAGAAAAGTTATGTGATGACAAATACAAACGATGCCGCGACGTAACGTTTTTAAATGATACCAACTTTGTCAAATGTAAGTATACTTGTACGTAATCGAGTAAATTATATACATGTTTCATATACAGTTGTGGGCTATTAACATTGTTTTAATGTTATGTCATATGTCAAAAGCATCTTCATGTGGCTACCTTCGGGCTCTCAGCAACCAAACATAGAACAACCAATAAAAAGCAGTGCCCTATTATGTTGCTTGCACATCATTGTGTAAAAAATCCCGAGTGGCCACGATCATGATCCGGGGAGTGTCGAACTCTTTTAATGATAATTTTATGGACCCCAAACTAGGGAATAAAACATAAACTGTATCACGCTTGTTGCAAACAGCGCGACGCTTGTTTATCTTGACGCTTGTTTTTTACTATTTTCTCAACTCACATTCCTTCAAACAGACGAATAAATTACAAATGAATGAACGGAATTGTTTAAGTTGTAATTATTTTAATGAATAAAAGCGCTATAAATAAATTATCAAATAGAGTTTAATTCTCATATCGACACTTTTATATCTCATTCCAAGTACAGGTGAATTTTGCAGAAATTAACCAAAGGAATAACCATGGCCAATAGAACAATTAGTTAGACACTTTATTTACAGACTTTAATAAAAAAATTGACATACGCGACAGAGTTATTACTATGAGAGCAACCTTTCAGAACATAAGTTCAGCCCGGCTCGATGAATGGGCGAAAATCGGACTGTGTACTCTGCGGTGCACTGCATCGTCAAAGGCTGCAGGCCTGTGATCAACTCAACACTCAACAGAGAAGACAGTTTTCTAAAACTCTCTTTTAAACTCACTTATGTGTATGAAACAATGTAACGGAATGTTTCAATTAAATTTTCTCTGAATTCCAGGCGTTCGAAATATTTAAAATTTTGCACTCGTATCAAAAATCAATGACAATAAAATAATTAGGAATATAAAATTATATTAAAAAAAACGTGTTTTAAGTCTGAAATAAAAATTTTAGGTACATATATTTTATTTTAAGTTACACCGGAACAGTTATCTGATGACAAACGTAAATGACATCGCGACGTACGGAACGTCTCAAAATTATGTAACTTTATCAGGTTTACGATATACATATTTCACATACAGATGTAGGTTATTTATTAACACTGTTTTCATATTATATAATATTTTATTTTATATTACAAACTACTAACTAAGTACCATAACGCCTATTTGTATCAAAAACAATTTACCATCAAAATAAATTCACAAACTCTTCAAATAATACTTTTACTTGTCTAGGAAACTATTCGTCCTCGTCGGCTTCTATGTATTATCCTTAGTGCTATATTTCAACATGCTTTTGCCTGCTTTCCATTGAAAACCATACTGGAAGATGTACTTTAGGCAAATAGGTAATTTTCTCTATAAATTGCCTTAACCAATTTGACTGACTCAAACGCAGGCCATTTAAAAAGTTAGACTTGAAAGTATGGAGATAAAATCAGTGAAACAATTTCTCTCAAACTATAATTCTTTTAATTTTAGACAAATATCTTCCTTGTGATATGTAGAAGATTGCAAATTTCATTTCTAATTCCCGTTAGAGCCTTGGACTTACTTATGTAACCAGTGTGTTTTTATATAATGAATTGAATAGTATAATGAATACAGTAATTTCTATTAAAATTTAAATTTTTTAAGCCTGAAGTGTTAAATATTTAATAGTAGCGGCTGACTGCCATACTTGCAAATACTTTCTTTGAGGTACAATTACTTACCAGATTACAATGTTTATTTAAATTTATATAATAAATTTATTTAATAAATTTTTCTTACCAGATTACAATGTTTGTTTAAATTTATATAATAAATTTATTTAATAAATTTTTCTTACCAGATTACAATTACTTACCAGATTACCAGATTACAGAGACTGTGAGGTACAATTACTTACCAGATTTAAGGATGTAAGTATAGTCTTTGAAAATGGATGAAAAATGTTATGTATTACTTTGAGTTAAAAAATTATTAATAATAAAATTATTATTTATCATATTGAGAACGAAAACGAAAGAATAAATATCACGAAAAAAATTTATGTTGCTACTTATTCACTACATTTCTCTCTCCCTTCGTCTCCCTCTCTCACTCTATTTTAAATGACTCGCATATAAAAATGATTATACAAGTGGTTTTATTTGTCTATTGGAACTCCATTTTCCTTCTTTTTACGCCAAAAAAAATGTAAAAATATCTTTTTAAGAAAAGTAGTCCTGATCACTGATAGTATCTAAATAAACACAAGATATTATATCTTTTCTTTACGGCGATCTAGGTTTCGTTGTATTACAATATCTTCAGGTGGGAATCTTTGCTAATAGTCCACCTGAAGATGTTGTAATACAACGAAACCTAGGTCGTGGTAAAGAACTTAAAGAAAGTAGAAATAGTACTACATCATGTAGTTTCATTTAATTGTCAGTAATGAATTTCTACAAAATTAACGCCAAATATATTCGATTACAAAATTTTATATTTAGCCAATTTCTTATATCTTCTTTGGATTAATTAACCCCGGACAGACGAAACAATGAAACGTCCAGAAAAAAATATTTGTCTTTTTAAATAATTCTCTTCAAATCCCTAAATGTACCATCGTCTCGACAGTGTGCCACGATCTCAAGACCACAAGAACCACAGAGGTTGGAGATGCTATCTATAGTAATTTATATGAGCATCTGACTGATAATTAGAGGGAAGGTGAAGTTTGCGATGTGCGAAAAAATAATGTAATGTAACTGTTTCGTTCAATTTATACAGGAGTGAATAAGTAAAAAGCTGACACAAAAATTCGTAGCTATAGGGCCTAAACATAAAATTATTTTGAAATTCCTTTTGATCGCTTTAATTTAACTCTGCATCGCGTCCAGCCGCATCCGGGCCCTATTTGAAGAGATGTAATTTTTTATGTAATAATGTTAAAAGGGTTTATATCACACTTTTTCCAACTTCGTGCGAATCGCCCTGATTTTTCCTGTTAGAGTGTACATGGGTCCACGCTGTAATTAAGCCGAAAATTAATTATTTTTAACATTTTCGTTTGAAAGTAAATTAAATTAAAATTGCCTTAAATTGTCTTAGAAATAAATTAAAGTTGCTTTTATGTAAATGACACTTCAAATTTATTTCTCCTGCAGAAGAACGGACAGTACTTTTTTTAATTTAAAAATGATCACGATAAAGTAAAAATGTACTTCTTTGATATACAATTGTCCTCATCACCTTTTTGATGGGAGAAATTTTAACTGTTAAATATTAAAATTACGTGTATAAAAAAATACCTTAATGAACATTTTATGACGTTTTATTAATATTCATACTTTCTACTAGAGTTATGACCATTTTCAAGATCAAAATTTCCGGAAACTTTCCTGAAATATATTTGCTTTTATCTGTAACTCGCATAATTGACAAACGATTTGCCCACTTTAACTTTATTGCCTAATGCTTCCAGAGAAATGATTTCCGACTGTTAATTTCAATGAATTTGACGGAGTGATAAGAAACAAATAATGGTTAATAAAATTAAAAATGCATACTTTGCCACGCATAAAAATTGTCATTGTTTATACAATTTGATATAAAAAATTTGTGCTTCACCTAGTTCTCACCAGTTTTATATAACGGATGATTGATGATGTTAAGGATAAAATATTATGTTTGAAAAAATTAATGTTATTAGTCATTCATTATTCACGAAAAGAATCTTATTTATTGTTTTCTATAGTAATTAGGAAGTACGATATTTCTACCATGCCACATGCTTTGTCTAAGGACCATAGGATTTAAGTCAAGTCATTAATTGAATTTTAACTATAAAGTTAACCATAATCAATTACAGTTCCTACTCTGGTGACATAGAAAGAGAATATAAAGTAATCAGAATAACTACATATGATCCGACATGGCAGATTGAATAAGTCAAATAAAATTTATTTTACCAGGAAATTTTATCGAAGCAAGTAGAAATATCAGTTTTATCAAAATATCCAAACGTAACGTCGCTCAGCAAAACTAGAGTAACTTGTTTACGTCTTGTTTTGTGGTAGCCGTATGTATTAATGGAGTTACGAGTAGGGATAGGGCTCTGCCTCCTTTCCTTACTGCGACGTATTTTTCTCAGATAAAATTCTTGGTAAAAAGCATTTTCCATTTTCAGGTAGAGTACGTGTCAGTTCTAAGGATATGCATATACATGTATGTGAAAGATTCTAAACCTCTTACGATGGAGTGCATATCATTGTGTTACATGTAATATGTTTTCCACCCGGCTAGAGTAAATTCTCGAGTCTTTTGTCCATTAGGATGGAGTGCGTGCCATAAATGTGCCCCTCAAACTCGCAATTAGCTCTGAGTATATGTGTCACATATTTCTTATTTCTTCATTTAGTTTCCAATAAATTTCTTTTCTTTAGGAAATATTTTGACGCAAATATTTATACCCACTATAAAGGTTTTTATTCTGTTAAAAAAATTAAATGAGATCTTTGCTCTAAACACCCCATCAATTGTTACTGATGTTAATATCAGATTTTATTGTGCCAGCCATATTTAAATTTTATTACTTTTATTTATAACAAGCAATATCAACAATATTTAACTACATAATTCTGGTTTTCGTTATTTTTCTTAAGTATAAACGCATCCTTAATTTTTATATTATTTAATAAATAATATTAATAAAAAAGCTATATATTGTTTTTGGAGTGATATCTTAAAAGATGACCGCAAAAACGTTTATGTATTGACTATGCCAAGTCTAATTGATGTTTTGCTCATTGCAACACGACTGCGGTATGTGGAGAATATTCACTATAAACTAGATTGATATACATCAAACTTATGATTTTAATTGCCATAAAACTGTTTGATAATTTTTTTATAAAATTATTCATATGAATGATATGAATTTTAAGGTTAGAATAATTTTCCTGATAATTTTGAATTTCAAGATTGTATTTTCCAAGATTTTAATTTAAATAAAGCTAATTAAAACAAGTGAACTTCGAACAGTTCTAATTGCCTGCATCTTTAAGAAAAATAATAATGAAAATTAATGTAAATCTTGTTTCTATCTAGTTAACTTTTAGCAGATATGTAATTTTTTTTCAATGAAATATAATTTCATAGTGTAAACAATGTGGCGTCAGGATGTAGTAAAATATTGATTAGGGTATAATTTTGTTAAACGACGTTTTGTATCTAAGTTAGGTGACGTACCTATGTACGCCAGACGAAAAAAAAATATACATATTTTCATTAAATTAAGAGGGGGGGGGGGACTTGGGACAAAATAATTACAAACAATACCATCTTTCAACAGATTTCAAATATTACCTTCAAATAAAGAGATATTTTTTTCCATGATGTGTGATTGTGTCAAAAATTTAATAATATAGCTAACAATCTTTTTATCAACATTTTACTAAACGTGAAATAATCAAACTGCATCCTTATTTTTAACAAAAAAATATGTCATTTGTTGTTATAAGTCGACTTGTACTTTGAGTAAAAAATTCCATTTTCAGTCGTTTTTGTATACGTTGACGTCAAATAGATTACATAATCAAAATAACAAAATCATAATGGTTCATGTAATTCGGTAATCTTTTAATGCAATATACCTCTTTTGAATTAGCAAAATCTGCTTTCATCTGAAACTCTTTTCTTTCGATTATTTCTTGAGATATATTTTATTGAATATGTTGGTCATTCTTTCATAGATTGAGCGTTCTACTTTATGGTGAGGAAAATTTTTTATTTTTTCTTGAGATATATTTTACTGAATTTGGTGGTTATTCATTAAAAAATGAGCGTTATTCTTTGTTATGAGGATAATATTTGATTATTTCTTGAGATATATTTTAATGAATATGGTGGTTATTCCTTTATAGATTGAGCGTTCTCCTTTATCATGAGGCTCTGATTTTGCTTGGGAAGAAACGTGACGCATTTGTGTATAATATAATTACAATTAATTTATTAATATTTTTCTCGTCAGCTATGTTTTTAGTCAGCAACACTGCGGCTGGATATAATGTACGGCCTAAACTAATAATAAAAAGACTTATACCAAATAATTTATAATCATTTTTCACTTTTTGATATTGTTCCCATATTTTCATGAATCTTTTTAATACAGCTTTAATATGAGTTTGACTTGCAATTGAACTAGCCACAATCGATTCCGGTCAGTTAACAAATTATTGTTCATTTCCTATAAGTTTTAAGAAAGTATTATACACCTTATAATTATCGGATCACTATAAACCACAATTTGAATTACAGTACTGATGTTATTGTGGAAAACACTACAAAACAAAAAAATCATCTTTTGAAAATTACAATAATTTAAAAAGTATAATATTTAATCGAATTAAATATTTGTTTATCAAATATTTTATAAGGTACAGTATTTTATTCTTAGGGTCATAAAGGATAATCTGCTTATACAAAACATGTAGGGTAACCTTCGGAAAAGACCCTCGCCCTCCTATTTACAAACAACGAATTAAATTAATTATAAATTTAATTGCACTATGTACATACAGCGTGAGTTATACTGTAAATATATTTATCATTATAATAATATTTAGTAATTTTTTCGCCATCTTTGCTAACAACAGGGAACAAACTGAGAAAAAATCTAAATTTCTTCTCGATATATGAGGAAATATAAAACTGTATGTTCTTTCACAATTCAAATATTTTAGTAATTTTTAACGATATCTTATACTGTAGCTAATAGTTAGTTCGGTGTGCTCTTTTTGCAATAATTTGATCTTACACACATATATATATATATATATATATATATATATATATATATATATATATATATATATATATATATATGTATATATATATGTATATATATATATATATATATATATATGCATATTAAACGATGTAAATAAATAATTATATCATTGATAGAGTTCCTTCATAATTTATCTAAACTGTTACAATCTATTAATTTGTTGTATCACATTAACACGTAGATAATTAAATATTAGTCAATTCTTAAAATAATTTTGCTGACCGTTAATAAAACCGGAATGAAAATATTGAATAATACTTATTATTATAACTAGATGATTTACTAGGCTCATTTAGAAAAAATAAATCTAAAGCTAAAGAAAACCTCAATATGAAATGTGTATATAACAATGCATTAAATGATACAAGTTAAGAAACATATATTTTCTTTTACAGAAGTGTAATCTATCCTTTATAGATCTTTCCTCAAATTATTGTTAAGTATTTACAAAGGGGTCTTAGTTCATAAAATGATCGTACTATATGTGATAATACGATTGCGACTATTATTCATGGGGTTAATTATCACAGTTATTAAAATAAATTGTTATTGTACAAAGTTCTCATTGCCAGACAAAAGGGGATTTTCTAAATTAACTAATTTTTTTCTCAAAAATCAGATGAATTAAAAATTGTTAAATAATGTCAAATCTGTAATATGTGAGATTACACCAATATAATTTAAAAAAAAAATACTAAATAAATCATGGGGTCATATAATGAAAAGAGCAAAAAAGGATGTCTCCGGCAAATTCTAATAGCCCAGATCCACCACCATGTCACCAGAAACACCTACCGATCTCGCTTTCAGAATCAACCAACCATCCAGCATCAAATTCAACGACTCCACCTAACGTGGCTTTGACACTTATGTCGCATAAGCAAATCCAGGCTTCATTACCAGCTTCCTTGCAGAATTCGACCTGATTTGTGGAAAGGTCAGTGAGATGCACCGAAAAAACCTGATTAAAATAAATTAAAGTGACGAAAGGATAAAAAGATAACAACTAGATTTACATAAAGCAAAAATCGCAGCTAATGACCGTATGAAAAGTCGAGAAGCAGTAGAACGAGCTCGGGAATCAACCTTACCTGGAGCAGCACACTGGTTTAGAGGTGACCCTCAGCTGGATGCCACCTAAATACAATTCAATCATTCGTTCATTCATTAAAGATGAAAATTTATGAAAAGCTGAAAAGGGCAAATTGTAATAAAACAATTAGGAAATTTTAAAACATTTTTATGTCCTTCATATCGTAATAATAGTTAAATACAAGTACGTACTCTTTACAATATCTATAGAGAAAATTGTCTTACAGCGAAGTTCCATTATTTTACATGTATGTATATTCATATTTACAAAGACCTTAAAATTAATAGATTGGACTAAAATTTCTCGTAACTAATTCATTCTCAATTCGATTATCATTTCCATATTTTATTTCACGACGGAGGCGTAGCTGAAATTGATAAAGTTTTAAATAAGGATTAAGTTCTCGTCAATAAAAACAGATCGGATTTATCTTTATAAAAGTCTGATTCAAGTTATTTAATAAAATACTCTTAAATGTATTTGGGGTTAGGAAAATATTTTAAAAATTTTAAGACAGCCCCAATGTAATACAATTAGCCGTAATTGCACTTGTTTGAAAAATCTTGGAATGTTGTTCCATTTTTAGCATAAACCTTCTTATTTTTAAGGAAATTCCATTTTATTTTCCTTGTTTGTTTTCGTACATAAATATAGAATTTAAAGCATTTAAAGGAAGAAAAGGTTAATAGCAATACATTTATTAGAAATATTTAAATTAAGTTCAAATATGAAAAAAGCTTAAAAAGTTATAATACGGAAAATGTACTAGAATAGCCATGAGAAGTATTTTTTTATCCTGTTGCGTTAAAGCCAATTAAATTCACTTAAATATAGATTGGATTCGAATACATTGTTTTTTTACCTTTATGTCCGTTGTTGAATTATTCACGTGATTACCATAATGTAACTATTTTGAAGCTAATGTTAAAATATATATTAGGTCAAAATCAGGAAACCTTTGCACAATAGAAATTAATTATTTGTAAGTATCCTCAAAGTTGAGAAAATATTGTAATAGTGCAAACACTTGATCTGGCATTTAGGTGGATTTTGATTGTCCATTCCTTCATGTAGGATAAAGATACGTGGATAGATGACTTGGTAAATGTCCAAAGGTCATGGGAAGCTGCTGGATACAAATAGGACAACCAAGATCAATCCCTGTGGTAATCTAAGGGGTAGCCTTATATCAAAGAAAATAAATCTAATATTAAAATAGTTATTTATTGAGAATCATGATAATCAGCAGAACGGTAGTATATTATTTGTAAGCGACCAACAGTTGGGAAATATTGTAATCGTAAAAAAGGCTTACTGGGTTTTCATTGTAAATTTCTCCGGCATAATGAAGAAAATAATTTTGAAAAAAATTGTGTACTTATATATATTTGCTCTAACTTTAAAGATATATGTATAGGAACATGAAATCAGAGAGAGTAAATGATAAAGATATAAATCTTCTTTTATTTATTTCCGTTTTATGAAATTGAAATCAAATGTCAAACTGGTTGACCTAAAGTCATTTTAAAGAAAATGTTTTCCATGGACAGAAAATATTGAAAGGTATTAATATATCAAAGAGCACAGATCATATTTAAATAGCAGGGCAAAATATATAATTACTATTCGCTTTAATCAGAAGTTAAATACTTTGTTAAATATTTATCAGCATTAATTTTATTGTTCATCTTTGAAATTAAAGCAATTAAAAATCCGTTTTTCTATTGGATAGCCGATATTTTATTACAATGCGTAAATAAGCATTGAAATAAAATATCGATGCTCAAAATTGTGCACATCCAGATTGAAAACTTTTTCAGCACAAAAAACTGAAATAATCTTCGAATTTTAAAGAATATAAAAATACCTGTTTATAATTAGGAAAAACATAACGTAAAAATGATTTCACAGAAGAAATGCTTCCTGTTTTCTTCTACGTTTAAAGTTAATACTAAAAACAATAGAAATTAGAAAACTTCAGCCTCAATATAAAAATCACTTCTTTGTTAAAAAAGCCAAAACCAATAATAAAGTCTTCCTTGGTTAATAAATTTATTAACAAAGGTTTATCTCTTAGAGTTCATGGTATGAAACTAAAGTAATTTCCGTTTTTTTTTTCATATAATATATTACAATTTAAATATCTATAAATAAATAGAGAAGAATACGACGAAGTGGAGAGCCATTTAATGAAAATATTACTCACCCAGAGATTTGGCATTGCGCCAACAGCGTGTATGTATTTCCTCCTTGTATTTTTAGCCAGTGCCCTAATCAATTTCGTGCTGAATGTTTTGGGGAACTGTTATGAGGATCGGACTTAAGAGGATTTAAGACAGAATTGATCGAATGCATTAATTTATTATATGAGTTTTCCCTGTATGCACGAGGAAAGATAATACGAAACAATTTCAGGGAATTTGGAAGTTTCATTTCTTATCAGACACCAGAGCTGACGATTCGTATAGTAGCAAAATAACAATGACAATAAATAATGTATACGTTCTGTTGTTTATTTTTATACATTTTTGGTTTAGAAGCAAAACTGGCCGAGTTTATCGAGATTAATTTTATAGGAGGGAGTTTTGCATTATTAGAACCAAGTTTTTAATTTTTTTATATTTTTTTTTGCGTTTTATTATTTACAAACAGTTTTTAATAAATAATTTTTCAAACAAGTGGATATCGTCAATTTTGCTTTACAACCGACATTAAGGAATTACTTCGACTGACGTAGTCAATTTTTTATTTCTTAATGTGACAATTACTTGATTAGGTTAAAATGATAAACTGAATATCTCTCATACGAATAGATTGTGACATTTTTGACTACTATACGATGCTTAAAATACTGACGATCTAATTCTACTAAATTTTCTGTAGAAATGTTAAAAAAAATTATGCCTAAATTTGAAAATGGTAATTAAGCTGCTCTTTCTAAAACATGTCTAAAAAAAATGGTCTGTATTAAATTTTAAGCGTTACTATGCCGGTAATAGACTCATTTTTATAGGGATTTTTGGTCGAAATTTTCCACGTTATTCTTTAATATATATTGTACTTAATTTTGGCGGAAAAAAATTACTGGATATATGGTTGCTTTTGGCCAAATTAGTTTTTCTTATAAGAAATATGGGCATGTACAAACCGACAATTAATGTTTATAGCTTCATATTTTTACTCAGACTTGTATTCGTAACATATCATACGTCACGAGTGCAAGTCGAAGTGGAAAATAAATTGTGCACATGTAAACCTGGAAGAAGATAGTAGGATTCTGCTCGCCCATTATGGCGATCATCTAATGGTTACATTATGGATACAAATTGAATTCCATCTCTGTTCATAACTGTAGACTTTTATCAGTATTCGAATGAAAAAGTTACCTACATACCGTAGGTAATACATATTGATTTTACTCAATGGGTTAACAAAATTTATTTAATACCGTACGACTAGTGATACTTGCTCTCACAGCGGTTGTGATAGCGTGTACCGTATATCATTTCCCTGTCATAGAGTAACGCTTGGTTTTCATTTACAAAAGAAACAAGTTTGAAGAAAACTCATTAAAAATAAAAAAGTATTTAAAACTTCTTAAAAATAAATAAGTAGTTAAACAAAATGATGCTAATAAAACAATTGTTATGTTATTTAGGGGAAATCGGGCTGCCATTTTAATAAAAAAAGATAAATATTTTATTTGATACAAAATGTAGCTTAATTTAATAATCATAATTTAATATAAGTATTATTATTAGATTGTTGCGTTTAAAATATTTAAATTATATTTTATTGATTTAAATACAACAGGGAAAAATTATATCCAAACTTTTAGAAAAGACGAAATGTTATTCTAGAGTTTTGAATAAAATTATAAATGTGTTAAAATACAGGTATTGTTTTTTAATTATAGTATTTTTATTTATTTTTATAACACGTAATTATGATTTTGTTGAAGTATGGATTTCAGTGTTTGGCAACACCGAAATCTTTTTGACGTGTAAATTAAAATCTTGACCTCGCTAACAAAACTAATTTATAAAACAAAGGGAAAAGTAATGTTATGTGAGAACATTACTAGTGTAACATACTTTCTTGGTTAGATAATAAATCTTTAAATAATACTTTAAATTGTGATTCTTAAAAATGTATAATATAATGAAGGTATTTTTAGACTTTCAACCAGTAAAATCGAATTGTATTAGTTTGATTAATTTTATTACAAATTAAAATGTGAACTATATAAAATCAGTCCAGGTTTTCACATACTCATCATCGAAGATTAAATGAAATTAGTTTTTCTTTTGAATTTAGTAATTTTTTGATCAGGAATTCCCTACAACAATATTAACATTAAAAATAATTATCGATATTCCGTCTATTCAATAAAGACTTTATTGTAACCCACGTTTGTAATTGATTACCATATTTGAGTTTGAAACCATGGAAATACCCCATTTTCTCAAAAATAAGTTATTTTGCTTCTCTCTATTAATAACATGTTAATAAAAATGCTTAAAATTCCCGTTAGATTTCAATAAAAGACGCCTCACGCATTTACACGCTCCAATTTTTTAATTTTAAAAATTAAATTATTGAATTGTCATCGGTTGCATGTGCACATTTTGAATAATTCGAAGATCAAGAAGTGGGTAAAAATTTCATTGAAATGTTCCGTTATTTTTTCTTCTTTGTTGTCTTCTTTGTTTTAAACTATTTTTTTTATTTAATAAAAATATTGTATTGTCATCAGAACTACACACAATTTCCCAGCTTCACAATGACAAAAGCATTAGATGTGCATTAAATTTTGTTCCATTACATAATTAATTACCTACAAGTCGACCTAATAAAAGCTTATTAAAAAGGAAAATAGGGAAAAATAATAAACAATATTGTTTTTATTGTATTTTTACTTTATCTTCTTTTCTTTTCTTTAGGAATGTTGAGATTTTAAATCTGCTCTTAATGTTCGAAATTGCATTTTAAAACTTCCCTCTCCATCAAACTACGCCGTTTCTTAGTGGTTATATTTGTATTATATCTTATCTTTCCCATAATTATAAAATAAATACAATGTTTATACAAATGTTTACTACCCTCTTTTAAAACTTTACCAGGATAGTTTCAGTAACGCCATCGTTTGTGATTTACTCTTAAATGTCATTTTCATTATTCCAATTCAAAGTTAATGTAAGATAATATACATAATAAATACATATAACAAATATTTTATAGTAATTAATGTATAATTGTAACTTACGATATATGAGTATTCTAAACATTATTCATCCTATTAGACGTTTTCGATTAGTGTCTAGGTAAGCGCTTGAGGCGATACGTGTCAGCTCAGCGCTACGGCGAGCATTGCGATAGTGGTGAACGCGAGAACGAACGCGTCGGGTGTCATTCGCCCCACGTCGCCGCGTTGCATCGCCAGCGGGTTCTCTCCTAGAGATAAAATGACGTTTTGAATTACACAAGCTTAAGTAATTCTTGAAAATATATATAAATTTACAAATCCAACAAGTTTATGACAATTGTAATTTTAATTGATATTATTTCAATTTGACATAGACGCAATTTTCATAACGCTATAGATGTTTATATATAGTTATTGAATAAAGTATTACATCTATGGAAATTTTGATTTTTGACAATTTGAAATGTTAAATTGTTTACTAACAGTAATAAATATTGAGTCAATGTGTCGTGTGCGTATTTATGGAATTGAACATACGACTACCCTTAAATTGTATATTCACAAAAAAAAGATTATGTTTTTCAAATACCTTAAAAATGTAAACAAAGATTATTTCTATTTAAAAATAAGCAGTTATATTCTGGTGTCACATAAAACAATTTAAAGTTTGTGTATTCATTTTTTATTAATGTTGTTTAAATTTAATTACTTTATTCAATTCAATCTTACAACGATGTGTTTTTGGTGCTATTCGAATATACCAAAAGCAATTTGAGCATCTAATTAGGAGGCATTAGAAAAGGTTAATGAGAGACCAAAAAATTAAAACAAATTAAGAATAAAAAGTAATGGTATTGTAGGTACAGTATTGAATACGGTGTCCAAACAAGTATTTTAAAACAATTACCGCATCTATAAAATACAATTCACAATTAACGATTTCAGTTGTTTTTTAATGAAAATATCTCTTTCAACTTGCATTTGTCTCTTAAATAAATAACCAAATTTTAATTTCGTAAAACTTTGTATTTTATTAAAAGTAATAAAACAAAATTAAATTAATTGCTATAAATAACAAAAAATATGGTATTCGGGTGAAATACAATTAGATATCATAAAAATACATGTTAATATTTTTGTAAATTGTCCCTGGTTAACTGGGTGAACGTTGTGTTACAAGAAGGAATATTAAAAATGAATAGAATTGTTAAAATAGTTTTTTACTCTTTATTAACGATTATTCTTAACAGTCATGCAGAAAGTTATAATATGATTAAATTTATTAAATAGTTACTAGGTTCATAGGACAGTTAATTCCGCAGGAAAAATAGTGGCCAAAAACGTAGTTAATGTAGCTTTTAAAACAAAATTTAATTCCTTAATTAAAATTTTTTTTACATAAATTTCGTTGAATATTTGAGTAGTTCTATTAAAATTACAAATTTTGATCGTTTTCCAATGAACTAGTAATATTTTTTGTTTTGTTTTTCGACGTAGTTTGTCAAAAATATATAAGCCACATACAGCACCATGCTAAATTCTTTATTAAGAATTCCTGCTTTAACTTAAAGCAAAAATAAATATTAAAATATTACCATATGCTAAGTTAAGGACTTTTTAATTGTTTTTTTTTTAAATATGCATGAATGTAACAATTGAAATATAAATACCATATCTATAATAAGTATATCGCACGACAAGATTATATCCACTTCTATATTAATAAAAACTTTCTTTCAAAAGTATTATTTACAAATGAACAACAATTTTATAAATACTAGATTTGGTGCATTTAGCACCATCTGGGTTTTAGCTTCTCTTAAAACATTATTAAGCATCCTATTAAATAATTTTCTTTGGTTTCCTTAATAACATGATTATAGTTTCCCGGTAGCCGCTCCACCTTGAATTTTTTAAATTTTTTAAATTTTATCATTCCGTACTCCAAAACATGAATAAAACCCTATTTCTTACGCTGTTCAGTCAAATGTCAGTAACTTCCAAATTAAATAAGACAGTTGTTTAGTAAGTCACCAAATGACTTCCAAATTAAACAAAATAAGTGTTGAGTATTTGTGGGTCTCATTTTATTGTTTTAATAAATTTCATATCAGTTTATTTCTGCCTCTGTTTCATCTATTACCTGATATTTGCCTGTATCGACCATTCCAATGTACAAATATTTCTCACTTGTCAATTTATGGCTCAGTGTAAGAGATTGCTCCTGCAACAATAAGTCAACCATCGGTGTACCTAGCTTTCATAGTTTCAATAAGTTTAATAAAATAAAATTAAATAATAACCTAGTTAGATACAAGCGAATATAAATTTGTTAGTTATAAGATTGGAAATGTTTGTCTTGTTCTGTGCTATTCGTACAATATTGTGCTATATTTACTTATTTTTTAATGAATAATTCATCACAATAGCTTGATGATTTTTAATGATTACTTGATACGAGTTCAGGGGTTTTTCCGCCTCATCATTTGTTTGATTTTTTGCTATTGAAATTGTTTAGTCCATTTACGATGCTAAGATCCAATATTTCAACGAGAATATTATTTTCAAGTCTTCTTTACTTAGTCTGTATTTATATAAATATTGGTAGCATATTATTGTCCTGTAATAAATATAACGAAATAATATAAAGGCCAACATTTTATTAGGGATAAGAACTGAAATATTTACCAATGTTCCTTGCCCAAATCAAAGCTTACTCCAGAAATACGTCCAAAACTGCACTAAATATGATTCGTAAAATTCCTTTTATACCAGAAAAGATACTGAAATTACTTTCATAACGCGATCACGTTAGCTTACGTAAGGCAGACCGTATTCAGCAGCGAATGCGCCAAGGGAGTAACGCTCGTTGCGCTCGCCCAAAGACGTCGCGTATTTCACACTTTAAAACTCGAAGTAACGACGCAACAAGTTAAGTTACGAGTTATGCTCGAGCTCGGCACTTCCGCTTTTATCTGGATTCCGCTTCAACTAGGTTGCGCTGTGTAAGCAAAGTAGTTATCTGGATGGCATGAATAGAAGCTGCGAGCACATAAGTTTATGACCTGCGGTCTCCGTACTATAAAGAAAGTTAGATAACCTAAAATAACACGTTAGTATAGTTTATGATGTCACACCTACATCCGTTTACTGTTTTCGTCGTTTCCAAATACATTTCATTTTCTTATGATGTAAACAGTAGCAATTTGTATTATTGAAACGATAACTGCAAGCGTCTTAAGTAATGATCCCCATCAAATACAATGAAAAAGTGCGAGGCGGTCGTGTGACTTACATGAATAAATCTGAGTAAACAGATATTATTTTTTGACATATGCAAAGGTTTTCTTACGTCACCGTAATCGAAAAGGAAAACAGTGATATAAATTATTACTCTATTAAAATTTTCCTGCTAATAGTTCTATGATTTAGAAAGTAAGATGCTATTAGTATACCTATATATAAATACTTTACAAATATGCTCGCATCGTCATTGGTGAATTTACAGCACTATTTTATTCAATCTTATAGGGTTGTAGGGCACTATATATCTGTTGAAAAGCTCTTCCCAATTGTATAAGGCTTCTGTACATTAATTTGATATTTAGATGAATATAGACCGACATTGTGTTGACTATTCTTTATTTTAAATTTAAACACAATACAACTTTATTATAACCTTTATATATTTTGTACGATAAATCTTGATAAAAGCTATTGACTGAAACTTAAACTAATGTCGTAGCTGCACCGAAACAAAATACTGTGCGTAAGTATCGAAACGAATATGTGTGTACACGCGAAACATTTAAAATAGTACTTGATAAGGAACACAGTTCCTTTTCTGCGTCTTAAATTTTTTGACCAATGGGGTACTAAATAAAAAGAATAACAAAAGAACGAATAGCGGCATCCTAGGAGGTTAGTTTAGATTCCGTGAAGTATTAAATAATCATCGTTGTTCAAACATCGTTGTTCAAACTTCAAACTTAATTACAACACAGTGGTTTGTTCAGTAATTGTCTATGACTCCTGTACTTTACTAGCTTCCCCTAAGTTAGCCAAGTAATCTGATATTTTCTATTTTTTTATTACTATTTCTTTGATAGACAATATTTTTATTAATTTCTCTCAAAAAGCAATGAAGAAAATTAAAGCGTATATGACCAGCACACACATAAAGCTAATATCAACACATGCATGCACCTGTGTACGTGCTGTGGGCATGTGTACATATTTGTGCATGTGTTTGTGTTTTAAATAGTTGATAAGGAGCACAGTTCCTTTCTGCGTTTTAGATTTTTTGACCGATGGGGTACTAAGTGGAATAATGGAATTTATATGTAGATGAGAGATTAGGAGATGCAATGCCATATTTTATCTCTCGAATTTGTTTTCTGAATTGCCTCCGCAATGGAACCAATATTAAAATCATATTCAAGTAAGAAGTATAATTTCAGTACACATAATAAGTGTTTCTGAATCTTAACTTTAGCATGTGTCCATAATGCGTGTAAATCGTGGGGGTTGGCTTCTTGAAAATCATAAAGAATGACAAAAGAACGAATAGGGGCATCCTTAACAAGAGGTTAATTTAGATTCAGGCAAGTATTAAATAATCATCGTTGTTGGTTATGAAATAATATATTTTTAAAGTGTTTTTTATTACAAAATCACATATCAATTTTGATAATAACAAATTATAATCAGCATATAGTCCCGAATTAAAAAAAAAAACCAAACTTCAAGCTTACTTCCGACACAGAGGTTTGTTCAGTGATTGTCTATGACTCCTGTACTTTAGTAGCTTCCCTTTAGTTAGCAATAATTTGATATTTTCTAAATTTTTCATTACTGTCTTTTGATAGACAATATTTTTATCAATTTCTTTCAAAGCAATGAAGAAATTTAAGGCGGATATGGCCCGCATACACATAGAGCTAATATCAACACGTGCATGCGCATGTGTGCGTGCTTAAGCATGTGTACGTGTCTGTGTATTTTTTTGTGTCAGTAATATTATTGTCAACTTCCTGTGAAAAAAGTTGCTTAAATCTCAAACCATAAAAACTCATAGCTCAGCAATATAATATAAAATCATAGCAACAATACTATATGTTCGAGTAATTTGAAACTATTTAATTACGAATTAACCAATCGGTAAATTTTATTTATCTGCTAGGGCAGCAGAAAATCGAAATTTAATTTGTAAAAAAAGAAATAGTCTTAAAATTTGGAATAAATTAGGGAATTGACGCACGTTTGATCGTAAATATGCTATTTTGCGAGGGTCGTACATGTTCATTGATAACAAATAACTTGAATTATAGGAAGATTAATCAGTTGCAAAGTATATTTGCTTTCATTAAAAATCAATTAGAGAATTACATAACATACCTAGGTGAATCAATTCAAAGCATTAGTGAATGCATTGTAAAGTAAGCTACTTACTGTATCATAGACCAAATATTAAAAAGTCTTTTACTAATAATGTTACGTGTCCTCAGTATTAAATGAAAAGCCATACAACGGTGTGTGAATTTTGCTAACTTATGTTTGTGTTTCTTTAATAAAAACTGAGTACACGATTTAATCAGTATTCGCTTCGTTTATAATCTTTGTGTATATAATTGAACGAATATGGATTCTTTAGCTTTTATGTTAATAAATATATCCTAATTTTGTTTAATAATAATATACATAAACAAATAAAATTAAAACATTATTGTTACCGAATTAAGATATTGTGTCGAAATGTAATGAAATGCAATTAAAAATAAATTACCGTAGACTTGAGTTAAATTATTGCCTATAATGAAAATCCCTATCTAAATCCAAATAGGAGCAGTCAACTCAGCTTGAATGGCTTACCTCATAATCTACTTTTCACACTACACCGTTACTTACCTCGAAGTACGTGTACGGATACAGCCGTAGCGGCTACGTCAGCTAGCGCGCACGTATAATTCCCCGAGTCGGCCTTGTTCGCGTTTGCGATGTAGAGTCGCGATAGCGCGCCGCTGCTTGTGCTCTCCGTCTTCACGCTGTAACAAAAGATACACCAAAAATTACATACACTAAATTAAAGTAATAATAATGAAAATATATCTAATAGTGATGAGTAATTACGTATCGATGAATTATCTGTTGCGATGCAGGTAATTTAGAGAAAATGGTGCAAAAACGTAAACGTTTCACTGTAAATAGCCGTAAATGGCATTGTTCTGCCAGTAAATTTAAAAGAGCAGTGAAATATATCTTTGAACTTTATCTTTTTGCTTTGTTTTCGATATTATTAGCTGTATTTAGAGACATTATTGACTATATAGTGGTGTTAGAAGGTGATGTCTCATTCCTCATTGTAATCTTTTAAAAGGTATTTGTGTATACTTGTTAAAAAAATTCTTAAATAACTTTTGTCACTTCCTATTGCATCTAGAACCTTTAATATAACCTGTCCTAGAAAATAACTTCGTTTCATTAATACCTATATATTAAATAAAATATCAAATCTCAATTAATTTTTTTAGTTATTTTGAAGGATAATGCTTATGTAAAGAATATTATCTAAGAATTGCAATAACTCAAATAATATTGTGTCATATTATGTCCATTTTCCTATCTAATGCCAGTAATTATATCCTAAAGACTATTTTATTACCAATTAATTGGTAGGTAGCATTTTGTTATAAAATGTGGTTTTCTTTACTGAAAGCATAGTCAATCCCAATTATATGATAACCAAATAAAGAAAATATTTGACGAACAAAGTAGCTGGACAAAAATTAATGATCGGTACATACATAATGTATATTGCGTTACGAAATATTTTCAAATATTAAAAGGTCAGATCACAGTACTGTACTTTTATCATATAACCAATACAATATGGCAAATCCTATTATGGCAAATCCTAATATCCATAGAAAAATAAAAGTTTCAAAATTACCAGAAAATTCTTTACTTTGAATAATTCAAAATATCACTGACAAAATTAGAATATGATCCGCAAATTTTTAGCATGACTTTTTTTCCTAATTTTCATTACCGGATTTAATTATGATTATAAATGTGGACATGAAGTTTTCACAATTCAAATTATATTCATATTATTTTGAACAGAAAAAAAATTAGTTTAAAACAGTATAATTTTTTTTCTTTTCATTAAACAGTAAAATGGGTCAAATAACTATTGTATAAAATTAATAACTAATGTTAATGAATAATACACCTGTTCCATGTTAATCTGTTTTCATCTACCATCTTTAGTGACCCTAAATCTTAGTGTCAACCTCGTTAGTCTTATATTATGTACGGCCATTTGGTGATTCAAAATAATCGTTAGTTTATTTTGTAATATTTAAGTTACACGTAAATAGATTTAATACATTTTACGTTAACGGTGTTTAGTTTGTAATATTACCTTACACGTAAATGGCTTTTACCTTGATCTTAAACTAGCAAACTGTTCTAGTACTATTTATTTTCATACTACAAACACTGATAAATAAAAACATTGATGATCAAATAGTTATAGACTTATTTGGACGAATTTTTGTAATTAGATATTTTTAATGAAAATTTCGACTAGTTTAATATATACCAAGATACTAAAAAAAATTTAAGGTGAAATTCATTTTCCACATATGTAAAATGAGTGTGAATTTTTTTAACGCCTCCATATAGTATGTTAACTCAAAAGGGTATCTGGATTGTATTAACAGTTTTTTTTTATAAATCTGGCTTGTAAAATATTGGATTTAAATTTATTGCGCAATTTATTTACTCTACCTCCACGTTTTTAACTATAGATTCAAAAATGTCAAAAAAAAATTACATATTACCGTTTCTATAGCTAACAGACAAAATATTTCTGTTAACTAACAAGAAAAATTTCAAGAACTATGTGACCCATATGCATTTCAAGACTAGGTGGCCCATATGCATTTCAAGACAAGGTGGCCCATATGCATTTCAAGACTAGGTGGCCCATATGCATTTCAAGACTAGGTGACCCATGTGCATTTCAAGACTAGGTGGCCCATATGCATTTCAAGACTAGGTGACCCATATGCATATCCCGAAACGCAATTTCTTTATTATCATTAATTAGTTTAATAAAACACGAAAGGTAGCGAAAAGTAAACTTAAATGACATAATTTTGGCGTTTCATTCATATTTACGTAAAATAGTTAGTATTTTCTGTACACGTTACTTGAATTTACTAATAAGAATAAATTACTTGAGATTTAATATCCAGGACAAATATATGTGAATTTTGACGAAGGAAAATCTTTGATAAATTAGTATAAAATTTTTCGAGAGGAAAATAAATATGCGTGTTATGGTATTTTTAAGAGGAAACTAAATATATGTGTTATGAATATTTTTACAACGTGGATTTTTACAACTGTTGTTGCTAATTTTATCAAGGGGTAATTAGCTTCGTGGAGGGGATGTAATGTATTTTAGTTGCAGTTACTCAGTTTAAAAACAAATTTT
The DNA here is from genome assembly GCA_039881145.1 of Druceiella hillmani. Taxonomy (NCBI): domain Eukaryota; kingdom Metazoa; phylum Arthropoda; class Insecta; order Lepidoptera; family Hepialidae; genus Druceiella; species Druceiella hillmani. The sequence continues at coordinate 2,302,937 of JAYKKI010000132.1, forward strand.
TTGTTTGTTTTGCGTAAGAGTAGACACAAAATAAAATTATAGTTTAAGAAACTAAAAAAATGCATTTTCATAAATACTGCACTAAAAAGCTGTTTTTATTAAAGCTGTTTTTTTATCTACTCTGTGAGGAATTTAGTGTTTCGGTTGTGTTTGTTATTGAATATAATATTTCAGTGTAAAAGCGTGGAGAGTCGTGGCGTTTAATTGTGTTGTCATCAGAACTACAAACAACTACCGAGTTCTATGATGATAGAATAATTAGAAGGGCATGATATTTATTCGTTATCTTGATTCAATTACATAGTTACAGATCGACTCAACAAAAGTCTGTTGATAAGTAATCATTTTAAATAATATAAAAATAAATGAAAATAATAATATATTATTATTTTTATAGTTAAACTATGTCAACTACCAATGAATGCCTAAAAAGCAATAAATATAAATATTCAAATTGAAAATATTGTTACAGTTTCTTCGTAAAATCACGCTATCTAATCATTTACATATTCAAGAGATAAAATATAAAAATCTTTTATTCTATTTTCGCTGAAAAGTTTTATTAACTTTAAATGTCTCGGTGTCTCCTATTCAATATTTCTAGCCAGTTATTTCCTTCTGTCACAATTTCCATTTCAAAGATGTCAGCCATGCGGCGAAGTGAATTATTCCGTTCGAAATCGTTTGAGAAAATATTGCATTACGTATATTTGGTCGCGTGTAGTGAGAGAGAAGTTAAAGGTTCGTTTTTTATAACACGTTAAAGAAATGCTTGGATTTTAGCCTATATTTGTGTTCGAACAATATATTTTTCAACCTGAATTTTTATATAAAACTAGAATAATTGAAAGCGTCAAAAATGTATGAGTAGCAGAAAATAAAAACATAAGTGAGCAAATAACAAGGAAATTGTAAAAATTATTCCAATGTAGTTTTTTAAAAGTTATTTATTTGTTATTTAATATTTATTTGTTATTTATATAGATTGAAAAAGAAATCTAGTTTCCATTTTGAATTATTTATTGGTTAATTATTAATAAAAATTAACTTATAAATATTAAATTAATTTCATATAATTACCTTATTAATATTACACTTGTAATGCATTGTGCGATGGTCAAAATTGTATTGTAGTAAAGAAAATGAAAGCGAAAAAAATCAATAAACATTCAAAACTGTTATCAATTTTTATTTTGTAAATTTTTTCAAAATGTAAGTCCTCTTATTAAATATCGAGGACGTAAATGAAGACTTTTTGTTATTTTAAGACATCACTGCCAAATTAGGAAAATATCTCACCATATATATATATATATATATATATATATATATATATATATATACATATATATATAAATATATACATATATATATATATATACATATATATATAAATATATACATATATATATATATATATATATATATATATATATAACAAGTTACCAGAAACCATCAACAACAAGTTTACCAGATTTTATCTCAAAACTGAAATATGGAACATTCATCTTATATCACTAAACACGAAATACCCAAAAAGAAACTGCAAAAATGAAACAGCGACAATAGACCAATAATTTTGGAATACATCATCTCGTGTCAAATTAATCTTCTAAACACCACAATATTGTTATTTGAACATAGCAAAAATTAAAATTTTTGGGATTAATAAATTTTAAATAAATACCATTATAATATAATAATTTGAAAAAATTAATAAAATTAACTATTTTGCGTAATATCTCTAGTCGTTTCCCACCAAAATAAAAAATGACGAAAAATTAATCAATAAAATTTATTCTACGGTTAAGTAGGTATGCTGGTATTCCATGCTTGTAATGCATTATATTTATAAGAGAAAATAGTATTAGCTAGTAGTTTTGAAGTTGTTGCTTTTTGAAAATGTTTAATCTGAATTTTTTTAATGGTATTTTTTTATTTATTTAAACTAATGAAAAAATTATTTAAAGCTATTGATATCCAAAATTAATGTTTTTCAGGCTTCAAACTAATGTAATCTCAAGCAATAAACATTTGTATCTTCCAATACACTAATTTCAATAATACAATAAACCAAAATACAGCAAATCCGCCCTCACCGCCAACCCTTAAAATAAACAAACAGACGAACGGCACCGATTAGATGCGACCCGGAGGCATTTATCGAAATTTACGAGCATCACACATTTGCTCCGCGTACTCGACGTCAAATTAAATTCACCCAATAAAGCCCCTTCCACCACCGATCCCGCCCTGGCCTAAACATCTCCAAACACGGAGGCGCGGATAGGTCCCGATGTTTATATAATGCTTCACGAAAAGAAATCGATAGTTATTGAATCCGACGACGAGGCACCGCCTTTGCATATCCATCTATCTATCTATGTATTCACTCCACGCGATATCAAAGGGATGAATATTGCGAAGGGAATTGAAGACGCCCGACTTGGCAGTCATTCAAGGCCGAATAGTTATAACCATAAATAAGCATAAGCGTAGCTACTACAAAAAATATGTCGATGTCGACAGACGGCTTTTGTTGAGTATCTCTTCCTATCGTCTTTAGTTTCTTTTTCGTAAAGTTTTTTTTTCGGTGTTATATATGCGGGAGGTCGAATAAGGTCGCGAAGTAAGATGGCTATGCTCCTCGTAAAAAATAAATACTACATCGACAAGTTTTGATGGGTCACCATGATTTCGTTTTCGCTTCCAGTCTGAAACCACGCGGCGAGTCGGCAGATTGATTGTGACAATGTTTATTCAATTTGCGGGGAGGTACATATGTGTAATTCGATTTGTGTTATTGTAATATAGCGTGCACATAACAAATACACTTCACGGTTGAGGGTTTTTAGCCTGAGAGGGGTGGAGTTTATTGGCGAGTTTATCGAGTGTGTCCTGTTAATGTAAATCGTGTTGACTTTTATTTATTCTGTGAGAAATTGAATAAACAGTTGGAAGCGTGTTTGTTATTTCAGCACATAATACTCATGTGGTCAAAACTTTTTATATTTATTTTTAATACTTCTTCACAGTGCATACTGTGTACTTGTAGTTGCTGAGGCGGTAAAAAATATACAATGTTATTATTTCAAGAAATTTAAAGCATCTTTTTTATTCTTTTTTGTATTATTCCACAAATGTATTTTTAGATTATTTGATTTAATGTTTTTATCATTAAAGTAATATTTTTTGGTATTTTATTTCTAAAGGATTATCTTTTAAAATGGAAAGATGGTTCTTCACAAATAAAAGTAGTAACGTTAAAAAATGCAAGTGACAATAGAATGCAAGTCGGTTTTTGTGCTCTTAGTGAATTCCACCTTATAATATATAATATGTAAATTATTATATGAATATTAAATAATTTTTCTATCATTTTGAATAATGAAGAAATTTCATCATGGTGTGTGCGCGAGTTATACCGCTGAATATGATTTTATAGTTTTTTTCTTAGCTGTTTTCCTCATATCTAAATAAAATTGTGAGATGATATGTTCTTTTGATAAACGTTTTAAACTAAAAATACCAAATTAAAGCCAAAAACAAAATTGAAATTAAATACATCTCACGTCACGTATTGAGCCAAAGTCATTTAGACTTCAAATAAAATCTCAGATTTTGCCCACGAGAGTTATTAAGAAAGTTTTTAAAAATATATATGCTTTCTTTCTTAATAAAGAAATAAATGTGGGCGAAATATAATATTCGGAATTTCACCCAAATTTAAATTTTATTCATATCAAGCGTACTGCAACCTTTACGGTTACTCAATTCTCACTGTAATTACATTTTTTGATCGTAGCGCACCTATGTAAATATTGTTGAAATAGGAAAGTTTCTTAACATGAGTTTCTAAAAAAATATTTGCTCTTTCTCCATTATTAAAGACATAGGTGTGGGTGAAATGTTAAGTTTTAAATTTCACTGCAAAATGTTACCAAATTTTTTTAGAATTCAACGCACCACGACCTTTTAATTCGCGAAATGCTCAATAGAGTTTAAATTTATAACGTGGTAAAATGTTTAACGTTGATTTCTAAAGGTCTGTATCCTTTTCATGTTAATAAAGAGATATGTGTGGGCGAAATGTTAAATTTCGAATTTCACTAAAAAACATTATTAAATTTGAATCGAGTTGAACGCGCCGCGACCTTTTCTTTCACTCAATGATCACTGGAATTTAATTTGCGTCAGGACCGCTTGACGTTCTGACATCGCCGAACAGATTGAAGTATCGAACGTATTTTACGTGGTGGAGTACATTGGTTGGGATCCTTCATAATATGGAAATTAGTAAGCCCGGTGCGCGACACATGAAATTACATGTGTACCAAGGAGACACGTAGCGCTTAAAATGCAGGTCGCGTGTGATGCGCAATTGGGGCCCAGAGAAAACGTCGAAATTCGTTTTGGGGGGAATTTTTTCGCGTAGAATTGAGCGACTGTCGATGGAAGAACGAAATTAAAATGTTTGTGGAGTAATTTATGTTATTTGCTGTGAGTTTCAGGTCTACTGGTGGGTGAATTGAAATTTTGATTAAGATGTTGGTGTTGGAAGTAAATAATCGTGTGTACCTACTGACGTGGAATTGTTATACGTTTGTTTATCCTCTGTTTGTGTTTACACGTTTTATTTTTTACCACTTTACTATGTTTAACGATGTTTGGAAAATATTAGTCTTTCTTGCAACCAACTTCAATTTGGAAAAAAATATCCGTGTCACGTGAATATGATGGATGTTCATGTAAATATTTATTTCATACGTAGATTGTTAAGTTTTGTATTATTAATTATCAGAAAGAAAAATATATTATACTGTTAATTCATTGTCGGTATTACAATTTTTTAGTTAAAGTTTTAAGTTAGAAACCTACATTATTCAAAATGTAAATAGGATATTTCTTATTCTTAGAGTTACGTAAAATATAGCAATATTTGTAAATAAAAACGCAGGAAAACATGAATGGTTCAAATTGAAAGGTTTCTTCGCTTGTATTTGGTAAGACGTTGCAGATAAAGTAAAAACGTATATTGTATCATAACGAGATTCACAAAATAGTTTCCAATAATATTAGTCGATGTTTCATTGAAAACTTGTAATATTTGTGTTTATGATCATAAGATATAAAAAAATCAATTAAATATTTTAAAGTTAATTTCGTGCTTTCAAAGCTGGTCTGAGCTTTGAAAACTATCGGCAGAATCTGTATTCCACGCAATTGTTTTAAAATATGTCTTGTAAATATTTAATTCAAAGGAAAACAATATATATGAACTAGGAAAATTTTAAGATACATATCTTTTAAGAAATATTAATACTTATGACAAAATAAAAATTCCCTGAGTGTTTGACTCGTAAAGCCTCGTCGGCCATTCCCCTAATACAGGTTTAGATAAATTAAATCATTTTATTGATTCGTATTTTTTTTAACTTTTACGGATTTACTATATGGTAACTATTTCGAGAGCGTTGTCCTTGTAAGTGGGGGTTTACTTTCTATCGCAATAAAAATAAAAGGGTATTAATACTCCGATCAATATAAATAAATTTAATCACACGTACACGTGAAACCTTTATTTAGCCGCTCGAATATTTTTTTTAGCAAAAGTAAAAACTTAGAAATTTGTTAAATTTTACTTAAAACTTATTTTAATGCCGATTTTAATTTAAAAAATCCCATGAATTTTTTTACGCGCAATTTCATGGAAATATTTCGGGTACCAGATAGGTAAGAGCGAAAAATTTTGATTTTTTCATATGTTTTTTTTGTTAACGCGACAGTTTTTTATATAATAAGAACACGCTTAGTAAAAGATTCAAATTCACATCGGAGTCTTAATATAACAGAGTTTTGCAGTTCCGCCACATACTTTGAAATTGTTGACTTAATTGTGGCAAAATAATTTTGTCAAAATTTCAATTTTTCTAATTAGGTGAATTAGAAAAGTTTGTGAGGAACATAAAAAATTAAAAAAACAAACATACGAAGCAACTATTTTCACAACTTCATAGACATAGGTCTGAAATCTTAGAAACTTTAAGACTACGACACAAGGATAGACGACCGGATACGACAAATTCACAGACTGTCTTTTTTCACTTCCGAAATATGTGTATATTTTATGAGAGTTCCATTAAAAACCTTTTAATATATCCCTGTGGGAGATATCACAGGCCTCAGAGGCGTTTGCCTACCGCAGGGATGTATTTTATTACTTCCATTAAAACATTTTTAACTTGTTGAGAATAAATCACAATTTAATTATAAGCTTAGATATTATTAGACTGTATTGTTAGTGTAATAAAATTAAATATTCATTTATTAATAAAACCATATCGGCGTATCGAGGGAAATGTTGTGTTGCAAAAGTCTCGAGTGTTGCAAGAGTCTCTATTAAAATGAGAAATTATTAAATAGGAAGAGAAGTTAATTATATCTACCAAATGAACTATTCAGAATATTCAAATATCAGTAATATTTAGGAATGCGTTACGATTAATACAAATAATAACATTGACATTTCAAATAATGTGATAGGGTTTGTTTTGAGGTAAACAAAAATATCTCGTAATTTTAAAAATATAAAATAGTAAAATTAAAAAATATTCGAAACTGTTGTACCAAAAAAAATATTTTCTTTGGTTGGAGAAACTATAAAATTACAAGAAAACTAGTGATTATCCTAAATCTTATATTTTTTCAAATATGCACCATGATTAACACTTGTAAAAGTTATAGTAGCGAATAAATATATTTACTTTGTTAAAAATTAATATTAATATATAATTTAATACAAGTTCCATGCACAAATCTGAATTCTTGAGAGGTTTCTTTTTTATTTGAACTCAAAATTAGTTTTCATACATTAATCGCATCAACTGTATACGGCTCTCTTCTGTCAATGAATATTATAAAGTAATAGTTTCGTTTTTCCCAGTACATATTTTATTTTATCGAATTGCTAAATATTCTACAGTTATATTTCTAATATTATGTTAAAAGAGGTTTAAAAAGATTTTATCAGTTTTGTAGGAAATTTACGGAACTATATTTTTTATTCTAATTTGTTAATTTGCCGATTATGGAATTATTCACTTATTAAGGTATAGATATAGATTTCATTGCAAATATTTCTATTTATTTTCAGTAAATGTTTTTTTTATTCAATATGTATGATGTTTTCAAAAGTTTTCTAATGTTTTCCTTAAATTTTCCTAATTGACCTAATTAGAAAAGAAAACTAAAAAATTGATGTATTTGAAATAATAAAAAAACTTTTCTTCAAATATTTATGAAATTTATTTTTTGTTCAAATTTTGCAAATACTGCTGTAATAAAGGTTTTGTTAATGATCATAAAATTATTAAATTGTTCAATTTAAAATTTTTGTCACTGAACTTACTAAACATACGACGTAATAAGCCCTTTGATCTTAATTTATAATAATTCATGTAACTAAAAATTATATTTATTGTAGTTTAATAAACATAAACTTGTATGAAATATATCTATTAATTTAAACTTATTAAAATCCTAAATAAATTTTCTTCAACTATTTTTTCATTATATTACATTCCCCTTGTAATATTAAACCAAAATAATAACATTGAACCAAAATTTCGTTTTAAAATGATTTCTCGATTTTCTTTATTAATAATCACAATTATTTTAACACTGCAAATTAACCTGATACATGTCGAATATTGAAAACAATGAATTCGTTTTTAGTGTTCAATACTTCAAAGGGAAAATGGGAACCCTTAGACCCATTTTTTCAGGAACGCGTGTATGTATTAAGTTGAAATTAATATCAAATACTTAGGTCCCTTGGAGTTGTAAAAAAATCAAGATTCTAAGCAAATGCAATTAAGAAGAACCCTAAAAACACGGCCATTTACGTCGCGTATTTTGGCACTAGCAAATAAATCAAAACCTACAGCCCTACATATTCATCATCATATTTTTACCGTATTAAATAAATTTTAAACAATAATTTTCAAAACTCCTATCATTCGCTTTGTATTTATGTGTGTTTATATTGGTTTGCAATATTTTAATGAAAAGACGCTAAAAAACTTTGATGGTATTTAGATGTGCTTTTGGTACCATAAACGTAATTGTTTCGGAACATTCGAGGTCAAAAATATATAATTATTTTCTTATCGATTTTCTTTTATGACATCATTCATTTTCCATAAGCCACATAAAAAATATGCTAAAATTACTAACTGGTTTAGAGACAAAAGGTGAAATATATGAAGAAAATTGTTGTATTGTTTCCTATCCTTCGATAAATGAAGGTTAAATTTGAAAATGGAATAATCGAATTAGATAGAGTGAGTAATTTTTAAATATAGCAACGTTGTACTAGATAGAAAATACAGTAGAAACTTATTTTCACATATTTATTTTAACTGATCTTCTCATTAATTTAAATAGTAGGGCTATTGAAAGTAGTGGGAAGTATAATTTATTAAACATTATTTTTAAAACAATATTCACGACTTCATAGGTATAGACTATTTAATTTATGAAGTATTTTTATTCAATCTAAACTTATACCGTAACTATGATAAAATACTGGTCAGTGACCTAAACAAAAATTATTATCAATAATGGGGCGAAAAGTTCGTTTATTTTTCATTCCAAGTTACTAAATTCGTGTCTTTATTTAAAGCTATCTTCAGTAGTTAAAATTACAACTGTTTGAAACTTCATAACATAAATCGATTGAGACATTTCTGAAGTTCCTTCTATATATTAAAATATATATATACTTTTCTGTATTTTCATTTTTCTGCGTACTAATTACGCTCCATGTTATTTAATTTCGTCGATCGAACAATAATTGAGTGACTGTGACCGTAATGCATTTTATGAAAAATTACCTTTGTTAATAAAATTAATGCGTCTATGAACAAATATTTTTCCTCAATTCATTCAATAAACAAATACTTTTTCCTTTATATTTTTATATAACCAAATAATAAATATATTTAAATACGCATTACAGTTCTCGTTTCAACGTCGAAACATCTGGTGACCCTACAATCGAGCAACAAGGTGCTCTGCATACTTGAATTTCACAACTAGGGCGGCAAAGCACGTTCTCGTTCGGAGCTTTTACCCGTTTACGGTAATTGCTCCTTGAATAAATTTACTTTATTATAATTGGCGTTTATCGCCGCCGTTGGAAGCTCTGCGGGAGGTGTGATTGTTTTGAACGATGCCCGTTTACAGTGGAGACACGCTCGGCACTGAATATCAATGCCGCCGCGATATGTTTTTGCCTGTTTTGTGTATATTTGTGAAATATGTGCGCAGGATAGTTTGAAGAAAGTTTGGATATTGAAATTTGTTTTAATGTTATGTGCAAATGCGGGGTTGAATTCGTGATGAGGCTATAACTTAGCACGTCAAATTCTGAATGCTAAGTGGAAGGGTTTTTTTACCTGGGAATGTGAAATGGGACACCTATTTCTGGTGTCTAGTATATTTCTGTCTAATTATCACAGTCTTGGTACTTTTAAACCGTTTTATATATAAAAGTATCAGCCTAAATCAATTTTTTTTCGCAACGCAGAACTTTGAAATATAAATGTAAAGATCGATTAGTGTAGACGTAATGTACATAATAACAAATGAAATTTGAAAATAATTTCAAAACGGAATTAAATGACTGCAAATGTGAAATCTCTAATTTCCGCATTTTAGTATTTAATTATTCACAATTAAATGAAACTACGTGATGTAGTATTATTTCTACTTTCTTTAATTTCTTTACCACGACCTAGGTTTCATTATATTACAACATATTCAGGTGGGATATTAGCAAAGATGAAATGAAGAAGATCTTTGCTAATGTCCCACCTGAAGATGTTGTAATACAACGAAACCTAGGTCGTGGTTAAAAAATTAAAGAAAGTAGAAATAATACTACATCACGTAGTTCCATTTAATTATGAATAATGAATTTCTAAAAAATTAACGCCAAATATATTCAATATTTAATTATGTAAAGATTGCATGAAATTAATTTCAAATATTTCGTACGGAAAAAAATATTGTTCCCATTCGAATTCGAAAAAGCAGATAAAAATAAATTTTTTTAAAGAAAGGCTGCTGTACAAGGCTGTGTATTACTTAAAGATATTATGTGTCTATCTCATTTTATTCAGTACTGAGTTACTACAGTTCGATAGAAAAATCTTAATTACAATTCTATTCTTTTTTACTTCATTTTAAAAACTAACTCTAAATTTTAAATATTATGTTCCACTGCAACCTGTGTCAAATATTATATTGTGTACTCAGTTCCTCTTCACAAAGTTTATTTATTGTTTATATTCAAATTGAGGTTATATTTGTCATTGATGTTATTTTAATATTGCTCTCTTTCGTAACGTTTGTTAAATAAATGGTTCACTTTCTATTATTGTAAAGTATTTACATGACTACTATTACTGTATTTACAAAACTTAAGTAAAATTTATTTATAATGACCATCGTTTCGCATTAAATATTAATATATTTTCTATGTACATTTTATTAGGTTTTATTCAAAGTACTTGTTTTATATATTACTGTAAACTTCACTAAATTTATTGCTTTTTCGGAAACTCCTTTTATTTCCTGATTTTGATCAGATCGATTGTTATATATTATATAGACATTTTACCATCTTTCATGATTAATTAAAATTTACGGTTTTTTGGGTGAAGTAGCTCGCAAGTAAAATTAAATTATCGTGAAGAAACTGTTCAGATAATTTTAATAAAATAATTGTTTTTATATTGGCAAAATATATTTTCTTATATATAGCTTTTTTATTTATCCCTGAAAACTAGAAGAAGTTAATTAACGATCGTTGTATTGTATTTGTTTTTCAATTTCTTCAATTTCTTAATTTATGTCTCTTCTCCAGCACTAATTATAACAGTCGTATAAACACTTAACGGTCCTTACGAACTTTTAATTTCATATTTGAACAAAATAATTTTTTATATATATGTGTGTGTGTGTGTTATATTTACATAATTGCCATTAACATTGCATAATTACATTAATAGAATGTACTACTTTCAAAGTTAAAATCGGGTGGTTCCAAACAGTCAAAAGTGTCAGAAATATTTCCGTAAACTCAAATAAATTGATTTAACTACGATGCACCAGAGATTAACCGTAATTTCAAAGTGCTATTAGGCATGGTTTCCCATTTCGTTTTGTTTGTTTTGTTTTTTATAGCATCATACATCAAATATAGAATATTGCCATTTAAACCAGAGCATCTAGTGGAAAAACCCATATTTTCCCTAAGAAGTTAGTTTTTACCCTCAAAATTTCGTCTCATGTTTACGATATCAGCGAAAATCGTTGTAAACATTATTTTCCAAATAAGTATTGTATTTACCTTGGTTTGCAAATAAACAAAACTTATAATATGTAATTTTGTCCATTGCATTTATTTATAAAAAATAACTGTTAACAAGTAGTTTATTAAAAAAGGACTGTTGTTTGAAGTATTTTCCAAAGTTAACATTATATTTCATCTTCTGATTATATTGTCTATTATATTTAACATGGTGTAAAACATTACAAATTTTTCAAGAATGAAATTATCTTTTTTTTAAATAATTTTAGCTTTAATATATTTGACGAAGAATTAAGGATGACATGGTTTTTACAGATATTTAAGTAATATATTTGTAACTGTGAAGTAGATACGTAACATTTTTAAAAGCATAGTTAATAAATCCTTTTCTCTCAAACTTTCAAGCGACGTTTGAAATTATAAAATAATCTATCAAGTAAGAATACGATTCGCAATATGAGAATTCCGTAAACATTTAGGCATAAATAAACATTTAAATGTACGTAGTAATTCTTTTAAACAATTTAGAAATATTTCTTTTTAATAACGTAAATGAGGCCTAAAAAATTCCAGATGTTTTCGTAATTTCAGGTTGAGTTGTCTCGGAAATTGGGTGTCGAGCATACGCTTTTGCATATTTTTTAGCATATCTCTAAGGAAGTACCACTTAAAATTATGAAAAAATTATTGGGATCCTTGAAGTACCTCCAAAAATGGAACCCTAAAATGAAAAATATTTCTAAATATTAGCTATTGAAATTTATATGAGTTAAAAAGCTTCATTACTATACCAAATTCAAGTTTCTAAGTCGAACGGTTTTTAAAAGACATTGGTATAACAGACGGACAGAAGGACGAACCCGTTAGTGATTTTTAACCTTTCTATTTTACATGTAATATATATATATATATATATATATATATATATATATATATATATATATATTATGTAAACCTCGTCCTTTGTCTTAGGTTAATTTGAATTTTATCCCAATTAATTACCCTAAATACATAGTTTCGGGAATGTGTGAAGACGCAACCGTCAGACAGAACAACACGCGAGTTTATTGAAAGGTTATTTTCATTTAACTTTTTTAAAATGCGATACTCCAAATTTATCAGGTTTAAGTTAGTGAAGTGGTGGACAAACATTTATCTTCGTTTTTATGTGTGGGGCATTTATATTGGTAACATCAACGTCCAAAATAAATGAATGACGCAAAAAACAGTCTATTTCAGTACCGAGGCATTATATGTTTATTATGCATAGTTTTTTACCTGCTATATAAATCCAATCGTCCATGATTTAATCTTAGTTTATGTAGATGTTATATTTTCATTTATGTCTTGTAAAACGATGTTACTTTAAAAGGCGTTAAAATGTTTATTGCCTCTTTGTATCTGAAAGCCTGGAATACTATAAATCTCACTTGCCTTAACGTTGGCTTCAAGATCTCGAGGTTTTTATTTATGGATAAAAATATATAACCTTATATATGAGGGTACTTTATGTTACTAACCGTGATTCTTAATAATAGTTAATCTTTAGAATTCCTAGAATAAGAGAGATATTTCATTAAATAGTGACAACTGGTGTATACATTTTTGTAGTTTTTATAACTTTTCGATTCGGAATGTTTTTATATTTTGATATATTGTAGCGGCTCAAAACCAAAGACGTTGATAAAATTAAAAAGGCTTTTAATAAAATTATTGTTCCCTGTAATCTTATAATCATATTTGTATTTTTCAATTGTATATTCTAACTACATTGTATATAAAGATTATTTTGAGGTGTCTTAGAGACTTATTGTAATTTTTACGGTATATTACTTGGCTCAATTTACAAATAAAAATCCTTACAGATCAAATCGATAAACATTGGGTGGTTAAATTCCTCAAACTCAGCCCCTGTTAACCCTTGACTAGACGGAATAAGAAATGTCTTTTTTGACGATTATCGACACCACTGTTGTATTAGTCTTTCAAGTCCCATTCATGCACTAGAATAAACTCGTGACACTTGAACTTGACGTAGTAATGAAGAGTTATAATTTTTTTTTATTACTTTAATACAAATTATGTAAGATCTTCTTTAAAACAAATTTAATAAAATAATGCATTTCAAAAGAACTCACGAAACTTGATCTTAATATAGTAATGAAGTGCAATAAATTTTTTTATGTGCTGTAATGCAATTTATGTAACATCTTTTTTAAAACAAATACGATAAAATAATGCACTTCAAAAGAAATAACGAAACTTGAACTTAGCATAGCAATGAAGTGTAACAATTTTTTTTTATTTACTGTAATGCAATTTATGTAACATCTTTTTTATAAGAAATCCGGTAATATAAATTAATCAGAGCATCATTGGATCGACAACCGATTACAATAATCATAACCATTGGGTGGACATTTCGTCAAAATTTTAACACTCTTTTTGTTATTCTCATTATTTAATTAATAGCTCATTATTTAATAATAAGCTAGTAATCATTATTTAATAATAAGCTAGTAAGTGACCGAGTCTGAATAATAAATTCGTCTAAAGGAATTCATGAAGAGCGGCGAAATTTTTTTTTATAATACCATTGACGAATCCCAATGTAAAATTATTTTTCAGGATAAATTTTAGCATTTAATCGATAAATATAAAAATAACCATTTAACAAGATAGATCGAAAATTTTATTCAAAGGTTAGCTAATTATCGATTTCATTTCTGTATTTTTTTTTGTAAGTGGTAATAAAATATTGTTATTTTGTACAATATCTAAAATATAATTTTGGTTAGTAAGTTTTTCAAAATATTCTAACTTTTGTGCAACAAAACCTATCATCCTATTCAATATGGATCGTTTTATTTTCAACGAATACTTTAAATATGTATGTAAATTCTAATTTAATCAGTAGACACCTAAATACGTGGGTAACAACAACGTGAACAAGAAGAATTGCGTGATATATGTGTTTCTATTTAATTTGATTTAATAAATTTGTAAAAATATTTTAAAGAGTGCCCGAATTACATTCTTTATGGATCGTTTAATTATAGTGAAAATTCTAAAAACATTATTAAAATTATTTTTTTATTACCGATTACGGTAGAGAAAAAAGTATATAGATAAACATTGATCCATAAAATATAGAAAAATAATAACTTGTATGTAAATTTCCATTTAATGTTAGTTAGTAAATTAATCAGAACATTTTAAAGAGTGCGCAAATAAATCCCATATTCTATTAAATATGGATCGTTTTACTTATAGCAAAAATTTTTAATATATGTTATTTTTAATTTATTTTGTAGTAATATAAGTACATAGATAATCACATATCTCTGTATAAGAAAAATTACACTTTATTAGTTTTAATTTATTTTATATAGTCAATTAATCAAAACACTGTAAAAAGTACACAGACAAATCTCTTATCCTATACTGTATGGATCGTTTTATTTACAGGGAAAATTTTAACATATAAATTATTTTTGATTTATTTTCTAGAAACATAAGCGCATAGATAACCACATATATCTACAGGAGAACAATTACACTGTATTCCATTTAATTGTAGTTATTCAATTAATCAAAACATTTTAAAGAGGACACAAACAAATCTCGTATCTATACTGTATGGATCGTTTTACTTATAGATAACATATTAATACATAAATTATTTTTGATTTGTTTAACGTAAGCACATAGATAACCATTTATAAATTCCATAGAAGTACAATTACTCAAAATATAAATTTCCATTTAATTTTATTTAGCAAATTAATCAAAGCATTTTAAAGGGTAGGCAAATAAATACCATATTCTATTCTGTATGGATCGTTTTACTTATAGTGAAAACTTTTGATATATAAATAATGTTTAATTTATTTTGTAGTAATATAAGCACATAGATGTATGATTTTCCGTTAAATTTTAGTCAGTCAATAAATCAAAACATTTTAAAAAGTACACCAACAAATCTTGCGTCCTATACTGTATGGATGGTTTTACTTATTGGGAAAACTTTTAATACATAATTTTTTTTTTATTTACCTAGTAGAAACGTATGCACAAAGATAACCACAAATTTCTGTATAAAAGAACAATTACGCTGTGTGTAAATTTCCATTTAATTTTAGTTAATAAATTATTAAAAACATTTTAAAGAGTACGCAAATAAATCCTATATTCTATTCTGCATGGATCGTTTTACTTATAGCGAAAACTTTTGACAAAGAAATTATTTTTGATTTGTTTTTTAGTGACTTAAACACATCATCACATATCTCTATAGAAGAAAAATTGATCATATATAAGTTTCCGTTTAATTTTAGTTAATAAATTAATCAAAACAATTTGAAGAGTATGTAACAAATCTCGTACCCTGTTCAATATGGATCGTTTTTTTACTATGAAAATTTTAAAAAGATAAATTAATTTTGATTTAATCGGGAGTAACATAAGTACATACATAACCATATCTCTAAAGAAGAATTTGGCGACAAACAAATTTTCATCTAATTTTTGTTAGTAAATATTTTAAAATATATACAAGAAATCCTGTTACAGTATTATATATACATCGCATTATTTGTAAAGAATACTTTAAATATATATGTCAGTTTTTGATATAATTGGTAGAAATTTTATTACATATGTAACCACATATCCTGAAAGAAGAAAAATTACACAACATTGGAGTTTTCATTTAATTCCAATTAGTAAATTAGCCAATATATTTTAGAAAGCACAAAACATATGTTATTCTATATGTGTTGCTTTATCTATACTGAAAACTTTAAGTATATAAATTATTTTTATATTTAATCGGTAGAAACATAAATACATAGATAACCATACATCTTTAACAAGAGGAAAAACTAAAACCCGACTACGGAAAAAACAACTATGAAGCAAGAAATACAAACATATATAGCCTGTGAAATTCATAACGTTACATATGCTTGGATACTCTCTGGCTCAAGACGAATCTCATTTGTTGAAATTACTTTAGTAATTTAGTCTATACGAGTGAACAGATTTACTCACATACATACCTAGCCTGTGTAACTCATAACCCTAACTTTATATTTTGATGATTATACAAAATATCTTGTCATTCTGAACTATATGGATAGTTTGCTGATAGCAAAAATTATTAACATTATAAATATGTTTATAATTAATCAGTAGAAACCTGAGTATATAGGTGTGATTATACGGAACATCTTGTTTTTCTGAACTATGTGGATCGTTTGCTTATAGCAAAAATTCTTAACATTATAAATATTTTTTTAATTAATCAGTAGAAACCTGAGTATATAGGTAGCATATTTCTAATACAGAAGAATTATGGAAAAGTTAACTTACGAATGAAATCACATAGTCGATTTGAATTTAGTAAATAATCGCATCTCGGTACTTTTACAGCTGAGGAATTGAAAAATTTGCTGATTTATTTATTATTATGCAAATTTGGTTTTAAAATTTAATATGGAAATTATTGTTTATATCAAACAATTTCAAAATGAAACTTTGTAATATCGTTTATATCAAACAATTTCAAAATAAAACTTTGTATTTTTTAATTTAAACCCGCATGTTTTTGATAAATTAAATATTTATTTTCTCTGTCAAACGTGTGTATACAGACAGCTTCATTTTTATTTATGAATAAAGAATAATCAAAATATATTATTTTTATATCAACTTCATTTCCATTCAGATCCAATAATTTTTGATAAAAAATTGAAATTAGTTTAATAAACATTTGCATCTAAATATTCTATGTGACTATTGTTGTTTGTTTACGCTTTATGAAAAAAACTGTAAGCTTAAGACCCTAAAGTAACCTGCGTTTAAATATAATGTAATAAAAATGGAGAATGCATGAAAATCGACCTTTAGATATCCATCAGCAATATTAAATCTAAATAAGCAAACGCGCCTCGTCGCCACAGGAAGTACACAGTAATAACTGAGATCGTAACTTATAAATAACATCTGTTTATAAAAACAAACAACCCTAAATTTAATCCCTCGCAACGTCTGTCAGCCAACTTTGTCGTCGCCACCGGAAAAGAGGTCCAAAAATTCAAATGTAAATTCTAAAATCACAAACAGCCTAACTTATTTCATTTAAACTTTTAAATACCGCAAGACTGATATTTATTCCAAATGCTTTACTGGTAAATACCGTGTATTAATAAAACCCTTTTTGAAAAACGACATCAAAGAAAACTCAAAAGTTTTATATGAAAACACTTGCGTCTGTTATGAAGATACAATTTTCCAATGAAATTCATTTTATTACCATTATATTTTCTTTGATCGCCTTTTCATTCAGAAATAGAATATTTGTAAAAGACTTACATTTAAATTGCGACTCCACTCCGATACGAATAATATGTTACACATGGTTATATATCATATTTTCACAGTATATTTTATGTGTTTTTGCACTTTAAGCAAAAATCTAAAACAACGCCGAATATTTTGGCTTTTCCTGTATACCCTCGCATTCAAATATTTCTTTGAGTTGACTCAAAAATAAATTTCTGCTTATATTATAAATTGGAAAATTAATTTTTCTGTCAATATATCGGTTGGTTGATTTCTAATAAGTCAGCAAGTAGCTATCGAATTTGATATGTACATTGTGCGTATAAATAGTGCGTGTGTAAGATACACGTACATTGTTTAATAATTAGACGAGTGTCACTCGCACGGACCATCAAGTCAGTAAAGGTATGTTGGAATGTGTTACTCAATCACGCATTAATGACTAGATAGATTTTGATAAAAGTTAAATATAAAGATAGATTATGATTTGAGTTAATATAAAAGCTAAAATAAATTTGGGAAATGGAATATTTCTTACCGAAAGAAATTTAGTAATTTTCACTTAACAATGAAGATTTTCCATTAAAATATTATATATTGTATTTCAGAATAATACGTATGTTATATTGTGTAATAGATAATGTAACTTAAAAAAGTGTTTGTGACTACGTACGTTTCAGAATCGACAATTTCCAATCGACAATGTCTATCTCGGTTTTGCCTGAAATTTTAACTTCAAAAACAAATTAATTTTAAAAAGATTTTCGACAAGAACACATATTAAAAATATATGATAGACCAAACAGTAATTATTGTATATTATCAGTGGTCAACCGATATGCATTGATAAAAAAAGAAACGTTACACTCACATAGAATAAAACAGCATCTTAATTTTCTCTTATTACGTATTTATTTTAATATAATTGTATTGTATTTTAGAGAACATTCGTCTGGTAAGACTTTAATACGTTAAAGAATGTTAGCACAGTAATTGGTCTTGATTTGTAACACACAAAACGATTTGTTAAGTAACACTATGTTATATAAGATGTAAATAAATTCAAAGAATTCACAAAATATGTGTGACGTAATTAGATGGATCAAAGAGATGAAAGCACGTTCTGTACGAGTTAGGTGATGGACAAAAGCTGGTCAAGGAGGTACCTGTAAACTGATAAAGACTACACTGTCCATTGATTACAGAATTAGTTATGACGGTCACAGATCCGTTATATCAAATGCATGCAATGACACCTTCATTTAATTACGAATTTTGCAAAGTGAATAAAAATATCAGTATTTGGCCAATTAGATATTTCATCCACACTACAAAAGTAATAACAAGAATTTAATCAAAATAAGCCATTTATTGCCACATTGAAAATAAAAATTTAAGTTTGAAGAGATAGGTTTATACGCAAAATTTTTGATTGTCAACATAAAACATTTTAGGAAGCGTCAATGTATCTATAAAATTATAAATTAGGTTGAAATTTATAGAAGAAATAACGTCTAGTATTACGGAATCTAATAAGGAAATAACACCCTTATAAAAAAATTATAATTACCCTTGATACGCGGTTTAACACTGACGTATGAGAAAAAATAGAGGCGTGCTTTAAAATAAGTTCTGTTTTTGTATTATATCCGATCTTTGTATTGGAAATGGCTAAATAACTCGATAAGTGCATAGTAATACACTAATGTTCAAACTCTTTTCACTAACCGAGTGATTTTATTATTAACCAAAAAAAAATCTATCATGGAATAAAAATGCCATATGCATGACACTGGCTAAGTGTACAGAAAATTCCACTGATATTGTTTGAGTAATTGAGTCGTTGAAGCGATAAAAATAAACAAAAATTAAGCTAAATTCATACCTCGTTTAAAGTGAAATCTTATATTCATAAGTCATTAAAAAAAGAAAAGGAAACGAATATATCGTCGTAAATATATTAAAAATTACAACATATAGAATCATTATTATAGTTTCCCTACAAACTTTGCGTAGATTTCCAAAAGCCTCTTTTTCCCAAGGCCTTATTTTTAGTCTAAGTACGTTTTAAATAAGCGAGGAACGCATATTTCTTGCATGATATCGCAAAATGCTCTTCCTAAAATTATGAATAAAAGTTGAGACCAGCATTCCTAGATCTTTAAAATGATACTATGTAACATGTATGAAATATAAAAATGTTTTTTTTCGTATACAAAATTTGCCCTGTCTAAAATTTAAATATAAATAAAATATTTAATGAATGTTTAAATATTTAATTTTTTTGAATATTAGTTCCTGAGATATAAGAAAGATAGTTACTTTTATTCCTGAGATACATGCGAGATAGTAAGTTTTATTCCTAAGATATATGCGAGATAATTAGTTTTATGCCTGAGATACATGCGAGAGAGAATATTTATTTTTCAAGTTTCTGTCAAAGAAAACGGCTATAATAGGCGCACACGTGCGTGAGCTTATAACAGTTCCATTTGTAGGGTTTCGTAGTCAAATGAAAAAAAAATGAGAACCCTTATAAATATATTATGTATATCTGCCTGTATGTTAAAACTCCGAGTCGTATTATTTGGAGACTACCGTTACTATACATAGATGTCTTCCATGAACCGCTCTAGAATCAAATAATGGAATTATAAAAAAAAAATGTTGAATATATTTGCCGTTAGTTTTGTAGAAATTTATTACTCACAATTAAACGAAACTAGATTTAATATAATAAGATATTAGCAAAGGTCGTGGTAAAGAACTTAAAGAAAGGAGAAGTAATACTACATCATGTAGTTTCATTTAGTTGTGAAAAAAAAATGTGTTAGGTGTGGCATTCTTTGCATGTAACTGAGGAATAAAAAAGAAACCCAGTATACATAGGTGCGTGGATATGGTTAAATAGGTCTTAAAATGACATAGAACTTCCAAAATAACTTGTTTAATTGAGTCAATAGTTGATGAGATATCCGCAAAATGTTAAAAAGTCCAACTAATCAACAAACGTGTGTAAAATTTTTAAAAAAGTCTAGGTAGTAATTAAAAATTGAAAATTATAATAAATTTCAACGAAAATTGGTTTGAATAAGATATGTTCCGGTACCGACCGCAGCAACAACTTTATTTTTCACTGTGTCTATGAGAAATAGGAACGTACAGGTTTAATATTGTTCGGTTCTACGAAACCCTTTGTGCGCGAGTCCGACGCACAATTGGCCGAATTTTCATTTATTTTGATGGACGGAATCATGGCAAATGAGCTCATTACTTTTCGTAATGTTAATTAGGATTGAATTCTTTTAGCATTATACATGTAGGTACACCTACTGAAAATTAAATCAGCAACAAAATAAATACAGTGAGAAAACTAAGAGCATTTCTATAGATTATGAATGACCATTCAAGGTATTAAGGGATGAATTTAGGTGTATAAAAAAGTTTATGTAACATCACCATTGCCAGGAAAATAATTTTCAAAATATACGATACAACTTTCCATATCAACAGCAGATTATTAAATGTCAGAAATGTTTCGGGAAAAAGCTAACCATGATTACGTTGGAACATTATTTTATGAACAGCGACTCATTCATCAACAAGTATGCTCATTATTTCGTCTTGTTAAAAGTCTTCACATGACACCTACCCTCATTGAATATCGAAATTAACATCAAACGTTGTCTAAAAGCGAACATGACAGTTCATTAGGCGCCTAACGAAGTAACACGATTACTGAGCTAAAAGCGGGAAAACACTTTGCCATAACTCACGATATACTTGGCAGTTTCTTTACTTTACGTTTCATTAAGCTTGCATTAAGTAACATTGATGAGCAACCTTTTTTGTGTGACCCAATTTAATTTAAAACTGTGTTGTCTTTGCATGGTTTTAAGTTTAATTTATTAATCGACTTTGACAATTCACAAGTAAAAAAAACATGTTAAGAGCCATGAACCATTCAGTTCAATGGATCTATACAAATTTAAGTACATATAAAACTATTTTGTAATACAAGTTTGCAGAAAGAATTTTGTATTAACCTGCTTAATAAGTGCCTTTATTCCCATTTATTTTCAGATTTTGGTGTTTTCTGTTTGAAGAGTTAGGTAGCGTTTCAAAATATATTTTATATGACATGTATTTCATAACCAAATCAAATCAAAACAAGGTATTTTTCTACAGGTTATTACATTTTCATAATAGATTGTAAGCTGAGAAACCCATGAAGCACGTGAAACACACATTTCAAGGAACCTTGAAGGCTACGTGGTATTTCCATTATATTATTTGCAAATATTAATTTTTCTATAACTTTAATATATTACCTATTAGGTCTTTCACAGAAATAAAATAACGAAGGATGCGTATTTAAAAAATTATTAGGTCGGTTGTAATCACTATGTAGTTTCGAAAATAAGGGTACATGCTCCATTTTCACCTACTTATTGGAAATATTTCTAAGTATTTAAATTGAATTTATGAACATGTTTCATATTTTTCGTAAGAAGTTTTTACCTAAGCTAAAAATTCGTAAAAATTTCAAAACTTTAGGATTAGTACTTCGGGTATTAAGTCTTATAATTTTATGAAACAAAATTTAAAGTGTATTTCTTAAGTATATTTTCAGGAACACCCAAATTATGAAATAAGAATGTTTTGATCCTTATAACTAGTCCTTTCAAATGATAACGCATATATATATATATATATACATATAAATATATATATATATATATATATATAATTTTTTAAAACCAGAACTAAAAATATCCCCCTAAAATATTCAACTGAAAATTTTTGACTCTTAGCAAAGATATATGTAGAATAATATGTTTTATTACTATACCAAATTTCAAGTTTCCACTTCAAACAGTTACTGAGAAAAACTGCTCTAATGGACAGACGCAGAAACGTAAAAGATCTTACAACAGTTTCGTTTTTTTTTATTTTCAGTTGCGAAACTCTAAAAATGTATTATGCTGTGATATGTAGATGGACGGACGGACAAAAGATTTTATAAAGGTTTCGTTTACTTTACTACGGAAATCAAATATAAACTGTATCAGGAAGGGAGATATACTAGTACTGTAAAACATAATTAAAATAAAGCTAATAAAGTATTGATCATGACACTTTGGATTATATTCTCAAGTTTTATTGAAAGCTCAAAATAAATATAATCTCAAATAAATGTAATTAAAATATTCTTGTCTTATATAATTATATTATATCTATTTTCATTATTCCTTCGGCAACCTGGATACTAGGTTAGAAAAAAGCGAAAATGTACAGATAAAATCGATAAAAAGAAATCACGATAAAGAACAATAATAATTCGTTCAGTCACCATCAGCTAAATCGTCGCGGGAGATAGACGACCTTTCTTAGTGATATAGACACTTAGCTATAAGATATAAAACGATTCCGAAAAAAGTAAAATCACCCCAATATGCAAAGTAGCTCTATCGATCTTCAAGCCGCAAAAGGTTAGGCACAAATCTAAAGGCATAGAACAATTCTTCTTAGGTAAAATAGATGAAGGCAAAAAACGAATGAGACATTTTGTAAATTGGATGCTGTCTGCCGGTCGAAAAAAAAGGAACTAAATTGAGTCTAAAGGGACGCATTTTTTAGTGAAAATAGCAAGTAGTTGGCTCAAATGATTTATTGTTTTCCCAGTATGTCTCTATGCTCTACGAGAAATTTAAATATGTTTGGAAAAATAAAAACCTACATTTTAAACTTTCAATTCAGTAAATAATTAAGTAATCAATTAAAGTTTTTCTACCCACAATTTTCTTAGAAAGAAGTAAAACTATTAAGACAGGAGGTTTAATAATTGTCTTTTATACCATATGTTTATGTATAAAATTGTATTTTATGTGAGAAAACAATATAATTTTATAATTTACCCGATATTGCACCTAACAATGATAATTTCACCTAAAAATACTTTATTAAACTTCTTGATAATAGTTGGCAAAAAGGAAAAAAATAACGTTTAGTTAGTTTTATATAAAATAGCACAACATTTGTAAGGTAAAGTATGTTTGTTTCTGCAAATAAGACGTTATTACAAAAAAAGCCTCATAGATTAAAAAATTTCTCAAATTCACATATATAAATCAATTAACGGGAACGAAGAGTTTGATTTTACTAAAGCCACAATAAAATTTTGCGGATGTATGGGAATTGAATTTAATTTAAAGGACATAAAAAGTAGCCCCAACTAATTTATCATGAAATTGAAAAAGTTAGTTCTTATTATTACTTTAAAATAATGACTTAGTTTTAGATAAAAATACGTTATTTATCATCTTCGTGGTATTTTCGAATAACGCTTATTTTGGTAGTATGGGAATATTTACCGATATATATTTAGGTGCAACATAAATATAGTAAATCGAAATATGTTGAAATTATGTACTTTATGGAAAGCAAATTACGCTGAAATTAGGTAATTTCTGGATAAAAAGGAAAAGCAATTTGGGTAGTGTGTAACTACAATCTAAAGGTTAATTACACCCTAGAGAAAAATCTGCATTGAAAAATAAAAAAATATTTTAAAGCTTCGAATATATTTTTTGCTGCGGATTTTCTTAAATTTTTTTTGAGAATTATTCGTTCCACAAAAGTTTACTTTAGTGTTTTACTTGTACGTTTATAGAATTACAAGTTAAAAAATCCGAAAGTGAATTCAAATAGGGATTACAGATTTCGAAATTACATTTCTCTTTGTTCTGACGCGGTAAACTTAAGTTATGAAAAACTGAAAGTACAACGTTGAAAATATGTCTTTTTTTCTCTACTATGGAAAGTTAAAATTTATTAGTTGAGATGACACATTTCATAAAAAAGTTTCTAAATATGAACGAATTCATAGGAAAAATAAAATTAAATAATTAAATATTGTTTCTTGAGAACCAAACGTGTTTCTTACGTAACCACGTTTAACAACAGTCAACAATTCCTTGACGAGTGTATCGGTTCATGTACATTTCTATACTTCTTATCCTTGTTTGACCTTAAGCATGATGTAATTTCTGAACTCCTAAGCTAGACAAATTAACGAGCGAAAAGACGTTTTCTGTGACATACGTAATGAGTGCTTTCGTATATATGTATATAGCTTAATCTAATTGACCAATAATTTGAAACATCTTATTAAAAATGTTCAAATTATCGTTCAATTAGATTAAGCGATACACACATATATGGGAGGACACATTACATATTTCTCAAAAACGTCTTTTCCGCTCGTTTTTCATTATTTTTTTTGCAGCGTTTTTCATTATTTATATCGTGCATCCCGAAATAGAAGGTTAATAAGTTAGGTAATAATATATCATTAGTTTGTTTCTGAAAAATATTAAGTAAAATTTGATCGAAAAATTACTCTACTTAGGAGGTAATTATCTCACATCAATTACTTTTCATCTATACATCCATAGGTAAATACCTGCATTTCACCACTATCATTGACTCTACCATCCACATCTTTACGTATTCGTGCCTTACCATTCCGCGGAAATAAATAGTACAATGAAGGTAAGTTTATGCACCCGTAAGTCTTGAATGAGGTAAATTTTCACCGAGATAAGTCGGAATATGTTCACTGACGGGGAATTTCTAATTTCACGATTGAGTTAGCCCACGTCTTGCCGCCGTTACGTCGAATGCCTCGCCGCAATACACTGTACAGCTATTAGGAGTATTCCGTCAATTTGGACAAGGATTTTAACCAAAGCCATACCTTAATTGAAGTGTGAAAATTGCAAAAAAAGCTTTACGTAAATTTAAATTAACATTCGTAATTGTTTTGTTTAATTAGACATTTTGCTATATAGTGTTGAATGCAATTTGGAGTTAGTATCATCTAAAATTGCCAAATGAAAGAAATTATTGTCAACACATTATTAAGACACGTTCTCTCTATTTGGCATGTTTAGTTTTTTTTTCATTTAATTTGTGTTCGCGTTCATTTCCTGATTCATATATAAAATCGATTGATATATTAGATACAATTACAAAGATCAAGGTGATCACAACAGGAAAAACTAAAAGCAGGAATTTTATCTTAAGCCAAACATATTTGAGATAGCATTTGTTAATATCACAATCGAGGATAAAAAAGAAGTGAGTATTAAATTATTAAAGTGAAATTGACAAAATTTAAAATATCCCCTAAAGATATTCTTTAGGTATTACACGAATACCTGTATCGTAATAAAATTCAGTTCAAAAAATAATAAAAGCTGGTCTTTAGCTGATCGTTATAAGTAACTACGTATGGTGAAAATTTATCACCTAGTCAGGTTTTTTTGTATGGTGCATAAATATTTTAAAATGACCTACGGTTTTGCACATTGTCATAACTTTTTCTTTAAGTTCAGTTAGTAGTTAAAATCAAAGTAAGAAAATTTTGTCACATGATCACAAATTTTCAACAATAAGGAAAAAAGGGAAACGAAACAAAAGTAAGGAAAAATGTAAGATAAAAAGAAAGCTTCAATTTAATTTTGAGGAAGGAATAATTTAATATGCAAACTTCCACAAGTGTCTTTATCTAATTAGATTATTAGCTAGGATTTTAGAACTCTCAATTAACCACCATAAGAAAACCTAAGACACTAGATAATTTTTTTCCTTATTAAAAATGTAAATGTACAGCTTTTTTCTTTTAATGTTATAATAAAAGCTTTCATGATTTAAGTTCAGAAAATACGAAAAAACTTTTAGTCTCGTCGTCAGATTTTATAGTTTCCATTCGAAATCTTGTTTCTGCTGTTTTAAGAATTAAAAGAAAATTTCAGTTAGTTTTCTATGATAGGTTGGCTCTTGTTCTAGGCTTAGAAAACATTTTCTAAATAGAAAACCTTTTACTTGGAAAAGGGATATGAAAACACGAATTTCCCACACATTTCCCTTTGCATCAACAAAAAACCGCTTTTCTAATGGCATATGCGGGAATTATTTACCGTAAAACTTGGCGAAAGCCCCGAAAGCACAAAGAAGCTTTCAGACATATCATTAGATTTGCAAGTTGATAAACAAAGTTTGTTCCCATCATAAGCGTGTTTACTTTTGTCTCACCCCGCTCTGAGCGTACTGCGTAGTTAACTTGATGGCCCGTGCCGTAGCATCACACTGCTCCGAACGTTAGAGCGGGCCCTCGTTAAACAACTGAGGGTTATGGGGAGAACTTGGACTGGCGAAGCAAATTAACTTTTGTTAACAAGTTTATTACGGACGAGTTATTTATTACTGTGGGTTAGGGCAACTATTTTGGTCGGTATGTTCGCTGTCGACATGCCGAGGGTTGTAGCCAATGATCGTGATGGCAGTGCTAAGTGTAATATATTGGAGACTGATTTTAAGTAACATAGCAACAGTGTCTCGTTAGTACTTTTATTATGATTGAAATAGGGTGTCCAAATTAGGAGAGAAATGGATTAATTTTTTAATATATATTTCCAGCTAAAATTATTTTAATAAATACAGAAAATGATATTTATACTATACGTAAAGTTACGTGCCATAGATTTTACTAAGCATTTAATCAGTTAAATTTATCAAAATTCCAGATAATTATTTTAATTTTCGATAATCATTTTGACATTGATGTCAGCAAATGTATGAGAGGATTCCTTTAAACTTTTAATCGATTATAAATGTATTACATTGTATTAGGCCAATGTTTTATGTGTAATGACATTATTAAAAAGCAGATATCCAATAATTTGTTTCTAAAATCCTTCAATTAAAGTAAAATTTAATTAGTTATGACTTTTTCAACATTTTCACAAAATCAAGTTCCGTTGTAACGTTATTACGTAATATTTGCCATATTTCTTAAATTATATTAATAAATATAATTCAAGTTCTATTCTGTTCTTTTCTTTTCTAGTTTACTTCTTCAATTTATCACATTTTCTTAAAATCATTACCTTAAGGTTCATTAAAACGTTTTTTTAATTTCTAACTGAGCAAAGATGTACCATTTGAGATGACATAATCAAAAACATTTTCAGACACAACATTATATAGAAAAGTGCCTTATGTACTGACATAAGTATTCTCGTTTAGTTATTGCCGACTGAGTGTCGGAAGTTTAAGCACTTGACTATCATTAATCACGTCCATTTGAGCTAACATAAAAAAAAATTGAGATAATAAAAAAAGGAATTCAGGTTAATTATAAATCTAATATTCATTATTACTTCGTTTTATTTAAAATTTTAAATCGATTTTACGAAAGGCAGGTCTGGCATTAATTTAAAAAATATTTGTACGAAGCCGTGCACAATTAGAAACATTCATAAAAATATTGTAGGTGTACATAGAAGTAAAATAAATATATTTCAAATTTAATGGTGTGGATCTAGCCGTTAAATAATGGAAGCACTATATGGATTATTTTGGGGAAAAACGATATTTTTATAGAATTATAACTGTTTACAGAAATAATTTTGTACTTTAAATTATATCTTTTTTAAGTTCCATAACTCAAAAGGAAAACGAAATTTTTATGAACTCACACACATGTCTATGTGTTTGTTTATTACAATCGTTTTTCTTGAAAACTTTTGAGGTATGAACATTAAATTAATATAGTAATAAAATATATTAATCCACACATAACTCAATAATATCAATCAAAAACAGTTTTATGGAAATTGGGAGGGGGGGGGGGGGAGGAGGGATGTAAAATTTAAACGATTTTCATCCCACCCTCCCGTACAATTAACGAAGTATTTTTTTTAGTTCTATGTATGTATTCTAGATTTTCGTTTGAAAGAATATTACATTTACGTTGTAAAGAATCACTATTTATATGTAGTTTAATAAATTCTATGTGCCCTTAAATGCTTATACGTGTCTAAACCTGAATGGAACCCTCGTCCCGTACCCGTACCCGTACCGTTTCAATTTAAAATTGATATCAAATATTTGATTCTACGGTTCCTTGGAGCTTTTAACCCTAATAATACGGTCATTCATAATATTCGACATTTCGACTTTTTCAAAGAAATGAAAATCTTTAGGGTACCTCTCGTTAATCCAGATTATAATATTTCGCAAGAAGCATGGTCTCACAGCAAAAATTAAGAAAAAATCCGAAAATCATCAATTTCTAGTTATATCACATAATTTTTTTTTTAAATATGCCCTGTGAAAGACATAGAGGCAATATAATTTCGTTTTGAAAATTAATATATTCTTACAAAAAATGATGAAAAAATTATAATTAGAAACATTATTTTTTTGTTGAAAAATTACAATTTTTAGCAAAACCTTAAAATGGACCATAAAACTCAATTGGATGACGTGAATGACCATAATATCATAACGTTTTTGTGTAAAATGCACAGTAAATGGGTCTAATCTCGGTAGCAGACGATCGCGAATCGGATTGGTAAATATTCAATGAGCAATTGCAGCGACTTGTTTCACAGATACATCTACATAATGAAACTGTGAAGTATGAAGTGTAGTATACATTTGATATATATCTTCAGATAATAAGTTTTCATAGTTTTCGTTGTCTGTATTTATCTTTGTAGTTCCGGAAATTAACCACTGATTTCCTTAAGTTTTAAAGCTGGAAGGTGCTGTAATTTTTTTAATAAATCACATGATCATAGTGTATCAAGCTAATATTTTACTTACTTCATGTGATTTTAAAATTTATTTTAATTTCAACGTTTCTTTCATATCACTTCGTAATAAGGGCAACTTTTTGTTTTTTTTTTATAATTTTAAGCTATAACTGGTACCACCTTCTTATTATATCCAAAAGTTGGTAGTGTAATAAAACATGCCACTTTATTAAATTAAAAGTAAAGCTAATTGAAACTAAAATTTCGTAAATTAGCCTTGATCTTGATAAAGTACTATTTAATTTTTTTATTATTTCAGAAAAAGAAGCTATTTCGTCGTTTCGAAGAAATGAAGTAATTTCATCATTTTTGCACTATATAATTGCATCTCTTAAGTATCCATAACGAAGTAAGGAATTCCAATATTTTTGTAAAGTCCAGTCTTTCGTCTATCACATCTAGAACTATATGATTCAAGCATGTAAATGTACATAAATGTCCACAGGTATACGAGGTTTCTATATACCTGTGGTTATTTATAAACATTAGAGTATATAAAGTATTTTTCTTATACTTTTCATTAACATTTTTAAGTATACATAGTATTACTATTACACGTTTCATTACATTTTATAAAACTTTTGTAAATATATTGCTTGCTAAATAATTCACAAGCGTAAAAGCATGGCACATATTTCAAAAATTCTGAGATCAGGGTCATCACTATTATTTTCTTACAACCTATGCATTAACTCCTAAAAACTTAATTTTCTTTTCCTAAATTTAAGGTAGGTAGTAGATAAATTGGATAGGTGATACATTTCTAGCCTATTTTTTAGTATATCTCCAAAAATTAATTATCTAAAATTAGAGAAAAATATTTTTTGGAAATATTTTATGTGAAACTATAAATTGTATAAGGAATTTCCATTTTTTTTACGATTAATAAATCCCCCCTCTCAAATTTGCATTTGAATATTTTTGTGTATTATCCACTGAAGTATATCCTTTATTATTATACCGAATTTTAACATTCTACGTCAAATATCAAATCAAACGATGGCTACGAATCACGGACAGACAAAGGGGTGATCAACTTTAAGAGGATTCTATATTTTCTTTCGATGTTTCGGAACTCTTAAAACGATATTTTAAGCTACTTTCTCATACATATAAGGAGAGAGTGAATATTTTTTCCTTAATTTTAATAAGATAAGTCTAGATTATTCAATATTATATTTATAAACGTAATATTAATCTTTAAATTGACGTATAATATCTCCCTTATTCTATTTTCTCCATTATACATTTTAATTATTCGAAGAAATTCTCGGTACAATGATTTAATTAAAATTTTCTTTTGAAACTATTTTGGTTGATTTGCCTTAACAATTTCAACATGTTTGCACAACTGTAAAAACCTGTTTTTTATATGTCTCGGCACGCACCGTTCGGTTTCTTTCTATACACAGTAATAAATAAGTATTACAGTGAATATATTCTTCTCAATTCAATTAATTTATTACTTTTTAATTTAATTGTTTACATTTATATACATTTACCTAACCATCAATAAATAATTTATTCCTTGTATTATTTTCATAATACACATATTTCTTTAAAATAATATTAATACATGTAAAGCCTCAATATCATATAGCAAAATAAATAAGAAATGAAGTAAACGTGGTCAAAGAACGGTGATATCAAAATAAAGTATGATTTAGAAACAAGCAGAGGACTGTAATATCAATTTACGAAAGGTTTAATCAGACGGTCAAAGGAATTCTCGAAATCTGTAAAATGAATGCAAACAGTATTCCACATCAATACGAAATATACAATATCAAAGTGTTTTGGAGACCCTACATATTTTACAAACGTCATTAAACATTCTACCGTTACGTAGTTTTGCGTAATTTATTTCGTTCCTTTGCCTTTATACTATCCTCAATTATGATAATGCTTTATTTTAACTTTCATCCGTGTCTTTGCCCAAACGAATGTTGAGTCTATCCTCACTCATACTGTCTATAATTTAAATCAGTATTGGTTAAAGTGGTTAGTATTTACTTGAAGATTGTAATAATATAACAACCTTTTAATGGTATTAAATTTAAAAAGTTTTAATTTTTATGACATTTATAGTGTTGGTAAAGCAACGGAATTGTATTTTTACACACCATCCATCTACCATTACTATTGCAATGTGACACTTGTAAATTGTTTAGAAACTGTTAAAATTAATAGCTATTCCTTTATGGCGTTATGACGTTATTCTTTAATACGATTGTTTAAGTATATTGTATGTTAATCATATTCTTTGTTCAGGCTTGCTTTATTTGCAAATATAGAGGTCTATACGAAACTTCATCATCTGTTAAAACTTTTAACTTCATTGCATATTAACAATTCATGAATCCGAAAATTGCAAATCAGTCCTTGCCCAGAGCCATTATTTCACTTACTGATCATTTCAAATGACCATTTCAAAATATTTACCTCAATATTGAAATTTGCAATGTTTTTTTTAAATTTATGCCTTAAATCAAAGAATATGAATTTAAGTTAAAATGAAATACGGAGTTTTTTATATTATGATACGTTAGTTACGCTCGAGTTTGCACCTTCGTTTTAATAAGGTTTTAATTAGAATTTTATTAATTATGCAGATCATAAGGATACCAGCAGGGATACTTAGAAATGTCAATTAATAAATGAGCTGATTTCTTTCTACCTTGCATGGTGTAACAGTGTTTCCCGTTTTCTATTTTCTTTTTTAACGCTGTCCTGTGAATCGTAGTGCGATGAGGTATATAGCTGATAATCAATCCAAAATTATGAGCTTTCCAATATGAACAAATAAAACAAATTGAAATTGGATCTGAGGTTCCAGAGATTAGCGAAAACAACGAAATAACTTTCTCGATTTATAAATAAGTATTGATAATTCATATTACAGTCAAGTCAAAGACTCTCTAGGAGACGGTGAAAATTGGGTCCAGATAGGTCAAGAACAAAGGCTGTTATTTTCAAGGCAACTCTGTTCAGCACCCTGCTGCTGAATAAGATGTAGAACTATTAGCACATCTAATCGAAGACAATCATCGACGAACAGTTTTTTGGTAAACGAATGATCTCAGTTACAGCTGGAGTAAAATACATATTATATATTACGAATTATACATATCCATATTATATAGTCCCGAGTTAGAAATATTGTATATTTCTTAATTATGGAAATACATATCATATATTCTCGACTTATACATACGCATTCCTCGGGAAAGATTTAAAATACGGTACTTAGTTCCCCACAAGTACGAGCATGATTCAAGGACAAGTCGAAATTAAAAACTTATTAGGCAATCCAATAATTTCTAATTTTTGTCTGGAATTTCTTTCATTTGTACACTAACAATATTATTTACACTGTAGTCTATTGCTTCCTAAAGTAATCATTGCTCTCAATAATCCCGTATATGTTTTTTCCAAATTACCTTATTCTTTAATACATTATTCAACACCCTGTTATCCGTTTCTTTGTAACAATAAAAGTTTATTAGATTATTAGACTTACAAGTTGTTAGAAAAATGTTTTTGCCTAATGTAGACACGTGAGAATTTTATTAAATTTAGTGAAGATTTAGAAAGAGAGACATAGCAAACTAATATCATTTGCATACATTTCATTTTTACTTATGAAAAATGTTACATTGCTTTTTAATTGGCCAACATGTAAAAGCTGTGGCATCCCTTAAAGGGATGCAATGATTTTATGAATATTCATACAATAATCATATGTCCAAAGAATTATTCCAATCTTTATTGCTATTTTGATGAAATTATATAAATTTTCTAAAAATACTTCAAAATTTGGTCGAGTACTGAATGCTTAAAATTTTTATTGTATTAATTCTTTTTATTTTTCATTACTACTAAAAAAATTGTTTATCGTTATATACAGATTTTTATTAAAAGATTATATAATTAAATTTACAACCCTATTGCTATATTTTTTCCCAAATATTTCACTTAAAAGTAATGGACTTATGTTCGTTTCCATATTATTGGAGGATGTTTATTTAAAATTATAAACTAAAAATAAACTAAAATTAGTATATTAATCGCAATGTATACAATTGTTTTGATTTTTATTTAACATAAATCTTCATTAGAAGTTCATTAACTTGCCGAAGCAGACGATAATTGTTTAGACCTCTATGGACCCATGGTATTCTGTTAATAATATGCTTGTTATTAAAAAAATATAAGTAACAGTGATTAATATTAAGTGTTTCTAAATATTTGCTTTAAAAAACCAAAGTGTTAACATATATTTGCTTCAAAATAATTATTTCTCTTCTAGGGATCCAAATCTATAAAAAAGTCACCTGACAAATCAATATGAAAGTGTAAATGCACCGCAATTAAGAATTGTTTTTTGGTTAAAGGGCGAAAAATTATAATGGTACATACATTTTATTTTAGTTTTCTATATATAGTGCTCTTACATTCTGTTACTTTTTTTCATCTACCATCCATCACTTCTTAGCGTCGTAGATTATTTCGTTTGTACTAAATCACCATTTTATTTATTATTTTTGTAAAAATAGGAAACAAATCATTTATAAAATAAATGTATGTTTAATTTTATATTTATTTACCTAGATATATTATTCGAACTAGCGAAATTCATAACCAAAAACTTAGCTAAAATTTTACTTATTATGAATAAATCAATTTGACTTATTATAATATCTTGTTGATATTTAACTTGTTGATTTTTGTAAAATTTTACTTATTATGAATAAATCAATTTGACTTATTATAATATCTTGTTGATATTTAACTTCTTGATTTTTTAAAATTTTACTTATTACGAATAAATCAATTTGACTTATTATAATATCTTGCTAATATTTAACTTGTTAATTTTTGCAAAATTTTACTTATTATGAATAAATTAATTTGACTTATTATAATATCTTGTTGATATTTAACTTGTTGATTTTTGTAAAATTTTACTTATTATGAATAAATCAATTTGACTTATTATAATATCTTGTTGATATTTAACTTGTTGATTTTTGTAAAATTTTACTTATTATGAATAAATCAATTTGACTTATTATAATATCTTGCTAATATTTAACTTGTTGATTTTTGTAAAATTTTACTTATTATGAATAAATTTATTTGACTTATTTTAATATCTTGTTGATATTTAACTTGTCGATTTTTGTAAAATTTTACTTATTATGAATAAATTTATTTGACTTATTATAATATCTTGTTGATATTTAACTTGTCGATTTTTGTAAAATTTTACTTATTATGAATAAATCAATTTGACTTATTATAATTTCATGTTGATATTTAACTTGTTGATTTTTGTAAAATTTTACTTATTATGAATAAATTAATTTGACTTATTATAATACCTTGTTGATATTTAACTTGTTGATTTTTGTAAAATTTTACTTATTATGAATAAATCAATTTGACTTATTATAATATCTTGTTGATATTTAACTTCTTGATTTTTTTAAATTTTACTTATTACGAATAAATCAATTTGACTTATTATAATATCTTGCTAATATTTAACTTGTTGATTTTTGCAAAATTTTACTTATTATGAATAAATTAATTTGACTTATTATAATATCTTGTTGATATTTAATTTGTTGATTTTTGTAAAATTTTACTTATTATGAATAAATCAATTTGACTTATTATAATATCTTGTTGATATTTGTAAAATTTTACTTATTATGAATAAATCAATTTGACTTATTATAATATCTTGCTAATATTTAACTTGTTGATTTTTGTAAAATTTTACTTATTATGAATAAATTTATTTGACTTATTTTAATATCTTGTTGATATTTAACTTGTCGATTTTTGTAAAATTTTACTTATTATGAATAAATTTATTTGACTTATTATAATATCTTGTTGATATTTAACTTGTCGATTTTTGTAAAATTTTACTTATTATGAATAAATCAATTTGACTTATTATAATATCTTGCTGATATTTAACTTGTTGATTTTTGTAAAATTTTACTTATTATGAATAAATTAATTTGACTTATTATAATACCTTGTTGATATTTAACTTGTTGATTTTCGTAAAATTTTACTTATTATGAATAAATCAATTTGACTTATTATAATATCTTGTTGATATTTAACTTGTCGATTTTTGTAAAATTTTACTTATTACGAATAAATCAATTGACTTATTATAATATCTTGCTAATATTTAACTTGTTGATTTTTGTAAAATTTTACTTATTATGAATAAATTTATTTGATTTATTTTAATATCTTGTTGATATTTAACTTGTCGATTTTTGTAAAATTTTACTTATTATGAATAAATTTATTTGACTTATTATAATATCTTGTTGATATTTAACTTGTCGATTTTTGTAAAATTTTACTTATTATGAATAAATCAATTTGACTTATTATAATATCTTGTTGATATTTAACTTGTTGATTTTTGTAAAATTTTACTTATTATGAATAAATTAATTTGACTTATTATAATATCTTGTTGATATTTAACTTGTTGATTTTTGTAAAATTTTACTTATTACGAATAAATCATTTGACTTATTATAATATCTTGCTAATATTTAACTCGTTGATTTTTGTAAAATTTGACTTATTATGAATAAATTTATTTTACTTATTATAATATCTTGTTGATATTTAACTTGTTGATTTTTGTAAAATTATACTTATTATGAATAAATCAATTTGACTTATTATAATATCTTATTGATATTTAACTTGTCGATTTTTGTAAAATTTTACTTATTACGAATAAATCAATTGACTTATTATAATATCTTGCTAATATTTAACTTGTTGATTTTTGTAAAATTTTACTTATTGTGAATAAATTTATTTGATTTATTTTAATATCTTGTTGATATTTAACTTGTCGATTTTTGTAAAATTTTACTTATTATGAATAAATTTATTTGACTTATTATAATATCTTGTTGATATTTAACTTGTCGATTTTTGTAAAATTTTACTTATTACGAATAAATCAATTGACTTATTATAATATCTTGCTAATATTTAACTTGTTGATTTTTGTAAAATTTTACTTATTATGAATAAATTTATTTGACTTATTTTAATATCTTGTTGATATTTAACTTGTCGATTTTTGTAAAATTTTACTTATTATGAATAAATTTATTTGACTTATTATAATATCTTGTTGATATTTAACTTGTCGATTTTTGTAAAATTTTACTTATTATGAATAAATCAATTTGACTTATTATAATATCATGTTGATATTTAACTTGTTGATTTTTGTAAAATTTTACTTATTATGAATAAATTAATTTGACTTATTATAATACCTTGTTGATATTTAACTTGTTGATTTTTGTAAAATTTTACTTATTATGAATAAATCAATTTGACTTATTATAATATCTTGTTGATATTTAACTTCTTGATTTTTTTAAATTTTACTTATTACGAATAAATCAATTTGACTTATTATAATATCTTGCTAATATTTAACTTGTTGATTTTTGCAAAATTTTACTTATTATGAATAAATTAATTTGACTTATTATAATATCTTGTTGATATTTAATTTGTTGATTTTTGTAAAATTTTACTTATTATGAATAAATCAATTTGACTTATTATAATATCTTGTTGATATTTGTAAAATTTTACTTATTATGAATAAATCAATTTGACTTATTATAATATCTTGCTAATATTTAACTTGTTGATTTTTGTAAAATTTTACTTATTATGAATAAATTTATTTGACTTATTTTAATATCTTGTTGATATTTAACTTGTCGATTTTTGTAAAATTTTACTTATTATGAATAAATTTATTTGACTTATTATAATATCTTGTTGATATTTAACTTGTCGATTTTTGTAAAATTTTACTTATTATGAATAAATCAATTTGACTTATTATAATATCTTGCTGATATTTAACTTGTTGATTTTTGTAAAATTTTACTTATTATGAATAAATTAATTTGACTTATTATAATACCTTGTTGATATTTAACTTGTTGATTTTCGTAAAATTTTACTTATTATGAATAAATCAATTTGACTTATTATAATATCTTGTTGATATTTAACTTGTCGATTTTTGTAAAATTTTACTTATTACGAATAAATCAATTGACTTATTATAATATCTTGCTAATATTTAACTTGTTGATTTTTGTAAAATTTTACTTATTATGAATAAATTTATTTGATTTATTTTAATATCTTGTTGATATTTAACTTGTCGATTTTTGTAAAATTTTACTTATTATGAATAAATTTATTTGACTTATTATAATATCTTGTTGATATTTAACTTGTCGATTTTTGTAAAATTTTACTTATTATGAATAAATCAATTTGACTTATTATAATATCTTGTTGATATTTAACTTGTTGATTTTTGTAAAATTTTACTTATTATGAATAAATTAATTTGACTTATTATAATATCTTGTTGATATTTAACTTGTTGATTTTTGTAAAATTTTACTTATTACGAATAAATCATTTGACTTATTATAATATCTTGCTAATATTTAACTCGTTGATTTTTGTAAAATTTGACTTATTATGAATAAATTTATTTTACTTATTATAATATCTTGTTGATATTTAACTTGTTGATTTTTATAAAATTATACTTATTATGAATAAATCAATTTGACTTATTATAATATCTTATTGATATTTAACTTGTCGATTTTTGTAAAATTTTACTTATTACGAATAAATCAATTGACTTATTATAATATCTTGCTAATATTTAACTTGTTGATTTTTGTAAAATTTTACTTATTATGAATAAATTTATTTGATTTATTTTAATATCTTGTTGATATTTAACTTGTCGATTTTTGTAAAATTTTACTTATTATGAATAAATTTATTTGACTTATTATAATATCTTGTTGATATTTAACTTGTCGATTTTTGTAAAATTTTACTTATTATGAATAAATCAATTTGACTTATTATAATATCTTGTTGATATTTAACTTGTTGATTTTTGTAAAATTTTACTTATTATGAATAAATTAATTTGACTTATTATAATATCTTGTTGATATTTAACTTGTTGATTTTTGTAAAATTTTACTTATTACGAATAAATCATTTGACTTATTATAATATCTTGCTAATATTTAACTCGTTGATTTTTGTAAAATTTGACTTATTATGAATAAATTTATTTTACTTATTATAATATCTTGTTGATATTTAACTTGTTGATTTTTGTAAAATTATACTTATTATGAATAAATCAATTTGACTTATTATAATATCTTATTGATATTTAACTTGTCGATTTTTGTAAAATTTTACTTATTACGAATAAATCAATTGACTTATTATAATATCTTGCTAATATTTAACTTGTTGATTTTTGTAAAATTTTACTTATTGTGAATAAATTTATTTGATTTATTTTAATATCTTGTTGATATTTAACTTGTCGATTTTTGTAAAATTTTACTTATTATGAATAAATTTATTTGACTTATTATAATATCTTGTTGATATTTAACTTGTCGATTTTTGTAAAATTTTACTTATTACGAATAAATCAATTGACTTATTATAATATCTTGCTAATATTTAACTTGTTGATTTTTGTAAAATTTTACTTATTGTGAATAAATTTATTTGATTTATTTTAATATCTTGTTGATATTTAACTTGTCGATTTTTGTAAAATTTTACTTATTATGAATAAATCAATTTGACTTATTATAATATCTTGTTGATATTTAACTTGTTGATTTTTGTAAAATTTTACTTATTACGAATAAATCATTTGACTTATTATAATATCTTGCTAATATTTAACTCGTTGATTTTTGTAAAATTTGACTTATTATGAATAAATTTATTTTACTTATTATAATATCTTGTTGATATTTAACTTGTTGATTTTTGTAAAATTATACTTATTATGAATAAATCAATTTGACTTATTATAATATCTTGTTGATATTTAACTTGTTGATTTTTGTAAAATTTTACTTATTTTATCTGGTTGATGTTGAGAATTTTTTTAACAAATTGTCATTATCAACAGGAAGCCAAAATTAATTTAAATTTTAGTATCACCGTTATAATTGATACGAGTAAATCGAATTGTTAATTACAAATATTTCTCGGTAATTTATAATTAACATTTTACCATATGCTTTTGTTATTTGTAATAGTTCAAATAATCTAATATGTTTCTCTTTTCTAGTTTGTTTTATAGTTTCATTCAGTAGTTAACGTCGTGAAATTACAAGGAACTAAAATGAATTATATATCTTATTATAGTAAATATATGTTTTCCGTCTGATCTGTTAAATTCACACCACATCTTTGTTTCATCTTAATATATATAAAATGAATTTTTTATAGGTTTTTTCGATCTCACATTCTAAGTAAATTTTGCTTATGATTTTTAAAAATTAATTTAGCAAATATACGAATAGTTCATCACTCGCTAAAAATTATATTTGTTTTAATAGAGAGTGAATTTCGTATTTTTCGCACTGCCACAGAAATTCTAATTATTTTCTGAAACCTGAAATAAATTAAAATTTAATTGAAGAGAAAAAAAATACTCGATGTGTTTTTAAAAATATAATTACAAATAGTATAAATTAAAACGAAAAGCAATAAGTATTTCACGTGTTATTTTTTAATACTACTTGTGTGGTTTTATAAATTTTTATATAAACTTAAATGTTTCATATTAGCCAGCCATATTTATATAAATATATAAGTATTCTATGTACTATGCTTTTCTACACTACGTACTCTGATTAAACTAAGTTAATAAAACCTTAACGTTAGGAAATAACAGAATGTAGCAATATAAAAGTTTTCATACGTATTATTAGATCTACAAGTTGTTAGAGGAACTTTTTTCCTTCGTATGTAGACAGGTGGTAACTTTATGGATACACCGAGAGATTTTGTTTTTCAAAAAAATTTGTTGACGCTTTCGAAATGAAATTCTTATTCATAAAAATGTCATATTGTTTATTAGTTGATCAAGACTTCAATATATAAGGAACACGATGATCTCGTGGGTTCATTCAAATATATATTTATCATTAATTTAAAGAATATTTAAAATCTTAGTTATGGGTTTGACAAAATTATTTCATGCAAAAATCTAAAAAAAAAAAATTCAAATTTTTAATCACTTCTAACATTGGTTGATTACTAAAAGCTTAAATTTGCATGTGCAATTGAGCATCATAATGAGCAGCCTTGACTTGAGGCTAACTGAGATTGTACACTCAGAAGCAGGTGCTGAGGAAGGTAGGTGTCTTAACGGTAAGGCAATTAAGTTTTCTTTAGAAATGTAATGGCATCAGACGTGCAAATAATTGCTACTGCTTCAATAATCATTCACAATATAAGTAAAGAGATCAGAGAGTAATACAGAAGAGAAAGCCTCTAATGTGGTTAAGAGAGAATAGGCTATATAGGAAAATAATTCAGCATTGAAGCAAAGTTGACGATATTTTAAAAGTTTACAAGAATGAGTCCTAAAAATAGGAATTATATGATAAACATGAAATAAATTAATAAAATTATAATTTCGCTAATTTATTCGCAGTTCTATCATCGATTTCCATATTGCTCACTATGCGTCCTTTTCGATTTGAATGCACGGCTCAGACCGAGCCTTCTTTGAGCAAGACTAAAGACCCAAAAAATATGGCTCCGAGACCATAATGGTCTCATGGTGCGGCATGCCTCTATTTGAATTATTGTCTCCACTTGAGCAGCCTTGCGCTGAACTTTAAACTCAGCTACAAGCTGTCTCCAATGGGTAGGGGGCCAAAAAATTGCTGTTACGTCATAGCGATACACTGTGAATAGCAAGAATTTAGCCATATTTATGCGATAACACATACACAAACGAATATTTTTTAATGCAATGTGAAGTAATTTTTTTGTACTTTTCTGTCTTTAGGTATTTAGAAATGGACTAAAGTTTTTATAATGGGCATTTGTATATCTAAAGCATACTGTATGTGAAAAGTTAAGTTTTTATTTTCAAAAGTAATATATTTCAATTCACGTTTTGCTTTAAAATTTGAGTCATTTTCTCTTCCAGTGTAAAGAGTCGATATTGTCTTGCATCAACACCGTGTTACTAAAGCTTTTTACACGTGTAATCAAAAATGTTTTGTAGTTGGTACTTAAGCGAATTGATTTTTTTTTATCCCATTTTATTTGATATGTGTGTGTGCGTACGTGCTTGCCATAACAAATTTTTCATTGTTAGCTACGAAAAGATGTGTGAGACACGTTTTATTACTAAACTAATATCAGGTTTCAATGTCAAATGGTTCCTGAGAAAAGCGGTTATGACAAACTCACAGACACGTGAGGGACCCGTTATTACAAGGGTTTCGTTTTTCCTTTTGAATCCTGAAAAATGCAAGTAAACCCTGAAGTTTATTTTGAAATACTTATCTATTTAACGTGGTGTGCAAGAAAGACTTTTCTTCACTATAGTATATTAATATTGTTTGTATGTTGTTGCGTAATATTTGAGACCTCAATATGAAGCATCTACTATCTACATTTTATTAAATTAAATATAAAACTGTAGGAACTCTGATGCTGTAAGTGATAGGCGGATGAACATGATCAAATTGTAACGGTTTCTCGTTTTATTTAGAAATCCAAATAAAATTCGGAACCATAACCTGTTCGAATATGAAATAAATCAGTAAAATTATTAAAAAAGTACCAATGCTTTGCCAAAAAAATATCCCAAAATAACATCTTAATAATACTGTATTTGATGTATCACCAAAAATGAAATTGCTAACTTTTAACGGGTCATCAAAAGTACCCGTTTAATAACTGTATAAGATCTTATAACTAATAAAACTAGTACTTAAACCCAATCGTTATAAACGAGCAATCTTCATTAAAGTTGACAAACATATCTGTGATTTAAACACGGATTTTGTCTTATATTGATGGCCCAATGCAACAGGCAAGATATTTTGATTGCAATTATAGGTATATTTCAAAATTATTAGAATAATTTTTTTTCATATAAAATTTTAATTGTATCCAAATCTTAGACGATGTTGAATATATTATGTATTAGTCCATTTTAATTTTACCTCAGACATAACGTTAAAGAAACTTCTCAGACTTTTAACTGATGGCTAATTACAATATTAACTTAAGATTTATCTTAGCATTTGAACTAGAGGTGAATCACCAGACATATTGATGTATATAGAAGTTTTGTAAAGTAAAAGATTAATAGTTAAGAAAGAGTTTCGAAGTCTGTAATAGTATAAAAGATACACTGAGTTTAGTCTGGATAGATCTTGTTTGCCTTGATGGAACGTAGACGTGCGTTCACTATTAACGTTCCTGAACTATGCTAAGTCATAATTTTCTGTCTCTTTATGTCATATTACAGTAAATTATGACTTAGCATAGAGACATAATTTTCTATCTCTGTGTTAAGTCATAATTTGCTGTAACATGACGTAAATTATTGTCCAGTAGGAAACAAAGTATATATGCAGATATAGCTTCTTAAATCCTATTACAGATATCCTGACATACTGTTTTCATTTTCCACTTTCGTTTTTCAAAAATGTTTAAGTGTGATATATATGTATATATATATATATATATATATATATATATATATATATAAATATATGTATATACATATATATATATATATATACATATACATATATATATATATATATATATATATATATATATATATATATATATATATATATATATATATGTAGTTTGTAATACGTCTTCAAAATAGTAGAGTGAAAAAGGAGTAGAAAAAAGGCAGTTTATGTCATACACGGGAATTTTGTCCTAATAGAAAGTGTTACAAAAATTGTTTATTCTTATTTAATTTCATTACTTGTATCATTAGAATGAATTGAGTTTCAAGTTAATTTACATAAAAGTTATTTAGGAGTTGGAAATAATTGTTGGCTATAAATATAAGTTTCAAAATTGTTGATTTTTATATCAAAAATTACATTATCAAATAATGCTTGCGTTCTTACGCATATATTGGGCGCCATTATAAACCATGCACATGCAGTAGAAAAAATTACATCTTACGAATTAGGAGTTCGTATATTTTTAAGCAGTTTGCTAGAAATACCTTTTTATGGAATAAACTAAAACCTAAGAATATTTTTACGCCACCTATCGCTAGGTTTTACATTATAATTTCGGAAATTAAATTTTGCTATTTTCTGGTACAATGTTTTTTTGTTCAACTGAAATGTAATTTCTGGTTGAATTTAAAAGTCTACCTTTCAACTACTTGGATGAGGTTTTATAACTGTAACCTAAATCTATTAAAATATATTACTTTCACAATTTATATCAATTTCATTCACATATCTATCACACTCTAATTCCAAAGATTGTATTAATACTGGGATTGAACTTACAAACTACTGTTTATGAACAATATTTTCTACGTAAATCACGAGATTTAACTAAATTAAAACCATTTTTTGTTTTATTTTAAGGATATGTTTTTTTTTCATTAATATTCATATTACTCCTTTCAAGAATTTTAAACTCTTTATCAGATAAAATCAACTTACGGTTACGTTTACTTCGCAAACAAATTTCTAACATAAACAGCAG
Source organism: Druceiella hillmani (assembly GCA_039881145.1). Taxonomy (NCBI): domain Eukaryota; kingdom Metazoa; phylum Arthropoda; class Insecta; order Lepidoptera; family Hepialidae; genus Druceiella; species Druceiella hillmani. Next base: position 2,346,995 of record JAYKKI010000132.1, read on the forward strand.
AGTGATTCTATTTAGATCTTTATTAGTGTACTCGTTTACCGTGATATTATTTATATTTTCATTTTTTTCCATTACGGACGTGATTCCAATCATTGGTGATGTATAGAGTTAAGGAAAAAACCGCTACTAATTTTCTTATTGAAACAAAATTGATACAGTATATGGTTTGCGAAAAATAACTTTCAATAGTATTATAAACATGATATCAGCGTAAATATTCGAATAGTATCATTGCTTAGTCTGATACTATTTGAATTAAAGCCAAAAATGTTACTACACAAATACCGTAACTACCTTATTTATAAGCTATAACATATGACCGTAGTCCTTATTTTCATTTCAGTACATAAAAAACTAAGGAAAGGACCTAGGGACCTTAAATAATAATTATTCTGTAAAGTGCAAAAAGTTCATACTTCATTTTGGGAATCGAATTCTTAAAAGCAGGTTGTAATAAATATATACTAATAAAAATACTCTTTGAAATAAATACAAATATTTCTAAGCAAAAAGCAATTTTAGTTCAATTTCTCTGCTGTCTCTACTTTCTACTCAGTGTCTTAATGCCACAGCCAACTCATACAGCATTAAAAAAACTAAAGGAAAATTTTGTGAAAATTGTCAATGTTTCTAGAAACAGAACGTTCACAAAAATTATTTGTATCAGTATATCTTAAACTATGATATGAATATAAAATAAAAAATGTATTTGGAATTGTGTGGAAATAAATTTTTAATAAAAATTTTCTGGAAAAATTATAAATTATAATACAAAATTTCAGATACAAAAATGTAGAAATAGTCGTAATGGCATGCTTTATAAGAAAAAAATATATACTTAGATACTCATACTAAATTTAAATATTTTATACAAATTTCACCTATCGTCGAGTATGTCCTTCTGTTTTTAAAATAATTATAACATAATTATAATATAATATAATATAATATAATTTTTATTGTACTTGTATATGAACAAATAGTGGTCGATTTTAATATCGCAGAGATTAAGGTCTAGGAAATTGGTACATAGTTATTGCTTTAATATAAGTAATTGCTGCAAAATCGTGTTAAGTAAATTAATCTTGCTATCAATTGGGGGGGGGCAAAACATTCTTATTATATGCATGCGGAATATGAAAAAATAGATATTTTCTTTCACACGGAGTAGTCCCATCAATAGATACACTGATTCTATTTTGGACTCTCAGCTCTGTAGAAACATCTTTACCTAGGGCTAACTTTCGTCTCGCTTGGAAAAAGTTATGCACAATCAGTTATTTTATTGAATGTAAAACTCACCTGACACCACCGCGTCTCGTGTCATAATTCAGCAGTCTTCCCGCATGTCGCCATACGACTTGTCTCGCTGGTTGTGGTACCTGGGAGACGACGCAGCGTAATTCGATAATGGACCCCTCCTTATAGAATTTGTCCTGGATACCCACGCCACGCTCATCCACAATCTCCACACGGGGCACTGGAAATCGGTAAACAAAATGGGAAGATGTTTTTAAAATTTTCACGTTTTAAAAGTTAAAAACAGGATTCACTGTAAATTTTTTTTTCACTTTTCTTAACATGAAAAATGTCTACCTTATTAATGTATGTAATATTAAGGTGATAATAAGCTGACATGACATGATGATGATATGATGACTAAAAATCTTAAATATCTAAGGAAATAATTTTATGACTTTCAGGAAAAAGTAAATAAAATTTTTATCCTTATATTGACATGATATATAATATTAATATTATTACATTAAATATATTAAAATTAAATTCGAAAAATACATTTAATTATTTATTTAATGCAAACTTAGAATATTAAGTGTAGAGGAGTGGATATTGCTACGAGAACTATTTTTTTTGGCAAACCACAAAGAATTAATTAAAAAAAGTAAATGCTATAGTATATTGTAAACGATTGGTAACACTTATTAGTGACATGAAATTAAATAAGGATACTTATTAATCATATAAGCATGAAAAAGGCAAAAAAAATATATAATTAAATAAAACAAATGAAATGACACAAGATTTTGAAAAAGTGCAGATGATGATGGGGGCTATAAATTCAGACAACTTATAAATAAAGACAGTTAAGGTTCCCATATTTCTATTCATTTAAATTCATAATCTACTAGTATGCATCTGGAAGATCTTTTCGATTCTCCATAAAATGACGTTTCATGCTTAGGAATTAATTAGATATTCTTATATTCAGAAAGTTATTCTAGGTCAGGCTTTAACAGGTATCTTTAGACGAAGATAAGAAAGTTTAACGGGATTATTAAGGATAATGTTAAAAAATACAAAAAGGGGGGAAAAACCGAAAATAATAGCAAAACTGAAACAAAATTCTATTTCCAACGATCACTGGAAACAAATACAAGCATTGTTATAGACTTCACTATGCAATTGAATTCGGTTTTACTTACGCACTTAATATGTATGAATTGTCTGTTATCTAAATAAGTGTACTACTTACTACTTTTGAACAAGCTGAAATTTGTTAAATTTTATTACATGAATAAATATATAATATTTATTCATGTAATAAAAAAATATATTATTTGAATATATTTCATTTCAATAAATTTAGGAAAAACTATCGATCGACACTGGCTATTTTGTCTTGAATTAAACAAAAAAGCCTTTTTTCGCAATTAAACGAAAAAATTTATCGGTCAAATTTTTGACGTAATAGTTGCTGTTATTGAGATAAGTAAGAAGAACTCGAGAGATATCTCATCAAATTTTAAACCAGCTCAATATAGGACAGTTGAGAACTTTAACAATATTCAATATTGACATGAAACTATAGTGAATAATGTCCCGCAATCACAGGCGAAAGCCCAACATAAACACGCAATCTACGCACCCGACAGACATCAAAGATACAACTTGACATTTCGATTGTAAGCTCTGATTAAATCCAAAGTAATTAAGTGCGCCTTGTACCGTCGCCTCGACCTATATAAATCTGACTGAAACTTCGTCTCAGCCGTTGAAATTCAATCCGAAACTGAACTGCCGAAAGTAATCGTCACTCTACTAGTTTGCACGTAATGTATCTAAATGGAAATCAACGCCTCGCCGCAGAAGATCGTCCGTTTCCCCGTCACGCCCCCGGCCTAGCAGGGGAGTGGTACCTACTAAAAATTAACTCATTTCATATTCATCATGGTATCCGAACCATTTCACATTATTACATTAACTTTCAAATGGAATTCGTTTCTTAGGCATTCAATGTAATCTCCTCGCTTTTCTATTTAACCGAAAATTCCTTGCGTTCCGTCCTCTGGAATGGTGGTGCCCTCATTTCGTCCTCCCAAGGACGCCAGTGATAAGAATGCCGACCTTATTAGATATCACAACGCTCGTTTCATACAAATCGGGACGCATAATGAAGGAAAAATTATTTTTGATCACTTTGAGTCTTATCTAATCTGAGTATTGTGCTCAATTTGCGGATAAAGGGAAAGGGAGGGTATTATCTTCTTTTTTATGGCCCTCGATTTGGACAAAGCTTTCCCTAATTTTCTTTTTTTAAAAGCGTAATGTTAGATGATGATGATAAGATAGTTTGTCTATAAGTATCATTTAAGAGGGATATAACATAAAAATACGTCGTAATAAATATCTTCGTATCAGTACGAAGACTTTAATTTCTGAAACAGAGTTGATGCAACTCACAAAACCATTGTTTGTTTGTTCAATTTTAAATATTTTCTGCTATATTGCTTAAAGTATATACTATATTGAAGTTTATATATTTTGTGACTGGTAAAAAATATTTATGGAACTACAGTAGATTTTAGATATGAAATAAAAATTTTCGAAATGATTGGAGAAAATTTATTATGGAACCAAATTTTTTCTTGTAGCTTGTGTTGTATATTTCGACCATATTTCGTTTTTAACTCTTCAATGACCAAGGGACATATATCCATTTTACCATTAGAAATATTAAGGGACAAAGCGATTTCTTTTTGTGTATTTCGAATTTTTAAATAAATACTTTACTGTTTTTATTAATGGAAACCGCTGGGTTACCATAAATATCATCTACCAAGACAAACTGATACTGACAAATTACAATTCAAAAACTCTGTGTTCTCTGTTTTGACAAAATCATTCAGCCATTTTTTTATCATTTTTTATGTAATGGTGCTTGCTGGTAAATAAATAGCTAGTCTATACATATATGTATACTAAATCCATATTTAATTCATATGATTTAACAATCAAGATAGACAACAGGGGCTCTGAGATTCCCATGGTTACAGAGATACAATTTATGACAAATTTATACTAACGGAATTGATATTATTTTCATACACAGTCACGTTTTCAGTTCATATTGTTTTAGATTATATTGCTACTCTAGATTATATTGAACTCGAGTCAGACGATATTCAAAAAATTTTGTAGGCTAAAAATAGTGACGATGAAAATATTTTACCACTCTGTGAAGAAGATCAAAGGTCCAAATGCAAGAAAACGATGAAAGAGTTTCTTATGTTGAGATTAAACATGCAATACTCCAACTATGCCAACCGGCAACATTGCTTGTTAACTGGACCTTAAACGGCTACACAGAACCCATCACAGGAGTGTAACATACCTATCATTCGTCAACGAAAATATAGTGCCAGAATTAGTGAGGCACGCTTACTAAAATTGAAGAAAGTTCACAATGAAAATGAAGAAAGAAACCATTTCATGACATGAATTTCGTGATGGGTTTTCATATTGTATCATCGTTGATGGATTACTGGTGTACAAAAGCAAATATGAGAGTATGTTAGCCATCAAATATAATGACTAGATCTCAGTTTGAAGGTGTGTGAGGATGCCTACACTCATGCAGAAGTGAAGAAGAAAGACACATAAATAACTGTAAATATAAGAGAGCATACAAAATTAGACCTATGATGAACCACATGAGTACTTCGTTCCATTATACATATACAATATAATTTTCTCAATAATACTACAAAACAATCGATCGACGTTTACATGATAAAGTTTGAAGGTCATAACATTATGAAGCTTAAAGGTCATAACATATTATAAGGGATAAGCCCACAAGATGTAGTTTCATATCGTGGCGTGGGCGTGATGCGGCAACGGGTCACCTCTTTAGGTTTGATATGTGTACAGGTAAATGAACTTCCTGAGCATGGATTAGGTGTATCAGTTATACTACATATGTCGAGAAAACTCGAAGTTTCAAGCTGTAAAATTTACTTCGATAACTTTTTTAATTGATCCTTATTAAAACTTGTCCTGATTGATCAGAATACTAAAGCTTGTGGAAACGTCAGACCGACCAAAAAACCTTCTGGCTAATAAATGTATGAGTAGTTAGGACATTTATACCTCAAGTTTCTAAGGAATGACAATGAATTGATGACTGTTGACCAACTTTGTGTCGCTTGTGGAAATAGATATTATAAAACGCCGCAAGGTAGGTTCTGCAAAAACAACTGATGTAAGATGGGACTAAAATTACAATAATCTACTTATATCTAATGTATAAAGAAAAGTTGCAAACTGGATCGAAAATTAGTAATAAAATATTTAATTAGCAATTTAATATGAAAAACTCGATCGAAAATTAATAATAAAATATTATCTTGGACTGTTTTTGAAATAACAGAAAATAATGCGCATATCGTTTACACTAAGCTTTAACTGGAACTTTTTTAAATGTTTTAACTGTGATATGGAGAGCCGCCCCCCTACATTTATTTTAAATAACCAAGGTATTAACATTCCATTAAAATTCCAATATCGTAAAAGCAATGCGTAAATTACGCCAAGAGAAAAGAAAATCGCAAGAAAAATGTGGCTTTGTCCGTAAGTATAAAGAAAAATATAGCGAGAAATATTATATTTTTATATATAACAACAAAATGAATTACGATAATTAAATTAATTTTATCATAATTTTGAGCAAAATGTAGCCATTATATGTTCCTAAAAATAAAAAAAATCTTTTTATAATCATGTTTACGTGTAAAACTCTATTATGAATTATGTTTACATGACGCCAAATGCAGCATTTTGTATCACAAAAAGTATTATATCTTTTCTGGAATTACATTTTTCGCTTCATTCCTATAATAATATTGTCGATTGCGAGGGTTATCACCTGCTATCGTAAGCTATTGCTTACTTCTTGTAAATTTCAAGCTGAATCTGTGGTTTATTAAATTAGCTAGAAATATAGATAGAATTTCAATAGCCACTAAGAATTTTTGAAGAATAGGAACAGAATCTTTTTTAAAAATAGCTTTGCGAAATGTAACCTAAATATTCCAAATCTTAACCTTAATTTTTTATACAAAATCAAGTCCATGTTTATATTGTAATTATGTGTTCTGAAATTTTATTTAATTTTACTTTCTTCTTTTTCTTGTTATGTATATTCCTATTTTATTTTCATTATATTTTTCTTTTTTTTGTACTAGGGTAATATTATTTCAAAAATAATTATTCATTTGAACTAAGTTATAATTAAGGTTTATCTTGTAATGATTGTCATACATGTAAAATCTGTACATAGTATATATATATATATTGCATACAGTCGATCATTGAAACATGCTTGAAGCGTGTTTCTGTTAAAAAATGGAAATTTCTTCTTTGGTATCGCATAATTCCGTATTCTCCTGTTAGAATAACGGATATGTTCTTTGTTACAACATATATATACATGTATATATATATATATATATATATATATATATATATATTTGACAATAAAATTTTAAACAATTTTTTTGCTATCTAAAGTAATTATTGCTTACGACTTCTTTCCTGTGGGATGTGAAACATGGTCGAAGGTACTAATTGAATTATGAATTAAAGAAAATTTGTTTTGCATTTGCCATATTTTAAGAAAGAAATATCTTTCCGTTCCCAACGGGTTTCTGAGCATCATGAAGCACGGATTTATTAAATCTGTGTGAAATTTATAATTTTTTTTCCGGTTTAGGGATAAAATTACGAATAACTTGAAAAGAGTCATTCATAGTTAGCAATTATGTTATAGAAGAAATAATTCTAGTATGCTGCGGTGGGAAAAATTTATATGTTTACCTGATTATTGCTGTTAATTAACTTCAAATAAAAAGTGTTTGGATAAAAACATAGAAACACTGAGTATCAATGTCTTATTTTAAGTCGTTGGGTTTCTATTATGTGTGCCAGCGCATATATCGATTATTTTTGTTAATTGATAGTCCAAACTTCAGAGCTCCATCCATGGGATTTCATAGTAAAAGAAAATTGTTTATTTACATATATTAGTTGAAATGCAAATATTAGACTAATTGTTACAAAAAAAATCTCTTCTAGCATAACGCGGAAAGTAAGAAAAAGTTTTGAGTTGGCGGAGTCATTGTCACAAAAATATCATACACATATTTTTTATATAATCTGACTAGTCAGTATTTTATAACTTTTTCCACTTACCTATAACAGTGAGATAAACTCTCCTCACAAGGGGTGGATGCGACGATATCTGACACTCGTACAATCCCTGATCTCGCTCAGCGACGTACTGAATAAGCAAACGCCAGTCGTTAGGATGCTCGTAGGCCAGGGAGTAACGCGAATCTGCTGAATAAGTGTGGCGACCGAAGGAAAGCAGGTGAAGTTCTTCGCCACGTCGCCGGACCCAAGATATCTGCAAAGAGATTTATATCTTTAGCCATTTGAATCTTAGCCTTATCTGACAACTATTTTCCCTAAAAATTTTTTAAAACGTTGTCCATCGTTACCATTTAATAACTTGAAAGAAATTCCCCGTATAGAATAAGATGCAAGTCGGTTGTTTCGTGAAAATTATGCATAAACAAGTAAACAGGATTATTTAACTTGAGCATTTTCGGTATCAATAATATTTAAAAAAATACAATTTTGTTTTTGAATTTTTTTAAAAGGGTAATTTCTAACGATTTACTAAAAGTTCGGTTAATGAAACTACTATTTCGTTTTTTGCATAGTTAAGTTAATATATTAATGAGTTGAATTTAATTTCTACGTATTTTTTTGGAAAATTAAAAAAAGTTTAATAAAATATCTTTCAGCAAAATGTTTCATCTTCTCGTGTAATAAAACATTCAAAGGAGGTAAAATTTATTTTATTTTTTAGTTAATTATTTCCAAGTAACTACATAGGGTGTAATAAAGAAGTACAATTTAATAGGAAAGTCTCGTCTAAAGTAGAAAACATATATTATAAAGAAATAAAGGAAGGTAAAGAAAAATGCGGTAAAATGTTATTACTCGTGAAAAACACATATTCACTTCTATGAAAAAACTGCTTAAAGTCCATTAGTAAGGAATTGGCTGATGAAAATGAAGAGAGCAAAATATATGAGTTTATTAAAAGTAAGTCTTTCTGAAACGATTAATAAAGGGTAATTTTTAATAATTAACATTGAAATGACCCTAAAAACTTTTTCATGTTTATCTATTCGTCCATCAACACATTTATAACTAGGCTCATAAAATTTCGTGAGTAGATCCCTAAGTTAGGGATATCAATTAATAAGTATTTAAAAATATAAAAAAATTATGTTCCAACCTCTGAAGGAAAGAAAATTATTGGAAGGGTATTTAAAAGCGGAATTATTCAGTGCTAATAACATTGGAATATCCGTATTCCTTTGAAACATTCAATGTTTTCCCTATTTCCGCTTCCTGTTATTAAATTTACATGGCAAGCCCTTGTTTCTCATTCCTAAGTTTGAACTAAGACGGTAGTTAATTTTTCGCATATTATCCATTTTCAAGAGTAGTGCGTCTCAAAATAGTTATTTGAACCGTAAGGGTTAATTGTTGTGTAGTAAACGCACACCGAGCTCCGCGCGGCATCAGCAAAGGGCCTATTCGCGCGGCATCAGCAAAGGGCCTATAGGAATATTATTTTGATATGGGTATTATTTTGTATAACTCGGTATTTTCTTAACTTATTTTTGTCACTAGGATCCTGTTTATGATAATGTAACGTTTAAAGTTAATTTTCATTTGAAAAACAATGAAAACAAAAAATATTTCCTCGTCAAAAATTAAGTATTTCTATGTAACAAACGTAAACAATTTAAATGCATATATAGAGGTAAGATTAAACGTTCTTAATTCCATGATTAAATTTTATTACCATCTCATATTTTTGAGAGTAATATAAATAATATTTTGTTCCATTTAATCAATATTTCGTATATCTGCTTGCTTTACAATCGAATAATGGTCAAAAATCTTTTTTCTTCCAATTTTTATCAACTGCTAAATTTTATTTTACTGCACAATGGTTGAACTTTATTGACTTCCAAAATTTATTGTCAATTTTTATTTTAAATATCATCAAAAAAAGTAGTTTCCATCTTCATTATTTATTAGTATTTTATTACTGCTCTTTCTATATTCTCTATTTGTATTAGTATTTAACTAATTAATTCATAAATAATAACAATTATTATTATTTTTATAAATATTTTTAACAAAATATTACTCATCTAATCATCTGATGTACGCATACGTTGAAGCTGAAGTAAATAAATAAATCTAATATTCAATAATGATCTATAAAAATCTAAGTCATTTAATGATAATTATTGAAATTTAAGTTATTTATTATAGTAATATTAACGCAGCTAACAATAATTTATTTATTTAGAGATTTAAAAAAAAAGTATAAAGAAAATCAATATTACTCTTGTGAATAATTGGGTGTAAAAAAATGTTGTTATTTTAGTGCAATTATTCGACACAATAAATTGACAATAAACTGATTTTGTCTTCTGACATTTTTACTTTTAACAATAATTTAACTTTTACTTTATATATTTTTTTTGGTTAGGTTACTTATAAAAAAAGTTCTTTGCAAAAATTATTACCAAATTGGTCGTATTAATACTATCGTGACACAAAAAGGTGCGATCATCATATTACACTTTATCCCTTCGATAAGAAACTATTTTTTCCTTTCAATAAACGTTTCTACTCCCACTTTATTACTAATACATATTCCGGGAACAGGCACTATTTATCCTCAGCAGATAAATTCTAAATGGACAGGAAAAAATGCCTGCAATGACTTTAAGAATATGATTAGGATTTAGCGGCGGAAATATTGAAAAGCTCGTAAAGAGCTTTTTTCAATATCCAGGCTGAACCGTATAGAGATTTAAGAAGAGATTTCGTTTTATTCCAGTGAAATATTCAGTGGTGTTCAGCAATATGAAAATATAAGTTGGTACTTAAAAGCGACTATAATAGGAAGTTAATGATTCCTTACCTAATCTTATATACTTAGAATATATATTGGCTAATATAGTGTAATAAGGTCTGATCATTTCGCTCACTATTTTAGTTTTGTTACATTAGAACATCCAGTGTTATAAAAGTGCCTTTCGTGTAACTAAAACGACAGTAAGTGATCATTTCGACAGTCAAAAAATATCGTTATTTACTTCCAATGTTATTAAATCAAGGATAGAAGACATTGCTATTTTACGTTTATTTAATAGAAATAAGAGATATATTCTGACTTCGACCGAAACTGAGCCGTCACGCTCAGGTTCGCTGAATCGGGTAAACTCGGCTCCCTTCGGCATCGGCCAAGCGAGTGTCTCTGTCTAACACGGAAAGCATCGTTTCAAAAATTACGTTTAAATATAAAGAATTATGGTCCTTCGATAAACAACCTTATTTTTTCTGCATTTGTCATTCAATGAATACAGTTCTTTTGGGCTACTATATATTCCTCAATGACAGGCCGATTCAGTATAGATGCACACGCTGGCCGAGCAATTTATCTTGAACTTATGTAACCGTACTTACTAATTTATTTCCTACTTTGTTTAATAATCATGCTTGTTGCTACAGGATCAATCCCTTATATTCAACTAGCATTACAGTGCGTTTATGAAATAACAGGATAGATAAAGAGCAAAACCTGATAGCAACATATAATAACTAAATTTTTGAGAAAAAAAGGCAAAAATATTCTAATTTATCACATCAGGGGGAAATCATACTTTGACTCTTTTGCAATTCGTAAGATAAAATTATCAGGGAAATTTTGTTTCTCAGTATTTTCTTCATAAATGATCCAAGCATTAATTTAGGTCATGTCTAAAATATTTTAAAAAATATACGTTCAGGGTCATATTTTTTCCAACTCGAGTCGTCTATATCCTCGCACACGTAGAATTAAAAATTTGTAGAATTCTCGGAATTTTTAAGGTTCTGTACTTCGAATGGACAAACTCATAAGCTCACTTATGTCTTTGTCTATCCATCTGTCATTGTCGTTTTTTTTCAGAAACCACTTGAAGTAGAAAATTTAAATAACCTTCAATAAAATTTGTGTGGAAATTTTGGAAGGGAAAAATGAAGTACTCGAAAGAAATTTAAAATTCCCGATGTAGTGTGATACTTTGTGAAAAAATTATATTTACAAATATTTTATTAGAAACACTGCGTACCCTTAAATGTTTTTCAGCGCCTATATGTGTACGAAACCGTTGCGGTGGTAGTTGACAACCTAACAAAAATTGGAGGTATGCAGGTTCGGTTGTCAACTCGTAGTTGATAACCCAATTTGGATACCACCATTTAATATGCTCAAGCCAGTAATGTTTTACTTGGTTTTTTCTAATAAGTCGTAAATGTCGTATGATTACTATCTTTATTACAAGTGAATTATAACGTGGCATATTGATATTTGAGACCTGTTTTCATGATGGTTCCCTAATAGATACCTTAAGATTTCATTGTCGTCTTCGTAGTGCTACATCTAAGCTGGGCTGTAAATAATATGTACATATATATATATATATATATATATATATATATATATATATATATATATATATATTTATATAAAATATTTCACAATAATTTAAATGTGTCACAGAACAGACTGTTTTTACTAAATCTATTATAAATTTTAATATTATTATTCAACTTGTAAATGCATATACATCTTTTCTCAAACATTCTGGGATCCAGAAACACCGCTACCATTTTTTGAACATTTTCAATAGTATATAAAACTATCTTATATAAAAGGAAAGTATATGTTAAAAGTTTCTTGTGGTTTGCTCATTCAATCACAGTTGTGGTAGACAATATAGGGACACATAAGTGATTCTAAAACTTTCAGTTTTTCCCTTTTGAACCACGGAATATTAAATAGTGAGGTCTGTTAGGCTAAACTAGCACGGCTTTTCGTAGTCACCTTCTTCAATGCTGTGTAATTTTTATAAATATGGATTTTCCAACTATGGAACAAGGACAAATTCTTTGAAGTGGTCCACCCCTTCAAAAATTCCAGCACTAAGTGTCGGAATTTAATTTAATTTTAATCAGGTCTTGATAAATCATGCTATATGAACCCTTATAAATGTTATAGACATTCTTTTCTTCATCTGATAGATAAAAATTAAAAAAAATTTCGTCGGTAAATATTGCAATTTATGCAATAATATATTATAGTAATGACTTTGAGCAAAATCAATATAGCCACTAAAAAAAAAATTTTGTTTAATTTCCTTTAAATAAACTAAGTTTTCAAATTTTGGAATGAAGTAAAAGAGTAAAACTAATAAACGAAAGATTAAATGAAATTAAAAAAAATTATTTTAATTTAATTTTTCATTCATTTTTCAGTAAGGCTATTTATGGATTCAATGCGGGAAAGTTTATTTACGATTGGTACTGAAAAGCAAACGTGCACGAAAACATTTTCAAGTACACATATTTTGACCAATAATTCATTCTTTCATTAAAAATATATTTCAGCGCTTTAACCATAGAGGGCTATAAACTGGATGTGGAATCATTTTATACTATGTTGTATGCACAATTTTAAATTAATCATATAAAGTAAAATCGGAAAATATCATCATAATAAATTAATAAGCAACAAGAATAATAATCGCTTAACATAAAGATCAATTAGTTAAAGTACTTTTTTCTTGGGTGTCCTTAAAATTGAGATTTTTATATAAATACACGTCCTCTCACAAAAAGCTTTTGTTCAAATTTAGGGCTTGAAATAAAAATGCACATTTAATATAAAGAATGTGTAATTCTCAAGGATATTTTTAATACTTAGATTAAAAGAACACAAGAAGTTGGATAAAGAATTTTAGGCAATTTTTCATGGTATTTATTAAGATTAAATTCTTCGGACCTGGGACCGGGTTACTCATCATTTGGGTTATGTAGAAAAATAATATTGAATGACAGCCCATAAACATGAAACACTTGTAATATAAATGTCACTTAAAAATATATCTAAATTAATATAAATACATTACAAAATTACGTATGTCCATTCAAAATTCACACCGCCCTAATGCATTCAAAGAGCCCTAACAACCATCTTCTCTCGACAGCTCTAGCTAACCCTCTTCTAAATATTGTATCTTTGTTTTGCATAAACCATGATAAAATGTCAGAGAACAAACTCTTCTCACAATTTTGTCCGTGTGTTATTTGAATATTAATTTGCATACAACAATAATTTACAATTTATTGCAATATTACTTTACACTTGGTATTTAGTACTTGCAATAAAAGGCATACGCTTACAACAATAATCTACATAATTATTTGAATAAGTTCGCAGTAAATTGTTGAAATGAAACATATTCAAGACGGAAGAAAAGCCCTCTATTTTATATTCACCTCAATAACGTTTTCAGCCAAGCCCTAAATTAACACAGAAACACCTAATTACAGAAGCTAAATCAGAGCTCATTGTTTCGTGACAATTATTTAAATTATTCCCACCAAACCTCACTGCGAGGTTTGCCTTCCGTGATTATGCAGGGAGGGGAGCAATTTGAATCGTCACAGGTCTTTGTTTGTGACTACTCGTGATTAACTGGCATCACATAATTATGACGAAAATTGGGAACAACCTTTAAAATTGCGTTTAATACAGGAGCTTTAAATGACACTCCAATATTTTCAACTCAAATCCTCGAAAGAAAGACTTATTTTGTTGGAAAATGGGTTTAATTTTAAAACAGTGTTATTATAACCTAAGCTGTACTTGCAAATAGCTGCTCACTGCTGGCTCAGCAAAGAATTTCTCGTTTGTGAAGACGCTTATTATTCATGACTACTAATAAAACAACGTATTTATTTGATTGTTACTTGGCACGACTTAATGTTACTACACAAAAATGGTAACTATGGTGACGTACTGCTTTTAAATAATTCGGTACTTTGATAGCGTTCATCATAATTTTTATTATGGATGTAGCTTTACCTATATGTGGAAGCTGTCGATATTTATAACATGGAAAATTATTTATGCGTATAGCTTCAAAAACTCTTAATTAAAAAAGTTTGTGCCTTTTCATACATATAAGATAATACTTATTGAATGATTGCCTATAATGCAATGACGAAGTTGCTACGTTTTTATGTTGGTATTGCACTCTTCTCCATGAAACTCTATATTGCATTAAAAATTATAATGTCATAATACTTACACAAATATTTAATTTGTATATAATTTAACTATAAAATATATGACTAACACGATTTAAATAAAACTCAGTGACAAGTACTAATACAGTTTAATAAGATTTGATATTGTTGTGAAATTTCAAATAATTGCACGATTCGGTAAAATTATTTCACTTGGCTTTGAAAACGTTTAAGTTAATGTACTTTTAGAAATTATAGGCATTAAAAAATGATTAATTTAAAATTTTGTATGATGGATAATGAAAGAAAAACTCTTTTTTAGAAGATTTCAATATAATATTTACCAAATATGTTCAAAGAACATTATAAAACATTTTTATCAGTCATGATTAAAATATCTGCGCTGAGCTATCTGATACTAAACAAATAGACTGAGAATAAAATAACAAAACTCTTTTTCAAAAAATTTTTCGTCAAATAATGGGGATCAGTTATAAAGACCAACAAATGTGACTAACTTTATTCCCAGGTGCTCGCCAAAGTTACAAGCGATAGACTGGCAACTGCCTCCGACACATCGTAAAGGACCTTTGTTAAAAAATCAATTGATATCAGAATGAAAGTTTGTTAAGGGAATATTCTTCTATTTTATTAAAGCGAATATTTCTTTGTTTAATTTGTCTTCATCTTTCATAGGATTGGTTAGCAATTATTTTATGGACCAATTTCCAGTGAAAATCTAGGAAGTCCGGTAACATGTATTGATTTCAATAATCATTAAAACAGGGAAGCCAAATACTTAATACCCAACTTTATCCACTAAAAAGAACTGGGTATAAATATGTTTAACATGCATTTAAATAAGATAGGTTTATTTTTATAATTGAGAAGATATATAAGACTCGTACTGTTTAGCCTTTTACTCATTCTTTTAACTCAGTTATTATTTTCATTTCCAATCGACTTGGTAAAACTTTAGCGATTTTTGGAACCCAAATATTACACATGTCAATATTACAAGCTGTGCATATATTTTAAGAAAAATACTTAAAAACAATGTTTTAAAATGCAAGCTGTAAGGCAAGAATATTTTGAGGACGCCTGTCATTCGTTTCAATAAAAGATTTATTTCAATAATATGCTGACCCCCAAATTAATGAGTGTTATTTTTTTATTAAAAACGTTACACTGAAAAGTTATAAATTTTCGAAAATGGAGAAGTAGAGAATATAATTAACTGATTTGTCCATATACACGTACATATAACACCCTAATCAAATTTAAAGTCCATACCAGTAATAAAACTTAAAGGATTTTATAGCAATAAAGTATTACCTTGCTGGAATAATATATCATAATATTTATTTACCTGTTCAACTGGAATAAATACCAAGTTAAAAATATATATCCCTAGTCAGATATAACATATTACACGAGTCAGCTGAATTGTCAGCATTTACAGATTTTTGGCCATTTTTATTTCTGACCATTTATCTGCGTTTTATGCTTTTTGCGTCCACATAAACTCAGCACATTATTTTATGATATATATTCTCTGCAGAAAAGGATATCCTTTCAGTCGTGTCAGTAGTAAGGATTTTCCTTTCAAAACTCTTTTGTACGTTTTTTGTTATCATGTAAAGCCATTTGTCAGATTCATTTTTATTTTATCTCAAGGCCTCATTTTATTGCAGCTTTTATTTAGAATTTCATTTCAAATAGAAGCCATTTACTTTCCGTATTCCACTGTGTGTTTATTTAACATTTGGCGCTCCATTCCGTTGGGTTTCAATTGATTGCACTTGATCTAATTACTATTTTGTGAAAGTCCACGTCTACATTACGTGTTTAAAGCGAAACAAGATACATTTATTAAATACTCGAGAATGAAAACATACTTCGTTTTTTTTCGTTTCATTTAATTTTGTAAAAGCAGTAGCTGACCTTCTTATCTATTCTTATCCTCCAATATATTACATTCCAATAACATGTTAGGAATGTGAAGCGGTTTTTTCTTTGATTTCTATTGTTTAGTGCCTTTTTTATTTTACATCTCAAATACACAATATCAATATATATATATATATATATATATATATATATATATACACACACACACATATATATATATATATATTTATATATACACATACATATTTACATATTCATTCCTTGATCGTTTTAATTTTTTAAAATTTTATTTAAAAAAGAAAATAAAAATTACTTAAATAAATAAAACTCTGGTCAATATTGAGTAACTTTTTTTTCAAAGTTACTATAAAATATGTTTTAAGAGACATGTGAGCCGAGAGTAGTATAAATTAGCCTGAAACTCCACATCATTCCCTACCCCTCCTCCCCAGTTTATTCATAAAATTAATCTTTGTTTTGTTTTGTAATGTAAATGAAAATAATCTGTATATGCATAACTTCAATTTTTTTTATTTTATCTTTTTGATTGATGGAAAATGTTTTAGGAAGATATCTTTCTTTTCGGAAAATGTACTAACTTTTATATGATTTTTCAATTGTAATATTAATTGCAGTGCTTAGTAAATATAGTGTCTACTATTTGGTTCCTTGTATATACACTTTCTTTCCGCTGATGTACAATTCGTTTCCGCCTTTTAATATTCAAAGGTGAAATACAAATTATCTCCAAATCTTCAAACGTTGAATTAAAATTCGATATATATTTTAGCTTAGGATATGGAATAAGTAGTAAGTTTAGGTATTTCAATGCTTAATTTGGGCTCAAAAAATAAAAAAAAAGTAGCTTAGTTCTTCTAAATATACTAAGCAAATGGTGTCGATATTCAACAATGCTATAAAAATATTTTAAAATCAATAAGTTACATCTTGAATATTTCCTGTGTGATTTATTTTTTACTAGGCTCATATTAGAATCGTTAAGATCAACTTCTCTGATTGTCACATTCAATAGTCTTTTGCTGTGCTTGGTAATTACACTGGAAATTTATGGCAGAAACATCATCAGGCACTTCTTTAATTCCACTTAATTCAAGATTCATAAAAAACATAATATGTACATGATTAATCAATTCACAGTACGGTTTTTGAAGTTTTTAGTAAACTTAAGATATTTCTTGCAAATAATGTTAGGTTCCATAAACTTGAAGTTTTTCGAAGATAACATGGACTTATAATAGTCGTAATTATGCATGGATGATATTTATATGCATAATATTGCTTCATATCCATGATATTTATAGATATAAAAGTAAGATGTTTAATTTGTTCCATAAGCCTACAATATAATAAATGGTTTTGATTTATTAACACTAAAAAAAGTTGACCTCTGAGTTGTCCGCAAGGGCGCGATTTTTATTGGCGTGACAGTGTCTGTTTGCTACTGAAGAACTTGAGATCTTTTTATTTTCAATGATATAGAAAGGTTTTGTGACATAATGTTTTAATTCATTTCACTCTCCCTTCCGTCGCAAGTTTTGTCCCTTTTTCTCTCTGTTGCGCATTATAGACGCCCATTGAGAGTCAGCGATATTCTTTGATGACATGGAAAGTCATGAAAACTCAATTGTGTCATTTGATTAATTTACTGGCGTACCACAAAAATTTTGATTGGATGGAGACATCTTACTGACTTTTTTATTTTATTTATCTTCGGAAGTTCTGCGTTGTAGTGATTTGATCGGTAAGTGATGTAACCAATATACAAACCGATAAAGAAAATTTGGCTTTAAATATTCAAAGCTCACTATCACTTCTTTTCGAATAATTGTTTGTTGAATAATACGTTACTTGTGGTTGTTAACATCTTCACTTATTAACAATTTTAGATTAGGATCTATTAAACTCGCTTATCTGTTTATTCGCTTTTCTGTTTCAAAGTGTATGGGGTACGCAAAATAAAGCGTTAAAAGAGCGGGTTCTTCACCGCGAGAAGTTCTATGAAATACGAAATTTATTATGTAGTAAATTAGATAATATGTTGAGCCATTAGATATTATTTGAAAAATAAAGGTATCTTTGTTAGAATTCCAGAAACAGCTCATGATATGCAAAACAGATTTAGGCAACACCAATATTCCTAACACCTGGTTACTAGAAAATACAAAATTGCTACTAACCGTTTTTTCCCTCAGCTCATTAACTCTGCAATGCAGGTATACCCGGTTGCCCAGTTGGCTAGTGACGTTGGTGGAAATTCCGTCATCCACGAAGTATGGCTGGGGGTCGACAGTGGTGCTGACCGTATCTTCAGTCTCGGCCATATCATAGTAAGCCTCAGTCATAGCATCTGACGGCCAGAAGGCACCCGCGAAACCGTTTATGCCCGATATGGGAATCTTGATTGCTGCAAAGAAAGGTATTATTGCTATGAGTTCCTACATAATGTTTTACATACACAAGTGGAAAAAGAAACCAATTAGAGCAGATTGAACAAGAAGGTAGTTTGTCAAATTGGGTTTAGCCAAAGGAGTTACAATGGAATTATGCAGTAGTTACAATTATTATTTTAAAGAAGGGTTTTTACACGACATCTATAATTATTTGTTATTTGTCACTCGCCCGACTTAGCACGGATATGCAACGATTTTACTTGATAATTTAATAAGGTTTAAGACACTTTTAAACATTAAGTAGAAGTTTTGAAGAAAAATATTGCTGTTGTATATTATTTTATTGATTTATACAGTACACCCCAAGATACCTACCTGAAGAACGTATTTTTTATTTGATCGTCACAGGTTAGGCAATTGATATATCTTTGAATGTAAACTGTTACAACTTCTCTTCATAAATTAATGAGAGAATCGCTTACGCACAGAGACACACGGTGGAAAATTTTGAAATATATTAAGAATGATATTATATATAAGAGTAAATGAAAAGAATTAAAACAAAAGCGCGATGAGTAATAATATATATTTTTTTGTTTTAATCGGCGTTTGCTCTACCGAAATGAGACACTGTTTAAAGTTGTAAGCTTGTATGAAAAATATTTAACGAATCTTATTGCGAATGTAGAAAACTTTTGAAAGTTAAAAACGGCCAATAAAATTATTAGTTATATTAATTTTTTTTATTAAGCAAATTTTAAGAATGAAAATAAAATTTTATACAAGGCGTTACTAATGTAATAAACCCACTAAGTGCAAATAGGACTAGCGCACCAAGAATTCCATAGTCGTAATAAATAACAATTATTTTATTATTAATACGATGCAATTCATATTTTAATAATAAAATTATTTACTTTTTTTCTTATTTACTGTTTTATTGCATTTGGGTTACGGAAATAATAATTAAATCTTATTTAAGGTGACTAACGTATAGCGAGTTAGTGCCACAATAGTGCGATAATTAATTGTATAATTATTCATTTTAATCCATAAATTATTATTTATCTTTTTCTATCAACATATACCTATTCAGAGTAGAAAATGATTCAGAAGGTTTTAATCTAGAACTTAAGAAATCAATTTGGTCTAGAATGAATTCCTTCTATCCTCTGAAGACTTATATACATGCACGGAACTTCGTTTTACATTTTCTGTAACATACATAAGATTTTCTTTCAGTTTGAATTATTTTAGATATTGCGCTTGCATGTTTTGGAGATAAGGAGAAGATTTTTTAGTTTTAACGTTAGGGAGGAAGTTGTCTTTGTACATTTCTAATCATATGTTAAAAATCATACGACTTAATCTTAAAATAGTTTTAAGACGTGTAAATAAAACGGTTTTATTTTAAATCCTACTTGATCTCGTTGATCCATTACCACCACTGTTTTTGAAATATAACCTCTTATTTTGACCCAATTTCGTACAAAAATTAAAGTATTTCCAAAATTATTTGCTGGAAATAGATATGGGTAATCAAATTATAAAACGGTGTTAAATTTAAAATCAATTAGTAGTAGCTGTTAAGAAAAACAGCAGCGATATACAAGCAGACAAAATACCGAAGTCTTAACATAAGGTTCTGTTATTACATTTTGGTACTGAGCCTAAAAATGTGAAAGTAGTATTACTTGAATGTAACAAAAGCAAAATTATATAAATTGAATAATTGAAAGAAATGATTATTGAAAAAAATGCACAGAAACTATATCAAAATCCAACGTCTCAAAATGTGTTACGATTATATTTTTTTTTCATCGTTGCTGTAAAATCGTCTTTACATCTGAAGAAATTCTAGTAGAATTCTTCTGAAAGAGAAAGAGTTTCCGATAAAGTCATTTATATGTTTTTACAATAAAACTACACAAATAAAAATAAAATTTATGTTTAAATTTTTTGATGATTTCAATTTTAAGGTACAGGAATAAATATTTTTGATTGTCAACTTTTAAGATTGGTTTGGGTTAAGTAGATTAATGACTATGCCAAATTTAAATTTTTACTCTAAACTTTTTTTGAGAGAAACGCCGGTGATAATAGTAGCTGGAGACATGCGTGAGAAATTTCGTAAATGTTCATATTTTTTTGGGGACGAATCTTTGCAGGTTAAACAAAATATTCAACTAATGAAATATTATGGTAAAACCGGTTATCATCATCGTTTAGTTTGATCATCATGTAAATTAACTAACAAACCAAAACTAGCTACAGCTAATAATGTCAACGACACTCCATAAATTCCTTTACTCAAGACGCAAAATAATAAACACAATCGAATAATGTTCACCATAAACTTTCATTGCGAATTTATGGTGAACATAATTTGATTTTATTTGCGTACAAAATTGTCGAGGATACAAAATTTAATTTACATCTTATTAACCCCGCTCACAAGTACCTCATTAATCTCATTGAAACAGTGTTTAATTACGTCTAGTAAATTTAATTTATTACGTCAATTATTACCGTCTTAAGGAGTATTTTAGCGCCCTTTGAATACAGTTCGATGAGTAATCCTTTTTTACAGTAAGATAGTCGTAGTACGAATGAGGACACAGATTTTTGTTTTGTTTTTCCATGTATTTATCTAGTTCACTTGATTGCTCCCACTTTGGACACGTTTTTAATCTCCATATGGGATAGCAACCCTCGTAGCTTTAATAAGTTCGTGAGGAAAATGTAAAGCTTCTTCGGTACGGACAAACTTTAATGAGAAGCTTTTATCCGGTAAATATGTCTGTGTGAGTATGTTAAGTACCATCGATAGTTATTTATCTCATTTATTAGCTCATAATAGAAGGAGGTAAGTTTGGATAATTAACAAAATATTTGGTAATATCAACCAAAATTTTTCCACTATAAATACATTTGAATTAAATATACATGAGTTAACCCATTGGCTACAATTATTTTTTTAAAGAACTGATAAAAGAAACGTAAGAAGAAAAAAAACAAAATGTTGCAAGTAAATTATATTCAAAATAAAACCAAGTAATTAAAAGACTTCAAGCGAAATGATTATATGTAGCCAAGAATAATTTCAGTCATATAGCTCAGTGAATTAAAGAATGAAATCGAAGAAGCATGAGGCTAGGAGATTTTATATTGATAATTCAGAGTAAGCGTAGAACACGAGGTAAGAAATGGCGGACTTACTGCTAAAGGAGCAAGCCAAATTAATTAAATGATAAGAAAAAGTAATGTGGTATATTATCAATCATTAATAAACAAGTATGACACGTATTAAACAAAAACAGAAACAGTAAATGACATGTATTAAACAGAATCTATAGTAACAAATTTGCATAGGTAAAAATATGAAAAATACGGAATTCATATAAAATAAATAAGAATACCAAAATAGCAATAAGTCAGAAATAAGGAAGAGTGTTAAAATGAGGTGTAGAAGGGATTTTGATCTAGCGATTATTTCATGTTATGCAATTTCAGACAGAGCAGAGGGGATAAATTTTGCATAATTGTCTCCGATTAATTTCATCATCTAGTAGCATGTACAATAAAGGATTTTCCAACAAATTCAGTTCCATGCTGAGTGATTAGGTGGGTATACTTAATTTAGAACGCCATTCAAAGTCGTAGGATTGACAAATATTAGAATCTAGTTGGAAGATATGAAAGTGTAACGAAATTATTCAGGAGAGTATTTAAAAAATATGAATGTTTTTGTAGGAGGTTGCATGGATGACGAACTTTTAGATATTAAGTAGTGACCAGTTTAAACACTACATGGAATTCCAATTTTAATGAGTAAATCTATTGATCTGGAGCATATGTAAAATATTTAAGTAATTAATTTAGTTCTGCATTGTAGTATCTTTAAAGACAATCAAAATAAACTGGTAAATATTTGTCGGGATACATCCAAGTAGAGTTCCATAATTGTCTACGTCTCTCAGAATTATTGATGCAAGGTATTGGAAATTATTTTGTTTGAAAATTCTTATCAAAATGCTACCAACATTGACTTTTTTTTTTCAGTCTTTTCAAACCCATAGTTGAAACATTAGAGAGAAGGGGGGCAGTTCAGGTTAGTTTAAAGCTTATTTTTTCTCAAATGAAGCTTAAAAATTAAAAATTGTAAGAAGAACCCCAATATCGTTTCGAAAGGCCTATTTAATGGTAATGGTTTAATGATATCATTGGAAAAAATGTGCGAAGAAAAACTTAGATACACTTTTGTTTGCAGGTATAATATTAAAACAATCGCTTTACATTTTATCATATATTAATTGAGATATCCAAACTTTTGTTTGCAAAATGTTATGCACATAGGTCTAAAACGATAAAAAATAAAAAGCAACACGGACAGAAAGGACTGCGAAATAAGTATAGAAAAATAGACGGAAGAAAAGTAAGCACCAATAAATGGATGCCAGAGAGGTAAGCATACATGGATAACACAAACGTAAGCGCAGGTAAATGGATGACATGAGAGGTAAGCACGGGTATACAGATGACAGAGAGATAAGTACTAACAAAATGATGGCCATAATGAAACAATAAGTATTTCGTTCTTAACGTATGGCTACGGAACCTTATCAATATCAATACAAATTTAACTGAAGTCAAACTCCTAAAAAATGGAAGATATATAACAGAATGCATTCATCATTCTGTTTTACCCCCGCTCTGACGGCAACAATACGCAATCATACCGTGAAATGCTCGCTGCTGAGCCAGAACCTTCACAAGAAACTCTTTGCTATACCACCCTGACGCAATTACTTTATGGAATGCTCTACTGCTGAACTAGCACTTTCATAAGAAGCATTTTAGTCTATCACCCTGACGCAGTCACATCGTGGAACACTCGCTCCTGAGTCAGCACTTTCATAAAAAGCGCTTTGTTCTACCAGTCTGACGTAATCAGTTTTTAGAATGCTCCACTGCTGAGACTGTACATGGACCCAGCTAAGTCAGTCCCAATTAAAGTTACACTTTAAGCCCAGTTCCAGTTCTGTCGCAGTCTTGCTATTTCCAAGCGGAATTTATTAAAGTTATTAAAGTAAAGTCATTTACAATGAAGTTATTTTCAATTAAAGCGATTAACATGTTAATTCCTAATCCGACATCAGTCGGGTAATACCAATACTGTTATTGTGTAATCATTACTAATGTAAACCGTGTTCAAAATCTGTTTACTAATAAATTGTTTAAATAAATTTCACCTTTCTTAAATACCATTAAAATGCTATAACAGTTCGTCCATTCAAACACTAACCGTACTAGACCTTATATAAATTTCGTAAAACAATAGTTAGTTACATTATCACGCATAAATCAAATATTTTCATTATTTATAACTTTTCAAAATTTTAGTACGTTTTTGTAAATTTTAGGTTACATTCTTCCGGTTTTATGATTTCCATTAATTAAGAATGAAATTTAAATTAATTTGAAAGCCCTGTGTGGGAGAACCATTTTTGTGTTAATGAAAAGGCAAATATATTGCATGCTAATCAGTAACATCCTATTAAAACAATCACAAGACGTTAAGCAACATCTGGAAAATACCGCTTGCAGCTTCAAGTAAACCAATTATATGTGATATAATTTATTTCTATTTGCCCATAAAATTAACAAGCAAACAACATTTTATGTACCTCTCATAGAATCTCTTGCAAGTTCATTATTTATTACATCAAAACGGTCTTTAATTACTTTGAGTCAGTATAGTTTATCATATCCACTGAGCGCTATTATTAACCCTAAAATACCTTTTTAGGGTCCTGCAAACACGACGATATAACTAAGCGGGTAATCCTTGTTTACGCTACGTTTCTAGACATGATATGAAAACGTGACAGATTTTTGTTTCGCCTTCTCGTACAGTTAATTAATTCTGACCCTTTTAGTTACTTAGATTTCTACCCAATTTACTTTGTCGTTGGAATGAGAAAGTGACTTATATATGTAATATTCTCAGAGTAATATTTATTGTTTATCTGATAGTGATGAAGTATTGCCGCAATAATATTAAAAGCTTTATACCATTAATTAATTTTTACTAATCAAAACTAATTTGTAGTCTATTAGAGGTTCAATGGAATATAATTCGAAAACATTTTTATGATTATGAATGTGCATTTGGATGTTACATGAGAGTAAAAGAATAATCCTAGATGACTATCGATAAAACACTTAAAATATTCATGAATGGTTTCAAGATATTGTTTATTTAAAAAAATATAATTTGTTTAGAATATTTTGGTGAGCCGTCAGCCAACTTTGAAATTCTTTACTAGTTTATTGTAGATTTTGATATACTTTTGAATACAAGTTATTTAAGACTTTAAGTATCCACTTAATTTAGCTAATTTTCATTCATATGTGCTCATAAACACGCGATGAAGAATGGTACAAAACTTTATTTTCAATCAGAGGAAAACGTTTTAAAATACTATCATTATGAGAGTTACTCGAAAATAAACAAAATAAAGTCTCACAGCCATACCAAAAAATTTATGAATTCAGAGCAAAAGGAAGGATGATAAAATTGTAAAGACCATAGTTAAGATTACATAAGCCTAGACATAATAACATAAACAAATCCATATAAAAGAATATCGATTTCAAGAACCTTTCTTATGTAGTTTATATGAAATGTCCTGATGACAAAATGAGCAATTTAGTAATAAAATGTTTATGCAATTGACATGCCAAATTGACAGCTTATTAGAAATTGTGATATTGTAAATTTATTAAACAGAAATCAAATTATTAGTTTCGTTTTTCGCTTTTATTTTAATTTCATAATATGATTGCGGGAACCTAAATAAAAACCAGCCAAGTGCAGACTCGCGCACTAATAGTTTCAAAGAACCAAACAATATCAAACTTATAAGTTTGCATTTCTCAAAGGCACTGTAGAAAACTAAGCTATTGGTGCGATTGGTACTGAAAATATATTTCAATAAAATGTATTTTATACAAATAAATTCCCAAAATCATATAATGTACTTTGTGCAAAAAAATATATAATGTACTTTGTGCAAATAAATTTTCGATTTCGACTACCTTATATTTTCTAAATTTTATACACGTTATAAGAAAAGTTAGGGTGGAAGGGGGAGGGGGGGAGCATATGTACATTATTTATGATTTTAGAAGCGCATACCTCACCAAATATTGACTGAACCTCTATATAATATTTTAGGACCTATCTAAAGATTTCCCACACGCCGATGTGCACTGGATTTTTTTCAATCCTAGTATGGAGCGCCACCACTAATATTATTTCTTTTTCAAAATTCTACTATTTCGTTTTATAATAGTTCATAGACGACATAACAATCGAAAGCATAGAAAAATTACCTAATGGTATTACTGAATTATCGCGAACAAGATCTTTACCTCTCAAGTGATTTCAAATATCCGTATTAGTACAACTAAGACAATGTTATAAAAATATCTGCTTTGATATTAAATGTATTTGGCGTTAATTTTGTAGAAATTCATTATACGAAAATGTTTTCTGAACTAAATGAAACTACATGATGTAATATTATTTCTACTTTATGCAAATTCCTTACCACGACCTACATTTCGGTGTACGACAACATCTTCAAGTGAACGAAACTTAGGTCGTGGTAAAGAATTTAAATAAAATAGAAATAATACTACATCGCATAGTTTCATTTATCTGCTTTGATATTAAAATATGAAGAGTAAAATTAGAATTTTCAACTCTGAGTATGAGTGTTAAATATAAAAAAAATCCAGCCTAGTGAAATACTACAAATAAATACGCAGTTTGATGAAAGTAAATAAAAGTATCTAGTGAGTAGTGAACTTTTTTTAGTGAGTAGTGTATTAGTGAACTTTTTTTTGTGAGTAGTGTACTAGTGAACTTCTTTTCTTGGAAACAAACTCAAATTAATTTTACAGTAAATTTCTTCTCCCAATTTAGGTGAATTTATGTTATATTACATTTAAATTTTAGAAACCAAAAACATTTTCCTATTATAAAATAATTGCATATCATATACGTATTAATACATAAAAGTTTTGCTAGTGTAATCGCATTATTATTTGCGATTGGTGTTAGAATGGTTTTAAATGAAAAATGAAAAAGTCTAGATAGTTGTGAAAATAAACACCCACATTGCTTTTTAATCCCTATTTATTAAAAGGTTTATTGAGCAATAAAGCACTGTGTATCAGTATATGATATACCACTAATATTGCTCGTGAAAAAGTGTATGCGTTATATGGGAAAAATCCACTTTGCTTCGTACAGTAGATTTATGATACACATTATTCGCTTTTACTTGGCCGTGCAATTGTTTAGTGCAGTACAAAATTGTTAGTAAAATTATTCAAATATATGTGTTTATTTGTCCTCTAGAATTACACCTAAGGCCTTATGGATTGTTAAATACAGATATAACTTTGGATTGATTTATAATTTTTGTTTACAATAGATTAGCAATGACAACTTCGATTAGCAAAGATAACGTGATATAGATTTGGTTACCTGTCCAACACTGTTAAATTTGAAAGTGGCATCTATTAAGATTTTATGTCCGTATGGATCTAATGATAGTTATCTATTCCACTTGTTACATTACGGTCAAAAGAGATAAGTTTGAAACTAAGAAACGTGAATTTACTAATTTTATTATTTGCATTATAAACGACAATAGACTTATGGTTATTATCTAATTCCTTTTACGCTAAGTGGTAAGGAGTTTAGAGGAAGCAGTAAGAAAATTTTTCTTTACTTATTTTTATTTCTACTTCGATAATCTTAAATTATACTTTTTTGAAATGTAAAATAAGTTTTATTCCAATATATCAATTAATTGGCAGTTTAGATATTTTAGATATTTATATCGTCAGAGTCAATATCATAAAATACGAAATTCAATAGAGTTTTTTAAAGGCTAGGTATTAAAAAAAACTTCAGATGAAATTGAAAAATAATAGCATTATGTAAACGCTCTGAGTAAAATAAAAATAGGAGTCAGTAGATAAATGACAAATAAAAAATGGAAAATTCATAATATTAGAAGGAAAATCTCTAAGTTTATGAAAAACAATTTAATATGTGTTTAAAAATCTTGAAGTAATAGATTATATACTCATTAGCAAATTTAAAGTTTTTATTAAAAAGTTAAAATAAAGATTATCTTAAAATGTCATAGGATCATTTTACAAAATTTAATAGTAATTTCTGCTTACATAAACATTATTTTCGAAAGAAGTTCTACTACTTCCTGTTGTTATTAGAAAAATCTGAGGTCAGAAACGCGGGTCCATTTTTCCCCGACATCTACAAAGTGACAACATAAAAAATAATTAACAAGTTCCGCATTGCAGAGCCATATCCGGGTTAACGGGCGGACGTACATGTTGCACGCCTATCTCTGAGACTGTATAAATATTACTGATTGAGAAAATTATGCGACATCCGGGAAATATCGTTGAAAGCTTTATAAAACCCATTAATCGTTGATAACATCCAATTTTATTTGCCCATAAAATTGACCGGCCGGCGAAAATCCATTTATTCCTTAAAAACCCACTCACGGGCCCATTATTTATTGCATTGAAGCAGTGTTTAATTATGGCGGGCCAATTTAGTTAATTACATCCACTGAGTACTTATATTACCACTTAAAGACCTTTTTAGGGTGCTGAAAACACAATGACACAACTCAGCGGGTAATCCTTGTTTACAGTATATACTTAGACGTGATATGAAAAGGCACCTCACATTTTTGTTCAGCCTTCTCGGACAGTTAATTAATTTCGACCGTGCTTGCTTACTTAGATTTCGCATACGTTAAATTTGTCGTCGGGGGAAAAAGGAAAAGACCCTTGTTATAATAATAACCTCTCGAGAAATATTTATAGTATATCGGAGGCCAAGACAATCATAAGTATGGGTAATAAGTTTAAGAATTTGTGTGTTCATTTTATAAATTCGTCATGTTGATTTAATTTGTATATTTTATTGGAGTTTCATAGTGAAATGAGGAAATATTAAAATTTCGTCATCCGAGCCATTACCTTTTACTGTTAGACCTAAGTACATAGCTTTTAGCAAGCAGATGGTTTATGTGGATATTTTAATTAATCTTTCGGACATCCTTGACCCATAGATAACGAAATAGCAAATCGAATGACAATCTGTGGACAATCGTCTCCAGCGTTCATTCATTTTTGCCATTATATTTTTTTTGAAAATTTTGTGTGATTGTGTTTTGTTTTAAACATGTTGTGTTTGTGATCATGAAATCAACGTAACTGTGTATCGGCTATTTATTGCATAGATATTATGGTTAAGATAACCATCTATGGTTATATATATTTTGTTTTTATTTGTATATTTTTTTAATAAACCATGTTTTTTATAAAATGGCGAAATATGCAACGAATATTTAAGAAAGATATTATGCAGTTACAAGATGGGGAGACAATTTATTTATTATTTGGCACATTTTCAGTTTTCTGCTATATTCGCTAGCCGTACCGACTAAGATTTTTACGACTAAAAACGGAAATATTTTCGTTTTTAAATATTTTTTAAACTTATTAATATCTATGTAATATTTCTATGTATGTATATCTATGTTATATATAATTTGTCAAACCCATGCTAAAAAAACCAAAGGAAGCGTGGTTTTTTTAGCATGGGTTTGACAAATTTGAGAAACGTGAAAAATTATTTTAGTGTAAATGCTAATCAGAATTAGAATTTTTAAAAATGTTTAAAGATGTAAACCGATACGGAACCTACTATACAAAACCTTACTTTTATTGATTTTTAATATATATAATATGCTTCGTAGACACAATTGTGTTTACGAAGCACATTGGTGCAAAGCAAGTTGATTTAAAAGGAATTTATCATACGACTAGAAAAAGTATATTTCCAAGATGCGTTTTAGCTTTTTTGTATTTATTAGGAAGTGTAACTTGATAGAAATTAAAATAATAAATTAATACCTCTTCGGAAGTAATATTAATGTGCCGAGATTTAAGATGTTATGAAAGACCATGTACAAAAAATCTCTATAAGGGAAAGCCAATATAGTTCGATAGATATTTATGCTAGAATTAAATTAAATTGATTTTATTGTATTCAGTTAATATATTCAGGTAACAAAACTGTTTCTAATGTAATTTTCTGGGTTAAATAAATACGGACGGTGGAAATCAAGCCGTTTAACCGATTGACCATTTATTCATTACTCCTCGATAATGTCTAATAGTGTTAAAGTTAAAATATCGAAATATACGACAGTCTCATGGTCTAATTATATTCACACAGATATAGTCCGTTCACTTATTTTGGTTAAGCTTCTGTCAAAAAATGTGCAGAGTACCAATGTGAGAAATAAAAACAAACATTTTCCAAAATACCATATTTTTACCTCATCTATAAGTGAAATAAATAATAATAACAAAATAATAATACAGGATACACTTAGCCTTAACATAACATTTTATAATTAACATTAACGTAACATTTTTGTGGAATTATTTTTAAGGACAGTTTTAATTTTATTGTTTAAATCTAGGTTTAGACTCTATACTTGTTTCTGTTTTAAGAAGAATTGTTTTTGAGAAGATTATTCTTCTCCTTTTCTTCTCTTTTTCTAACTTTTTTTGTGATCTTTAAGTTTAAATAATGAATATTTATTTCAGACGGTGTAAAAAACATTCATAAGAATTAACAAGTTTTTTTAATTGGTTTAAGGTGGTGTGGCATTTATTCTGTTTATATATAGTCTTTTGCTTTATAACAAATTTGTTGTTGAGTTATGAAAATGTTTCTCATTTCTAAATAAAAAAGCTAGAAGTGAAGAGAATGATTAAAGAGCATACGCTTTAAGAAATTACGAATTAAGCAATGGCCCATTATTATTCAAGAAAAAAATATAAAAACCTTTAAATTATTAGGTACGTAAATTTACGCAAATAAGAAAATATAGGGAAAAGACAGTATTATAAATTAATTTACATGTGTTTCCTATACAACATTAACTGATTGAGAAAAAAATTTCTTCAGTACGAAAATTTATAAGTTGAAATTTAGAAATACTTCCTTTTCTAATAATACATTACTATTTATGTTTTATATTTTATTTTATATTTCTACTTCCTTAAGATTTAGTTTATTTACGTGTATTAAAAGAGAAATGGAAAAAAGTATACAAAAATATATTACACCAGGCAAAGTTTTAAGACTCCCCTTTCATTTGGTCTTTCGTACTTTTCACAGCATATAACTTTTCCTTATTATGTATCAAAACGGTTCAACGGCTATGAAAATTTTATGGAAACTTTATTTCGGTTATAAATCTAATATTACCTGTCTTAATATTACCAATTATTAAGTGAAACCGTATATTTAATCAATCCAGCTACTTATGGAAAAATGGTTTTTTTTTTGACTAAAATTGTTTGAGTTTGCCTAAAACCGTATGTATGTATGAAAAAAGTGCAGCTAATTCTTCTATTTTTTGAATTTATTTAAAAAAGAGAAATCTAAATTTGTTTATAGTATATATATTTATAAAATATAGTGAAAAACTTAAGTATATCAGAGAAAACGAGAGTACATGTAAATAATGTCATATCTTTTATATACAAAATTCAGTCTTAATGAAGAAGAAAGTTAAATACCAATGTAATGCAGGAGAAATAAATTCTACCGAATTATTTAAAGAAATTAACAAAAGCTTGAATTTAATAGTAATAAAAGAACGTATAACCATTTTCCCACAATATTAAATTGTTGAAATTAATATTCTAATTACAAAATTCATTAGAGAAATTTCAAAAAACCTATCAAATCGAGCGTAACGCCCTACTACGAACGAACTAGGAGGGATACACAAACATTAGACACTCCTAAACCTTTAAGTGTAAACAGTTTATTTATTAAACTATTTACAATTGCTAATTTTTCGCAACTTAAAGATATTGCATATCTTTCACAAACATAAAAGCATGGTGGGTATTGAAAAAATTATATGATCTAAGATAACCTTATAATTTTCCTGTAATTTTCTAATCATAATTTACAAACCCTGTTTTATTCGCCATGGTAATATTTAAAGTATTTCTGTTGCATAATTACTGAGAAAATCGATTGTGAGTGATTTGTTAGGGTTCCCTTTTCACGAATTCACCACTCGTTGCGGAACCAAAAAGATCTAACTTAAGAAACATGCTTTTAGTGAGGTACATATATACCTAGATCGTAAAGTATCATCTTACGTAATTTGTTCAAAATATTGCAATCAAATTTGTCATGCAACAGCTTGTTATAAAATTTAATGCACTTGAAAAGTTTTCGGTTGTTTTCTCGGAAATTTATCAAAATTCTGTGATATTTTCCCCCTTCAGTGTAAAAATATTCTTTCAGTCAAGGTTATTTAAACTTCAGTGAAAAGTTGTGTGATAAGAATACTAAACTTAATCTGTTAAACGTATTACCTAATAGGTTAAACAAAATGATTTTGTAAATTCTGATTAATATATTTGTGCGCATCTGTAATATTATACAACTTTAACTTGAAGTTACAATCAGAAATTGTTTTCTAGAAGCGAAAGGAAAAAATAATTAGATTCAAAATAGAAAATAGAAGTATCACAATTTCTGGGACCTGAGGTGGATCGTCCCATCCACCGTTTTGAATTATAAAATGTGAAGTTCACAGAACAAGTTTCGTAATTACGGATGTTAGAAAACTTTGAAATTATTTCAATATACAACACTTATTTCCTTTTATACCTATACTTAATATAACATTTGTGTAAACGTTTGCTGTAAAAGGAAAACTAAGCATAAAGGAAAATTTTAGTAAATGTTTGTTTTCATTTTGTCTCCCGTATCTTGAGAATATATGATTTACTAAATGTAATACGGGAAAATAACGACAGAAAATATTAAAGGTAAATGTTTAACAAATTTTTTCTTTAAAATACTATTCCTCAACAAGAGTACCTTAAACACGACATCCAGCTACAATAAAGGAAGTGTTCGAAGTGGTGTTTTAATTTAAAGGTAAAAGTAATAAACATTAGTTCTTCTTATTTTTTATTACAGATTCGTTTGTCTGTAAAAAAAATAAGTTGCAATACAAATAAAAAACAAGTTGCAATACAAAGGAAAAACAAGTTGCAATAAAAAAACAAGTTGCGATACAAAGGAATAAGCTGTAATTTGTTGAAGAATATGAAATTAATTAAGCTGCTCCTTTAAGGCAGTTATTAAGAATAAGTGTCAAATTTTCATAATATATATTATAAAATTTCCTTACGAACGTCTTTCATTTCTACTTCAGGGAAATTCTAAATTAGACATTACTCGATACCAATTCTTTCTTCGCTTAAACTATTCAGCTGTAAGTCTCTGTACAGTTGTTTATTATTATTTTTTCGATAATTGTCATTCTACATTATATTCGCTTTCTGAATCGACATTGATTGTAAGTCATCATGTTCTTGGTAATAAATTTATTTTGTGCTTAGTATTTATGACTGTGAGTAAATATTATCTAAGGAAGTTCTACTGTAAATCAAAATAATATACATCAAGTATTCTTGTACTGAAATGAGTCACAAATTTTTCCTTCAAAGCAGACTTCGTAGAATTTCCAGTAATATAGTTTTGGTCCCTTTATAATCTTTATCTCTAGCGTGGGAGTTCGCGAATTACGTGTCTGGAATATTGTAATATTACCTTCTTGACGTGTTTCAATTTTGTTCAAAGGAAATTTACATACTAGGATACTTGCCAATTGGTTCCGCTGTATCTGATTTATAACCGATTATCTGGAGATTTTGTGAATGTATTACTACTTGGAATTTATTACGTAAGAAGGGCTTTTTTAAAGTTTATTCATATGCTATATTCTTTACATATATGATTGCTTTTTTATCTATCTGGTGATAGGTGAATTGGTTAAACTAGATTGAATACAGTCTACTTTAAATAATTCGCCTCCTCTCTTTGGAGAAAATATCATGGATTTCTGTACAAAAATATAGAAGATTATAAAAAAAAATCAGCGGATTCTTTTATACGGAGAGAAATAAAGTGCATTATTAAAAGTTCTAGATACTTGATAACATTAAATATTCGAAGCGATAATCAATTTTAGACTATTTATTTTAAAATATTAAATTTAGAATTTGTCCAGTGTAAGTTACCTTAGATATTGCACATTCAAATCTTTTTGGATAGGGTAAAGTCCGCAAAAACTATTAGATTATTAAATTTATGAACTTCTTTGCTTGTATGGTATAATTTTATATACATTTTTCAGTTTAACTTTTCAAATTTAAATTTTCTCATAATAATTTTGGCTAATCAAAATTTCTCATCGTAAATGCTTCCACACTTAACAATTGTAATAGTAACTATGTTAAACTTTTGAACAACAAAATCTTATTATGACTTAAAATTGAGATTCCATCCCAACTTTGCAAAGGGGTTAGTATTTTTAACCAATCTTTTACTAAACTGCAGATTGTAGATGTAGAAAGAAAATAAAATAGTATAAAATAGAAATAAGTAGAAATCTCCCAAAAATCTTCGTGTTGTTATCATTGGAAATATTTAAAAGTGCCTAACCACATGGTATATCAGAAACCTAATATGCTAGAAAAAAAGTATTCAATTTACACAATTATGGCAGAGTTTGGATGTTTAGGCTACAAAGTTTTAGTGATGGATATACTTTTGAATGGAAGTCTGAAAAAAAAGTTTTACAGTTGACAGAAAGTTTTTTACTAAAAAAACTAGCAACACAGTAAAACTTGTTTAATGGCATTGGATCTCATTCGATAACCCATCGAAATTATGTCATCTGTAGTGCCCATAATCGAAATTTATTGAGGTGAGAGCGTCTGTCTATACTGGTTCTACTAAAAGTGAGTCGGTAGTGGAGACAGTTGTAGTCCTAACAAAGTGCTCGGTTCAAGCCCGTGCAATTTAACATTCAGATCATGTTCCAGACCTTTTGCAAGTTTTAATGAATGGAGCAAGCGGCGCATCGCGGAAGCTAACTGCTGTCAGTGAATAGAGCGTCTGCTCAAAAATTCAATTTATCTGTCTGAGAGAAGCTTTCTAGAGCGCTTTATCCGGTCGGTTACGGAGTTTTCTTAGACGGCTATTAGCTCTTAACAAATACAGTTAAATTTAATAAAATATTACTAACTCCTTCTAAATAAATTTTACAAATATTTTAATAGAGAAATAAACTGCTTATGGACGCAATGAATAGTGACTTTTTGATAGTATATTAAGTTATTAGGTAAATATTTAATAAAATTGTCACATTTTAATAATTGGAGATGTCAAATATAACTTATTCATTTAATTCAAGTGCTGTTGAATTTAACACTCAAAATTAAAACAATTCAAATTTAATAATTAGTGTAATATTTTCTGAAGCAAGTGTGCATGAGAAACATTGTTTTCAATAAAACTTACAATTATTTATTGAAACTAGTTGAAAAATATTTCTAAGCTTCTATTTACTTTTTAATATTAATGCCCTGGTTTCTGAAATGAATGAGATAATTGTCTATCCGTATCATAATAACGAAACCAAAATCTTAAGAATATCCTACCAATTTACTCTAACTTTGCTTCTTTTCTTTCTTTTTTTTTCTTTAAACAATTAACAGTTGTTGAACACATAATGTAATCATTTTGAATATCAAGATCTTAAGACCGTCAATTGATATTGAAGTCATAATTTTGGCAATGTTATAACTTCAAAAAACTTGGCAATGTTATAACTGCAAATTCATCAGATGTACGCACACACAAACGCGCGCGCGCGTGTGCTCGCGCTCTCACATAAAAACATACACACACGCAAATTTAGTTACTTACTAATTACCTACATACATGTAAAATTTAAATTTCATTAACTGTAAAAGTGATTCTTACAGAAGTTATCCCATATTTTTTTTAATCTTCGGAAAACTTTAGGAGATATATTTTATCACAGCGCAAACAAAATTAGTTCGCCATTCATCTTCATTTATCTATTTAATAAAGTGAATGCCAACAACTTGGATATAACGCATAGTTTTCGGCTCCATTGGCGATATGCATATTTATTTATTAACTTTTCTTAGCCGTACTAAGCTAGACTTAATTAGAGTAATCATTAAATGTGCCAATAGAAAATGGAAAAAAGTGGACAGATTATTTTTTCTTCCAGTTTTGTCAAGTTAAACCGTGTATATTGAAACTATTTAAAAGCCTTTTATTCATTAAATTCAATTTAATGAACTAAAGGTTCTATCCAGTATTTAAATGGTAATAAGCCAATAGATTTCAGTGAAATCTGAAATATGTTCAAATATTATGCTGAAATAATATAAGAAATACCATAAAAATTATTTACCTTGGTCCGAATTTAATTTCAGTAGAAATCCTTTTAGTCAAGGCTCAAGTTTAATTAGATTGTAGCTCTAGAGCAGTTCATTTTGACAAAATATTTCAACCGTACTCAGAAAAATAAATCATGTTAGCAGATTACGATATGCATTAGAGCTTCTTTCCTTTATATACTATTTCGAGAGTATCGTAATAAAATAAGTTATCTTTGTTATTTTGTTATGTTCACCAGTCAAAATATTCTATACATATGTGTGTAAAATTTTGCTGGCAGGTACTTTAATGGGGGATTTTAAATAACATAATAGTAAAAGTTGTATAGCTGTATAACTGTAAACCACTTTCTTCACGTATTTCATTAATATGTCTCTTAATGTGAAATAGATCCTTTGTTTCGTCTTTATTAATAATTTATCTATATCAATTTTTAAGCTAGAAAAATTAAACTTCAAAGTATATCCAATACCTTTTCGCCCTCTAATTTTTAAACAATGATGCCAAATTTGAAAGAAAATTACGTGCGAGATTTGATTACAACTTCAAAAAAGACTTTCAAAATACATTATGGATTTCAAAAGATATAGGACACATCATGTACTAATGAAA
This sequence comes from Druceiella hillmani, assembly GCA_039881145.1. Taxonomy (NCBI): domain Eukaryota; kingdom Metazoa; phylum Arthropoda; class Insecta; order Lepidoptera; family Hepialidae; genus Druceiella; species Druceiella hillmani. The sequence goes on from JAYKKI010000132.1 coordinate 2,383,859, forward strand.
AGTGTATCGCTATTTTCAGACCTAAATGTTTTTACATTATGATTATTACTTTTAAATGTCAAACTACTGACAAGCATTTTTTTCTAAGTATACAAAAGTTAAAAAACGAAAAATTAATAATTTCTGCATTGCGGAGTCATATTTGTGTTAGGGGGAATGTAAGTATACTGCACACCTACAATTGATAATGTATGAATATTTTAGAATGAGAAAATTGTGCCACATCCGGCAAATATGTACTAATACAAAGTGTGTCGCTATTTTCAGACCTAAATGGTTTTATATTATGACTATTACTTTTAAATGTCAAACTACAGAAAAGCTACTTTTTTTTCTAAGTATACAAATTTAAAAAACGAAAAATTTATAATTTCTGCATTGCGGAGTCATATTTGTGTTAGGGGGATGTAAGTATACTACACGCCTACAGTGGATATTGAATGAATATTGTAGAATGAGAAAATTTTGCGACATCCGGCAAATATCGTAAAAAAGCTTTACAAAGCCAATTAAGCGGCCAATTATCCGATTATATTTGCCTATAAAATTGACCGGAAGCCAAAATTCAATTTATTTCTTTAAAACCACTCACTGACCCGCAATTTATTGCATTCCAGCAGTGTTTAATTACGGTAGATCAGTTTAGTTAATTACATCCACTGGGCACTGTTATTACCCCCTTAAAGACCCTTTTAGAGTACTGAAAACACAATGAAACAACTCAGCGGGTAATCCTTGTTTACAGTATGTACTTAGACGTGATACGAAAACGCTCCTTACATTTTTGTTCCGCATTCTATTGCAGTTAATTAATTTCGTCCGTGCTTACTTGCTTAGATTTTGTATACGTTAAATTTATGGTCAGACGGAGAAGGAAAAGACCCTTATTATTATTATAACCTCGAGATATACAAGCATTTACAGAGGATCTGAGGTCAAAGTACTCATAAATATGGCTAATAAAAATTGGTGTGTAATTTTAAAAATATGTAATTTTGTTATTTTCAATAATTTGTATATTTTATTGGAGTTGCACAGTAAAAGGGAACTATTAAAGCTTTATCACATGGGTCTATTAAATTACAGCATCATAGTTTCGAAACTTCCAGACTTACGTATGTGAAATTTTGCAACTAGATTCTTCATGTGGAAATTTTAATTAGTGTGTAAAATAACATTTTTTGTATTGGATACTTATAAATATAACACTGGTAGGGGTCTTTAAACTTATATTGAAATATCGGTATCATTCATTTTTAAAATCAATTTGTGAAATATTAATCGTCAGACAATTACGACAATTGACATCAAGCACCCCACGCTTTATTTTACAGTAAAGTTACTTTTCTTGTCAATTACTTTATTCTTATTTTAAGGTTATTCAAAAAATTCATTTATACCTAGTTATGAGACACCTTTTGCTCTTGATCAAAATCTTTATTTTTAAAGATAATTTTTTAGTTCATATTGCTACTACCTAAGTGTGTTTTTGGTTTTTTTTTCAAATTACAATTAAATCTTTTTTTTTTATTTAATAAAGTGAACCTTTATATTTAACATTTTGTATTAAACATAGTTTTAAAAAAAACATATTTATGTTCAAAACTTTTGTTTATAAAATATAACGAAAAGTTTTTTGGTATAATTTTATTATCTTTAATTCTTATATTTTCATCAGTTCTTGATACGTGTGCAAAAATTCTAACGTCGAGAAGTGGTTGAAAATTGAATTGAAAAATTTCTTTGTTTACCTTCACGTATACATTTATACAGATTAGGCTAAGTAATTGTGTTAAAAGTGATTACATGATTTGTTTGGGGAGAAAAAATATGAGAATTGAAAACAAACATATGCACTAAGAACCATATTAACATTTGGTCTGTAAATTAAATTTACCTTATACTTAATATTAACATATTATTATATAAGTATTATTCACGGAAAATTTTAGAAAAAAAATTTAATTGTTTCTTTTAGACTTATACTCTGAAAATGCTCTTGTTTGGAACAACATTTTTATTAGAGAATAAAACTTTGCTTCTCTTTGCCTATTTTTTTCGAACCGTATTTTTTAAGACTTAAAATTTTAATAAACATATCGTGTTTATAATATGCATGAAATTTAATGATGTAATTAAATTAATTTTTTTATCGGCGTGTCATCTGCGCTGTTGTATTTATAGTTGTAGGTTTTTAAGTGATATAAAAAATTTTCTCATTTACAAAAAAAGAGAACTGCTAGTCCAAAAAATAAATAATGACCAATGGCATTGAATAATAACTATACAACAAGGTAGCTATTACCAATTGACTGGCACAAAGATGTTTAAATTTTTCCGTCGCCTTATATAATCTTGAACAAGTAACGAAATGTAGAGAAAAGAGAGTATTATAATTTCATTTATACTTTTCTTGCAAAACAACATGTCAAAAGCAATTTTACGATGCATTGTAACATGTTCCTTTGGTACGAAAATTTTGAAGCAGATTTTTTTAAATCTTTACGTTTTTGTAATTTGTAATACAAATAATAAAAATATTATTGGTATTACAGGCTCGTTTGTTTGTAAACTTAAAAGTTGGAATACGAAGTGTTAACCTAAAACTTATCAAAGAATATACAATGAATTAAACTGGTCGTTCAGCGCAGTTAATCTAAATAAATATAAATTTTCAAGACCCTCAATAATAAATTTTGTGATAAACGCCTTACTTTTCTATTTCTTAAAGTATGTAGACTTTAATCTGTTTTAAAACTATAATATTTTCGTGGCTAAAAATTTGTTGTATTTTTGTGTGTTAAAGAGAGTTGGGAAAGAAGCTATATTACACCATGCAAAATTTTAAAACTGCACTATCATCTGGTCTTTTATAAAATTGGCAGCATATCACTTACCTTTTTCCTTACGCATACCCCCAGTTGTTTTAATGACTATGAATTAAGACTATATTTCAAAGAATAGATTGATGGCATTACTGTAATATCATACGTCTTGACGTTGTAAATGATTAATTTGACCAGATATGTAATGAATTGAATAGCTTAAGGAACCCTATTATGGAGGAAATATTTGAGTCGATTTAAATATAGTATCGCAAAAAAAAGTTGCAGATAATTCTTTCATCATCTGAAATTGTATGAAACAACTAACCGGCCACACTTTGCTGTTGCTTAGTCTGATGTAAAATGATTAGGAAACTAAATAAAAGTACTCAAGCGAACATAGATTCATCGAGAAAACACGTCTTTCAATTCAATATCCTGCCTTGTGTTTTGGAGGCTATGTAAGAAAAAATATATTTTTTCAGAGAAAATATATTTTTTAGTAGCTAATAGATTGACTACATTTTTTGTTTGTCTGTTCTTTACATAAATATAAAGATCGGATGGTTTACCGACTCTGGAGCTTGCAATGTATAATACCGCCCACAAGAACCCTTAGTGCCCTTGCGCTTTATTGATAGTCATAGCGAACACAAGTCGTATTGGAAATTGAAGTCATTTGAATTCGAACGCCATATCGCTCAGACTGAGTATGTTTTCACATTTATGAGGTTCAACCAGAATTGGTGCTTTAAATACATTCAATAAATTTTAACTACTAATCGTGTGCCGTTGCATAACTTTGGCTTATTGGTGTTTTGGGGTAATATAATTGGTACTGAATATATTTGGCATTAATTTTTAATAAATTCAATATTCACAATTAAATGAAACTACGTGATGTAGTATTATTTCCACTTTCTTTGAGTTCTTTACCACGACATCGGTTTTGTTGCATTACAACATCTTCAGGTCGGCTATTAGCCAATCTTTGCTTATAACAACGAAACCTAGGTCGTGGTAAAGAATTCAAAGGGAGTAGAAATAATACTACATCACGTAGTTTCATTTAATTGTGAATAATTGGTACTCCCATTTTAAAATTCAGAATGTGTGGCGGTAATACGGGAATATTGAGAGAATAAAGGAATTTCGTTTTGGGAATACGCTACTTCACTTTGGTTTATCACGGAGTCGATGGATTTTTATGTTCCTATTTCACCTGCGATTCTGTTTAGAATGATGTATATATCGTGTATGTTTGTATTTTTTAGCCGCCAGAATGGTTCTTCCGTTCAACCATGTATAATTTCGATAATTTTTTTTGATGCTTTAGGAAAAACTTTACTACTAATTCTTCTTTTGTATTCCCGATGTTGCAGAAATTAGATGGAAAGGTGATTTAAAAAAGTAATAATTAAAATAATGTGTTTTAAAAACGCCCAAATTTCTTTTTTGTAAAAATACGTGCCGTTTCAAACGTAACTTTCTGTCAAAATTTTACCAACCAATGACCAATTATTTTCTGAGTCTGGTAAGCACAAACATACGCAAGCTAAATTTTGATACATTAAGATGAAATTGAAGTTTATGAATAGTATGATTTTCTCTAAGATATCCTTAAGAGTATAATTAAGAACTAAAGTGGGTCTAAAATTATAACCAAAAGGCAGTCTTAATTAATAATGAAGATTGTTAAATGCAAATTTTATGCGGTCGTAAGCCTCCATTAATTTATATTAAAAAAGGAATAAATAACCTATTAGATTTATAAAATTAATATTATCATTATAAATTTGTTTCAAGAAAACTTTAAATAAATTTGTCAAATACATGCAAAACTATGAACATTTCGTACACATTTTAAGCACTTATATGCGTTTCAGGGCACATAGTTTTTCTATTTAACTATTCACAACTGTTAATTTTCACAATTGAAATACATCATTTACCGCGTATTTCAAAGGCGTAACAGCACGGTACATATTTAAAAAATTAAGAGTTCTATGATATTTACTCCAGTTTTGTTGTAACATTCTACATATATTTTATCAACTCAAGACATTTGTCAAGATTTTTATTTTAGTAGTTTTGGAAATTATGCCCCTCGCCGCTCAGTCTTAACTTCAGTATGTTTGACATAATTTTAGCATGAAATTTAAATTTATGTGTTCATCATAACTAGCTCATATAGATGGTACCAGGTATTATGACTACAAATTTAAAAACAAAAAAATTTCGAGCACCTTCGTTAATTTTTCCTTAATTTTAATATGAAAATTTCATAGTTCATAAGATGCATTACTGCACTAAATTTGTAGATTCGACACCGTGTAATTTCTGAGAAAATCGGTTGTGCGTGATACATAATTGTTTTGTTTTTCCTTTTAACCTGAACGCTGAAAATCTTGTTTAAAGAAACTATGTATAAATGTCACTAAAAGCATATACATGTTATTGAATAAAGCAAATTTGTCTTAAAACTTTTAGTGATATATACACACACACACACACACATACACACATACACACACACATATATATATATATATATATACATATATATATATATATATATATATATATATATATGTATATATATATATATATCTATTTGCAGAGTAAAGTGTCGTGTATGTAATTTATTGCAATAAAAAAGTAATTGTTAAAATTTAGAGCGCGTCGAAAGTTTTCGTTCTCTTTAACAATATAATTACAAAGATATTTTGCTCTTCGAGTATGTACTCGTAAATTTTTTTTGATAATAGTATTTTAATTAAGGTTTTTAAACCTCTCTGGAAGGTTGTATAATAAGGATGATAATCTCAATCTATTAAACATTTTGTATAATATGGCAGACTAAAGCATTATTTTACTTTCTTCTTTAATACAATTTATAAGTCCATAATATTTTACCACACCAACGTGTAATTATAATCAGAAATAAATTTCTCGAAGCGAAAAGTGAAAAATAATGACGCTCAAAAGAAAAAAAAGAGAAGTGTCACCATTTCCGCGAATTCGGATGAGAAAGCTCATCTGCCTTTTCTAATTATAAAATATGATACAAATTTCGTAATTGACGACTTTAGAATACTTTCAAATTATTTCAAGAATCAACATTTATTTTCTATTCGCGTAAAGACCCACTGTGAAAGAAAAAAATTAAATATATAATTATCTAGTAATATATTTCTTTCCATTTTTTCTCCCTTACCATGTGATAAGATAATACAGTAAATGTAATATGGAAAAGAAGGATAAAAAATAATAAAGGTAAGTGATTAACATATGCTTTCATTACAATATTATTTTCAATTACCTTCAGCAAGACATCCAGCTACGATTGAGAAGCGCTCCGAGTAATGTTTTAGATTAATGTTTAGTTCTTTATTTTTTTATTGGAGATGCATTCGTTTATAAACATACATATTGCAATACAAATTAATAAGTGGTAATTTGTTGAAGAATATGGAATTAATAAGCCTGATATTTAAGTTTAGTTATTAAAAATAAATATAACATTTTTACATCATATGTTATAAAATTTCTTTATAAACGTCTTACTTTTCTGCGTCATACAATTTATAGAAATTACTCATTTCCAATTATTTTATTCTGTTTAACTATGCAGCTTTAAATTCTCTTAGGGCCTTTTACCATTATTTTTAATATAATTATCATTCTACATTATACTCAATTTCTCAATCAAAATTAACTGTAAGTTATTATGTTCTTAATAATAAATCGATTGTGTGTTTAGGTATTTAAAAGAGGGAGTAAATATTATAGAAGTAAATTCTACTGTTAATAAAAATAATATACACGAAATATTATTGTACTGAAATGAGCCACAAATATTTCCTTCAAAATCAAACTTCGTAGAATTTCCAGTAATATAGTTTTGGTCCCTTTATTACCTTTATCCCTAGCATTGGAGTTCACGAGTTACGTGTCTGAAATACTGTAATGTTATCTCCTTGACGTGTTTCGATTTTGTTCAAAGGAAATTTACATACTAGGATACTTGCCAACTATTTCCCCTGTATCTGACTTATAAGCTATTGCCTGGGGACTTTGTGAATGTGTTACATTTTATTACCTAAGAAGGTGTTTTTTAAGGTTATTGATATCCTATGTTCTTTATGCATATGTTTGTTTTTTTTATTACCTATCTGGTGACCGGTGAATTAGTCAAACTAGACTGAATACAGTCTACCTTAAACAATTCGCCACCTCTCTTTGAATAAAGTATCATGGCTTTCTGTACAAAAATATCGTAGATTATAAAAAAAATCAGCTGATTGTTATACGCAGAGAAATTAAGTGCATTATTAAAGTTCTAGATATTTGAGAGCATTACATATTCGTGGCGATAAACTATTTTATACTATTCATTTTAACATATTAGGAATTTGTTCATTTGCGCTTAACTATAAATAAAAATAATAGGAACTATGTTAATATTTTGAACAGCAAAATCTTATTATGACTTAAAATACCATCTCAACTTTGCGTCGCGGTAAGTATTTTAACCATTTTTTTACAAAATATCCAGACTTTAGATGCAAAATAAAAATAATAATTTTTTCTAGATTAACCCTATTATCAATCACGTCATCTATATTGAAAACACTGTATTTTACTGCATCATTTTTATTCAGCCTGTTTCGATTTTATTCAAAGGAAAATTACTTACTGGTATCTGTATGGAAATTTACCAACTGGTTTCGCTGTATCTGTTTTATCAACTGTTATCTGTGGATTTTGTGAACGTATTACTAGTTGGGTTTGTTACATAAGAAGAATTTTTATATATTTACAGATAGGTTAATCATAATCATGGTCCCCGTTTTCTCTTCTTATTATTTATCATAAATCGACTTATAAAGTACACTTTTAATATTTTTCCACCTTGTTTTGGACAAAGAATCATAGCTCTGTTTTCGGAATGGTCGATTACAAAAAAAATCTGCTTAATAACTTGAATGCAGACAAATAAATTGCATTAGTAAAAGTTCTGAATACTCGATAGCGTTTAATATTTGTGGTCATAAAATTTTTACACCGTTGTTTTAACAGATTAGACATTTTTCCGTTTCCAATTGAAAAGAAATAGATCATTAAATTCAGGAATTTGTTTTTTGTTATAAAATATTCTCGGTATTTTTCAATTTAACTTTTAAAATTTTCATTTTATTTGCAGATCATAATTGCAGATACAGAATTTAACATTTTTAAATAATAATTGAATCGTTTTCTGAATTAAAAAAAAATACTAAAAACTACCTTCAAATTTTATATAAAGAGACTACATCTCAAATTTGCGCTGTGGTAATTTTTTTAACCAATTTGTTACAAAATGTCCAGGTTATAGACGAAAAATAAAAATAATTAAATTCTCTACAATAACCCTATTATCGATCACGCATCTACATAAAAGACACTGTATTTTATACAGTTTTTATACCGTTATTTCTTTAAATTGTTCCTTCTAAAAGAAATATTTGGGAAGCCAATATTATCAGACATGCGTAGTTCCATTTTTGTACATGTTTACGTCGTCGTCCACTTTCATCAGAAGTACAGTGTCGGTTTTGTTCATAAGACAAATGTGCGCTAAAAATTACAATACGCAAAGCTGTATATTTGAATTCACATTTTTTCAGCAAGCGTGACTTTAATGGAAATGAGTTGAATTCTTCGCAATAATTTTGGTTTTAATGTTATCATTGGAAATCTTTAAAGGTATATACAATGAAATTAAAAGATAATAAAAATTTAAAGTAAAGGATCTTATATTTTTCTTCGAATTAAGTGAGATTTAAATTCATACAATTATGACACAGTTTGAATATCAATCTTAACAAAGATGCTGCTTTTGGATGGAACGTTGGATTGTTTTCAACAAACATTACATTTTTCATTACGTAAAACTATCAACATAGTACAATTTATTTAAAGTCGTTGGAGGTTAGTCGATAAAGTCATCAAAATGATTTCCTCTATAGTACCCACAATCGACATTTATTGAAGTCAAAGCCTTTAGATCTATATCGGTTTTATCAAGAGTGCGTCAGAGGTGAAGAAAATTATGGTTCTAACGAAGTAGTCGATTCAAGTACGTGCAATTTAGCATTCAGATCGTGCCCGAGTCCTTTTGAAAGTTTTAATGAATGGAGCAGGCGGCGCGTCGCGGAAGCCGACTGCTGTCAGTGAATAGAGTGTTTGCTTAAAAATTCAATTTATCTGTCTGAGAGAAGCTCCTTGGAGCAGTTTATTCAGTCTGTTATAGTATGCTTCCTACATGGTTATTCTTTCAACAAATATAGTTAAGTAGAGTAAAGTTTTACTGACTTATTCTAATTAAATTTCACAAATATTGTTATGGAGAGAGATAGAATTTTTTTGTCATTATTTATATATTTCTTTGTCATTTGCACCTATGCACACAAAGAAATATGACTTTGAACTTGCTTATCAAGTTAATTGGTAATTCTTAAGAAAAATTAGCACATCTTAATGATTAGAGATAAAAATATATTACTACAAAAAGGAGAAGAGAAGTTTAATTCAATTTATTCGTTTATTTTTGAATTCGACGTACAGAATTTAAACGTCTTTACTAAATTTTATTTAATGATTAGTGTAACTGTGTCTTCAAGTAAGTATTTAGAAAGACATCTTTTTTAATCAAATTCAGAAATGTTAATTTAAACGAGTTGGAAATTATTTAAAAATTGCTGTTTGCTTTTTAACATTAACACCCTATTTTTAGAATCAAATAAGATCGATTATCCATCCAGCAGTCCCGCTCGATCAAGCTGACACACGCGTAGGTAATACTTTCTAAATAGTCGTTGATCAATTTGTGATGAAAAATTTTTTCAGCCAACTGAGTGACCTCCATCCCACGACTTACATTTTTTTTATGGAGAAGCCCAAGTACATTTTTTGTGAAAGTTAGTCATTAAATTGGTATAATAAAGAAAATTTTCTGTATTCGTACATGGGAAATATTTACAATCCAATGTCAAGTACTCCATTTTGGATATAATGTGAAAAATGTATACATGATCTCCTAACCAAAATGATAATACTTTTTGGTCAATCGTATGCTTTTCGTTTTTTTTCTAATATATTTTTAACATTCTCCATTTTCTTTTTTCAATAATTTCTTTATTTCTGACTAACATTTGTTGGGAGATTTGTTTTGAGCAAAGATTCTTTGCTAATAGCCCACTTGAAGATGTTGTAATACAACGAAACCTAGGTCGTCGTAAATAACTTAAAGAAAGTAGAAATAATACTATATCACGTAGTTTCATTTAATTGTGAATAATGAATTTCTATAAAATTAACGCCAAATGTATTCAATATTCACAAAATTTATTTATTCTTTTTAGTACACGAAAGTTAAAAAGAGAAAAATTGACAAATTTTGTATTGCGGTGTCATTATTGCGTTAGCGAGAATCTTACTGTATGAATAATATACCATTGATACTGTATAAATATCGTAGAATGAGAAAATTATGCGACATCCGGTAAAAATTGTTCAAAGCTTTATAAAGCCGACTAATCGAAGATATCATACTATTATATTTGCCTACAAAATTGCCCGGTGGGTAAAATTCCATCTTTTCCTTTAAAAGCCCCTCACGGACTCATTATTTACTGCATTGCAGTATTTAATTACGGCACATCACTTTAGTTAATTACATCCACTGGTTGCTGTTATTACCCCCTTAAAGACCCTTTTAGGGTACTGAAGACACAATGAAACAACTCAGCGGGTAATCCTTGTTTACAGTATGTACTTAGACGTGATACAGAAACGTGCCTTACATTTTTGTTCCACCTTCTCGTGCAGTTAATTAATTTCGTCCGAGCATGCTTGCTTAGATTTTATATAATTACATTTATTGTCCCATGAAAAAACATAAGACCCTTATAATAATAAGCTCTTGAGAAATACAAGCATTTATAGAAGATCTGAGGTCAAGTGTGACTCATGAGTATAAAATATATATTAAAATTGGTGTGTAAGTTTTATAAATATGTTATATTAATATTTATATTCATTCGTATATTTTATTGGAGTTGTATAATGAAAGGGGAACTCGTATAGTTATATAACATGAGTCATTCCGTTTTTCGTTCATCTATCATAGCATCATATTTTTTATATTTCTAGACGTACGCATACTTTCAAGTAGACGCTTCAGATAGAAATCTTAATTAGTATGGAAAATAGCATTTCATAAAGAGGATAATTATAAATATAACTAACACATAGTGGATCATTAGAAACATAACTGACACGTTAGTGGATTATTATAAATATAACTAACAATATATATAGCACTATCTGGGTTACTATGTAAAATACCATTTTATGGAGTGGGTCATTTTAAATATAACACTGGTAAAATTATATTGAAATATCGGTAACGATCATTAATTTTTTAATCCAATTTGCAAAATATTAAACGTCAAACAATTGCGACAACTTATATCACCGACTACGCTTTATTTGACAGTAAAGTTAATTTTCTTGTCAATCATTTTATTCTGGTTTTAAGTTTATTCAAAAAATTAATTTATACCGTATTTTGAAGCAGCCTTTCGCTATTAACCAAAATCTTTGTATTTAATGATAATTTTTTAGTTTATGTTTCTGTTACGTAAGTGAGTTTTTTTAGTTTTTTAAACTATAATTTTATTTTTTTTGTCTTAAAGGAAAATCTTTCCATTAAAAAGTTTTTATTAATACATAAAATATTTTTTTGTAGAATTTTTTAAAGAAAGGTGTGCTAGGTTTTTTACTATGATGTAGTTTTCTTTTCGTCTCTAATTAATGTATTGCCATTGTTCTTGATATGTTTGCAAAATTTTAATTATTTCTAACGTCGGGAAGTACTTGAAAATTTAATTGAAATATTTCGTTACATTCGCATATGTATACAAACAAGGGAAGTTTATTAAGAGCGTTAAAAGGCATGGCAGGCAATATATTCCCGTTTAAAATTAATATTTTTAATAGTTAAATACTAAAGCTACTCACTTAAACGTCTAAAAGTGCCTAAATGTGTACGAAATACTCGTAATGGGGGTTTTACTCGTAGTTAAATACTACACGGTGATTACACGGCTGATTTATTAATTACAAATATGAGAATTAAAAACATACATATGCAATAAGTACTACATTTACACTTGCTCTATTTAATATTTTTATATAATCAATATTTGTTGAGCATTTCTTGAAAAACTTCTTAGTTGTTTTCTTTTAGACATATGCTCTATATACGTTTTTGTTTTGAATAAAATATTTGTTCAAGAAGCTCATTTTTTAGTTCTCTTTTGTATTTATAAATGCGTTTATAAATAGAAGTGAATAAAATTTAATGATTTTTTTAATTTAATTTTCCATTGGCATGACATCGGGTCTCTTATATTAATAGTTTTACATTTATTAGGCATATAATGTGTCTTATTTACAAAAAAATTAGGTGTTAGTCTAAAAAATAAGTAATGACTTATTACATGAAAAATAAGTAAGTAACAAACAAGTAAGTAAAACCTAGCAATTATTAATTAACTGGCACGAAAATATTTAAATTTTGTCACGCGCTTTACATCATCTTAAACCAGTAACGAAATATAGAAAAAATAGTGTATTATAATTATATTTAAACTTCTTGCAACACAAATGTCAAAACCAAATATTGTACGATGCTTTGCAACATGTTCCTCCAGTATGAACATTGTAAAGTAGATTTTTTTTAAATCCTAACGTTATGTTTATAGTTTGTAAGACAAATAATAAAAATATTATTTGTATAACAAATTGATTTGTCTGTAAACTTAAAAGTAGCAATAAGAAGGGTTAAGATTAAATTTATCGAAAGATATGCAATGAAATAAAATTATCCTTTAGTGTAGTTAATCAAAATAAGTATACATTTTTTAAAACTCCTAATATGTCATTTTTTGACAAAGATCTTATATTTTATTTTCTTAAAGTCTGTAGATATTAATCTGTTTTAAAATAACAACATTTTCAATATTTTGTGATACAAAATTTGCTGTATTTTTCGTGTGTATAAACGTAGGGTTGGGAAAGAACCATATTACATCAACTAAAAATTAAAAATTGCACTATCATCTGGTCATTTATAATTTTGACAGCATATCTCTTACCTTTTCCTTATTATGGACACATACCATCAGTTGGTCTACCGGCTATGAAAATTTTATTGAAACTATATTCACTATATCACTTGTTTTGACCTTGCGAATGATTGAGTAGACCGGATACGTAATCTATGGAGCGGTTTACGGAACCCGTCTTTTTTATTATAGGAAATATTTGAATTAAACTAAAATATTATCTACGAAAAAAATTCGAAATAATGGTCCTATCTCCTGAAGATGTATAAAATAATGAAAACGAAGTTTATGTACAGTACACATTTATCTAAGATATCCTTAAGGGTATAGTAAAAGCTTATTTATAATGAAGAAAACCTGGATACATGTAAAAATGGTACCTGAATTATATACAAAAGTCAATCTTATTTAATAAAGAAGAAAGTTAAATGCAAATTTAATACGGTTGGAAGAAGGTTGCTAGAGAATTAATAATATTTTATTTCAATGCTCTCATCAGCCTCCAATTAGTTTTAATAAAAAGAATAAATAATATATATGCATAGTTAAAATTAATATTCTAATAATACAAATAATTATAGAAAATTTCAAATGAATTTTTTAAATACGAGTAAAACCACCATTACGATTATTTCGTACACATTTAGGCACTTTTAGACGTTTAAGTGTACATAGTATTTAACTATTAAAAATATTAATTTTAAACGGGAATATATTGCCTGCCATGTCTATGACAAGTGTTAAAAATGGTGCTATTTAAAAAATTATAAGTTCTAATATAATTGCTACCATTTTATTGTATTCTTTTAGACATATTTTAATTTTCTTTATTTCTTTTCAAGATCTTGGTTCAGTAGTTTTAGAAATAAGGTTCCTTTATTCTCAGTTTCTACAAATTCTTAAAATATACTTTTAATATGTAATTTAGTATTATGTATTCCTTATACTCATGATGCGTACAATTAAAAAAAACAATTTTTGAGTATTTTATTTACGCTTTCATTTAATTTTAATCTGAATGTTTTAAAATAGTTGGCTTGAGCCAACTATGTGATTAATAATATGCATTTCTACACCCTTCTAGTTTGTACGTCGTATAGTTGCTGAGAAAATTGGTTGTCATACTTAAATGTTTCGTTTTTTTAAAGGTGGGGAACCCTGATAATCTTATATAAGAAAGTGGGTATAAGCCTAAAATGAAGAAAATTTTACTTAAAAATTTTATTGACGTTTATATCTACTTGGAGGTCAAAGTTTCATTATGCGTAAATTATTCAAAATATTGCAATAAAACTTGTGACAAAAAAGTTTGCTGAAAAAACAATTTCTGAAATTTGAATTTCGTAAATTGTTTTCTTTTATTTTTTACATATTCATTCTAATTAAAGTATTATTTTGTTTTTCGTGTATATACACGTAAATGTTTTACTAATAATACATTCTTTTAATCAAAGTTTTTTTTTAATTTTGAGAAATGTTGTGAGATCAGGATGTTAACCTCAATATTTTAAAAATATTATGTGAAATGTCCGACAAAAAGATCATTGTATTTTCCGTTTGAATACAATTTTACACATCTATAACATTGTATAACATAAACCATCAGAAATATTTTTCTAGAAGTGTAAGAAAATATAATTATGTGCAAAATAAAAAAAATAAAAGTGAGGATATTTCCGGGACCTCAGATGAGAGAGCTCATCCGCTTCTACTTTTGAATAATAAAATAAGTTTCCTAATTGATGACTTCAGAAAGCTTTGGAATTATTTTAATTATCAACGTTTATTTTGTGATTATAATTATGATGAGATTTGTGAAATGACCTACTGGGAAAAGGGAAATTAAGTTAATTAAGAGAAATTAATTATATAATGCCGAAAATTGGCTATAATTTATTGAGGAATTTGTAATAAAATAATTTGGTCCTTAAGCGTAGTTATACAAAAAGAATATCAAATTATTAAAAAATCTTATATCAAAATTCCTTATCTTTTATTGTCTTATTTTTTACTTCTTTTAATATATACACGTTATTCAATTCCAATACTTCTTTTTTCGCTTACCATATGTAAGTCCCTGTACTATCTTTTTTTATAAGTCTTTTAACAAAATTGTCATTCCACAAGTATTTTGACCTTGTTAATCGAAGTTGAGTGTACGTCATTATGTTCTTAGTAACAAATTGGTTCTCTGCTGAATATTTATTAGAGTGAGTATTATATTACGGGAGGAACATCTATTGTAAATCGAAATGATATATTCGAAATGTTCCTGTATTGAATGAGCCAGAAATATTTCCATCAACTTCAGATTTTCCAGACTTTGCAGAATTTCTTCTAATCTAATTTTGGTCCCTTTATAACCTTTATCTACGGCATATGAGTTTGCGAATTACGTGTCTGCAATACTATAATATAATCTCCTTGATGTGTTTCGATTTTTTCAAACGAAATTTACATACTAGGATACTTGCCACCTGGTTCTACCGTATCTGATCTTCAAAATATCGATTGATTTCATGAATATTTCATCATTTGGATACAAAAGAATCACCTTTTTGGGATTAATAGAGTTTTTATGTTTTTTACTTATATGTTTGGTTTGTTTAGTTTTCTATAATAAAGTGAAAAAGTAAAGTATTTTATATTATATATAATAAAGTGAAGCATTTTTCTGAAAATATCGTGGCTTTAATAAAAAAGTATGCCCAAAAATAAACAAAGATTTCTGTTGATTAAGTTATATATAGATAAATGAAAAGCGTTATTAAAACTTTGAAATATTTGATATCATCCAATATTCATGGCCGGAAACCATTTTGTGCTACCCTTTTTTACAGATTAAGATTTTGTCCTTTGTAAGATACCATAGATACAATTTCGTATCCCAATAATTTTTGATAGAGCAAGGTAGCAAAAAGAATCAGATTATTAAATTTATCACTTTCCTTTTCGTGATCAAATGTCTATATATTTTGTATCGTAACTCTATTTACTTTTTATCTATAGTAATATTATTCATAAAAGTGGTAGCTCATCAAAAATTTTATATTTTTGAATAATAACTGAACCGTACCCAATTAACAAAATGATTATGAACTACGTTAAAATTTTAAAGAGAAAAATGTTATTTTGATGTAATGATGACATTATATCTCAACTATGCATCAAGGTAAATTTTTCGGCCTATTTGTTATAAAATATCCAGATTCTAGGTACATATATATATTTATATACATATATATATATATATATATATATATATATATATATATATATATATTTACATGTGTGTGTGTAGAGACACACACGTATATGTGTGTGTATAAAAACTTTACCAACAGCAAAGTTGGGGCAAAGGACGCACTTTTGAATAGAATTCTAAAAACCAACTTTAACGTAAACAAACTTTTTTCCTTTATAAAACATCGTTAAAATTTAATTAACGTCATTGGATGTCATCCGATAACTCAATAGGAATCATCAAATATACAAGCAAATTACTAAGGAGAAAGCATTTAACCTACCTTGGTTCTATTGGGAGTAGGCTAGTGGTGAAGATAGTCGTGTTCCTAACGAAGTCCTCGTTTCAAACCCATCCAATTTAGCATTCGGATCATGTCCCGGTCCTGTTTCAAGTTTAAGTGAATGGAGCAAGCTGGGCGTCCCGAATGCCGACTGCTCTCGGTGAATAGAGTGTTAGTTTAAGGATTAAATTTATCTGTCTGAGCGAAGCTACTTGGAACTGTTTGTTCCATCCATTACGGAGTTTTAGTAGAGTGATATCTCTTCAATGAATCTAGTAGTATAATTTAATAAAAAGAAAGTAATAATATATTGTTCTTTAATTTTAAAATGCCTCCTGCCTATTTTAGCATTTAGATATAAAAGAATCACTTTTTTAAAATTAATAGTTTTTATGTTATTTACATACATGTTTGTTATTTTCATTGTCTATAATAAAACGGTTTATTCAGTTTGTCTTAAAAAAATTCAAGATGAGGTATTTTTGTGAAAGTATCTTGGCTTTTTATTAAAAAATATGGACAAAAATAGAAAATATTCCTGTTGAATAAGCTATGTGTAGATTAATAAAATGAGTTATTAAAAGTTTAAATAGTTGATATATTGCGCAAAGAAATCATCATCGCAAATTAGGTTATCAGATAAATATTTAAGGAAACTTGGCAAATGTTAATAATTGGAGATTCGAAATAAAATAAAGAAACGCAAAGAGATATATCATTCATCCATAATGTATCGACCAATTTAGGATGTAAAAATCAAATACATTCTCATTATTAAATTTTGCCTAATAATGAGTAAAACTATTCCTTTAAACAACTGCTTAGAAACACATTGCTTTTAATCAAATTTTCAAGTATTAATTTAAGCTAGTTGGGGAAGGTTTTTAAGTTTCTGTTTGCATTTTAACATTAACGCCTTAGTTTCAGAAACGAATAAAATCGATTATTCGTCCGGCAGTCCCACTCGATCAAGGTGACACACACGCAGGTGATATCTTCGAAATAGTCGTCGATCAATTTATAACGAAAAAATTCTTATCCAACTGTGAGTTTATCTATCTCCATCACACGACTTGACAGACGTGATGGATATGATCAAGTATATTTTATGTGATAGTTAATCATTGAATGGGTACAATAAAGAACAATTTCTTTTTTCACACATACGATATGAACATGGTCTTATGTAAGTTGTGAATTTAGTTTTGTACTCCGTTTTGTTTTTAGGGTAAAAGTAGGATTGTTGCTGTATTATGATAGATGCCTCGATAGTAACCCGACATTTTTAGAAACATACATTGACAAGTTTAACGCTATATTAGGAGAGTACTAGTCCTCCAAGCCTCAGTTTGAGCGAGTCAGCAAACAAGGCTGGATATGTCGCTCAGTAGCGTTCAGTAGACAGTCGTTTATCGAAATGCGATCGCGTATTACGGATCGTTGCTACTTTAATCGGCTTGCACCTTTTTATTTTATTAGGTGAGTAAAGTGAATATTTTTTATTTTTCTTCCACGATGAAATGGAGGAGGTATATGCGTTTAGGATGAGAGATTGTTTGTTTGTGTGTGCAATCTAATGTTCTCATTTATTTCGAAAATGGTTTGATCAATTTAGATACGGTTTTCTGTAAACTGTTGGTGATTCATTGGCAATGGTTCTTAAATATTTGTTATGGTGATTACTCACCAGGGGATACCGCAATAAACATTTTGTTGCAAACGAATCTTCCCATTTATCTCCCGAATGGTTTGATTGATTTATATATGGTTTTTTGTAACATATTTAAGACTAATCGGCAATGCTTCACGATAACAGGTGTTATCGTAATTACTTACCAAGTGGCGCCGTAAAAAATATTTTGTTGCAAACGAACGTTCCCATTTATCTACAAAATGTTTCGACCGATTTAGATCTAGTTTTCTGCAAAATATTTGCAACTAATCGGCAAAGATTTTTTGATAGGGGTTATGGTGTTAGCTCACCAGGGGCACCTGCGACATTTTGTTGAAAACTAATATTTTCATTTATCTTCAAAATGGTTTAACCGATTTTAACAAGGTTTTCTGTAAAATATTTGGGACTAATCGGCGATGGTTCTCAGACAGGTGCTATGGTGTTAGCTCACCAGAGGGTGCTGCATCATTTTGTAGCAAACGAAGGTTCCCATTTATCACCAATGGTTTACTCAATTTAGACATGGTTTTCTACAAAATATTAGGGACTAATCGGCGATGGTTCTTAAATAGTTGTTATGGTGTTAGCTCGCCAGGGGACACTTCAACACTTTGTTGCAAATAAATGCTCCTATTTTTCTTCAAAACAACTTAATTGATTTATATGCGGTTTTTGATAAAAACTTTGTGATTTAAAGGCAAAGTTTATTAGTCAGGTACTATGTTGTTAACTTACCAGGGGGCGCTGCAATGAAAATTTTTTGATTGATATAGATTAATCACTTTGTGGCCTTTCTTTGGCATATCCGCATAATATATTTCTCAAGCGGTCCAATTCTTTCAATGCTATGCTATTTTATGGATTGTTGAAGAGTTTTATTTGATTGAGATCAGTTATTTCCACTCCGTCTAAAGATCTTACTCTATTAAAAGCCACATAAGCTTGCCCTTGGGCGAATCTGTTTTTAAAAGCTTAGTTATTAAGACTAATAATAAAAGGCAAAATTTAAAATTTGAATGAGCCCACGACAATTTTTAAAAATCCCACGATGCATTCTACCATCCATTGTAAATAAATGCGTTTACATAAAAATAAGTTTTTGTGTATTTTATTTAATAGAAAATATTATGTAAGTAGACAAGAACCACCGTGGTTCACCGCGTGCTGAGTGTATCCAAGAAGCCTCGATAATGTCACGGAGGCAATGGACGACGTCGAACTGGCCTTATGCGTTATGCAAGCAAAAATCCTGAAAAAAGACCTTACTTGCATGCACTTATTAAATAACTACATTTATCCAAGATTTTTGTGCTTTTTTTGGATATCAAGCTTAATAACAACACTTTTTTAGGAAATAATTCTATTTCCGACTTCAGAAATGAAGACCGTTTTGGTAGCTTATGTACAAAAGCTTGAGAATTTGGGTTTTCCACCAACATATGATATGATAAGAAGAGTTGCTTTTGAGTTTGCAAAGAAGCTTGGCTTAGATATTCCTTTTAAAAAAGAAAGTCTATTGGCTGGACCTCATTGGCTAAAATTGTTTTTAGCGCATCATGTACAACTAATCATCCGTTTATTAATAGGTGTACCACTTGCCAGAACACAAGGTTTTATCACAAAGAAGTAAATTATTAGTTCAGCATGTTACTAAAAGTAATGGACACGAACAGTTTTGCTCGACAAATCAGATGGAATTTCAATATAATGACTGGAGTGCAACTCAATAACCAAGGGTAATTTGTTTGCATTATCAAATATCTACATTGAAACTAATCGCCAAATACATGATTTAGGTAGAAAAAATAATTGCAAGATTTGTTAATCAAACAAAAACAAAAAAATGAAAATAACCTAGTTTCAGCAGAGCTAGGTCCGTCCAAACAACAACTTGAACCTATCCAATTTCCTTCCATACAACCACAAATAGCTGTGAGTTAATGTGGTCAACATTACGTATCGATACAAGTTTCGGTACTAATCCTAGCCATACGAGAAATTAACAAATTACAGCAATTTAATATTTTGGAAGCATCAAGCGCATCAATTTTCAATTATTATGTAAAATTTTCCCTAATTCCAAGTGTACCTACTCTGTTTTATAAAAAAAGAAATAAACTCTAAAGAAAATATGTGACTAAAAGAAAAGAAAGGAAAAGCAAAAAAAGTATATGTATTAAAAGCAAAAATACACAATATGCTGCACAAAAAAGACACAAAGAGTTAATTCAAGCAATGACAGCAGCAATCAAGAAGAAAATGTTTTCGACTCAAACGAAGAAAAAGAAAACATGGAAAAACGAAGAAAAAGCAAAATAAAAGTACTAAAATGTAGAAAACAAATACAAAAAAGCAAAAAAGAGAAGAAAAAATAATTATGTCTATTTGTGACATCAGATTATTGAAAAGAACTAGGTTTATGTGAAGGATATTCGGAAAAAATATACTAAACCAAAATCTATATCTGTTTTAAAGTCAATAAAGTTTATTTTAGTTTTAAAGTAAATTGTCCAAAACTGAAACTAACAACATTGAAAAAAGGCCAAGTTCACTTTGGTTCCAAGTTCGTTCACTTATCTCTTAAACACTACCATGGATATTAGAGTACCCTACACCCATTTTTAAGTTCCAATGTTCCGAAAACTATTGCACCCACACCAATGCCACTCATGCTAATCCTTAATTCGCTCCACTCAGATACTTATGTGGTGTGGTTATCCACATCGTAACGGCCAATAAGGATATGTATACGCCATCAGATTGCATGATAATTTATGACTAACTAATTGGTTTTTATGGTCTGAAATCTGATAAATATGAGTTGAAAACCATTTTACTCTATGATATCAAGACAGGATATGTTGTAAACAGTGCCATGTATCTAAATAAAGAAAGGACAGAATATCACAGGGAATACCAGTAGCCGACTATTATGTTATAGAATTGACAAAGCCTATCACGGTACGAACCGAAATTTAACATGTAACAACTGGTTAACGACTGTACCAACTGTCAAAATATTACTGGAAAAGGGAAATACTATAGTTGGATTTTTAAAAAATATAATACCACAACTAAAGTTGGAAGCGATAGAAACACGTCTAGGTTTGCCTTTGACGGACCACTGACTTTACTATCATATTGTTCCCGACAATCAGCGAAAAAGAAAATTGTGATAATGTATCTACAATGTATGATACTCGTAGTCCTGATAATGATAATAAATGTCGAAACCATAAGGTTTTATATTAAAACAAAATATGGTGTTGACATTTTCCACCAATTAAACAAAATGTATTTTAAATAAAGAAAACTAAAAAGTGGCCTCTGTGTATATTCTATACACTTCTAAATACAATGGGTGTCAATTTATGGATCATTTATACTATGTCTATGACGCGACTGAAGGAACCAATACAAAAGTGACGCCAATTTCTTAAAGAATGGGCAATGTCCCTTATAACACCGTATATGCAAGAGAGATTGAAATAGCCAAGATTGTCTCGGGATATCCAGAAATCCATAAATGATATCATAAAACTTGAGGTTGGTAATACCGAACCATTTCATTAAGATATCAAACCCGGTCGCTGCTGCTTCTACCCCCACATAAAAGATCGGAAATCCAAAATCCCGTGCTTCTCTTTTAAGCGACATATTTGTGCGGAGAATCAAATAAAAATGTTTCAAATGTGTAATGAAAAGTTAAATACACTATTTCATTTAATATTTTTTGGAATTTATATTATTGATTAATTTTAATAACACAATTAGATGAAACTACGTGACGTAGTATTATTTCTACTTTCTTTAAAAAGAGAAAAAAGTGGAAATAATACCCCATCACGTAGTTTCATTGAATTGTGAATAACGAATTTCTACAAAATTAAGGCCAAATATATTCAATAATTTTAATAAATAAAATATTTTAGATTACTATTTCGTTTTTTTTCTAATTTTTGCTCATAAAATACTTGAGGGTACTGCGGGATCCCACAGTAGTACTAGTAATGTTGCAGAATTAAGGCTAATATAGAAACTATAAAACTGTCCGAAATAGGTTTAAGTATTAGCGTTGAGGGTTCACAGTTAAAATTATAGGACTGTAGGTGCCTACATATAAATTTTAGTTTTAAAGCTGAGTGTCCGTCTAAAGTATTAATTTAATTACTGACAATTTGTTCTGTATATTATTAATAAGTTAAATTATCAAAGCTCAGGAAAATTAAAAACAAATATTTTAGTCAACATTTTAATTTAGTTAAAGTAAGACGAAAATACGGTATTATTTTCGAGTTCAATGTAAAATATACAACAATATGATAGGAAAACCACGTTTTATTTCAAAGGGCAATTATACTCACCACATAAATTGCATATGGGCAATTATCCACAACAGAGAAGTACTCTCTTTTTTAGAGGTTTAAGATATTATATTTTTTCTTATGTAAATGGAATAAACGCTACGTTTTTATTTACCATTTCAAAGATCCGGGAGAACTGTATCAATATTCGTTAATTCATTTATATAACATTCGTTGATTTCAAAATATAACTTTTTTCAAAAATCTCGCCACTTCTACCCTAAACTGAACAATATGCATATGATTTCCTAATCAAAATGACAATATCTTGTGTTGACCAAAAATGTTTTATTGTTAATTATAATAAGTATGTACATATATATGTGCGTGCGCGCGTATGTGTTTACATGTGAAACTTCAAATTACTCTCTCCCATTTTTTAAAATTTTGGGAACTCATTGTTAGCAGCTTATTTACAATTTATCTTTTTGAACTGATCAGATAAATATAAATCAATACTTTTTAAATGTTATTATTAAATTTTAGAAATAGTCCTGTCTCAGGTTTTCTGCAGTGTGTGCAATTTGTATGCAATAGGGAATTAACATTTTTGGAAATGATTATAAATTTTTTCAATAGCTCAATATCTTTAGGATTTCATGCTAACTCATTCTAACTTTGTCTTCTTTAAACAATTAATAGTTCTCGAATACAGAATATAATGGTTCTTACTTAACTAGACCTCTAGATCGTCATGTGAAATTTATTTCGTAATTTTTCACAATGAATAACTTCAAAAAAGTTGCTAATTCTATTCTATTATATATATATATATATATATATATATATATATATATATATATATATATACATATTTACATTTTTTTTTTTTTTTTAAATATGGCTTCTATTAATGAGTTGTTCTCAGTCATAGTGTTACGTGATACTAATAAATAAAGTATATTGTGACATGTGAAAATTACACTATATATGACTATGGCATAAAGTCACATATATCTTGCATTTATTTCCTAGAATGTTCATGATTAAAATTATTTTAGAATTTAAATTATTTTAAAACTGCACTTGTGAAATTTTATACCAGATTTCAAATTCCAAACAATTTTGAAATTTTTGTTGAAGCTCTAAATTTAAATCGTAATTAATTACATCATTACATGTTAATGTTTGACGTAATCTCTTAAACATATTTTTTTTATTCGTTTTCGAACTAATTTTTAAATACAAACATCGCCAATACCGTTTTCCTTGGCGGAGTATTGTCATAGGGCGACAGAAAAAAAAAACGTGCGTAAAGGTGAATTAATCTGACATCAAGAGGAAATACAGCATGAAACATAAGTGTTTTTTAAGATTCTTGGTTAACTTCGTACGACCATGAACACTCACAATTAAATTAATTTGATCTCATTGTAAATATTTACTCTACAAATACAAACATTTGTATTTGTAGAGTAAATATTTATAACATATATATATATATATATATATATATATATATATATATACATACATGTATATATATATATATATATATGTATATATATATATATACATATATATATATATATATATATATATATATATATATATATATATATATATATATAAATGAAGTTTCAATAAATGTAAAATCTATTTTTACTATCCTTCTAGCTCATTTTCTTCAATAAGCAATACAATAATAAAGCAATACAAGTTATATTTTATCGTACCGCACAAAAAAGAATTTGAATAGAAGGTGACGAAGTAAAAACAGACAAACTTTCTTTAAAAAATTATGCATTGCCTGAACTATGGACAATATTGGAAAACGTGAAATTTTATTTCAGTATATGGCAGATTTTTAGTTCACCTCGTAGTCATTTTTTTTCCGTATTCTTGCGTATACATTTTCTTCAAAAAATTTACATGACTATAACAAAATATTTACAAATTAAATAAAATCCGTAGTCGTATGTGTTTAAACCATAATTATAAGAGCGGGTGCTGTTGGGATAAATTTTGATAGTCAAATCGAGTTTACTGAAATATTGTACAGTAATTAAATTAAAAAAAATGGAAATTAAATTTCACACGAATTTCTAATTTTTATAAGGGCAAAACGTCGGTCATTTACCCTTCCAATTTTACAGGATCGGTAATAAAATCCAGAAAGGTGATATTTTAAAAGTAATCATCAATCAATTTGTTGTCTCAAAATTTTCGTGGCCTTGCAGAAAAAATCCTCTAAGGCAATATTTTCCTCAAAGGCAATATTACGAAAAATCTGCCATTGACGGCATCTTAATCATACATACATATATATATATATATATATATATAATATTTAACTTACTTCTCCTTTTAAAGACGATGGAAAAGGGTAGGAAAGGAAGAGAAGAGAAAAATTTCTTTTTTCTTTTTCACTTAAAATGTTAAACATTTTCACTACTTTAAAAAACCATTATTTCTTCAACGATTCGAACAAGTTTTACAATAAATGGGAACAAAAATAATACGAAGATAACTATATAAATGTTAACAAAATATATGAGGTTTATTTTGTGACGTGGACTAATTCTTTACCTAACGTAGTATAGATGATAATAAAGTATTTAAAGTTATAATAAAAAAAACTATGCAAGTGATGTTTTTGGAAAAAAAAAGTTAGAGGACAGGAGACAGTTACACAAATTTAAACTAATTTGCCCCACTGGTTTAGATTAACGTCAAAGATCTTGTTAACAAAACACGTTTTAACGCAAACCTTTCTAATATTTAAATATGAAATGAAACAACGTGATATAATATTATTTCTACTTTTTTAAGTTCTTTACCACGACTTAGGTTTGGTTGTATTACAACATCTTTAGATGGGCTATTAGCAAATATCTTTGCTAACAGCCCACCTGAAGATGTTGTAATACAACGAAACCTAGGTCGTGGTAAAGAACTTAAAAAAGTAGAAATAATACTATGTCATGTAGTTTCATTTAATTGTGAATAATGAATTTCTACAAAATTAACGCCAAATATATTCAATAATTAAAATATGTAATTAGATTATTTTAATTACCCCAAAATAACATTATTCCATATCGCATGGAAACATTTTGCTATTTCCATTTTATTGTAATTTACGGCTAACTTCAATTGGAGAATAAAAAAGTCGAGGTAACTAGTCGTGAAATTGAACCTTCACTGTGTTTTTCCGTCCTTGATTAATTATTTATACATTTACCAATTAAGCACTGTCCATAAACTTACAATATACCTCGCATATCGCTCCTAAAAAATTGTGCGTCATGTGGGAAATATCCACTCTGATTAAATTTACGACGAATATCATTCGACTTTATTTACCTATAAAGTTATTTAGTGCAGTACAAAATTTTTAGGAAATTGGCTCTTTACAAATCCATTTACTAACACATTATTTATTATACGGGAAAACGACACTTTATTTTATTACGACCACTAAAGTTGTGATTAACATCTTATGGACTTTAAAATGCAATTTATCCTTAAAATGGTTATAATGCTTGTTAAAAATTTATTAGCCATGGTATGGAGAGGTTATAAAGATATGTTACCTATCTAATATTGCTAAATTTTGGAAGTTTTGGTTTCTAATAAGTTTCTATGTCAGTATGGAAATGGCGTTAAAAACTAATGATTATTCCATTCGTTAAATTATTTGGGTAAAGATGAATTTGAACTTTTAAGGATTAATAGACATCAATATGCAAATTTAACTATTGGTATTATAAATGTCAATAGATATTACGGTTTTTGTTTAGTTTGTATTACGCTGAGTGCTAGATAGACTAGAGGGAGTTGTAAGAAAATACTTTTTCATATTTTATTAATTTTTGGCACAAAGATTTTAATTTTTTTAAAATGTGTACTAAAATAAATATTATACTGAGACATGAAACGAGTAATATTAATAAATATATTTAGATATGAAGGCCAGAGAAATGAGTACCAGATGAAAGGGAACATGAAGTAAGTGGCAATAATGAATATATTCATGAGTAAAATAATTAATAAAATATATTTTTTAAGACCAGATAGTAAAAGAAAACTTCAGATAAAATTTAAAAATTACAATTTTAGTTTAACACAACGAGTCAAATTTGGAAATAGAAGCGAGTAGTGAACATTAAATAGGATATCAAAGATTGACAAATTCACAATATCAAAAAGGAAATCTCTAAATCTTTAACAAAAATAAAATCTCTACTAGATAGAGTTATAAAAAAAATTTAAAGTACGATTAATACACTCTTATGCTTTATGACAGTAAACAACTACAAACATTTAATTCAAATAAACAACTATAAAACCTTTTCCATATATTGGTAAAAGAATTCTTTAAATGAATTGACTCTGTTTTGTCAATTTATCTTTATTAATTCTTAAGCCGTGATTCTGAAACATTAAGCTTCAAAGAAATACCATGTGTCTACATCTTAAAGGTCAAATTTCGTAACTTTTATTTATTCTCCAAAAGTTTCTAATAACTAACAAGCGAATAAATAACAATCTCTGCAATGCGGAGCCATATTTGCGTCAGCATGAGGGCATATGTACAGCACATCTGCCACCGATGCTATGTTAATATTGTAAAATTAGAAAATTATGCGACATTAGGGAAATATCGTGCAAAACCCATTAATCGGTGATATAATCTGATTTTATATGCCCATAAAATTGATCGACATGCAAAATTTCATATATTCCTTAAAAACCCACTCACGGGCCCATTATTCATTGCATTGAAGCAGGATTTATTTACGATGGGTTAACTTAGTTAATTACATTCACTCTGCGTTGTTATCACCCCCTTAAAGACTTTTTAGAATACTGAAAACACAATGATACAACCCAGAGTGTAATCAGTGATATGAAAATACGACTTACATTTTTAATCCCTTTCTCCTGCAGTTGATTAATTTCGACCATGCTTTTTGTCGTTGAGTAGAAAAGGAAAAGACCCTCATTATAATAATATGCTCTTTAGAAATACAAGTATTTATACCATATCTAAGGTCGAGATAATCCGAAGTATAGTTAACAAATTTATATGTTTGTATGTAAATTTTATAAATACATCATATTGATACTAACATTAATTCTTATATTTTATTTGAGTTCCATAGTGGAAAAAAGAATTCTTAAAATTTCGTCATTTGAAGTGTTTTCGAAAAAATGTTTCTTCTCCTCTTCTTCTTTCTTTCGAGGAATAGATAGAAGGCATTATTGTAATATTATTTATCTTAACATTGCCAATGATTGAGTAGAAACGTATATTTAATCGACCGAGCTACTTACGATATTTATTTTTAGCGAAAGTACTTGAGTTTACCTAAATTGAAATTGTGGATTGTAAAAAAATAACTAATTCCTTTATCTTTTGAAGCACTCTGGAATACAGAAATATCATTACATATGCAGTACATATTTCTCTTAAGATTATGGCGGAAAATTTAAGTGTACCAAAGAAAAATAAGTCATATAAATAATGGTAAATCAATTATGTACAAAAGTTAGCTTTAATTAATAACGAAAAAATCTAAGTGCAAATTTAATGCGGTCCTAATAACGTTGACACAGATATTATAAAATTACATTTCAAAATATTAATCTAAGCCTCCATACAATTATAATAAAAAAATAATTAATCATAATGTTGTCGGATATATTAAGTGGCTCAAATTAATATTCCTATTATAAAGTTCCGGATGAAAATTTTAAAAAATCTCTGAAGTGCGATTAAAACACACACTACGAAATTTTCAAATACTATAGGCACTCATAAGCATTTGTGTTTACGTAGCATTTCTATTAAAATTTTTACAAATATTAAGTTTTTGACAACCTAAATTTATGGCGCAACCTATTTTTATAGTCATAGAAATATGGTGCATATTTTAAAAATACAACCTCTAAGATAATAGCTCGTTTCCTATTGAAACTCTCTAGTCAGATTTTACCAACAATTTTTTCATAATGTTTGGTTCAGTAGTTACAGAAAAAAGGGAGATGAGAAATTCTCTATTTTTTTGAAAATCTTTTTAAATATATATTTTAAAATTGTGTACTCCTAATAATGAAGTCTTTCAAATGATATCCCACATGATATATAATTTAAAGAAATCTGTGCTTCATTTACCCTCCCTTTAGTTTTAATATGGACATTTAAAAAAAGTTAGCTGGAACAAAATATGTGGGTAAATATAATGTATCACTGTGCTAAATAACAAGTTCTTTCGTCACATAGTTCCTAAGCAAATCGGCTCTAACAGACGTCAGACAGACACGTCAGGGATTTTATAAGGGTTTCTTATTTTCCTTTTAAGTTAAAAAATATTAAAATCTTACTACGAAAAATATTTTTGTGACATATACATACTTGGAGAGTTAAGCATCACTCTATGTGATTTATTGAAAATATCGTAATAAAACCTGTCACGAAATAGCTTGCTGTATAAATGATTTCTAAAATTTACTGTGCGTAAAGGGTTTTATTTTTTTTTAACTTACATAGGAATGTTTTGCGCATCGAGTAGTTTCTTAAACTTTCGTCAAAGCTACATGATAAGAATATTAAACTCAATCGTGTTAGGTACGCATTCAACATATTATATAATGTGCCGGACAAAATGATTATTATTATTCGGCTTCAGTACAGTTCTGCAGATCTATAACATCGGCGTAAAGTAACAATGAAAAATATTTTTAAAGAAGCATAAGGAAAGAATAATTAATTGTAAAATAAAAATAAAACAGAAGTGTATCATTTCCGTGACGTAGAGTGAGAAAACTCGTTTGCTGTTTGGAATTAGAAAATATGAGTTCAATTTCATAATTTACTTCAGAAATCTTCGAAAATGTTTCAATATTAGACATTTATTTTCTGTCATGTTTACACCTAATATATTTGTGTAAACTTACTGTGAAAAAAAAATTAAATGTATCATTATTTAGTAATATATTTTTTAATATTTTGTCTCCCTTAAATTAAAAGAAGACGGTATTATATTCAAAAATGGAAAAAATAGTATTGCGAAACGAGAAAAGCAAATTATTAGCATATGCTTTCTTTACAATATTATTTTCAATTACAGTACCCTCAACAATATATCAGATTACAATTAAGGAAGCTTTCTAAGCAGTGTTTTAATTTAACAATGAAAATAATAAATGTTAGACCTTTATATTTTTGATTACAAATGCATTTGTCTGTAAATTTACAAACTGCAATCCAATGGAATAAGCTGTTATTTGCCGAAGAATGTAAAACTAATTAATCTGAACTTTTAGCGCAGTTATTAATAATTAGTAGTAGAATAACGTCTTATGAGAAAATTTATTACAGATATTTTGGACTTAGAATATACAGACATATCTCATTTCCAATATTTCGTTTCTCGCTTAAACTATGCAGCCGTACGTCTCTGTAAGGTCGTTTATTCTAATTCTTTTACTATATTTGTCATTTTACAAATATATCGACTTTATCGATCGAAGTTGACCGTAAGTCACTATGTTCTCAGTAACAAATCGATTATATACTTAGTATTTATTACACTGCATAACTATTATAGAAGAAACCTCTAGTTCTAGTTTACGAAGTGTTTTTGTATTGAAATAAGCCAGAAATATTTCCATCAAAATCCGATTTTACAGAATTTCCCGTAATCAAATTTCGGTCCCTTCAGAATCTGTATCTCTAGTGTGGGAGTTGGCGAGTTACGTGTCTGGAATTCTATAATAATACATCCTTGATGTGTTTTGAATTTGTTCAAAGGAAATTTATATATTCGGATACTTGCCAACAGATTTCGCTGTATCTAGTTTATAAAATATCTTCTAGGAACTTTGAGAATATATTAACTGTTTGGGTTTATTACAAAAGAAGCGTTTTTGGAATTTATGTTCTATAAATACTTGTTTGATTTTTTATTATCTATCATAAATCGAGTTATTCCACCTACCTTAAACGATTAACTACCTCATTTTAGAGTGAGAATCATCACTTTCTGTAGAAAAATATGTTCGATAATAAAATTAAACTTCTGTTAACTGTATTATACATAAATAAATAAAATCCATTCAGAAAATGTTAAATATTTGGTAGTGTCTAATATTGATATTAATAAATAATTTAAAAATATTCTTCCCAACATGTTAAGAATTTGTTCCTGTGTAATATATATTATAAATAATTACAGGTATAAATCGTTTTGGATATCGCGGAGTTCGCGAAAATAATTAGAGTATTAATTTTATCAATTTGTTTAATTCTGAGAAATTTTTCTTTATATTTTTTAAACTTAATTATTTTACTTGATTTTCTCATAAAAATTATAGCTGATCAAGTAATTTATATTTTTAATTAATATATGAATCACTTCCCCAGTTAACAAAAATATTATGAATTATGTTTACATGTTGAATAACAAAATTATGGTATGACATATAAAGTGACATATCCAAATATTAGATGCAGAATAAAAATAATGGAATTCTTTCAAACAATATCAGTCAAGTCATCGAAATATACACGCTGTGTTTTACTTATTATAATCAAAGGAGTTATTTCTGTGAATTGTATTTTGAATTATTTGAAAAATCGGATTCATAAGAAATATAAATATTTATGTCGCCTCCTACTTTGATAGGAAACACAGTAGTTGATAAATTAAATTCACTTGAAATTTTACTAGGCTACGCAAAAAGCTGTATATTTTTAATCTTTACTTTTTCAGCAAGCATAACTATAATGAAAACGATCGAAATCCTCTACAAAATCTTTTTTTAGGTGGTCTTCTTGGTATCTTTGAAATATAAAGTTAAAGCTTAGATATTTATATGACAAAATTGCGGCAATGGATCCTTTTTTGGATGGAATTCTAAAAACAAACTTTAAAATTTTACAGTAAGTTTTTTCCTAAAAAAATACGCAACATAGTAAATAATTTATTTAAATTCACTGGATGTCGCTCAACAATGCTGGTGAAATCATGGCCTCTCTACCCACTGGTCCACTAAAGAACTTTCTGAGCAGAAAGCATTTCGTCTATATTGGCTCTATAAAGAGAAGGCCAGTGGCGAAGAGAGCTGTCGCTCCTCGGTTCAATGCGTAGCATTCAGTTCATGTCCCAATTCTGTTGCAAGTTTTCATTCATTGAGCCAGTGGCGCGACGCAAATGCCGACTACAGTCGGTGAATAGAAGGTTTCCTCAAAAATTCAATTTATCTATTTGAAAGGAGCTACTTAGAGAAGTTTGCTACTTACAGGGATATGCCTTTAACAAATATAGTTAAAGACATAGTTACATAATACCTCATTTCAGGAAAGGATGTTTACAAGTCATAGACTCATTCGTTGTACACCAAGAAGCGGTGTCGGTACGGGTGTACGTTACCGACACAGCTTGTTGGTGCACAACGACTTGAAAGTCTGCTCGCCCTATCTAATGCTTTGATTATCTTGTAACTAAAATAAAAATATGTGTTTATTTTGTATTATTAAAATTACATAAATATATCAATAACAAATATTAGTATAATTCCAGTTTTCGTTTCGATTTTATTGTTTGACTAAGTCATATTCACCTATCTTTTTTTGAGTTGGTTGATTGCAATAAAACATAGCATGTATGTTACCTCAGAATCAACAAAATTCACCAGAAAACTTCACTGAAATGTTTGTAGAGGTTATTGGTCGGTGTTAGCACAAATAAAGAAGCTGACGTAAACATACTTCAAAAATCATTTTTTGTTTTCTTTTACTTTTGTCATGCTATCTAAAATATTTCTTTCGTAATTATCTTTAATGTAGAGACTGGCTACTTATACCGTTCTTCTTATCTTAACTAAAATAATACAAAAGTGTTTGTCCTTTTTTCACGTTACAGTTGAACAACGGATTGACGTGAATTTTGTACAGAGATAGTTGGCAAGTCAGGAAACATATAGTCTACTTTAAATTTCATCTTTGTTAGTACAAATATATAAAATAGTATCAATATTTCAAAAGTCTATTTCTTTGTGCGTCTTTACCATCACAATGGGGCGAGTGATCGAAGTAATTTTTTAGTACGTACGTAGTCTACTTTCTAACCTTCATTTTAATTCTCATCCTAAATAATTTAGCAAATTCTACCTAACCCAGGAAACCTATAACCTATAACCCTAACCCGGGAAATTTCAACCTAGCTAATATTACAGTCCTAACGAAAATTTTAAATGCTAAAGTGTGAGTTTGTCCTTCTTTCACGTTGATCTGGAGCAAAGAAACGAAGTGTTTTATGCAGAGAGATATATGATGATTTGGAAAATGAAATAGGCTACTTCGAGAAATCTCATCCTCACTAATATTATAATCCTAAACAATGTTTTAAACGCAAAAGATTGTTTGGCTATACTCTTTTCACGTCGTAGTAAAGTAACCTATCAGCATATTTTTTTTATAAAAATAGACGGTGAATCAGGAAATTATATAGGCTACTACTTATTTCAGAGAATCTTATTAGTTTGGGAAAATTCTTATTTCAATCAAAAAAATATAAATTGGGAATAACAAAGCACGTAGTAACAGAATCATAGATAGTTGTGATTTGCTGAAACGATACATAGACAACATAAAGTAGCGACAAAATATTTCCCTTCAATCTCTAGTTTAGAGAAAAATATTTTTTTTATTGTCATTTTGATTATAAAGTAACGACAATAAATTTCTCTAATCAATCTAAATGGCGCTGTATGTTTTAATTTCTCTCTACAACTTTTTAATTATAACAACGGGAGCGAAGCCGCGGTTAAAAATTTGTATTTAGAGATAAAACGGTTTCTTTGAGACGTTTTATATACCAACTTTGAAATGAAAAGGTTCTGAAATGTCACCTTGGTTTTTTTTTATATAAAATTATATTCGTCTTAGCGTTTTATTCGTTCATAAATATTCAAAATTGAAAACGAAACTAGGAAATGGATAGACCGAGTAACTCAAAATCCTTTTTAAAGGTTTACTTACTAAAAGAAAATAAGAGAAATGCATTAAATAGTCCAATAAATAGAATGAAATCGAAAATAATTATAATAATGAGAGATGATTAATTTGATTACCAGTATAATGTAAGAATACATAACGTTTAAGAAATTATAATATTTGTATGCATTTACGTAAAATATATAAAAAGGTGGTGGGTAAGAGATAATTTAAAATTTTGCGTTTATTCTCACTGCGATGAAATAATTTTTATAACACAAAATTTGGTGAAACATCTAAAATAAATAGGAATAATTATTTAACAATTAAGCCTTAAGTAGTTCATAATCTAAACATAATCCCATCAAAATTGTAGATAAGATCTTCATTTCTTTCGAAATGCGAGATGAAAAGCAACCGGATCAATTGTTCGCGAGGGTCCACAGCGCAGAATAACTAGTGAACGGAAAATGACGTATTGCTCGGTCTAGAAAATTCATAAGAAATCGAAATTTGTTTTTATTAGAAAAGTATTTTTCAAATCAAGGTGTAATGGTTCAGAATGAATCCTCTAAACTTGATCCTCTTTCATGAATTACAAAAAATACTTAAATCGTCATGTATGAGGATAAGATAAATTTTTTTACTTAAAAATAATTTTTATTACATATTCCCAGACTTTATAATATTGTAAAAATAAATGTCTTTCGTCAATATTGTAAATGTCTCCTTAACGGATATAAGAAAGAAAAGAGTTTTAAATAAAGTTTCATTTCAAAAAAACTCATTCTAGTTAAGATATTTGCGATAGGCTGGTTTCCATTAAGGATAAATCCAAATAATTGTAGTTTTTATTGATTAATCACGATATGAAGATACCAAAAAATAAAATTATTCATTATTAAAAGTAAAGGTTATTTTTATTTTTAATAAAATAAATTCGACAAAATTACGAATTCTGTTATATGACACTGAACACTAATCAGAAAGCTTTACGACACACCATGAAAAATACAATTGTTGGCATTTTGTATACAGAACAAGTTATTTCTTCGTTAATAACAATTTTTATCAAGTTGATACAATCTTCCTCAATTACACCTTAAAAGTTTATTATAATTCGCAATGGAATCAAGTTTTAACAAAGCCAACGGTAGTAATTCACCCAAAATCGATGACGTTAGGCTTGATAGCTTTTTCGCGTCAAACATTGACTTTTCGCGTCAAACAGTGAGTTAAAACTTCAATGTAAGGAAACTGTTGAACCCGGTTGTGATGTGTGGAAACACACATTTAAGTAACGTTTAATAACTTACCCATGAATATAAATGAAAGTTCAGTAATTGAAAAATCGATTTTCATGAAAGTTATAACTTATTCTTCAAAATTCCAAAATAAATGAAAGCAATATTTTGTCACTGCGCACGAAAAAAATTTAAAAGAAAGTGATGATATGGAAAGAGATTAGACACACTTAAAACTATTGAATTAAATTTTGAGAGTTAAATAAAATTTGCCGAAATATTTTCAAATAACTAAATTTGAAAAGCGCAATTTAAATGTGTTATCAATTTCAAATTTTCATAAGCCCACAATGTAGGCCATTCACCCTGCCAATTTCACAGGATCGGTAGTAAGATCCAGACAGGTGATATTTTAGAAGCACTCATCAATCAATTTGTCATCTCAAAATTTTCATGGCATGAAAAGTGACATTTTTCCTTTAACGCAATATTAGGAAAAGCTTACGATCGATGACATCTTAATCGTAGTCGGATGAATAGTCGTAAAAGTAGATTAAGAGTTTAAAAGTTTTGGAAAAATATAATATGCACCTTAATTTTTAGATATTAAATAGACCATTTAATTTAAAAGTTAATTTTGGCTATTGAGAATTTTATATACAGATATAAATTTTAAAGGTTATTTTCTTTAATAATCTTTTGAATAAATATAATTACAGTCTTTAAATGGTAATAGTAATTTTTATATCAAATTTGGAAAATAAGTCAACTTGGTTTGATTAATGTAATGTAATTTAGAGATTACTTCTAGCTTTAAGAGAACGTTGAAAAATTGTGAGAAAGAAAGAAAAGAGTTAAATTCTCTATTTTGTTTTTTCACTTAAAATTTTAACAAGTTCTTCTGATTCGAAAAAAATAATTGTTATTTCAACGATGTAAACCAACGTAAACGTAAGTGCTGAGAAACATTTAATGAAAGCCACTTTTTAATTTTTTTATGGAACTGATTTATTGGTTTTGTCTGTTCTACTAATTTGGTGTCTACTCTTCATACCGAAATATTAAATATTAAACACTTTAATGAAATAAGAGATTAATGTTTTTAGAGATTAAACATTTAAATTACAGGAGACACTTTCATTGGTTTAGACTAATACTCCACTGGTTCTTAAATAAATTCATTTAATTATATAATTCACAACATAGACGTATCAATCAGATTGCAATTTATAAGGAAACATAGTTTAGTCTTACAAACTCACTGTTTTGTGTTCGGTCTGACAAGTTTTTATAGTTGTTTTCACTTTTATCAGGTAACGTAGATCTTCTTTGTGCTTCTCAAATTACACGGATGTTATTCGAAATACGATATGCCAAAACACATGCATCTCATTTCTGGTGGCTATTGTATGATTAAAAGTCCATGAAAATTAAAGGTCTATTAAAGGTCTGATGGCTATTGTATGATTAAAGTTTTCTTCGTTGGAGATTTGGGTACACTTATTACAATACCTGTATAACTGCACTTGGCGTAATCGATTTTCAAATTCTATTTAGACTTACCTGAATATTTCTTTAATAATACATCTCAAATCAATAACAATCTTCTAGCATATTGTGCTTACAATATATTAAACTTTAAGCTAAGCTTTAAATATGTAGGTACGCCGATGCAATATGAAGTGTTATAAAGTCACAATTTTTTAACCGTGTTATCCAAACACATATACCTAATTTATCCCTACACATTATACATAATTTTACAGTAATTTTATAGAGACACTTCGACTTTAATATATTACTAGGTTTATAAATTATGTGTAATTTGCTGTATGATAACGTTATGAAACAGACGGAGCAGGATAAAGGCGTGAAATTAATCATAATTATGTTAAATTAGTAAAAAGAATACATTTGTGTAGGTTTCCAAAAATACTGTTTTTCCTAATTATATGACTAGATAATATTTAATAGTTTTAGAAATAAGACAGGAAAATACAATTCTTTTTAATTTTTTTAATATAGATATAAGACACACCAATTTTAATTCCGTAAAAAACATTTTTAAGCCGTTATACCTAGGCCTTTCAAATTTTAAAACTACTAAAGTTAAAAATACGAAAAAAGTTTACTAGAAATTTATCTAAATTTACTGGAAAAATATGCCGATCATTTTAAATCTTATAGTTGTTGAACGTGAAATATATTTATACTATGAAAAATAATAATTATTTAAAAATAGCTTAATAGTTACACCATATAACGAGATATTTAAATATTTAAGCTGTATAGGTTCCAATATGATAGCTTCCAATATGTTAAATTTAAATAGAAGTGCAAAGGTCTATTTATTGAAAGACAAGTCAAGTTATTTCAAGTAAAGTTTTGATAAACAATTTCATTTTAATTCACAAATTGACTGAAAATTATGTTTGTTGTTGAAAATATTTGCTAACCAAGTACTAGCATACATTGTTTTAAAATTGTATGTCCGTTAACAAAACAACAATTCTTGTTTGTAAAAGATAAATAATAATACAAACTTAGATGTAAATTACAATTACGGTCAGGATGAATTCAAGCTTTAGTGCACTTGTTTTTCTGGTTGCTTTAAAACTATTACTTGTCGACTGCAAAAAAATAGTTACACAATTCAATGAACCAAACACTCAATCCGCAAGAGAAATTTCATACATGGTCATATTTGAATAACGACAAGTGGTACAGGCAACTGTAGTGCAGATGACGCTCTCTCCTTACAATTTTGCATTCAACTCGCACCGCAGTTCCGTTGCAAGTTTTAATGAATACAGCAGGTGGAACATCGCAGATGTCGAGTAGTGCCAAGGAGAGAAGTGTTTCAATAAAATTTCAATTTGGTACATCTGCCAGCTTATTGGTGTCTGTTATTATTTTATTACCAAGTATCGTAGACTGGGAAATTGTTTTTCCCAAAAAGACGATTGCAAAAAGTTAAGCCAACCAATTATTGATATTATTTATACCGGAACATTATTTAGTTGAAAGTCCTGCATAGGAGAAGAGGTTGATGTCATTATGAACCAAGTAAAACTATGTTGAATTAAAATGCTCAGGAATTCGGAGCAGTTA
The DNA here is from genome assembly GCA_039881145.1 of Druceiella hillmani. Classification (NCBI taxonomy): domain Eukaryota; kingdom Metazoa; phylum Arthropoda; class Insecta; order Lepidoptera; family Hepialidae; genus Druceiella; species Druceiella hillmani. Next base: position 2,421,725 of record JAYKKI010000132.1, read on the forward strand.
TATGGCCACCGTTTATTTAAAGGTTTTAAGGATTTCAATATTATTTGCCTCAAAAATATTGTATGTAACCATCACTAGAAATACTCCAAATTTATTTAATTATAGCTCATTATTTGATGGGCTGGCTGTAAGCGACTAAACCTATAAAAATAACTTGTACACTCAAGAGTTTTCTTTTTCAATTTGCTTTATTTTTCTTTTATCAAATGTTTTAAGCTTAGCTCTGTATGACGCCTGAAATGCCTTATATTTTGCGAAGTAAAATATAAGACATTTCAGGCAAAAAAAACGTATAAGTTAAAAACTAATAATTTGATAAACTTAATTGAAAATATTTTTATCACTATTTTACTAGAATTTAAGTAATGTCTTTTTTTTTCCATATGGTTAAATTTTCACCCGAAATAAAATACGGCATCGCTTATTCTATTTATGTTATTATAATAAAATTACGTTAAATATGAAATGTTCACTTTATAACATTGATTAAAATGCAAAGCTTTCACTGTCTGTATTGTTGTACAGACAGTAAACACATAAAACATAAGGACATTAGATATTAAAATTTCTGAAGTCATGGTGATTTGTTAGTTAAGTAGGTAAAAAAACCTAGTAATAAATGAATGATGTATTATTGATGGTATTAAGAGTTTTTTTTGGCCCAGAGAAAGTTAACTTCGTTTATAAAATAATTGGGGCAAAGTACATTTAAAAAATTTTTAAAATCCGATATTAAATATTTTCCTTTAGTTTGTTATTAAAATATTGAATCAATCGGTGTGTTGAAAATACTTTATTTAAAGCTCTATTGAGTAGAAAATTGTTTATGTATGTATCTTTTGTAGTTATCATTTTACTAAATTTGTTATGATCAACCTTGTTTGTGACACAAATTACCTGTGTTCCAAAGGTAAAACGTGTCCTAAGTCGAAGGAAAATTATCATATTATTCTGTAAATGTTAAAATACAACGTACTTTTTTCTGTCGAGTTTAATTTATACATACTCTATTTATTAGTACCAACCTGCTATTAAATCTAAAGTTTTAATAATTAAAGTACCTCAAAATTAAAAAAAAATCTTACGTTTACTTTTAAAGTATTTTAAACGAAATTATTTAAAAATTTATTTTTATGCAAAAACTATTTTTACAAAAAAAAAATTAAACCAAAAATAAGGTGGACTACCAGTTGATTAGTGATCGCTAGTATATAATTTGCTATAAAATTAATAAATAAAAAATGCAAGACGAAAAGTACACCTGTTTTTTTTCTATTTAAATATTGGGTAAATCGTAAAAATGTAATACCCAATATTTATAGTTTACGTAAAGTTCATTGTTTCTCGATTTTTTTTTGTTTTATTATTGGTGATTTCCCTAAATATTACTTACTCCTTGGTAATAAGCACCGTTTTTCAAGTCCCCCAAAATGTATGTTTTTGATAAATTGTATTGCAGAACTTAATTTGAAACTGTTTCAAAGCATCAAACATTTCATAAACGGGACGAGAGCGTTAGCTTGTTTTGGTAATTTTCCAGACAAATAATGTAACATTGTAACCCTACTAACTAGCTAAGTGAAATTCTTGCACGTGTTTATCAGTACGTTATGATGTTTGTTCTCTCCAAGACAAACAGCTACATTGTAAGTAGTTTGACTCGTATACATAAACATTATCCTTGTAAATATTATTGTACAAATATAATTATTTTATAAACAAACTGTATATTATTACAAAAAAAAATGATGAATCGAGGAATGTACCTGAATCAAACATTATTAGTGAAACATATTTTATTTAAATATGTTTTGTTTATTACACATAATTTATAAATCTGAATGTAACTTACATTGGTAGTTGGCTTAAAGTTTACTTTAGTTGCATATTACACACATATGGAATGTTATTACAAAAATAAATAAATCTCCATTCGTAAAAAGAATTATTGAGGAAGTAAAATGGTATATTTCCTATTGTTACTTTTAATATTTTACTCATTAGTTAGAAATCTAGAAGATAAAAGCGTATCAGTAAACTACGAATAATATTTAAAAAAATAAAGAAAATTATGAAAAATTTGTCTTTTTCATTGTGAAAATAAATTCCTAAATACTAAATATAATTTGATGGAATAAAATAAAATGTCTTCATCTAAAACTAAATGAAAATAAAATAATTTCTTTTGAATGTCTCGCAAAGTAACAATACTGTTTCATTTAGATATTGTGATTCTGGGTATGCAGAATGATAAAATCGTTCACCTACACCTGCGTCTTGAATAGTGAGTAGTACTTATTAATTATAGGTAAATCAATACTTCGGATACCATATCGCCTGCCTACATAATATGTATTGCCAGACTTTACAAATATTAATCCAGTTAAAAATTTTGATAAAACAATGTAGACAAAAAAACTGCAATATATCCTAACGATAAGAAAGTAATAATGCATTATATATCAAATTAAGATTAAAATCATTCACACGTAATAAAATCACATTAAGTTATTACCAAATATTCGATTGATACACTCTTAATTACATTTAAAAACACTAATTAATCGTCTAAAGAAACCGTATATTATCAACAGTCAATTGTTCTTTCAAAATCATACAACAAATTTCATATAATTTTTCCTTAATTTCTAAAATGTGTTATGAAACATTACTTAGCACATAACAAACGTTATTAAAATTCAAATAACTTGCTTGAAAAGTAATGTAACAAATTTAACAAATTAAATATATTAATTGAATGTAAAATCCCATACGTTTGCGGCGGAATATTGAGCATTAATAATCATATTCAGGTTAAACGAGGAAAATACTTCACTTATATCAGCCGTGTGAATACCAACAAGTGACATATAGCTATAGTCATTGCGACGCTCTCTCGATTCAATTAAGCATTCAGCTCAAGCTGCAGTTTTGCTCTGAGTTTTAATGAATACAGCTGGCGGAGCATCGCAGATACCGACTGCCATTAGCGAATGAAGTATTTACTTAAAAATTCAATTTGTCTGTCCACGAACGGCTGGCTAAGCTGTTTTTTTTTGCAAAGTGTTATTAGAATTTTTTTTCAAAACAATATTTAACAAAAATGGTACCAGTTATTACTGATAGAATATTGTATAATTCAAAAACATCTTGTAGCCAAAAACTAAATCACTGGTTGTTCTAAATTTTATCAGTCAAGTCCTATACTGACGCATATTTTTTTGTAAAATCTAAGTGGCTAAACTTAGCAAGCAAACGTCATAACTAAAATAAACCTTTTCGGTCTTTAAGTAATCTGTTATAATTGGAACTAAAATATGGCGGTAAAGTTAGTACTAGCCTTCATGTTTGAAAATATCTAAACGGAAACTCTTCGCGAGTGGACAAAACTCCATTATGCATTAAGTACTCATAAAGAGATGATGGTGAATATCTAAGATGAGAGAAAAGGACAGTGTAATGCCGTAAAATGTGGAAAAACCAGATTTTTAAACAAAACGTATGGTCAAAACTGAGGTGATTTAATTTAAGCGAGTCTTTATTTCATATCAAAAATAAAAACAAACAGATTATATTTTGAAACAGATTCTCAATAAAATCAAACAGATTTTGCGGATTCTATGCTAGAGTCCGCAAAAGAAATGGAGAAGAAAGTTTCTTGTTAGTATCATTGTCTCAAAAATTGTTTACTTTGACGATGTACAAATATTGATAAAGCCGCTATCCGCAGCAGAAACCTTCAAGATTACGTTACTGAGAATGACTTGTTTCATTGATATTGCTAAAGCACTAAGTAATAAATGTGCAAAGATCACAAAAGAATACATAAATTTATATTTAGATTTATGCCAAATACATCACGATAAAAGGAATCAACTAAAGATGATTTGGTGGTGAACAATTTTGCCATTTAAAAGTTGCAATTTTAAGTGTCATTTAGTTTGTTTCCGCGAAAAAACCCTTAAAGCATGTTTCATGTTTTTTTCGCAGAGTGTCAGTTTTTAAAACTTTTATTTTATAATTTTATGTTTCGAAAAATAATTTTTCTTATAATTTCAATTATTCCATTGTGCTTATTATATTCAGTAATGTTAATGTAATTCGTTTTTTTGTACTTTAGAGAGTTTCGATAATATTTTGCTTTTAAAACCGAGGAAATAATGTTTCATTCAAGTTCAAATAAACACACATATCTACATTCAGATCTGACTTGTCAAATTCTGATATCATTTATTTCAGTTTTGGCCTTGGACTGGTCATTTTGTTTGTACCAAGGTTTAACTTAAAACAAACCAGTCAAAGACAAAATAAAGGAAACCGAAATTAATCAGATGGAGGTGTTTTATCAGATTTGAGAATTGACTAGTCAAACCTAGGAACCTCTGCGATTGGGGCTTTGACTGAATTTAGTATAAGTAGTATAGTGGCATGCAATGTAAAGAGTCTTTTAACTTACTTTCATAACGAACATTATATTTTTTATACATAATGTTATGATTAGAATATTTTTATATGCAAAATTTTACGTTTCGTGCCAAATTATCTCAGAACAAAATGCTTGTTATAGATATACAGACGGACATTGATATGGTTCTACAGGAGTTTCCTAATATTGATACGAAATACTAAAAGAGAAACCATTTACAAAGAATCTTCATAAAATAGTATCTGCTCGACTTAAAATATGCAGAATATTTTATATACCATAAAATTCATTTAACACTTGAATATGTACTATCGATAAACATAAATACTCTGAGAATTCATAGAGAGAAATATTAATAAAATACGTGTAAGGTAAATTTGGTTTACTCCTAGTACGTAATTGATCACTTATATAATTTACAAGAAGTTGCACATTATACACCAGAAAATATGTTAATCGAATATTCACTTGAATGGAATATCTATATTATATAAAGTTATGCTTACTTAACTTAATGTAATGAAAGAGAGACCCAAGTTCCTCGTTAGAAGTTGCTTAATGTAATTTAATGATACAAGAAGAGGTACAAACAATATTCAAAAAAGGTTTATGATGATAAGAATTATTTAAATATACCAAATGTTAAAGTATTGTATTCAAAGTTAAATAAATGAGCGGAGAAAAAATTAAAACATTTGATAAGAAGGCAAAAGAAAATGTAGGCGGCGTTTTCTTAACACTGTCACATTTCCGTAAAAGATTACCCCCGGAGCTATATCATTGAGTTTCAGGACTCTAAAAAAATATTATAGGAGTAATAGTATCGCCCGGAGGTTGTCATGATCTAAATTGACTTAATGTATTTAAAAATTGCTACTTTGCATTAAAGATCCCGCGAGAGAAGTTTCCAAGGGGCCTGAAATATCTAAAGATGAAACCTTTCAAATTCTATTATTTTCTTAACAAATTGATTTCAGAAAACAGTGAAAAATATTCGTCCTTTATATTACACCCCTTGTATAATATAGATTTGTTTGAATGTTAAATTATTTGAAGGTGCTTATATCTAGAAACAATACATTAGACGTATATTTCGGGCTTCATCATTTATGAAACTAAAAAACTATTAACAATGAAACTTTTATGAAATAGACAATAAAACGAAAACCGATGAATTTTTAGTTTTATATAGTTTAGATATTTTAAAGTCAGACAGATAGATTAAGACATAAAAGTATTATGCATTTTTTGAAGTGTTTTTCAATAAAAAGCATATTAAATAATATACCTATAATGTAAAGAAGAGCAGAATTGTGTATACCAAAACAATAAATTGTTTATTTACCAATATAAATGCCATTCAGAAAATGTTAATATTGATTTTTTTATTTTTAGGATAAAAAATTTTTATTTACAAATTGCGAAAAAAGTAAAATGAGGTAAATATATAATATGGTATAATTGAACATATCAAATTTAGCGTGCCTTTTCTAATACGGTAGGCAACCAACACATATATAATAAAATTTTGTTCCGTAATTTTCTGCGAAATCCTGAGCTTCAATATCCACGGTCGAGTCTTAGGAACGAAAAGCACTTGGATTTTATCGTTCGCATGAATACCAGCAAGTGGCATAGAGAGGACTGAATCGATCGTACGATATTTTCTAAAAGCGATTTAGTATTCAGCTCATGCTTCAACCTTGTTGTGAGTTCTAAATATAGAATGGTAGACGGTGGATTATGTGGGGATTTCAAGTATTACCTACGAATGAGGTGTTTGCTCAAAAATAAGTCCATGAACGGACCGTTGACACAACCTATTTTTATTTTCACTCCGCAAGTATATCGAAGAGATTTTTTTCATTTTTGCCGCTACTTATTTAAAATGCTTCACTCATATTTTGATGGTTTTTATGGAAGTTTTAATGATTAATTGAATGGTGAACGAAAATGCACCGAAAAAAAAATTTAAAAATTTTATATCATCCATCGACATGAAAAATTTATCAACTAAACAATACGTCATGATGTGTTTGAAGATATGCACTAGGCAAGAACTAGGTAAATTAGGATGAGGAGATATGTCCGACACAGTTTCGAAAAAAATTTGGGGCACGCAGCTTTGGTATTAAAGGTGAATACGTAGAGGCGACCGGTAAACAAAATAAACATTCCCTCTCTTGTAAGACAGAGAGGCATGAAAAATATTGTTAATTCCAACACTACTTATTTATGTAAATTAAATTTGAGTCAGAATACGGTGTAAAAAATTTGAAAATTTTAACGCGCTCACGTAATTCAAAATTTCTTTTCAATATTTTCTTAAATTTTTTCCTATGTATACTTTTTGCTCCATTTGGAATTTTTTTTTACTTAGTTATTTCTCCATGCAAATATTAGCCATAATACATATTACAGGTCAGTATCCATGTAGATTTGCTAAGGAGTTGTTACGTAAATGGTACATAAACGAAATATAAAGAAATTTCTTTACAACGCCTTTATGACGTACAAATTGCTCCAAAACATTTATCAGAATGCTAATCTGATCTTTTAATACTATTGCCACCAACTGCATCTACATTATGCTTTCATAGATAATTCCATCGTATGCATGTACATATACATTTTTGTACACATATGTGCATGTGTGCATACATACACCAATATGCACAATTTCGATAAATTTTTTGTAGCTACTTGCGAAAATGGTGAAGACTTTGACAAATTACAAGTGATTACATATACATAGTAAGGGAATACAATATTAAATGCTTCTAAAGGAATTACTTGACCTTTTAATTTTAACACATGACGAGTGTAAATGTTAGTTTCATAATGATATGATTCATTTTCATGATTCATTTTGGTTTATAAATGAGTATCTGGTTTTTTCCAATATTTGTTATTTTTTTTTGAAATGCTATAAGTATGTCACAGTCGTTGCATTCAATAGTATGGTCGAATATTCAAATCTACAAAGAAATTACAGTTTTTTATTTTGTTTTTCTTGATGATGCTAAATAACACACTTGAATATAAATATTCATTTATTAATCAATATATTTTAAAAAGGACGGACACTTGTATTTAAGAATGTATTGTAATCTATACTATTGATAAAATTGTAACAGAGTGAATTCTGTACATTGAAAATATTTTTAAAAAAGTGATGGATTTAGCGTATAGAAGCCAGAATTTTTTTTTCTAGAATTATTGTCTAAACATCTAGGGCAAAGTTTATAAACAACTCTGAATTCAATTTTTGGTTCAATTAGCAACTAACAATGAGTTTCGAGTAAAGCGTATAAAAATACAAAAATAATAGAAAGACAATGTAGAATATTCTTGTTACACAAATTTCGTTTATGATCAAAATCGAACAAAGTAACAAAGCAAGATATGCACAAAGACAAGTGAAGGTTATACTCTTTAGATATAGATAGACACTGATTTTAACAATTAGCGGAAGGAAATGTGGTCGGCTAGATAATTATCATTCAAGACCTTATCTTAAGACTAAAGCCAATTTTTAACCCAAAGAATGCTATAAGGAAAGAAGTGAATGTTGGCATGCTCACCGATAAAAAAATACTGGAAAACTTTGGTACTTTTACAATTGAAGATCAACTTTATTAATTACAAATAAAAATTAATAATAAAGTTTACTGGGGAACAAGATAGTGTCAAACTCACTTATTACGTATTCTTAATTTTTTTTTTCTAAAAATATTTTTAATTTATTTTTTACGTGTAAAATTATATAGGAATACTAAAAGAAACCCAAACAGCATTTACGAACCTTTAAACGAAAACACCAAAGAACAATATATATATAAATTGTCCTATTTTATGAAGATAAAAAGTCCTATTTTGGACAATGTTAGGCACAAACCGCTAGTAAAATATATATCTCTTTTTGAGACTCCGATTATGTTAAGCTTGGATAAAATATTGCCCAATTTATTTAGAGTTACACTCTATTAAGCAATTAATAAATTAATAGTCACAAATAGCAATCAGCTTAGTTAGTAATAATACTAGTAATCTAATAATCACCAACTAACTTTGAACAATTATAGCTAATCCGGCACTGAAAAATACAAGAAAGGTACTGAAAAATAAATTAAACAGGATTTTTAATTATGTGGATTTTCTCCGTATCATAAACGAGCTACCAACAACAATTTTAACAAAATGAATATTAATTATCTAAACAAGAAGCCAAAACAAAATTGCATGTTACGTATTTTATATCACAGTTACGTTACTGTAAACAGGTACTAGCTGCCAAGCTACATGCTTACTTTTCCGGGAGGTCTAAAAGGTTCTCAAGGGGTTAATAACGGCGCCCAGGGAAGTAATAAACTAAATTGACTCAACGTAATTAAACCGGGTTTCGATGGTATAAAACATGCACCTGTGAGAAGCTTCATGTAGAGTAAATAGAATTTTACATATTCAACAATTTTACAGGCGAATAAAATGGAATAAAACCTTTGATAAGCTTGCCGTGTGAAACTGAGAAGTACGTTTTTATGGTATTACTATGTACGTGGTGTATTTTTCATTAGTATGGTCTAGATTTTATTTATATAACATATATATATAGATATTATATATATATATATATATATATATATATATATATATATATATATATATATTTATATATATATATTATTTAGAACTTACAGTTTTATCAATTTGTTTTAAATATAAGAGAAATTAATATTTATAATAACTACGTCCTCGATAATTATATTCATTATGTGTTCGAATTAGAGTATATCAAATTAATTTCTTTCAAAATGAACTATTTTCGTTAGAATTTTTAAGCGGCATTCAAAAATATTAAAGATTTAATAGATTCGGGCCTCATTTTAGAAGAATTTTTTGCTGTGCGGTAAAATAATATTTATATTTTTATAAACAAGAAATAATCAAAATATTAATATGTGTAAATAACTGTACATAGAAATTACTCTGAAATTTACCACAATCATTATTAATAAGAGAGCTCAAACATATATTAACGTACGGAGTACGGAGACACCATGTATTTTACAGACCATAATTATTTAATGAAGTGATATTCCAGAAATACATGACTTCACGACTGACGCTACTAAAAGAATGGTTATGTGCTGGATACGAGAGTATGTCCGGGGACGAAACCCAACTCTTCAAATTGATAAACATATAATGAATATGGCTTATATTACTTTATACTATTATAATTATTACAATTTTTTTTCATTTCACTTTTTTAAGTATCATATAAACTTCTGGAATATAACCAAATGGCGTCAGAAAGATTTAGAAATCAATTAAAATAAATAACTTGAACTCAGTAGGAATATATATATTAAATCTAAATAAAAGTAGAATGATAGTGTTGCGAATAACGCATAATGTATTCAAATAAGAAAAATATTTGTCGCATCATACTTCGAATGACCATATCGCTTAATATACTTCTATATAATGTATGAATTCTTAGAGAATATAACATCGTAAATTGACGCGATGCGTCTTGACTCTCAAATCAAAATCAATTTTCATTTCTTGTGACCTATAATGTAGATTATGAGCCAATTCCTTCATTCTATTTTTTTTTTGTAAAAATCCATTCGCAGTAAAAGGGAGATAATTTTGTATGCCATTCCACGGGAACTATGTTTGAATCTTCGAATTCCGTATCACTTAATACACGTTATAATTATATCGGGTTGTCTAATAAGCAATAATCAGTATTATTGCTATATTTTTTTATTATAATTCCAATTTAAAATTAATTAACCGTCGATATAACAATCACCATAATTTTGTGCTACATTTGTCTAAAGCATTGGCAGGGAGTAGATAGCATCTGTGTAAAATTCAGGTGGTTTAGAATAAAAAAAATGGCCTATGTACTGTCGTAGGTGGCCTTCATCCCTTCATCATTAAAGTTTTTTTTACGTAAGGCGTTGCTGATCGATCTAAACAAAAAATTGTCAGTGGATGCAATGTCTGGGGAATATGGTGGGTGGGGGATCTGTGTCCAACCAAAATCCAAAACTTTAAGGTGGGTCTGTTTGGTTATATGAGGACCGCGCTACGGCTACGATTGGTCCGGTCTAAGTTCATGCGGTAGCCATGCACACCGTATTTCAAGCCTTTTCCCAAGCGTTGTAAATGATTCTTTATAGTTTCATAGGCGCACCCGAACTCAGTTACTAGCTGGCATATCGTTAAACAGCTATCTTCTTCAAATAAAAAAATTTAACCTATCGCTACCCAATCCCACCGGTTGACCAGAGCCTAGTTGCTCACTCAGGGAATAATTAATGCTGCGAAACCGCCGGAACTACCATTTTGCAGTAGCTTCAGATATTGCTTCAGAAGCCAACCGCTGGCATATGTTACGCGTAGTTTCGGCAATAGAGTGACCAGATCGGTAGTCATAAATTAGACAGTTTCTAAAATGCGTCTAATGTCGTCAATATTTTATTCGTATTAACAGTGCAGTGTCTTAGTTAATACTCAATCAGTGAGAGTCTGCCGCGCTCTTTATATATCTTCGATCACGGAAAATTCTAGAACGTTCACATACTTTCCAAATAATTTTTGAAAAAACCCTCATTACTTCTTGGCTAAGCCAATTCATATGTCGTAATCAAGTTATAAAATTGGGAGAAATTTATATACTTACCCACGGGAATAACGTTCGGAATTACGAACTTGGAATACACTGTATGAGTTATGTTGAATCAAATATATATCGTGATGGTTTTACAAAAAGGAGAGAATTTTGTTTGCTATCCCATGGGAACCACGCTCGAATTTGCGGATATGGGACACACGGCATGAGTTAATACATGCTAAAATGAAATGTACATCGTGATCGAGTTATAAATGCGAGAGATTTTGTATGCTATCCCAAGAGTACCACGCTCGAATTTGTGAATTCGAGATACGCCCTATGAGTTATCAAGTGCTAAAATCAAAATAAATATCGTGACAGAGTTACAAAAGAGAAATAATTTTTATGTTATCCCATGGGAACCATGACCGAATTTGTGCATTCGGAACACAAGCTATACGTTAGCACATGCTAAAATTAAACATATATCGTGATCGAGTTATAAAAGCAAGATAATTTTATAGGGTGACATATAAACGGAAACTACGCTCGGATTTACGAATTCGAGAGTTGATACATGTTAAAATCAAACGTACAGAAGTTTTCTTAAAAACTCTTTGTCATCAAGGAGGAATATTATAAATATTTTAGAAATGATTTTTCTCTTCAGGAATAACAAATTATCCTTATCGACTTACAGGATACGGCTATAGTAAAGTGAAAAAACTTATGAAATATATTCATAATTTTTACTCAGTTGTTTTTTTACTTGCTCAAAATACATTTATGCCAAACATTTTTAATCAAACATTTTTTTACTCGCTCAATACAAATTTATGGCAAACATACTGTATTAAAATATAAGGCTCTTACCAAATAATAGATTTCTTTTACCCCGCTGTCCTTTACCGCGTGTACTTGTGCTACTCGCCTACTCGCTAGTAACTATGTCTGAGTTTACTGAACGAGAAACACTTGGCTTGCATAGATCTTTTAACTACCTTCAAGACTTCAACAGACAATTATTATTATTATTTTATTTAATTTGAGTAGACATGTAAATATTGACAGTCTGTAATCTGTGAGTCTAAATTTGTAGACAAATATTTTCGCGAAAGAGAATTTGAAAATCTATGCAAAATGAAGTATGACATTCAGGAGATCCTATATATAATGTTGGGGATAATATTGGTTGGGTCCAGAGTAACTTTTAATACCGATGTTTCAAATACTTATCAAATCGCAGACTTGATTTTTTTTTTCTATGTCTATCATTAGTAATATGTCGATTACTTTCAAATAATATCAACTATGGAAATTATGACTCGATTATTTTCAATAAATATTTCAGTTGCCAATATCCAGTAGAAACAAAAAAAAATTTTAGTAAACCGCCGTAAAACAAAAAAAAAATCTGTGACGACGGAGAATGAATATCTAAACTTGTTTAATTTAACTTCATTAAAAACATCTGATTTAAGAAAGAAAAGAAATCAAATATCACTATTCAGTATTATTAACTAATTTACAAAGCGTTTTGTTATCTAAATCACAAAAAATTTCAGAAAGCGTACCGTTTATTAACATTGTACGATTTTCGACCTCGAAAAAGTCGTGAAAACATAACACTATACTTTTGATGCTGGTAGTCCAATTAGGAACATACGCATTGACCAATTTTTTGTAGAACAATATCATCCATAGCCGACTTCTGAAATCATAATTCTTAGATCCAATATCAAGTTTGCTACAGATGATTTCGCATTTGGATGTAAAATTTTCCACTTATGCACGACAGGGTAATGTTTCGACTATATTTTCCAAATTTTATGAAAATTAAATATTTATAATGCGGTAATTTTACTGGTGCTATCGATAATAAAAGTCGGTAATTATCATTATTTTTATAGTTTTTATATGGCAATAAATTCTATGCCAAATAATTATATTTTAAACGATATAATAAATTGTACAAAAAAAGGTAATTGAAAAAATTAAGTAAAAATAAGATACTATTGCATTATTTCAATATAAAGTTATTTAATACGCCGTTAAACTAAAGTTTGGTCCTAGATTCATAAGCATTGTAAAGAGCCGTTTCAAATAGACTTGAGAAGTAATTTCACAAGCTTTCATAGTTTTTTTACTTGAGAATTCAAGCCCCACGCTTTTGTTTTTTCATTTAGCATGTCCCACTCGATCAATGACGAGGCTCACTCAGGTGATATATCAGAAACTGCTATCAATCAATTTGTCGTTAGGAAATTTTTCACAGGCTGCAGAGAGATGTTACTTCCGTCTTATCGCACGACACAGAAAAAAGGCGTGATCGAAGATGTTTATTTATTTTTGAATAAGTTTTTTAAAAACGCTTTATGGGAAGGAAATAAGTTTTGAAACTGTTGCTCATGTTTGCTTGGCCTATCTTATCAATTAATTGTAATAGAAGAACACAATCATGTTGTATGTAATAAAAGAAGCTATAACACATTAAAAAGAACTTCGCCATCAGTTCATATTATCAATACTTATTATGTATATCTTATAAATAAGTTACAAAAGAAATAAAAATTAAGAAATATATAATGATTTACGTTGGACATACAGTTTAAGAAATAAAATTTTAACATAATGACGTATATTTTTTACTATATATATTTGAATTTAAAATATAAAGCATAATTTTTTCGTTATATTTCAGTAGTATTACGGAAAAATTATATTTAAAAAATTAAATATATTGACACAGTTTCCAACTTTAAATTTTATTTTCTTACAACCCTAAATTTGATTTCTTTTCTTTTTAAAAATGCCTTCTCATTCTGCATATCAAATGAAAAAAAGGCTTTTATTTTTATTTGCATTTAATTATTTTTAAAAATAATTCCATATCACCAAAGTTAATCGATTTTAAATTAGCAAGTCGTGTAAAAATTTACTAATCACGTGGTTGTTTCCTGTTAGTTTTGTTTCTTCTTTTTGATACAAAAAATAATAAATACGACAAAGTTAAATAAATAGAATATAACCAAGATAATCTTAAGATTAAAACACTTCAATTTTCATAAATGTTCTATGTTTTCTCAGTTATGAAATTTTAGCTACAAAAGATTTTGGCTGATTAATATAAGGAATTTATAACTTCCGAAGCCGATAACCTCCAAACAATCAAACATTTAACTACTAAAATAGTTAAATTGGTTATCAATTTTCACATTTTCATCAATTTTATAATTAATTTACTGTAAAACTAATTAAGTTTTTATAAATATTTTTTCCAAGAATTTCCTTGTCTTATCCCTTGAGATCTCTTTAATTACAATAAAACCCTAATGGAATTAAATGTCAAGCGATTAGAAGGAAACTTGATTTAAAAGAAAAATTTAAGAATAATTTGTAATTATTAAAGAGGCTCCAAAGAAAATTGTCATTGTCAATCTAGTATTTAGTAAATGAATTACTATTGGAATTGTTAGTTTGTGTTGATTTAAAGAGATCTTTTCTTATTCTCCAAAGAAAGCAAACAAAAAACGCGATAGTTAAAGAAGTAAAAATATAACACAAAGTTTGCCTTCATGTTTTAATACTGGTTCTAATTTAATCAAACTTCGGAATCTGACTTAGACCTTAGACTCAATTAAACTACGAGGTTTGGAGCTAGATAAAAGAGTTTATTTAATATAATTATATTTTAACTGTCTTCTTGTAACAAGTGTTTTTTTAAAGGTATATAATTTTAAAATGTGAAAAAAACAAATAAAAATCATGATAATGGCCGTGGTATTGGCTTTATTGAAAAGGTAATTGTATGCCACTTTTGTTTAAATATAACTTCAAGCATATAAGTGCCGCCCGTTGGCTCGAATGAAGCCCAATTCTGAACAACTTTTCTTTTCACTGTCTCGTTCGTTATTCATTAATATAAATTAATTAATAAAAATTATTATATTAGGTCTCTTAAAAAGCTAGAAATAACGAAACTTTGGAAACGGATTTCAAATAACTATTATTCGTTTATACTCAGAAAGGTTGTCATCATCAAAGTACGAGGGTTATACAGGTTATACAAATATAAAAGTTATACATGTAAATTAATTTTAATTTATTGATTTCTTCGGTTGTATTCCAAAATATCCTGGAACATAAAGTTGAACTACTATTTCTAGATAATTATTTTATGACATCCACAATGGGAATACAATAAATCAACAACAAATCAAATTTAGGTCAAGGCATCGCGTAAAGCTACATAAGATAGAAGCGTTTGTGAAAATGTAGCTTACAATTGAATGTTTGTTCAAGTTGAGCCGTAAGCTCTTTGCGGGCCTCCACTCGATAGTAAAGTCAACTTCACTATGTAGCTTTATGAAATCGCCCAAATCTTGGATGTTTAACACCATCAACCAATAATAAAGTTCTTAGTGTTACCGATACCGTTTATTAAAATTACAAACAACAGATTCCATATCCAATCTAGTGAATAATGACAGTATATACTACTTACAAGATTGCAAACATATTTTGAGTTTATACAAGCTTTAAGTAATTAATTGCGAGCTTTAAATAGTTTCTTTTGAAATCAGGGGGCCTTAAAATTTTGTCACGTTTGCCCATCCATCCATTCTTTTGCCACAGCCTCATAGCTTGTAAAGTCCTAGATCTATGTGCACGAGGCTTTGTACACAAATGCTTTAAAGGAAGAACTTAATTATTTTTAAAGAAATAAAAACAATTTACACTGTACGTATGAAGCCAGGTCAATTATTTTAAGTGGTCAGTTCTGTGGAGTTTTTATGAGAGGAAAGGTCTTCAAAGATACTCCACTAAACAGCTTGACTTCCTACCTGCTATATGTTAGGTCATGTTGAGAGTCGACATATATTTCTTAATTTAGTTTTTTATTGACAAAATAACCTAATAATTTTATCCGTAAAAAAATTGTTAAAAGGATAAAAACATTTAGAGCCTCAGGGGTGAAGTCCATTTCCGGTGCCCATCACATAACTAGGTGCCATTATGTATTTATGTGATTTTATTCTTTATATCCTAGTTTAAATGCAAAATCATCAATAAATGACATTTAAAACAGAAGGACCTGAAGCGGCCATCCCACTGCGAATTGAATATGGGTCTCCTGCGTTCGATTTCGTATTCAAACTTTGAATGATAATATTAATATTTCTAAGTAGTTAAATAGAATTATTATGTCACTTAAATGTTTATAAATAGGTATTTATAAACTAAAATTATTTAGGAATATTCTTAGTGCAAGTTTCACTTTATTCAAAAATAAATATTCGTTTTAACTATTTTTATTTTTAATAAAAAAAAAATTTTTTTGTGTTGCAAACTAAAACAATTTCATTTTAAGTTAGATGCATTCAAATAGCATAAGTAAATAACAAGACCCCCGGAAGCAATTGAAATATATCTGCACAGACGTATTAGCCAGAAAAACAACGAAGATTATAATAATTACACCCTTACAAAAACTTCACAACCCACAACTTCACAATTAACCAACTGAGTAAGCAAAGCAAAAACCTGCGTCACATATTCATGTCACGGTCACACTACTCTAAACAAGGATTACCCGCCTAGCTGTATCGTCGTGTTTCCAGGACCCTAAAAAGGTCCTTAAGAGGGTAATAATAATATTCGGTGAATGTAATAAACAAAATTGACTAAACGTAATTAAACACTGTTCTGATGCGATAAATAATGACTCCGTGAGTAGGTTCACAAGAAGTAAATGGAATTTTGCCTCCTAGACAATTTTATAGGCAAATAAAATCGAATATTGTCCCCAATAAAGGCACTGTGTGAAAGGCGTGTGTGAGTATATGAGAGTGAGGCAATATTGAGCGAGTATTGGGCATTCTTCAGCAGCATGTACTCGTAGGTGACTGGCGCGTAGTGTTTACTAATTTAATTGTAACAATAATCGTTATTAAGTTAAGTACGTAGAGTATATCATTCACAGTTTGTTAATTAAATTAGAAATAAGTCCGTTTGCACGATAAATAAATGGTAGGTCATATCGTTACGCTTTTCTCATATTTACTACACTTTGAAAACAACTAATAACTGTACACAATAGAATAATTTTGTGGAAAGGGGATAAAGTTTTTAAATGAGCTTTGACCAGGCACTTATACATATTCTGGTAAAACATTAATTGAATACTGAATACATTTATTTTCATAACTTATAATATCCCTAAATTTTGCTGGAAAATGTTAACTCATTTTCCGTGGAATCGTCTTTTTATGTCCCTCGTTAATTTTATTCACATATGCGCCAGATGACATTATGAAATGTCAAATGTCGCCTAAATTTTTTCTATATAATATTTTTAAATTTTTCCTATGCATCAACAGAATGTGAAATAATTTTTTATCATTAAATGATAAAATAAATTTTGATGAATTAAATACGGAATTTCCATTCACGTGTCCAATCGTTTAACAAGTTCCCCTTAATAATAAGTATTTAGATATCTAAATGCCTAAAACAAAGAACGTGCTTTGCACAAAATAAAATTGGATGTAAAAATTAAACCCATATAATGACTTTAATATTTATTAAAAACTATACGATCCATTGACATAAAATAATTTTGGGAAAAAGAAAACAGGCTAACGCCATTGACACTCATTACTGAAGTTTGAATTTGGATCATGGATTACCAACATAATATCAAATTTTAATCGCATGGTTCATATGGTATAATATGAAAAAATATGATATTTAACACGTGATTCCATATAATGCCAACGTAATACGTTTCTTTAAGCGTTCCAAGCGGCTAATTTTAAACGACGGTTCAATTTTTAGGCAAACAATTAAATTCTACAGCCACCGGATACTGCAAGCGAACACGATGCATTTATTAAAAATTGCAGAGTGAGCTGATTGCTAATAGCAAGAGTACACGGCCATAATTTTCCTAGCCGCGTAATAATAGTTAGGCAAATATTGGCGGAGTTGTTCTTTACATCACAAGATAAGAATTATAACCAGCAATATAGTTATTAATCTTTTTTCAATACTGCTGAAATGCTCAAGCAAAGTTTTATTCCAGAAACGTCAGTAGCAAGACTTTTCCAGAAAAATGAAAACTCTTGGAGGCATTCAATTTGGATGTATCATCATAAAACTTTCTTTGTAAAACATTAGAAAATAATTAAAACATGGAATAGACCTCCAATTTGATTAATTTTTTTCCTCAATAAATTAAGGTAATAAATTCTTTCATTGTTTGTTAGAATTAAGTATTATAATATTACAATAAAAAGGAAAGTAACTGAACAGAACGAGGTAGAAAAAGGTTAGTGTATATCTATCTATTACCAGATAGATAAACAGCAACTTTTCAGATAACAAATTTCAACAAACATACTTACTTCCACAACTGAGTACCCTTCATATACCTGGCTGATTTTACACCTATGGTTTACAAGCTTCAAGATAAGTAAGATAAAAATATAATACAGAGACATAATTCGTACTTTTATCTCTATTAACTTGTGAACGACGAAATAAACCCTCCGAAATTTCGAAATACTTTTAACACTATACTGGTCTTTCTTTTCAATGTTATATTCGATAGCCAAACTCTTATGACCCAAATCAATACGAGACCCAAAATTGATTGTTTATACAGCCAATTCCTAAGTCCATTGCGGATTACATGAACTGGGAACATGACCAAGTACATGTTAATCAATCATCGAAAAATGGCCTCGAAATGAATTTTATCGCAATTCATAATTCTTACGTCTCTCGACCCCTGAATTAGAGGAAAAAGGTTGGAAATACGGGAATAATAAATTATGCATTCAGGGATTGGTATTATCGATTATATTAAAACAGATTATAATGTTAGAAATATTGTCCTGCTTATATCTATTTCTATGAACACATTTTAGTTATTTGCGTCTTTCTACAATAAAAATATAATTTTGTTTCTTCGTAATATAATTAACTTTCTGTAGTTTATAAACAAGATCTCACACTATCTTAAATTACATTAACTAAATTTAACATAATTTGGCACCAGTCATTCTGTTCTCTATTATAATAAACTGTTCGTATATGTAGTATCATTCCTTAAGTTTGTCCTCAATATTTTAGGATCACGTTTATTTAAATCGGTTTTACCTTTATACAAATTTAGTTCTGCAAACGAATAAAAAAGAAAATATTTTACACAACTAAAATAGTCACTACGTTACACATTTAGTTCTTTCATATCGGATTCATTACTTCCTTTATATTTCAATGAATTGTCGGAAATTTTCATGAAAGATCCACGTTTTATACATCTAAAAAAAAAGAATTTTAAAACGTTGGTTGTTTTAGCATGTAACTTCAACTTTGAACGTTATGTATTTGTAGTTTTCTACTTTGGTCTTCACATTATATCTTAATCACCTTTTCCTAATTTAAAATAAAGCGCGCACAGCAATTTAAGCAACAAATTTTGCTGGACTTTTGTTACGATGTTCGATTTAAGAACAGTTTAAACAAATTGAACGCAATGGGACCGAAGTCCATTAAATTGACGCAGTGCCAATTCGATTTGCAACGAACATTCCTGCAATAATTGATGTCACGTTCGGAACTTTTAACATTATTCAAGCACTTTAAATCTAATACCATTTAAAAGGTAGGCGACGAAGAAAGAAAAAATGGCACATAAATCAAGCCAAGACGACTCGACTCGTTGACTCGTTTCACTCCAGGCAACTGATTTCATCCGCCTACGTTTTTGCCTGACTGAACCGCTCATTAAAAGTACATCAAGTTAACGGTGTCCGACGGGAAAATGTTTTCTAAATTGTCCTATTTACTTGGCTGCGAACTTTGGGTAACCCTTTTTAACAAAGTCAAGAGACGGAAATGAACGGAAATAAAAACAAGCAATTATATCAAACCAATCATTCATTGGTTGGTTAACGTTTTTGCTAACATCGAGGGTTTGGTGGCAGTGAATAATTTCTAATTTTATTAAGCGGATATTAAGTGGTTTCATGTTAGTACAATCTTTGAGTAATTGTAATCGATGATTTTCTTATAAAATTATATCGAAATATATCCGCAATATAAAAGACAAGGACAATTGAAAATGATTCTATATGATCCATTAAAATGTGTAATTTTATCTAATATAAGAGCGTTTCGACACTTGTGTGAGATAAATTCCAATGATAAGTAGATTGGGTAATTAAATTTTCATAATTATAAGCAATCATACCTTATCAAATATTTTGTTGAACAATTCAACTAAATATTATCATGAAAACATTTTAATATTATCTTGAAATGTTCACCAGTGTTTTAAGTAATATCGTAGCTGGAGCTATAACTCGTTATTATGACTAGTTGAACTGAAAAAAATTATTTGAAATTAAATTCAAAAAACATTTTCTCTTCTATTATATTCAATAAAAGCTTTTTCTCCTGCTTGGGCCAAATTTATCGTGCGATTTAACATTAAATAATTTTTATTGTAAATATATCTTATCAATTTGAGTTTATTTTCTGTTTATATTAAAATAAAATATAAAGCCACAAAACTGATTTACTAAAGAAATAAGCTTAATTGAAGAGAAAAAATCTTAGCACTATGAAATACTTAATCCTTATCAGCTTACTTTAGGATTCAAAGATTGTGTGGTCAGCAGTACTTGATATATGAACATGCTAAAACTGCATTTTGCTTATCAACTCATGTATTTTCTGTAGTCTCTTATTGAGGCTTCATTCATTTCCGATATTTAAAAAAAAATAGGTTATCATTTACGAAAAAAAATAGGTTATCAATTGAGTTGAGCCAACTTTACTTTGTAGCTTCATAAAGTCGGCTAAATCTTCGATATTTTATACCATCAACAAATAATAAAATGCTCGCATAGCGCATAATCTTAATGTTATCGATAACGTTTATTAAAATTGCAAAAAACAGATTCCATATTCGAGCACTGCTTCCATGATAGTACATACTGCTTACAAGACAACAAAGATGTTTTAAGTTTAAGATTTTAAAGATTTTAACCAGCTAATCGCGGTCCTTTTTGAAAAAAGGAAGTCTTAAAATTTTATCATGTTCACCCCTCACACACCCGCACAGCTTCTTAAGTCCTAGATCCACATGCATGAAACTTTGTAAACATAGGCTTCAGATGAAAAGCTTATCCTCTAATAAATTAAAAACAATTTGCGTAGTACTTGCGACGTTAGAACCAATTTTTTGACTTGCTCCGTTTTGTGGAGTTTTGATGAGAGGAGAGGCCTTTAAAGATTCACTAATTAACAACTTGACTATCGACCTGCCATGGGTGAGGTCATGGCGAGGGCAGACGTATATTCTGAAATAAACATTACTATATTATTTTATTTGTAAAAAAAGTTTTAAAATGAAGAAAATATATTGAGTCACGAAGCGAAAGGCAAAAGAAATTGTCATTACAACATTTCACTGTACACGATTGTGCTATATTTACTCGTTTAAATGAAAAATCTGTAATAAATAACATTTAAAAAAGAAGGACGAAAGGCGACCATCCCGCTGCGAATGGAAAATAGGTCTCCCTCGCCCCATTCCGTATTCACATTTTGAATGGTTATATTAATACTTTTGAATAGATAAATAAAAATATTATATCACTTAAGAGTGTATAATTGTTCAAATATTTACGGAATATTATTAGTGTGACTTCAACTTGTACTCAAAAGTAAATAATGGTTATAACCCATTTTACAATGTTTTAATAAATATAAAACAATTTAATTTTACCTTAGATGGAATTAAAAAGCATAAGTCAATAACGAGACGCCCGGAAGCAACTGAAATGTTTACGCACACACGTTTAATCAATATGATAGTTACACCCTTACAAAAACTTCACATCCCCCTATGTACAGAGCAAAAAAATAATTAACCAACAAAGAAAGCCAAACAAAAATTTACGTCGCATATTTATATCACGGTCACACTACTCTAAATGAGGATTACCCGCCGAGCAGCATCGTCGTGTTTCCAGGACCATGAAAAGGTTCTTAAAAGGGTAATAATAATATGCGGTGAATGTAATAAACTAATTGAATAAACATAATTAAACACTGTTTCGATGTGATAAATAATGATTTCGTGAGTGGGCTCGCAAGAAGTAAATGGAATTTTGCTTGCTAGACAATTTTATAGGCAAATCAAAACGAATATTGTCCCCAATAAAGGCACTATGTGGAAGCCGTGGGTGAGTATATGAGAGTGAAGCGATATTGGGCGAGTATTGGAGATTCTTCAGCAGCATGTAGGTGATGCGCGTAGTTTTTAATAATTTTGTAGCAAAATTCGTTATTAATTGGGTACATAGAGTATGCCATTCACGGTTTGTTAACTAAATTAAAAATAAGTCCGGTTGCACGATAAAAAAATGGTATGTAACATGATTACCCTTTTCTCACATTTACTACATTTTGAAAACAACTGATAACTGTATATAATAGTATAATTTTGTGGAAATTAAGAAATTTTATAAACGAGCTTTAACCAGATACTATTACGTATTCTGTAAAACATTAATTGAATACTGGATACATTTATTTTCATAACTTGTAATATCCATAAGTTTTGCTGGAGAATTTTACCACATTTTCTGTGGAACGGTCTTTATTATGTCATTTGTTAATTTTTTTCACAAATGCACCAGATGACACTATAAAATGTCAAATGTCACTTAAAATTTTCTACATATCTAAAATATTTTTAAACGTTTCCCATGCGTATGGCTACATTCAATAGAAGTTGTAATAATTTGTACATGATTAAATGATAAAACAAATCTTCTTCTACTTATTTGTCCAATCTTTTAACAAATTGCCCTTTATAACAAGTTATTAGATATTTCAATGCCTAAAACCAATAACGTCCTTTGCTAGAAATGAAATTGGATGGAAAAAAGAAACCCATATAATGACTATAATATTTGATAAAAACTATACGATTCATTGACATAAAATAATTTTGGGATAAAGGAAACAGGCTAATTGACAGTCATTATTAAAGTTTGAATTTCGATCATGAATTACCAACATAATGTCAAATTATAATGGCGTTGTTCAAATGGTATAACATGAAAAAAATATATGATGCTTAACACATGGTTCCACATAAGGCCAACGTAAAACATTTCTTTCAGCGTTCCAAGTGGCTGATTTTAAATTACGGTTAAATTTTTGGGCAAACAATTACACGATCTACAGCCACAGGGTACTGCAAGCGAGCACGATGCATTTATTAAAAATTGCAGAGTGAGCTGAAAAAAATAAAATTGGATGTAAAAATGAAACCCATATAATGACTGTAATATTTGATAAAAACTATACGATTCATTGACAGAAAATAATTTTGGGATAAAGGAAACAGGCTAATGCTATTGACACTCATTACTGAAGTTTGAATTTCGATCATGAATAACCAACATAATGTCAAATTATAATGGCATGGATCAAATGGTATACCATGAAAAAAAATATGATGCTTAACACATGATTCCACATACAGCCAACGTAAAACGTTTCTTTCAGCATTCCAAACGGCTGATTTTAAATGACGGTTCAATTTTTGGGCAAACAATTACACCATCTACAGTCACCGGGTACTGCAAGCGAGCACGATGCATTTATTAAAAATTGCAGAGTGAGCTGAAAGAGTACACGGCCATCATTTTCCTAGCCGCGTAATAATAATTAGGTAAATATTGGTAGAGTTGTTCATTACATCAGAAGATAGGATTATAACCAACAATATAGTTATAAAAAAATTTTCAATATTACTCTAGCAAAGTTTTATTTAGAGAAGTTAGTGGAAAATAAACAAGATTTTTCCAGAAAAACAGAAATTCTTAGAAGCACCCAATATGGATGTATTACAATAAAACTCACTTTGTAAAACATTAAAAAATAATTAAAACATAGAGTAGACCTCTAAATACGTTAATTTTTTTTTAATCGAGCATTATGATAAATTCGTTCATTATTTCCCACAACTAAGTAATACAATATTACGATAAAAAGGAAAAGTGACTAGGAACAGAATCCTAGGTAAACACCAACTTTTTAGATAACAAATTTCACCAAAGATACTAACATTAAACGTACACATCTAAGTACCCTTAATTTACATAACTGATCTAACACTAAACCATACTTCAAGGTGAGTAAGAAAAAATGTTTTTTCTCGACCTAATTCGTACGAAAAACGTAAAATAACCTAATTCGTACGTTTATGTCTATTAACTTGTGACCGACGAATTAATATCTCGGAAAAGTCGAAATACTTTTGAGGTTATACTGGTCTTTCTTTTCAATGTTATAGTCGATAGACAAACTTTTACGACCCAAATCAACACGAGACCTAAAACGGTTCGTTTGTACAGCCCGTTCCTAAGTCCATTGGGGGTTATATGAACTGGGAATATGACCAAGTACATGTTAATCAATCGAAATTGATTTTACAGCAATTCATTATTCTTACGTCTCTCGACCCATGAATTAGAGGAAAAAGCAGAATATCAGGTTAGAAATGTTACGTGTTTATTTGTGTTTTCTACTATGAAAATATAGTTTTGTTTCTTCGTAATATAATTAACTTTCTGTAGTTCATAATCAAGATGTCATACAAACTTAAATTACATTAATTAATTTAATTTGGCATTAGCCTATTACAACAAACTATCATATATAGTATACCGTATATATAGTATCATTCGTTGAAGACACATGATTTAAGATCACGATAATTTAAATCGATTTTGCTTTTTCACAAATTTAGTTCCGCAAACGAATGAAAAAGAAAATATTTTACGCAACTACAATAGTCTCTAAAATAGTCTCTATTTCTATACTGCCTTTATATTTCAATTAATTATCCGAAGTTTTTTCATATATTGGCCGCATTTTATACACCTAAAAAGACCAGGAATTTTTAACCGCTTGTGAGTTTTGGCATGTGACTTCAATTTTAAACATTATTTATTTGTAGTTTTACCAATATTTGGGGATTTCGTATTAAAGTTTTGTTTTGATATAATTATTTATCCTCAACTTTACATCAAACTTGCAGGTCTTAACATCATATCTTAATTACCTTTTTCTTATTTAAAATAAAGCGCGCACGGCAATGTAGACAGTATATTTTGCTGCAGTCGTGTTGCGACATTCAATTTAAGAACAGTTAAAACAAATTGGACGCAGCGGAGCCAAACCCATTAAATTGACGCAGTGTTAGCAATTCGATTTGCAAAAAACATTTCTGCAATAATCGACGTCACGCTCGGAACTTTTAATATAATTCCGACATTTTTTACTCGCGATTCTTTTGTAATTAAATCTATTGCAATTTAAAAGGTAGGCGACGAAGAAGAAAAAAAGAGCACATAAATCAAGCCAAGAGTCCGGTCGACTCGTTTCACTCCAGGCAACCGATTTGATCCGCCTACGTTTTCGCCGGACTGAACCGCTCATTAAAAGTACATCAAGTTAACGGTGTCCGACGGGAAAATGTTTTCTAAATTGTCCTATTTACTTAGCTTCAAACTTTGGGTAACCCTTTTTGACAAAGTCAAGAGGCGGAAATGAACGGAAATAAAAACAAGCATTTATGTGAAACCAAACCATTCATTGGTTGGTAAACGTTTTTGCTAATATCGAGGTTTTGATGGCAGCGAATAATTTCTAATTTTATTGAGCGGATATTAAATGGTTTCATATCAATGCAATCTTTGAATAATTGTAATTGATGTTTTTCTTATAAAATTATATTGAAAATATATCCACAATATAAGACATGGATAATTAAAAATAAAACTATATCAACCAATAAAATGTGTAATTTTATCTAATATAAGGGCGTGTCGACACTTTTGTGAGATAAATTCCAATGACAAGTAAAGTGAGAAATCAAATTTTCATAATTATAAGCAGGCATACCTTATCAAATACTTTATTGAAAAATTCAACTAATATTTTTAGACCTACAATCTACTAAATTGCAATTAAAAGAAAGGCAGGGTTTTAATATTATCTTGAAAATTTTACCAGTGTTTTAAATAACATCATCATTTTAAATAACATCGTAACTCGTTATTATGACTAGTTGAAATGAGGAATTTCATTTGACATTAAATTAAAAAAATATTTTCTCTTTCATTATATACAACAAAAGCTTTTTCCCCTGCTTGGACAAAATTTATCGTGCTATTTAATATGAAATAATTTTTATTGCAAATATTTCTTATCAATTAGAGTTTATTTGCTCTTTGCATTAAATTAAAACATAAGCTACAAAAGTGATTTACTGAAGAAATAAGTTCAATTAAACTAAAAGAATCTTAGCACTATGAGATTCTTAATCCTGATCAGCTTACTTTAGGATTCAAAGATTGTGTAGTCAGCAGTATGAACATGCTATAACTGTCCTTCCCTTATTGAATATATTTGGTATTAATTTTGTAGAAATTCATTATTCACAGTTAAATGGAACTACGTGATGTAGTATTATTTCTACTTTCTTTAATTTCTTTACCACGACCTAGGTTTCGTTGTATTACAAGATCTTCAAG
The DNA here is from genome assembly GCA_039881145.1 of Druceiella hillmani. NCBI lineage: Eukaryota > Metazoa > Arthropoda > Insecta > Lepidoptera > Hepialidae > Druceiella > Druceiella hillmani. The sequence continues at coordinate 2,448,411 of JAYKKI010000132.1, forward strand.
TGGGATATTAGCAAAGATCTTATCTATTATCTTTGCTCATATCTCACCTGAAGATGTTGTGATACAACGAAACCTAGGTCGTGGTAAAGAAATGAAAGAAAGTAGAAATAATACTACATCACGTAGTTTCATTTAATTGTGTACTTCCCTTATCAACTCTTATGTACATTCTGCACTCTCTTGAGGCTTCATTGAGTTTTTTTACCGACATTTTGAAATAAATAGGTTATCATTTAATAAACACGTTATCATAGTTATTCAGTGTTTACTTACGTAGCAGGCGAACAAAATATTTTCATTTCTTCCCTAAAGCATCAAGTCTTTTTTTTTTTACTGAAAGCACGAGAGCAGCTGTGCGACGAATTTAACCAAGAATTTATTTTTTTATTTTTTTCTAAATTGCATTGAAATTGTCGCCTTGAAAAGTATAATATTTCCACCATTTAATGAAAATATTATACTTTTCAGGGCTCCGTTGCTCCGCTTGCTTCTCACCATAAACAGAATTTGTTAAACAAGAGCGTTTTAACTTCAATTCGTTAAATTTCCGAATTTTTTGTTTTCTGTAATCTCATTTGTGAATTAAACAGATGGCAAACTCTCGCTATGTACTCTACCATAGGTGTCCCAAAAGTATTTACAACAGTCCAAAAACCGCTGGAAAATTAAGCTTTATATATATTAACAATCCTATTCTCTTTTTCCTTCTAATACGTTTTGGAGGATTTTCTTAATTTTTTTTTATTACGACAAAGTTTTATTCATTTCTTTTTATTCATTATATCAACTTGTTGTTAAATCTCTGTGAACTTTTTCAGCCAATGTTATTCCTTAAATGTTATTTTTTCTGCCAGTGTTATTGGAATATAATAATTTATTGACTCTACATTAAAAAGCATGCATTCATGCATGGTAATAAAATATTGTGAGATAATTTTAATGGACCATATTAGTTTGAGGTTTATTAAAAATAAACATACAAAAATGTTGCTATTCTGCTTGTTTCTGGTAACATTTACTATTCATGACAACATTTTGTAAATATTGTTTTATTTTTATTTAAACCCTTTGTTAGTTTAAAATGTTTACAATACTAATCTCAACATTTTGAGAGGCATCTTTTTGTATTCATTTCAAGCAAAATTCTTGGTTTAATATATTTACAAGCATTAACTATAATAAATATTCGTAATATTACTGCGCAAACTCTACACTAAGGAAGTAAAATTTAGTGAACATGGTACATCAAAATAATATGAAAAATGAGCAGATAAAAATAGCATATGAATGAATCTGAACATTCTACGCTAGTTTTACTGATTTTAACCGAACCTGTATTTTGATTAATATTTTAAATCCTAATTGCTGTTCTTCAAATATATTAGAAAATGTTATTTTTACCGCTACTTACACAAGTTGCCAAATCCTACTAATAAGGTTGCAAATATTAGCAAATATTTATATTATTTTTAAACTATGGCGTAAAGTTTTAAAAAGCATTATTCCTCATTTTTGTTTTAACTATTAAATCAAGTAATTATAATAGAAAAATCTAATCATATTATGTGTAGTAAAAGAAGCTATCAAACATTAGTGAGAACCTCGCCATCATTTAATGGAATTAATATTTATTTTAAAAATAAGTCGCACAAAAAATCAAAATTGAGGAATATATAATAATTTTTGTTGGACATACGGTTTTAAAAATGAAGTTTTAACATAATAATGTTTACAATTAAATATATTTGAATTTAGAATATGCAGCGTTATTTTTTGTTATATTTCAGTAAAATTATGGAGATAGTAAAGTTGAAAAATAATATATCTTCTCGTTTATTAAAATATTTTCTTACCTTAAATTTGATTTTCTCACGAATGAGATTTCGCATAAAAATATGGTGAAGATTTCTTTATTTCCATCATATTTAATCGTCTGTTTGTTTGCTATTAGGTTTTTTCCTTATTTATGATGCTAAATATGAATAATTACAACATAAGTAAAAAAAATAGAATACAAACAAGATTAGCTTACAAATAAAAGACCTAAATTTTCATAAATATTCAAGTTTTGTCAGTTTTAAATTTTTAGCTACAAAAGAGTTTGGTTAAATAAGAAATTTATAACTGGTTATTATAAGGAATTTATAAATTTGAAGCCGATAATGCCTAAACTATCAAATATATTAACTACTGAAATAGTTAAAGTGGATATAAATTATTGTCCAATGTTTTCACGTTTAAAAATGTATTTAGTGGAAAATCAATTAAGTTTAAATAAACATTTATTCCAAGAATTTCCTTGGAGTTTCCATTAGGATCCTTTTTGTTTCAATAAAACCTTAATGGAATTAAATGGCAAGAGATTAAAAGGACACTTGATTTAATAGAAAAAATTAAGAATGGTTTGTTATTAAGAAAAAGGCTTCAAAGAACATTGTCCTTGTCAATCTATTACTTAGTAAATTAACTATTATTGGAATTGTTAGCTTGTTTAGATTTAAAGAGATCTTTTTCTTATTCCCCAAAGAAACCAAAGAAAAAATGCGACAGTAAAGAAAGAAAAAAAACATAAGTCAATGTTAGGCTTCATATTTCAATACTGGTTCTAACTTAATACAATTTCAAATTCGGATTTAGATCTTAGACTATATTACTATTAATAGACTATATTATTAATAGACTATATTATTATAACGAATGTTTTGTTAGGTATATAATTTTAATATGTGAGGAGAAGAAATAAAAATCATGATAATGGGTTTATTGAAAAGGTAGTTTTATGCTATTTGTGTTTAAACTCGCCTTTAAGCATAAGAGTACCGCGATTGGCTCGAATGAAGTGCAATTCGGAAGTACAATTCTCAAAGGCTTTTCGTATAATTCGTATAAATAACGCGGAAAACGTTGCACGCGTTTAAATATTTTTTTTCACCGTCTCATTCGTTTTTCTTTAATATAAAGTTATTAGTACTTTTAAAAAGCTAGAAATATTGAAAGATTGGAAACGGATTTCAAATAACTATTGTTTTTATATACCTATAAAGGTCATCATCATCCAAGTACGAGGGTTATACAGTTATATTTGTTATACAGGCAAATACTTTTAGTCCCTTGATTTCTTCGGTTGTATTTCAAAATATACTAGTACATAAAGCTTAACTACTATTTCTAGGTAACTATTTTGTAACATCCTCACTTGAAACAAAATAAATCAACTACAAATCAAATTTAGGTCAAGGGCAGACGCGTAGAGCTACATAAGATAGAAGCGTTTGCGAAAATGTAACTTACAATTGATATTTGTCCAAGTTGAGCCATAAGCTGTTTGTAGCATTCCACTAGATAGTAGTCAACTTTACCTTGTAGTTTTATTAAGTCGACTAAATCTTAAATAATTTATACCATCAACCAATAATAAAGTGCTCGCTCTTAGCGTTATCGATACCGTTTAATAAAATTGCAATCTTCAGATTACATGGTTAAGTACCGCTCAATCTGAAGAATAATGATAGCACATACTACTTACAAGATAATAAAGATATTTTAAGTTTAGGCAAGATTTTAGCCAGCTGATTGCGGTTTTTTTCGAAAAAAGAAAGCCTTAAAATTTTATCACGTTCACCCATCCCTCCATTCTTTTCCCACAGCTTCTAAAGTCATAGATCTACGTGTACGAGACTGTAAACATAGGTTTCAGATGAAAAACTTATTCTCTAATAAATAAAAAATACAATTTGCGGCGTACATGCGACGATAGAAAAAAAATTTTGAATTGCTCCGTTGTGTAGAGTTTTGATGAGAAGAGAAGTCTTCAAAGATACACAACTTAACAGTTTGACTGTCGACCTGCCATGGGTGAGGCCGTGATTAGGACCGACGTATATTTCTAAATTAAGCTCTATTATTTACAAAATAGTCCAGTAATAACCACATCTTTATTTATTTGTAAGAAAAGTTATAAAATAAAAAAATATATTGAGTCACGAAGTGAAAGGTAAAAGAAATTTTCAGTACATCACGTAAATAAATACGGTTTAAATAAGAAGGACCTGAGGTGACCATCCCGCTGCGAATGGAAAATGGATCTACTGCGTCCTATTCTGTATAAGTACTTAAATAAAAATATTAAGCCTAGTTAAATAAAAATATTAAGTCAATTAAGGGTTTATAAGTGCCTAATGGTGTATGGAATATAATTTGTGCGAGTTTTACTTGTACTCAAAAATAAATACAGGTTTTAACTTTTTTGTTAAAACCTTTCACAAAAAAATTATTTTTTTATGTTGCGTTATAAAAGAATTTTGTTTTACGTTAGATGGATTTAAATAACATAAGTTAATAACGAAATTCTCGAACGCAACTGAAATTTATCCGTACACACGTTTAGCCAAAAAGACATCAAAGAATATAATAATTACACCCTTATAAAAACTTTATATCCCTCGATGTATAGAGCAAAAATTAATTAACGAACAAAGAAAGCAAAGTAAAAATTTACGTCGCATATTTCTATCACGGTTACTCTGCTCTAAATGAGGATTAACCACCGAGCTGCTTCGTCGTGTTTTCAGCACCTAAAAAGGTCCTTACGAAAGTAATAATAATATTCGGTGAATGTAATAAACTAAATTGACTAAACGTAATTAAACACTGTTTCGATGCGATAAATAATGACTCCGTGAGTGGGTTCACAAGAAGTAAATGGAATTTTGCCTCCTCGACAATTTTATAGGCAAATAAAATCGAATATTGTCCCCAATAAAGGCACTGTGTGAAAGGCGTGTGTGAGTATATGAGAATGAGGCAATATTGGACGAGTATTGGGCATTCTTCAGCAGCATGTACTCGTAGGTGACTGGCTCGTAGTGTTTACTAATTTTGTAACAAAAATTGTTATTAAGTTGGGTACATAGAATATGCCATTCACGGTTTGTTAATTAAATTAAAAATAAGTCCAGTTGCACGATAAAGGAATGGTAGGTAATATCTTTACCCTTTTCTCCCATTTACGACACTTTGAAAACAACTAATAACTGTATATAATAAAATAATTTTGTTTAAAAGGGAAGAAATTTTATAAATGAGATTTGATCAGGCACTATTACATATTCTGTAAAATATTAATTGAATATTGAATAAATTTATTTTCATAACTTATAATATCCCTAAATTTTGGTGAAAAATTTTAAGACATTTTCCGTGGAATCGTCTTTTTATGTCCCTCGTTAATTTTATTCACATATGCACCAGATTACATTATGAAATGTCAAATGTTGCTTCAATTTTTTTTATCTCTAATATCTTTCAATTTAGCTATATTCGACAGGATATGAAATAATTTTTTCAATAAACGATAAAATAAATTTTGATGAATTAAAACGGAATTTCCATTCACATGTCCAATCTTTTAACAAGTTTCCCTAAATAATAAGTATTTAGATATCTAAATGCCTAAAACAAAGAACGTGCTTTGCACATATATTGACATCCAATAATTTTGGGAAAAAGGAAACAGGCTAACGCCATTAACACTCATTATTGAAGTTCGAATTTGGATCATGAATTACCAATAAAATGTCAAATTTTAATGGCGTGGTTCAAATGGTATAATATGAAAAAATAATATGATACTTAATACATGATTCCACATAACGCCAACGTAATACGTTTGTTTAAGCGTTACATGCGGCTGATTTTAAATGACGGTTCAATTTTTAGGCAAACAATTAAACCATCTACAGCCACCGGATACTGCAAGCGAACACGATGCATTTATTAAAAATTGCAGAGTGAACTAAATGCTAATAGCCAGAGTACACGGCCATCATGTTCGTAGCCGCGTAATAATAGTAAGGCAAATATTGGCGGAGTTATTCATTAAATCACAAGATAAGAATTATAATTAGCGACATAGTTATTAAATTTTTTTCAATACTGTTCAAATGCTCTCGCAAAATTTTATTTCAGAAACGTCAGTGGAAAATAAGCAAGGTTTTTCCAGAAAAGTATAAACTATTAGAGGTACTCAATTTGGATGTATCATCATAAAACTTTCTTTGTAAAACATTGGTAAATAATTAAAACATATAATAGACCTCTAATTTGATTAGTTTCCTCAATAGAATAAAATAATAAATTCTTTCGTTGTTTGCCAGAATTAAGTAATACAATATTGCAATAAAAAGGAAAATAACTGAACAGAACGAGGTAGAACAAGGTTAGTGAATACTTATCTATTACTAAATAGATAAACACCAACTTTTCAGATAACAAATTTCAACGAACATACTTACTTCTACATCTGAGTACCCTTCATATACTTAACTGATCTAACACCCATGGTTTACATACTTTAAGATGAATGAGATAAAACTATAATACAAAGACCTAATTCATACTTTTATGTCTATTAACTTGGGAACAATGAATTAATCTTTCGGAAATGTCGAAATACTTTTAACACTATACTGGTCTTTCTTTTCAATATTATATTCGATAGACAAACTTTTGTGACCCAAATCAATACGAGACCTAAAACGGATTGTTTGTACAGCCAATTCCTAAGTCCATTCCGGGTTATATGAACTGGGAACATGACCAAGTACATGTTAATCAATCATCGATAAATGGCGTCGAAATGAATTTTATCGCAATTCATTATGCTTACGTCCCTCGACCCCTGAATTAAAGCAAAAAGGGTGGAAATGCGGGAATAATAAATTATGCATTTAGGGATTGGGACTATCGATTATATTAAAACAGAATATTATGTTAGAAATGTTACGTGTTTATTTGCGTTTTCTACTATGAAAATATAATTTTGTTTCTTCGTAATGGAATTAACTTTCTGTAGTTCATAAAAAAGACGTCACACTAACTTAAATTACATAAACTAAATTTAATTTGGCATTAGTCATCTTATTGCCTATCACAACAAACTGTTCGTATATATAGTATCATTCGTTGAAGACACATATTTTAGGATCACGTTAATATAAATCGATTTTGCTTTTTCATAAACGAATAAAAAGAAAATATTTTACGAAACTACAATATTTTCTATGTTACCCATTTAGATCTTTCAAAGCGGATTCTATACTGCCTTTATATTTCAATTAATTATCCGAAGTTTTTATGTATTGGCCACATTTTAAACATCTAAAAAGAGAAGAAATTTTTAACAGCTTGTGAGTATTGGCATATGACTTCAATTTTGAACATTATTTATTTGTAGTTTTACCAATATTTGGGGATTTTGTATCAACATTTCCTTTTAATATAATTAGTTATCCTTAACTTTGTATCAAATTTGCAGGTCTTAATAATATATCTTAATTACCGTTTCTTTATTTAAAATAAATCGCGTACAGAAATTTAGGTAATATATTTTGCTGCATTTATGTTCCGACATTCAATTTAAGAATAGTTAAAACAAATTGGACCCAGTGGAACCGAAACCCGTTAAATTGACGCGGTGCTAGCAATTCGATTTGCAACAAACATTTCTGCAATAATCGACGTCACGCTCAACATTTTTTACTCGCGATACCTTTGTAATTAAATCTAATACAATTATAGGTAGGCGATGAAGAAAGAAAAAAACGGCACAAAAATCAAGCCAAGAGTCCGGTCGACTCGTTTCACTCCAGGCAACCGATTTGGTCCGCCTACGTTTTTGCCGGACTGAACCGCTCATTAAAAGTACATCAAGTTAACGGTGTCCGACGGGAAAATGTTTTTTAAATTGTTCTATTTACTTGGCTGTGAACTTTGGGTAACCCTTTTTAACAAAGTCAAGAGGCGGAAATGAATGGAAATAAACACAAGCAAATATAGCAAACCCAATCTTTCATTGGTTGGTAAAAGTTTGTGGTAATATCGAGTGTTTGGTGGCAGGGAATAATTTCCAATTTTATTAAGCGGATGTTAAATGGTTTCAGGTAAATGCAATCTTGGAATAATTGTTATTCATGTTTTTCTTATGAAAACAAAAATCAAGCCAAGAGTCCGGTCGACTCGTTTCACTCTAGGTAACCGATTTGATCCGCCTACGTTTTTGCCGGACTGAACCGCTCATTAAAAGTACATCAAGTTAACGGTGTCCGACGGGAAAATGTTTTCTAAATTGTCCTATTTACTTGGCTGTGAACTTTGGGTAACCCTTTTTAACAAAGTCAAGAGGCGGAAATGAATGGAAATAAAAACAAGCAAATATAGCAAACCGAGTCTTTCATTAGTTGGTAAAAGTTTCTGGTAATATCGAGTGTTTGGTGGCAGGGAATAATTTCCAATTTTATTAAGCGGATGTTAAATGGTTTCAGGTAAATGCAATCTTTGAATAATTGTTATTCATGTTTTTCTTATAAAATTATGTTAAAAATATATAACTCAGCAATATAAAAGTCACGGCTAATTAAAAATAAAGCTATATGTCGCATCTCATTGTGTAATTTTTCCTAATATAAGAGCGTTTCGAAGACTTGTGTGAAATAAACTACAACTTTAAATAGTTTGAGTAATTTAGTTTTCATATTTATAACCAAACATACCTTATCAAATATTTTCTTCAACAACTCAACTAATATTTTTAAAGCTACATTCAATTAAATTGCAGTTAATAGAAGGGCATGATTGTAATACTATCTTGAAAATTTTACCAGTGTTATAAATAACATCGTAGCTGGAGCTATAACTCGTTATTATGACTACATGAAATGAGGAATTTCATTTAATATTTAATTGAAAAATATTTTCTCTTTCCTTATATACAATGAAAGTTTTTTTCTCCTGCTTAGGTTAAATTGATAGTGCAATTTTATATGAAATAATTTTTATTGAAATATTTCTTATTAATTAGAGAGTTTATTTGCTCTTTGTATGAAATTAAAAGATAAGCTACAAAACTTATTTAGTAAAGGAATAAGTTAAATTAAATAGAAAATGGTTAGCACTATGGGATACGTTTATCGCTATCAGCTTACTTTAGCATTCAAAGGTTGTGTGGTAAGCAGTACTTGGTATATGAACACCCCTCTATCTTCACTTCCCTTATCAACTCTTATGTACCTTTTCCACTCTCTTATTAAGGGTTCATCGAGTTTTTTCTGATATTAAAAAAAAATTAAGTTGTCATTTGATAAATACGCTATCACAGTTCTTCAGTGTTTACTTACGTAGTAGAGGAATAAAATATTTTAATTTCTTCCCTAAAGAATGAAGCCTTTTTTCTAAGGACTGGGAGCACGAGAGTAGCTGTGTCACAAACTTAACCTGGAACCTTTTTTAATTTTTTTCTAAATTTCATTGAAATAGTCGCCGTGAAGAGATATTTCCACCTTTCAATGGAAATATTATACTCTTCAGGGCTCCGTTGCTCCGTTTGCTTTTCGCCATATACAGAATTCGTTAAACAAGAGCGCTTTAACTTCGATTCTTTGAATTTCCGAATTTTGTGTTTTCTGTAACCTGATGGCAAACTCTCACTCGCTATGTACCCTGTCAGAGTGGTCTCAGAAGTTTTTACAACATTCCAAAAATTGCTGGAAAATTGAGCTTTATTATTCTGTGTTTTTATATATATTAACAATTTTTCTGTTTATTTTCTTATAAAAAAGTTTTATTCACTTCTTTTTAATCATTCTATCTACTTGTTGATAAATCTCCGTGAACTTTTTCTCCCATTTACCAATGTTATTGGAATATAATAATTTATTGACTCTACAATAAATATGACTTCATTCTAAAAAATATTGTAAGATAATTTGAAGGGACCATATTAGTTCTAGATTTATTAAAACTAAATGTGTAAAAATGTTGTTATTCTGCTTATTTCCGGTAACACTTAGTATCCATGGCATAATTTTTGAAATATTATTTGATTGTTATTTAAACTCTTTGTTATTTTAAAATGTTTACAATACCAATCTCAACATTTTGAAAGTTCCCTTTTTGCATCTATTTTGAGCAAAATTGTTGGGTTAATATATTTACAATTATAAACTATAATAATTATTCGTAATATTACGGCACAAACTTTACACTGAAGAATTAAACTTTAGTGAACATAATACATCAAAATAATATGAAAAATGAGCAGATAAAAATATAATATGATTGAATCTGAACATTCTACTTTTACTGTTTTAATCGTACTTGTATTTTATTTTATATTTTAAATCATAATTGCTGTTCTTCAAAAATATTACAAAATTTTATTTTTACCGCTACTTAGTAAATTGCTAAGTACTAACTAATAAGATAGCAAATATCTCGGCAAATATGGTGGGAAGTTTTAATTCCGACCCAATTTATTATCACTGTTTGCTTATTATCACTTATTATATTGGGCGAAGAAAGTAACTAAATTTTGATATATATTTGAATAAAAATCTTTTTTAATCCTTGGATAAAATTTAAAAAAGACCTAACGTTAATAATACAAAACTATTTCAAAAATAAAAATTAAATACAATTTAGGTCACCCGCCGCGTACAGTACATTTTTTTTATAATGATAAATAATTATTAATTAATTTTAATGATAATAATATTACATTCACATATTAAAACGGAAGAAAGTCAACTTAAAATTGCAAAAAAAGATTTAAGTTTTTTTCATTGGTACAAACTACAAACAATATATCGAAGCGTATTTAGAAATCAGAAAAATTTGTACTTTGCTGCTTTAAACTCACATGTAGCTGAACAATTTCATTACCTTAATTAAATCTAAAATCTTAATATTAACCACTTCTTTCCCAAATCCTTGGTATTTTTTTTAATTACACCTGACTAAGGAAAATTAAACATTTTGCGTAAGTTAGCCTACATACGTTAATAAGAAAACAAATCGCCTTATAATTGTAAAAACAATTATGATTCGTTTGAAACTGATAACATGTTTTTATATAAATTAATCATAAATGTATTCTTAATTTATCAGTTGATCATAGAGATACGTAAATATTACTCTAATAAATCTATTGAAAAATACCTCAACACTAATTCTATTCTATATTAAAATTACAGAAATCGTTACAAAAATATTTAAAGCAGTTTTGTACAAGGTTTCCGAATGCCCTCCAATATTAAAATATATTGGATCCAGCTTAATTAAAATACAATTACTTCCATCATTCGTTTGTCCTAAATTTATTTGGCCAATAGAATCCCACCTGGCAAATTTTCTTTTTTTATAAAAGCTTCACAAATATCATGTTAATAAACAAATATAGAAAATCGGCTTAACGAAATTGAAAAATGCTCTCGATATTTCCAATCACGTTAACCTACTAATGAAAAAATGATTTCCCAATATTTGTTTATATTCACTTACAAATATTTTTTACCCTTGACCTTGTTCGAAAGGGTTACCTACCAAAAGTTTGCAGTCGAGTAAATAGAACAATTTAGAAAACATTTTCCCGTCGGACGCCGTTCCCTTGATGTACTTTTAATGAGCGGTTCGGTCCGGCAAAAACGATGAAATCGGTTAGAGGGGGTGGAATGAGGTGACCGAACTCTTAGCTGATTTATGTGCCTCTGCCTTTTTTCTCGCTTACCTTTTAACTTGTATTAGATTTAATTACGAAAGTACGAGGGAGAAAATGCGCTTGAATTATATTAAACGATTGAAGCGTGACGTCAATTATAGCAGCAATTTTTTTTTATAAATAGGTTTACTTACCTATTACCCGTATAATGGTTTCCAGACAGGGAGACGAGCGCAAAGTAAACGGACTGATGGTACTATAAACGTTGAGTCTTTTGGTATAGTTAGCAATTTATGGTATAGTTAGCGATTATGTTAGAGCTGTGTTTGAATATTATTTATATAGATATTTAAGGTAGCCGTAAAGAAATTTAAGGTAGGTTGGTAGCAGAATCTAGAAATACAGGGACTCGGTTAAAAGAAGCGTAAATTACAAGAAACATGAATAAAATTTGTGATAAACGAATATTGCCGCACTGTTCGTAATGATAAAGGAACATTTTAAAAATTTTAATTCATATGTTTTTATTATAAGATATGTAACTATATTTATTTGCTTCGGACTCAAAATATCTTAATACCATTTTAATAAAACCGAGTGCGGAAATCCAAAACTAACCTAATCTATATATTGATTAATCAGATATCTAATTTATTTTTGGCATATTATATTAACTCATGATATGTAAAGCTTACTATTTTTATAAGAAATTTGAACTCCAACGATACCCAATTATATTGATAGCATTGAATCACATTTTCAATTGTATTACTTAAAAACTGTTCTCTTGCAAAACGCTCCACACTTTACAGTTAAGTACCAACATTAAGACGCCATTAATTGGGAGAAATTTATGCCCTTTCCCCGCATTCACCCATATTGAATTAATAGACACGAGTAGTGAATCTTTTGTCGTAATAGTTTGAACAACGTCACAAATAACTAAAATATATATTATAAGATAAATTCAAATAATTTTTATATATATATTTTACTTTGGCGTGTAACGCCTACCTTAGACAAGTCAGTTAAGCTTTGTTTTAATTTTAGTCTATGGCTAATGAACTAACTCAAGAATATAAATTATTTTAAAATTATATTGTTTCATACCATTTAAGAGTAGTATTAAATTTAAAATAGCTATTGATGAATACCATACTGTATATTTAATAAATAGTCTAAAAGTTTTGCCTGGATATACTATTCTGGTTATGTTATATATTAAGTTTGCAATATATATACTCGCCATTTACCCGTGAGATTTTTGAATGGTTATGGAAACTTTTCGATTATCTCTGGTAAGGTATATAAAGAGAGCGATCTTACACGTTTAGTCAGCAAACAAGTTTCAGCGAATGAAGAATAAAAAAATATTTGAAAATTTCAAGAAAATAACTTGGTATTCTCTTACTTGGTAGATTTGGACTAAGTCAAAAAACAGACAAAGCGAAACTTAAAAATGCGCAACGATGGTGAAAGTATACTCTCCTAAAGGTTTGAAATATTAAAAGAAGGAAATTTTGATCTCTCCAGTATTCCTTATTCATGTGTTTTCCTGAGCAAATTTAGAAGAATTAAAATGCCTTATTTTGACAGGTCGCAATTTAAGATTGCGTTTAAATGGCAGAGTTGCTACCATGCTTCTTATATCATAATAGAAAAACGATGGGTAAGACAAGAGATAAGACAAAAATATTTTACTTTCCAAAAACATTAGTTAACACTAATGAACTGTGATGGCGTATTATATTATTTTCCAGTAACATATATTATTTGCCGACTAATATTAAGAGTACCTCTATCAATTTAATCGGTTACTAATTATTTAGTTATTATTGGACCCGATATAAAATTGGTCAAACTTTTAATTCAATGTTGTAATCAATGAATACAGAAATGCCGTATATTACTCCGACCACAAGCACTTTTGTCACTTTTTGATAAAAATACCAAAAAACCTAAATATACATTTTCAACAAACAATAAAGTGTCGTTGCCATAATTTCTTTTAAATTATCTATATCATTTTAAACAAATTGTAATCAAATCAAAAATACTGGATATTTGAAATTACTTTAAGCAAAAGTAATATAGGGAGAGGTTTTTGTTTAGCTCTACATGCCAAAAAAATACAAAACAACATTCAAGCCGCGTTTCAATTAAATTAACTTATTTTAAATAAAAGAAGTATATTTAAAGAAATATTAAAATTAAAGGAAAATGGTAAAAAATCATTTGTAAAATCTACGCGTTACGATTTTGTTCCTAAAAAGTTATTGGCAATGCCGGTACAATATTATCAAATTCGTGTCACGGTTAAAAAATATTCGAAAAACTTTGAATGGCAAATCAAGGGTACTGGCGATCATTTCTGAGGAATCTTAGTTTTAAAATGTAAGCTTTCGTATTATTAAGTTCTAGCTCAGCTACTTCCTGCCTTCGTATAATTTTGAACTCCACGTGAAAGCTTTTGGTTGAGCTTAATTTTTAAGAACATTTATAAGCGCTGTTTAATTATTTTAATACTAATCGATTTCTGAAATGTATCTTTAATGATCAAAACAGATGGAAAGAAATAGAATTGATCCAAAGCCTATTTGGGAAAGGTAAAATTTTTGAGTTGCAATTCATAGAATTACCACTGTTAATAATTTATGATGATAAATATTTTCAAATTAACTAATATAATTATACATCAACTATCAGGACAGTTGTTGTAATTTGACGAATAAATGTAATAAAATTACTTATAATAATATAACAAATTTATGTTGGTTTCGATAAAAATCTTTTACCACTTTCGTGATGGATTCGTTTTATTAAATTTTTTTTTGCTTTTATTTTAAATAAGTATAATACAGAGCGCATATATATCAGACTATAACAGCCCCAAAAGAAGTAAAGAGTTAATAGTGAGGTTTGGAATTAGTAAGTAAATTTATGTCTTATAAATTGTAAATTTACAGAATTGTCTTAAGAGTGTCATGGAAAGTGTATCTATCAGTGAACGAGACAGATAAAACAGACCGCAGCTCACACGATGATCACAAATCTTTAGTCAGAATAACCTTCCATCATTGCTGGTTAAGCCAGTGCTTATAATCGGTGAAGAAGGATTGAAATAATGAATAAAGTATGGAAGAAAATTTATTTATTATCTTTTTTTTATTCTGTAAACTCAACAATTATTACGAGCTTTTACGAGTTTTGCTATTGATTAACAAATTTTTCTCAAAAGAAATGGACAAAAATAAGGTAAACAATATTGTTAACTATATATGGTTATATATATATATATATATATATATATATATATATATATATTACTTATTAAAAACATATCATTTAATTAACATATCATTGAAAAGACAGAAAAACAAACAAAAAACAGTCTAAAAAACTATAGAAGACATGTTTATGCCCGTATTTAGATTCAAACAAATAACTTCTATACTCCGTTAAAATTTCGTGTCAATCTTATTAAGAAAGTATTTTCCCGCAGTGAAACAGAATGAGGACAAAGTTAGATTAATAAGCATCTCTGTTCGTAAGCCCACAACTCCCTAAAACAGCCAAGTTTAAATTTAAAATTCGTTCTTTTGCTAATAATAAAACAACTTTTTAATTCAAGCCACGCTCCAGCCATTACGTCACCGGATATCGTGGACGCATCGAGAAGTTAAACTTTCGGGGCGAGATAACCTAAAAATAATCGCCAGTACTTTCGCTCCAGCATTCGAATCTTTCAAACTCGCGCATCTTCGTTTTTTGCTCGTGATTTGAATTCGATAAAAAAGCTCGAGAGGCCTCGATACCCGTACTCTAATCTCGTTTTAATTAAAGTCGTAGGTTAATACAGAGCTTGTTACAATTACTTTGAAATCGACAAATTATTAGAAAAATTATTTTGGATTCTCTTACTACTCTTTCAGTATTAGAAATAAAATCCAAATACACAGTAGCTTCCATATAAATTAAAACGATACGTTTGTTACATAATTTTACCATTGAATATATTTGGCGTTACTTTTGTAGAAATGTCGTTATTCACAATTAAACGAAACTACGTGATGTAGTACTATTTAACTTTATTTAAATTCTTTACCACGATCTAGGTTTCGTTGTATTACAACATCTTCAGGTGGCTAATTAGCAAATATAGAAGAGATCCTGAAGATGTCGTGACATAACGAAACCTAGGCCGTGGTAAAGAATTTAAATAAAGTAAAAATAATACTACATCATGTAGTTTCATTAAATTGTGAATAATTTTAGCCTTTGACCACTTATTTTACAACACGATTTTGAGTGAAAAGTCGGTGTCTCGAAAAGTTACTGCTTTACTTGTTATTACGAAAGAGTATGCACATATCAGACCAAAGAGTATACGTCTTAAAAATATATATAGTATTTGTCTTAAATATAAAAAGTTTAAGGAGATAATTCCTAGGCAAAAAAACAGATAAAGAGCAGAAAGCACTGTAAGGGATCTATTACTGGGGGTTTGATCAGTGTTTTGTCATTAATTTTATGGTCCATAGGGATTAGATAGATTTACTATAAAATCGAAATATTTTTTACTCTTACTATATTGTTATACAGTTTATAATGCAAGTATTTTCACTGATTCGTGAAAATTTATCTCAAAAATTTGTCATAATTAAATGAAACTACGTGATGTAGTATTATTTCTACTTTCTTTAATTTCTTTACCACGACCTAAGTTTCGTTGTATTACACCATCTTCAGGTGGGATAAAATTACAAATACAACGAAACCTAGGTCGTGGTAAAGAAATTAAAGAAAGTAGAAATAATACTACATCACGTAGTTTCATTTAATTGTGAATAATGAATTTTTACAAAATTAACGCCAAATATGTTCAATATTCAAACATTTGTGCATTTGAACCATTTACACTCTATGGAAATATTAAAACATATCTTAATTTCTATTTGCAGTACTCAGGAAAAAAACTACACGATTCTTAAATTTATTAAATAAACAAACCAGTCCATTAAACAGGCCAGGTTTAATGCTTAAAGAAACTAGAGAGTATACTGGGTCTACTGCTACCCAGTGCTCGAAACTAGCAGAAGTGTGAGCGAGTCATTAGGACCCGATTTGGTAACTGGAACGGGTGCCCACTTCTTTGTTCCTTTCTTCCGACCCTGCAGCGACTCGCTATCTTTATCAGCATGTATAAACACAATCGATAGTCATTCGCCACTCGTTTACCAGTCGCGTACGAATTTTATAATTTACAATATTTTTAATGTTAAATTTTGATATTATCATCAACATTTATTAAAAATGAAAGGGGCTCAGAGACAACGTTGGAAACCTATACGTCAACACAATTCGTCTAATAAATTCCACAATTACTCTATTATAAATGGTAGGAAGTAAAATTGTATTCAAAAGTTTTTTTCCTGCGATCTGTTCTCACCCATCATTGCTTAAAAGTTAACTGACTCACTGCAAAAGCGTAATAGTTATGTTTAAACACCAATTTGTCCACGATAGCTATGAATTAATAATTTTGCTGTATACTTTTAGAACTAATTTTACTATCACGCTACTTCATTCATTACTTGCAATCAGTCTTTTAATATAAATTACGGTTTTAAGCAGCATGTTATAACGCGAATCCGTCTTCGTTACAGTTCTGCTATATTAGGCAATGTTTCATATACCAATGTTATAAGGAAAATCGCTCAAATAGTACCTATAACTTTCCGAATAAAACTTTACCTTTTGTAATATTTACGTTTATAATAAAGTATTATTATGCTTCACAAAAACAATGATAAATAATATTAATTCTTTACTAATAAAAAACAAAAGTGAATTGCTAACAAAAAAGTGTTCAAATGTTGATTGTTTCATATGTTCTGTAGAAAAGGATTAACTTTAAAAAAATCATCAGAATGACATCTTTTTAAATATTTCTTTCCAAATAAATCTCCTTTTTTATCGAACTTTGTAACGACCATTTACGGAACCAATCAATTGTGAATTGAATTGAGCGATTTTTTAATATTACGTCAAATTACCACTGAAGATTAATAATACTTTTTTTTATTAGAACACCTTTATGCATATCTTATGCATAATACAATTTGAATATACAATTAATTAATTACCATTGACGAAATATAGGATTTTATTTTCAAGTAAGTCCAAGCGACTTACTTGTTTATTGTATCAATGTTTAGCTCCCAGATATGTCAACAAGTGCATAATTGAAATTTCTAATTCGATCTTGTTTAGATAGATAATTGGTAAATGAAGAAATATTGTCATTTAATTACTAGTCTAATGTAACAATATGAAATGACAATTATCCTTGTAAAATTAACATATTATTAAATACAATTAAATTTACAATTAACTTTTATACGTCATTTTATGTAATCCAGACGAAAAACTAAATTATTTTACAGAAAATAATAATTATAATTATTATCTCTGTAAATGTTAAAACTTTTAATCCAGTTCCAATTAACTTTCTTCCATCTATTCAACACAATTCAAGTTAAAAGATAAGAAGCAATAAAAAGACAGCAGCACTTGAGTCAAGCAAAGGGTATGGTCGATTTGCATTACTCCCCATAACCAACATTATCTCCCAACGGTCTTACCGGACCAAACTTCTCATTAAAAGTATATAACGAAAAGAGAGACCGAAGGGAAATTGTTTTCCAAATTGTTCTATTTACTCGATACCGAATTTTAAGCAAACCCTTTGAAGAAAACGAAGAGGATGAAATGAACGGAAATAAAAATAAACAATTATTGGAAAGCAAATTACTTATCGGTAAGGAAATGTGTTTAGAAATTTCGAGGGTCCTGTCGTGCTAGAAACTTTTTAATTTTGTTGAGCCGACTTTAAACGCTTTCGATATTTGCGTTTGTGAAGTATCAACGGCATATTTATGAAAGGATTAGAGATAAGTAACGCAAAATAGAATTATAATTTTAGTTGTTAAGGACAGAAACGTATTTTGGTTTGAAGTTTACTTATTTTTGTATATGTATATATGTTTGTATATATAGAAATGTGTTCCTTTTATATATTTTTATGCAAATAACTTAAGATGATATTTATACTTTACCTTTTTCTCAAGGGCAAACTATATGATAAAAAAACGCAATTTTATTTAAAAATAAATTATAACTATCAATTATTTAACGAGGCACGCATTCCAGCATAAAAACTGAAAAATATTAATATGTGTGACTTTATTTTCTGTTAATGTTATTCAATGAACTCATGTATTATTGTTACCATACAATTAATATAAATTATAAATAATAATAATAATTGAGACTTATAGTCTTTTTAGTAATTAATAAATAATAATTTCAGATTATTTTTAATTGAAATTAAGAGTGTTTATACGATGAAATACAGGTTTTGATTTTCGACATGTTTTCTTACCTTATCTTTTTTGTAATTTTTTTCCGTACTTTTAGATAAGGTTCAAAATTAGCTCAATTTGTTTTTTTTTTAATTACAATATTCGTTACTTAACATTACAATTACAAAGATAATAAATCTTCGATGGGAAATGTCGAAAGCAGGATATTTTATCCTCATACTTTTTAAAACATTATAAAGTTATGAAAATGCTGTTTTTATAATATTTTTTTTGCTATTGTAGCTGTTTTCCAATAAAACACTAGCGACTATTGCAGCGGTTACCTATGGAAGCTTGAAGATAGCTAATTTTGGAGTATGGCAAGTTTTTTCACAGACATTTTAAAAACGCTAAATAAACGTTTCATATGAAGCCTCATTTATTTATTAAAAGTAAAGTTAAAAGTACATGACCAGCGCTTCGTTTATTCAACTTTTTTTAAAGTTTAAAAATTACTGGAATAAAATTTGAGAGACAGATGTTTTAGAACATTATAGCGCGGATATATTTAAATTAGTCTTCGAAAACATAACATATATAACGAAATGTATATGCAACTTTTAAAATATTTTGGTCCACTTAAATTTGATTTTAAGAAATGTAGTTTTAAACTAATGATAAATGTTATAGAATTGGCCAAGGTATTAAAGAGTCAAAAAGGGTAGAAATTATATAACCCATAATAAATTCTACTTTAAACTGTCCGTAACATAATTCATTTTAGCAAATTACAATCGAAATTTGATCATATATTATTAATATTTTTTATATATACATTCAATATTCATTGAAATACTGCAGCAACATTTTTACCATTAAATTTCAATCAAAGGTAATGAAGTAAGCAGTTAAGAAGTATTTGAAGATTTTCAAAATATCCTTTGCGTTGAGTGGGGCTTATTTAGACATCCATAACGAGAAAAATTGCATTGTGATTTGGAAGTGGGTTTAGTCATTATTAATATACAATACTATGTTTTTAATTTTTTTTTTGTTTTCAATTAAAAAAGCTTCGTTCTCTTTAATATCATCGTCATCAAAATTAATAAGGAGAGCCAAAACACTCTTCAAGTTTATAATCGTTAGTAGACACTCGAAAACCTGGACCTAATAACCACTGGACGTATAATTAAACAAGTTCGCTATGAAAAAAAGTGTATCAAAGTTTGAGGGGTGCGTACTCGTTTCTAATTGGTTAACGAAGTATACACATTTTATTATAATTTGTCAGCGGACGCGCCAATCACAACATGTTCGTTAATGTCGAGGCTGTGAAAATATCGGTAAACTATTTTTCTACAGTTTTTATTTATCGACTTCGTTCGATCGCAATTTCGAAGATGATTTTCTGTAATTTGTACTTTAGTCTTTAAACTTGGTCCAACTAACATTAATAATAATTTTAGTGTATTTGAAGACCATAACAGACAAAGAAATAATTACCAATTTTAATAACTTCTTAATTTTTTAGCAACTTTAAAATGAAAATACCAACACTTATATGAACAACCAAAATTATAATAATGAACACAATATCGTCTTTTACTTCTTTGCATTTAGTATTAAGTACCAAATTAAAATAAATTTGGTCATCATTAACCTGCATGGACTAATTTTATAGGGTCGATAAGGATAAAATTTATTCAATGTGCAGGCCAAATTAAATCACACAAAACTAAGTATAATTCAAGTAAAAAAATCACGTGATGAATAATAAAAAAAATAAGATTTTTAACGAATAAACGCTCTTTATTTAAAAATTATAAATAAATATAATAAATACTTTAAGAATATAAATTATTTTCTAATACATTAGAACCCAATACTATTATTACGTTTTAGTGACTCGAGTGCATTTATTTAAATTACATAATTGAAAATGTATGTGATCGGTGTAATGCAAAATATAAATGTTCCATTACGTATCTGTAAAACTAAATGTACTCTTGGGCCCAGTTAATAAAAAAATAAAAGTTTTTAATATTATCCTTATCACGGAGCAGGTTGCGAATGGATGTGCCATAGGCGGGAATATATATTTTTTTAAATATGGCTTCTATTAATGTGTTGTTCTCAGTCGTAGTCATAGTGTTATGTAATACTGATAAACAATGTATACTGAGATATGTAAAAAGTACATTATATATGACCTTGGTATAAAGTCACTGGCTTTTCTTTCCCAGAGTGTTCATGATTTAAATTATTGTAAAATTTAAATTGTTATAAAACTGCACTTACTCGTGAATTTTTTTCGAAGACTAGTTTATGACACAATGAATCTAGTTATTTAATTTACATAAAGTTGATTATTTTTAAGTGCAACTAGTATTTTTATGAATTGCAGTTGGAAAAATTCTTTTTCGTTTATTTTTACTTATATTAAAGGAATCCAGTTTTCTGATCGCTGAGCAGCTTCTATCCACTTAATTGTTATATTTGAGTTCTTCGGATATTTATACATATAATAAAACCGGTAATAATTAACATTCTGTATAGTTATCCAATCGACAAACTTTTCTCTTTAAAACTATATTTAATTTTTACATAACTTTTGTGATCTCTTTCAAAAATGCAATGACAAAATTTTGTAATAAATGTACAAAATTATGTAAATATATTTTTGACGAGCAATACATTTTAAACAACATTATGACGATGTCCATACAGGACATCGTCATAATGTTTTTAAAATTTTTTCATATATCGTTTATAACTGCAATAATTTTTATCGGTAAAACATCCGCACTTAGTTTACACCTCACTAATGTTGTAAGAATTGCATGTCAGTTTCTATTATAAGTAATAATAATTAAAAGTAATTTATAAATAATGACTAGTTTGTGTAGTAGGCATTGAAATAAAAGATGTAATATAAATGTTTTATACACATAAATTAAATGTTATGCTATCTTTTTTCTAAATATGATGTCTCGCTATGTCTCTGCACCAATTAATTGCACAATTTGGAATTTTGTGACATAATGCAATCACGACTGTGACCTATATGCAACTGACTCATAAAAATTATCATTAAATTTGAATCAAGGATATCGACCAACCAATTAACAAGTATTCGAAGATTTTCGGAATATCATTTGCGTTGATGGTAACTAACAGGATCTTACCCAGACATCTAAAGCGAGAAAAAAGTGGTATAGGATTTCGAAGTGGGTTTAGTCATCATTAATATCAAACACTGTGTTTCAGTAGTGACATCTTTTCTTTTCAGTTAAAGAATCTTCATTAATTTCAGCAACATCACCATCAAAATTAATCAGTAAAGCCAAAACACTCTTTAAAAACATTTTTTTCGGTAGACATGCAAAAACGTCAAAGTAATTGCAAGGCTGCTTTCGATTATGGAGATGATTACTGATTTTAGCTCCATTGGATCACACAACATATTGATTACCAAAGTAGTTCTTAATAGATTGCACTTTAGTCTATAAATCATAATCAAAATTATCGTTGAAATTAATTGTAAAGAAATAAATTTGCATTAAATATTTAAAAAATATAAGTGTATTTGGATGAATTATTTCCTTCTTACATTGATTTTCTATAGTGTTAATACGAGAAAAGGAAAATTAAAATCTTTAATTTAAAATAAGCTGAAAAGGATTTTAAAAGCTATATTTATTTTTAAAAGCTAATATAACGTTAATAAGTCCTAAGCACGTTAATATTTGTATAAGTCTTATGCTTCGTATATACGTTGTAACGTACTTCGAAATTACAATGTAAAAATTTGCATTCTGAAAATTTATAAGTATGAAATAATTTATGAAACACATGAAACTGAATATTTCGTGAAAATAAGTAAGTTAATTATTAAACAAACTTTAATTATTAGAATCTCCTATAATTCGTGTGACGATGATTACTTATAACAGTTTTGGAAGCACTACCGCATTTCGACTAGTTCCGCTTATCGATTTACTGTTTATAATAATAATCGTGTAGTTTTTGCTACATTCACAATCCAATAATTAGTTATGTTTTGAACCCATCTCTACTAATTTTAACTACTGCTTATGTTTATTGTCTTCCACTTCATGGATTTGTTTCAAGTATTAGAATCAAGTCATGAGGTGGGAAAGAATTTAATTGAGAAAAAAGTCATAACTCATAATTAAAATATTTAAATTATATAACAAGTCTGCTATCAAACGCAATACGGACTGATTACTCGCAATTGATCAAGCGTAGAGATAGTAAACAAATATATAATATATTTTGTTTTTTATTAACCACCAAATGAATCGAATTAACTTACTTAAGGATTTAAAATACACTTCAAACAATTCTTTTAATCGATATAATTACTCAATTTTTAATCAAATTCACATGCTTTTTTTAACGTCTGTATCAAATACAAGTTTAAATTAAAGCTAAACATAAAAGAGAGCAGTTCACAAATCAAAGTCGATTTGATTCGCATCTCTCGTCGTGACCAATTTTATCTGCGAACGATTTAACTGGGCTGAATCTCTTATTACGAGCTCACAAAGGAAACAGCAGCCGAACATAAAATGTTTTCCAAATTATTGTATTTGTTCGACGCCCAATTTCAAGTAACCCTTTTGAAGAAAATGAAATAAAGGAATTGATAATAAACAATTATTGAAAAACAAGTTGTTCGCTGGGAAAATATAAAAATATCGGTGGGTTAGTCGTGGTGAGCTTAAAACAAATAATTTCGTCCAAATGGAATTTTAAGATTTTATTTATTCATTTTCGTATTTTATCATTTTGAAAATTTAAAAAGCAAATAAGTTTAAAAATGATATTTCCATTGGGTAAAAATTAAGTTAGCATTGTATTAAAATTTTATATATTTTTAGTACCTACTAATAACAAGACGCAAGCGCAAACATAGTTGCGCAGTTAATAGTAATATATTTGAAGAAAGCGATTATTGTAATTTTATTTGATTTCAAACAGGAAGTTTTTCGATTTGAAGCGTACCTATTTTTTCATGTATGTGCAGTTATAACTAGGAGAAACGTTGACCAATTTATATTATTCTTTTATTTTTCAAGAAGAAATAGTTTCAGTTAGTTAAAAGTATATTTTGAAGATATCTCAAGGAACTCTTCAAGAGACGGGAGCACAAGGCCCCTTTTAGAAATTTCATTCCTACTTTGAACTTATTTGTCATGGCTTTATAAGTACTTTAACTATAGACGGTGGTCCAAATCGGATGATGGAACTAGAAGGTGGTAACAAAACGTAAGTAAGACTTCGATTCATCGAGTTTGAGCTTACTTAACTTAATTTGACGAGTCCATTGGTCTCAAAGGTGACAACGACCTGGGAATAAAGCCAGAAGGTGGTGACAGGAACTCTGCAAACAGTAGATTCCTTATGTTTACGCTTATTTAACTTTTACTGACATGTCTTTTTGTCAGAAGTTGTAGCTAAGGTATGGTGGTGGAGCAGAAAGGTAGGTGGAGTGCCATTCAATGGTTAGGAGTAATTTCGACGAGAATGGGCTCGTTTAATTTATCCTGACTAGTTCTTTGATCGCAAATAGTGGGCGAGCTCTGATGATGAAGCTAGGTGATGCTGACAGTAACTTTTCAATCAAAGTATGATTTGCAATCATGTTTGGGCTCGTTTAACTTTGTTAACAATTTTTTTATCACAATTAGTGCCCTTGGTCTGGTGATGGAGTTTAAAGGTGGTGACAGTGTTCCCCAACGGTGAGGAATAGTTTTGTATCATTTGACTTATCTTGATAAGTTGTTTGGTCACAAATCTAACGATGAAACTGGTAAAGCATCGCAACTACTCTTAACCGGTTTCTCAGTTTCAGTTATTTCTCACATTGACGAGTCCGTGGGTCATAATTAGTGGCAAGAGTCTGTTGATAGAATCAGCAAGCGATAAAAATAACTGCTTAAAGGTGAATGGTAGCTTCATCAACTTTGGGCTCGATTGATTTTTTGACGATTTTTTTGATTGCAAGTTATGACCAGGGATTTATGATGAAGTCGAAGAATTGTGACACGAATTCCCACCATGAGGAGTAAACTCATGGCATTTGAACTCATTTGACATATCTTGGCGTAAGAAATAAATATTATTTAGACAGAGCTAAGCAAAAACTTTTACTGAAGCCTATACATTCAAATACATATCCTAATAAATATGGTTTAGGCTGAGCTGAAATATTTAAAAAATTTTCTTTTTTATTTAAAGGACACTAACGTTAGAATTAAAAAAAAGCAAAAAAAAATTAATTGGTACAGCTCATTTACAAAAGAAAAATAATTATTAATACCTTAAGTAATTATATAAATCTAGCCGTTTAAATTTTTCGTTTCTCAGATGCCTATTCTGTTAGTTGTATATCAATTAGTAGCGATTGCGTTTGAAGTGGTCGTAAATCTGCTTCTGTGATAATGAACCCAATCATAGCGCCATTCAGAAAATGACACGTTCTATATTATGCAGAATGAAAAAAATTACTTTGATTCATAGTGTATTTTTATATAATTTTTTATGATTTTTTTAACGTTCCCTGTAATAAGATTCTTATAATAAGAAAAATTCGACCGATTTCAAATAAACTTTGAAAATATAAAATATTGAAAAAGTGAGTATTCATTGGAACTTTTACGGTAAAATATTGTTCCGAACATGAATAAATTAGCGAAATATTTCTATTATTACAGATTTTTGAATAATGAAAATAGAAGATAATAAAATCTCCTTTAATTCATAATACAAAATATACCAGGAGATAAAATAAAATAAGACCAATTTTAATTTAATCACTTTACACATTCAATAAAAAAAATTTTGTACTAAAAAAATTCCTCGTCACATATCATTTTTTTTTTAATTTTCTTGTTCCTACTTCACGTTGCGTTATGACAAGACGTAAGCGCAAAACATAATTACAACTAAAGCTCTTCAAAATTTTCACCGAACAAAGTTATTTGATTGAGTAGAAGCTGAATTTCACTTTGTTTAATTTTGAATAAACTTAAAGGCGAGGAGAGTGGAAAAACTTCAAAGTACAAGGCGAAAAGTAAAAGAATTATTTTTGTCATTAGGCCTTAATAAATTTGTGGATGTTATTAACAAGAAGATCATCAGATTATCAGAATGTATAAAAAAAATTAAGATATATCAAATGGCATATCCATCATTATTTCAAATTTCAATGCCTGAATTACAGATAAATTTTTTTTTCAGTCCATAATATTAATGTACCTAATATTTTTCCTCATATATATCAGTTAAAAAATTATATATATATATATATATATATATATATATATATAGTAATACAGTAAGCTATTTATATTATATCTTTATCGAGTTATTGGGATTTTTAGTGTTCTGTATATAAAATAATATCGCAACACCTGTCGTCTTATCTGTCCATTCGATTCCTTCTAAAATCTAAACCTTGTAATATATTAACCTGAAATTTCGTATCATTACGGAATTCAGTAACTGTTAAACTATTTGAGGAAAATATGTGTTATTTCATTTTGAAATGTGTTTAAAAAACGTCAGATAAACATTTGAGTGACAACATTTTTTTATCTCGGGATGTGACAACGAAAGCTGATATAATACAGAATTTATTTATATGTAAAAAAATAAAAATGAAAACCGTTCAACGAATCATTTCCCTTCAATTATTCTAAAAAATATTATTGGAATAATCGGAAAATAACTGTTTTAACTAATCGTCATCACTTAAAAAAATACAGGCCACCTTCTACAATTTGCTATTTTTTGTTCTAAACAATTAAAATACATCATTTGAACTGATTGACGATAACGTTAAAGTAATAATTGACACAAATTCTGCAAAAAAATGTATAATAATTGTTTCTCATATTTTGATTATTTATCCAGTTAATACGATATTAACTAACGTTGTAGACGCCCGTTACACGTGACCGATACGCACTACAGGTATGTAAATAAGTTTTGCTTCTAAAATTCATATTCAGTGATGCTAAAAATCTATAATTACATTCATTGCTATATAACTCTCATTGCGTGAAGTTTAATCGGACTTGGCTCATTTTTATAAAAAAAAGATATGATTATTTAATAATTAAAGAAATGGTGGAAGGCGAAATTAGCTAACAAATATTTGGATATGATACAGCTGACAGAATTATTCTTAAGAGGACTTTTGGTATATAAATTAATTTTACGTTTTAGATAAGTAGAAAATAAGTTTTATTGTAGTAAGAAACACTAAAAGTTTCAATTTTAATTACTTCTAGCATTTTACAATCTGCCTGCAAAATGGTCTCTAGCAAAAAAGTCATCAAGTGTTTAAACAGCCCATTTAAGGATCAAAGTTTTTAACGTACATTTTTTTTCCATCGTAGAAATGAAATAAAAGTCCACGGATAAACAAGGAATCAAAAGACAACGGTTCTTAAATCAAGCATATACTCCGTTCGATTCGCCGCAATCCTTGTAACGGATTTTATCTGCCAGCTATTTTGCTGGACCGAATCTCTCATTAAACGTACATAAAGGAAACAAAGGTCGAAAGGAAAATGTTTCCAAATTATTCTCTCTACTTTTCGAAGTACTATGGGCAACCCTTTTCAAGAAAGCAAAGAAGATGAAGTGAACGGAAATAAAAATGGACAATTATTGGAAAGAGAATTATCTATTTACGGATAGTGAATTATATTTTTTAACATAAAGGGTCTGGTTGTTCAGTATATTTGAGTAGAGTTCAGCCAAGTGCAAATATATTTATGGCATTATGTTGGTGGCGTCTTCATGTTCTCATAAGTGTGACGAGAAATGCAATAAAAAAAAGAAATTTTTTTATTATTATTTAATCAATTCATTTGTATACTGTGACTTTCTATCATTTAATTAAATAGTTAATGACTGTTGTAGACGTGGTTACCCACGTCTACAACATAAGTTAAGTTAGGTTAAGTTAGGTTTTGGAAGAAAGGAACTATTATATGGTTTAGTGTAAATTCTGAACTTCGTGAAAAACATTAAATTCCACTTTCCTCAGTCAAATTCTTGAAGAGCTTTGCTGAAAAATGTAGATAATTTAGAGCCTTGCATCTGATACATTAGTCAATAAATGTTATTGACTAATGTATCCATCATCTTATTATACTTGACAGCGGCCGTTAGCAGATTTTAGCACCTTAATAAGCAAACTTATATAAAGAGATAATTTTAGACGTTGTATAAATTCGACCATGTAACAAACCTGTTACGTGGTCGAATTTCATCAATAGGAAAGAGAATTAATGGCGGCAACATACAAAAGTTTTGTTAGATATGATATTCAATAAGTTTAGACATAGAGTTGTTGTAACCCACTGATCTACACTTTTCTAGCAAAGCTCTACAATAAGTTGGCTGCTTATATTTATCTACATTTTTCGGTTAATTTTTAAAAAGGAATGATTTGGCGAGTTTCACATGTTTTTATCACGTTTCGTTTAAATCTGATGGTTGACACAATTTCGATTATTCTTCTCTTTTAAGCACATTTAAAAATGTTCTTTTTATAACGTATTCCTCCCTTTTTCGCGGGTTTTACAGCAAATTGATTTTATCAATTGATATTCGCATTATAATTAGCGGTATTTAACTTCTCAGACTTATTCGAACTAAGCTAATCTCAACTTTAAAACTGAAGCTCTTCTAATCACATACCATAAGCTGAAAAATGTTTTATTTGGCTCAAGAAGCGTCCTCAGTAATTCCGTACACAGAATAAAATATAGCATGAAATGAATATGAAATAACATCATCCTATAGATACACATCTGACCATCACCAAAGTTTATAAAAATGTCTCCTCTGCAATGAATTGCTTTATATTTTCGCTATAAATTAGATAGTAGGAAATTTTTATAGGAATTTTGAGGTGTTCAATTAAGAAATAAAATGGATAATAATTTTTTTCCTAAATTAACATATTACTTAATTTAGTCTTCTTCTTTTTATTGAGCATTTTATTTTGATAATGTTTTTATCATCATACGTGGTATAAAATTGAACCATCTTTCCTTACAACTTAAACCAATCAACCAACTTAAACAAAATTAAATTCAATGAAACCATAATAGCTTTTAGGTATTTTAAACCATAATAAAACATAATCAATTTTCCCATTACATGCAAAAGCAAATTTAGCTTCTATAGCCATAACTTTAGTTTTTAAAATTCAATTACTATCGATTGTGGAACTTTGTAATTAAAAGGAAAATCTGATGCACGTAAATAAATCGCCTAAACGAATGAATGTAAAAGAACACCACGGTGATTTTAAAAATAGTCAGCACATCCAAGTCGAATAAAAGTACGCATAATTTTTTTGCATACACCCAAACTTGCAATAGAGTCCATAACATCTAACTGCGCCAGAACTAAACAATCAAAATATGCTTCGATTGTTTCGATTCCAGAGAATGACGACCAGACATACTGCCGTGAACCCTTCCAACTTTCTGGTGTATAAATCTATCGATTGACATTCCCGCTCGATATTATCTTAATGTGTCAATTAGTCGATCTAAACGGACTCGCACACGTTTTCGTTTTGCTCTGCTGATCACCTATTGACTCGTCATAATTGATGTACCCACTCAAGATAAATGTTACCTTTTTTATGATAGTCAAAATCCTCTGTTTATTCAAGAAATTCATAGTCTAGAATTTTTATAATAGAATTATATCACGTAGTAAAAATTATTTATTGTGAAACATAGCTAAAATAAGTATTTTGATAACATAGATAACCTCCATGTTCATTAAAATTATGAAAACATGTATCAAATAAATCTGAAAAAGCAAAGTAGTAGAAAAATGTTTTTTAACAAAGTACAAAAGTACTCAACCTAACACAATTGAACTCTACCGATACCAATTTAAAACAATCCATCCTAACCTAACTTTATCAAACTCAACCTAACCCAAACCAACCTAACGTCACATAACTTAATAGTTATTAAAACAACTTTGACGTGAAAGATGGATAAAATATATCTATCAGACATTTGCGTCCCATTTCCTCTGACAGTTTTCGAAAACTGTTTCAAGCGTTATTTTAATAACGCTCAACAAAGTATGAAAATTTTCAAAATTATCATTTCTGCAAAACTACTTACATCGTGAATGAAAAGTATGGTACTGTTGGAATAAAATAATCCTCTATTTACTAATTATCGTAGCGTTTTTCTAAATCCATTCGATAATAACTTATATCTCAGCTTAAATATTGTCGTCATATCAAAAGCAAACTTGACCTTTACAAAAGTAAGTTATAACTCGGCAAACATTTTAGCCGTATCACTGCAATTATCTCAACAAATTCTATTCATCCCCTTACTGCCTGACTCCTAATAAATTAATTAAAGAATCTTAGGAAATAATTAAGAAGAACTTTAGATTTTCATTTTAACTTTACTTGTTTCTTCATTATGCTCAAAAATAGACAAGGGAGTAAATAAAAATAGACAACCTAATAAAACTCCTTTATAAAATATTTAAAAGAAAAAAATAAAGACTAAATTTTTAAGTGAACCTCACGGATTATTCCCGTGAAAGAACTAATAAAATGGAGAACTATTCAATATATACAAATTAGTAGGTGGTTTTGTGTGGAACTCGAACAAACGAACGTGTATCTGTCTCAAAGGGCAGATAGACAGAAAGAAATTCTAAAAAAAATCGTTTTGAACTCCGAAAAGCCTAAATAGCCTGTTTTACTTATTTTAAAAATGCATCTATTAGGGTTTTATAATAGTATAGAAAAATATGTATTAAAGTGAACATTGTCCATGCTATTATAAAATGGTACCAAATTCTGAGATCCAAGTACTAGTATAAATTTAGTACCGACAAGTATAACTTAAGCTCTACTTATATAGTAACGAATTTTCAGAATTTTCGATGTGAAATATTGTTTCCTTTAATAATGGCCTGTTCATATTATGAAAACGCGATTGCTTTTACATGATCGTGAATGACTATGTTTATTTTTTAAAAAACCACATGTCTAACAGGATTCCCCAAAATACCAAAATACTGGACATATGCAAACACGAAAAGTATCAAAGTTTGCATAACACATAATAACATAAGTAATAATTTAAAAAATAGACACAGAAAACACACATTGATTCAAAATGAACATAAAACTTATTAATTATCAAACGTGAATTACCAAGCAGCTCTACGATCGCTTTCCTAAAGCAGTCAATGAAGCAGAAAACAATATCAAAGTTTGGCGCTTCTCACAATACCTGGCTAATTAAGGAAAGATTATGGAAGTTTATAAATAATTGTCATCAGCTTATTTAGCGACCATATTAATATCAGATATAGATAAATCCTAGTAGTCTGATCAAATATTGTGATCAGACTACTAGGATTTATCATAAGGAACTCAGCCCTTTTTTCGTTGACACTCACTACCTTAAGACCTGTTAAGAAATTTTGTACGTAGTGAATTGAAGAAAAATTTGTTACTTGGCCTCCACAGGAGATGATTTACGTGTTTATATTGAAAATAGAAAAGGTTCATTGGATTTCACTCCTTTAAAAATGTTATTATCCTCACATCTTGAATTTGGTTGGACATAACTCCATTCAAGTAAAAAGAGAGGTGCATGTGAATATATATATGTATATACATATATTAAAAATTGTAAAATATCCCATCGATTATCCATTATTGCTTATATTTGTCTCACGCGACTCTTATATGCTAGTATGAAAACACTCACTACTTTATATTCCGAAAGGATGTAAAGATGTACGTTTACTTACACGAAAATGTAAGAGAATTAAACGAACTTTACAGACGCACAGTTGAAATCAATATATAGGTAATCTATTACACAATCGTACCAATCGCTGAATGCATAATTTATTATACTCGTATTTCCAACCGGCAATTTCTGCTCTAATGCATCGGTAGAAGCGCGCGAGAATGATGGATTGTAATATAATTCATTTGGACGCCATCTATCGATGATTGATTAACACGCACTCAGTCAAGTTCATAGTTCGCGTATTGGCAGTAGGTTCAGGAATTCTTTGAGGACTACATAGTTTGGCCAACAATCCGTTTTTAGTTTTGCGTTGATTTGACCGGTCGATGCTTGTCCGATCAATAACTGTCAGTGGGGCCGGAAGTGGTTATCGAATTGCGTTGCCCTTTTCAAGCGTTATGTTGAGAATAGTTGGTATTTTCGGACGGAAGTGGCATGTTTCGTTGATCACGGTTGAGTTGTTGTTTTAATTAATGAAGCCTGTTGGAGGAAAAGGACACCAATTTAGAGGACCTGAATTTAGCTACTGCAGAGTTTTCTTCATACTAAGTACGGTGTTAATTACGTACTCCGTACCCACTTTAGGATGAGTTTTCTAATTTATATCAACAAAAACATTTCTAGAAGGTTTAATTATGCTGGGTAATTAATACACAATGTTAAGTGGTAAAATTATTTCGCACCTCAAAAAATGTTTCCTTTTCTTCTTTATTTTCTTTCAAAATTTTATAATTTTGAAAGTATATCAAAGTAAAATTTACTAGCAATAAACATATTAATTTTCTTATATTACTGGGCTGAATTCTGTTTTCATTTAAAACTGACAGCTTCTATGAAAGATATATTTTTCCTATTCTCCGTTGACCAACATGTTATAGTCAATGAGGAATATATATACATATATATATATATATACATATATGTATATATATATAAATATATATATATATATATATATATATATATATATATATATAAAAGATAGATAAAGAGGACAATCCTTCGATTCAAGATATTCGTATGTATTTTAAAATTGCACATAAAAAATAAGTACAATAAAGAAGGTTTATTATAGGTTGAGGCACAAGTTTTTTAAGTTCTCCATTTTCGAATTTTACTTCACATTTTTATCTTTCTTCTCTATGTTACAACACCTTATAAATATTAACAAACTCTTGTTAATATTAAGGTAAACTTTCATAATTTTAAAATTTTCCAGAATATTTAAAAATATACTTTATAATTTTCTAAATTCCTTGTTCACTTTCATTAACATCACTTTCAGCTTCCTACTAATTACAAAAATCCTTAAAGATAGCAATAGTCTGTAATTAATTTTGTGAAAAATAATTTTACCGCAAAATTTCTAAATAAATAGTGGTATTTTTTTTAATAAAAATTTTAAACGGTTTGCAAATTAATTCATGCATAGCAGTGTTTTGCATGTTAATTCATGTCCGGAGACGATTTCTCAAAAATTCAAATTAATGCTAATATTTTAATTATTTTATACTTTTCACTTATAAATCACACAATTGGCACCTGAGAAATGAAAATTTGAAATATGCAGCGATTAAAATTATATTATTTAATTAACTATTCATGTTATTAAATTACTTAAAATATTTTTGGAAAACCAACCAAAATTTTCTTTTTCACAAATAAGTTGTCGTTTCAGATTTCTTTATTTTTAATTCAGACTATTTTCTTTAGTTTTACCCTCTACATTTTATTTTAAATCAAATTTATTTAGTTTATAATTCTTTTGTTTGTCTTTTCATACATAATAATTAATTTGCTCTTCTCTTTAGTCCGGGGTAGACTGAAGTATAATTAATTGACGATTTGCTTGAAAAATTATTAATAATAAAAAACAAAACCAAAAGAAAACTTCGACTCAACAAGTTTTGTCTAGTCTAAGTTTTCTTTTAGTTAGTAATTAAACATTTTGCAAGCCAAAAAGGCAGCACAAATTCAACATTTCCTCGTGAAGAAATTCTTGAATATTTTGAAACTTGTTTATCTGAAATTAAACAATATAATGATTTTCGCCTAAGGAAAGCATTTATTAAGAAAGTTGAACATTTAAATGGCTTTGAAACATTAGTGCTCAATTAATCAGTCCGCTGAGGAGTGGTTATATCATCTAATTTTGATTTGTCACTGGTTGATTAACGAATGCGCTCAAAAGCAATAGAATCCTTATTGTGATTCGTCACGAGTTTGCTTTAGAGCGGTAACATCGTTTCAGCCTAATTCATGATCGCTTGATTAATTAATCTACAGAGGCACTAGGAAAAAATTGTAGTGTAATAAACAAGCGTTTCAGCAAAAGGTTGTCAGCATTATAACAAAATGATAAATCAAATCAGCTCTAACATGATGAGTCCTTACAATTTAATTTTTTCAGTACCTTTCGGTTCCATCATCGAACTTTAACAACCATCTGTGAATAAATAGCTTATACAGATATGCCAAATGAATTCAAAGTCAGTAACAATTTTCTCAGTTACCTGACCACAATTATATGGAATTTATCCGAAATTATTTATTTTCGTTCAAACAAAAAAAATGAAATTTCTTAATGCTTATTCAAATTATGATTCTACATACATGCAGAAAGTACGTATGCGCCGGTGTGCAAATGTCGTCTTTTTTAAAGGTATTTAAAAAGGCAGACCTATGTAAGGTTACAACAAGCTACTGGACTAACATAATTAAACTTGCATAATTTGAGAAATAATCCGTTTTGGCTACATTTTGTAATTACTGGATTTTTTTGTCTTCTAACTAGTGACCGTGCTGCTACCTTCAGTATTTAATGTTTTATATAGATTATTTTACATATGCAAAATACCAAAGAGCCGTACATAAATTTACTATCCTAGGATATGGATACAAAAATAATTGGTATAGATAATTTTATTATATATGAAGCTAAAATGCATGTGATATTTTTATTGTGACATCAAAATATATTTATAAATTCTTTCTTCCTTATTTTTTTTAATTTAATAACCCACTAAATTTTAATTTGACATAGGAATACGTCTGATCGGAAAGAAATTCATATTTAAAGGAAAGCTATTAATATTCTAATAGCTATTGGTATCTTAACTATTATTTTCGATTCGTGCTTACGGAATGAAACCTATATTTTCTTTGTTTTCTTTAAGTATGGATGTAATTTTTTTTTTGTTATCTAATATTGTACAATCGTCTACCACAAATAAGAAGAAGTGAATTGTCTCTTTTTGCCTTCAGCTCTCTGAAAAAATGTTTTAATATTAGATTGCATTTCAAAATCGAGTACTTTTCTACGCAATGCAGATAAGATTACTCTAAGCTTTTAGTCTTCCAAAATTAACTTTACACCACATTAAACGCGTAACACAATTTTCACAACTCGAGATTCTGAAAAGTCCCTCCAACAAAGTTAGTTCGGGTAGTAAAAGCTTGATTCCGCGCTGTCTAATTGCGAAAAATCTCAAAGACGAGAAAAGCAAGCTGGAGAAAAGGAGCTTCAAAGAATTTGCAGCAAAGTAAATGAATTTTTTTCGTCATTAGGCGGTCAGACGTCGCATAAAGAATTATTTCTTGACAAATTGGTGAATAAAATGAAAAGGAAAAGAATTTTTTTGTAGCATACTTTTATCATAGTTTATAAATCATGAATATTGTTTTATTATTGATGCGTCTACATATTTGCTAATGGTGGAAAACGAGGTCGAGTTTAGAAGTAAAACTCAGAGCTTGTGCGGAAAAATCATAAGTTTCATCGAAGAGTGTATTTAAATTACTTGTATTAAAATGAATGGTTTGATCAAGAAAGGAAAACTGAAGAAGAGACATATATGATAAAAATAAATTCATATAATTACTATATTATACACTAATTTCCCATTTAACGCGGTCTCATTATTATGAAACTATTTGTCCAATGTTAAAAGAAAACGAAAAGCCACTGAAAAGGCTAAATTAGGCAAAGTTGTAATTTTAGTCTCCTTTTTCTATTCGTTTATTCTTTAATATTATCAAAAAAGTTTAAGAGGCATAGGTTGTCTTCAAAATAATGTTAATCTAGTTTTTATTGATTTTTATAATTCTGGCTATAGTAAGGCTACAATAGTTTTTTTTCAGATACAGCTCGTCGCATAAACTTGAATTTTGGTACGGCAATAAATCATATTAACACATATATATGTCGTTAAATAACACTAAAAAATATTTATATGAAGATTTGGGGTTGGGGTATTAATTACTCCGAAATATATTTTCAAAAATTTCTAGTAAAATGTTTAATCGTTTAAAATTACATTTAGAGGGTAAACTATATTTTTTAAACAAACTTTAAATAGTATATTTTCACGGATATATTGAAAAATATGAAAAAAAATATTTTACTAAACTACTAAAAATAAGATTATGAAACAAATTTGATGTTTCATCTCAAAAACATTTATAAACATTGTTTTTGAGATGCTCAAGATAATATTTAGGTCTCCCCCTCACAATTAATTAAATTGGCTATTAATAAATATGTATTTTTTATTGGTTAGGGATATCTACAAATATATCAGAATGTTTTATTAATTTTTATATTAATATATTTTTAATTAAACATGAGATAAACTTTTAATCATTATAACATGTATGAATGAACCCCATAATATATTAATTTTACTTAGTGCGGTTATCTATATATGTTTATATTATCTATACGGTATTACTAAGGTTATCATTACGGTATATTAGGAACGTGCTTATTACCTTAAACGGGGTACAAATTTGAGTAATTTAAATTTTGATAATATTGCTTAGCAAAATGCTTAAATCTAGTATGCACAAAGAAAACAAAAAATAAGCATATACAAAATGCGAATAAATGAATATGTGAAAATAAAATCAAAATATTGAGAATTCTTCGAACAGTTTAAACATAGAGAGCAAATGTGTAGTAAACATAAGGTATAAATGCTAAAATATATAAACAATTTAAAAAAAATACTAGGTCATTTTACTACTGCCAGGTATGTCAGGTGCATCAAATAGCATTTCCTCATCCGTGCCTCAGTTTCGAATTTTTTCATCATCTGTGCATCACTTTCGAAGTTTAATAATGATAGGGATCTATTGTTTATCTACCTACGAATAGGGATTTTTAAATTTTTGTTACAACATTTTCTATTAAGGCATAGTGACCAGCGATTGCCCAATACTGTGATAAATTATTATGATAAATTTTATTATGATAAATTTGTTTTTTTTCCTGTAATATCTCAGTAGATTTTTAACTATTTTAAAAAGTGTCCATATGATTTTCCATAAATTTTCGACAAAACACCCTACGTTATCCAATTTACTGTATTATTTATGCCGTTGCATGTAAACTTTGTTTAACGTCTCTCTTTTATTCGAACGGAATTTTCTTATTTATGAAGAAACTATCAAACTTATACATTTGTCAATCTACTTTATGGCACTGGACATTACTAAAACCCATAAATGTGTAAATATATTTTATGGTTCAAAACATTACTAGTCAATGCAAAACGAGAACCTTTGTACCGAGAATCGTAAACTTACACACTAAGTTATGCCTATTCGAAACATAGTGTTTACCATCGTATTAACTCAATACGTTCATTACGTTCGTAATTTTATCATGCAGAAGTCTGTTACTCTGTATAATTATGAAATATACCTTGTGTCTGGCAATACTCTGAGCATTGATTTGATTGCGTACAATGTTTGTCGAGGTTAACGCTCACTTAATTATATACTAATGAAATTGGCCTTTCGTTTAAGTGGTACATACTATGCTATAGTCATATTTTGATATGCGAGCTGCTAGATAGAAATAATTATTCTGAGACTAGTAATATCTATTTGTATTTGATAATAGTAAAGGGATGTTAATATTTAAATGAATAACGATTGATTTTTAATTGTTTAATACTAATTAACAAAGAACTTTTTTATTCCTTACTAACACCGTGCGAAGATTTTTATTTTTATATAAAACACAGTAATCTGTCGCTTATGGGATATTAAGCTGTATAGTATGAATTTAAATACTGGCGTGCTTTAGAATGCGGCCTCTGTCGCATTTCGTAAACTAACACTATTCTACTTAAGTGCATTTCGGGATATTTTTCATTTTAGTCTGCGATTTGACTATTGGTCGTCCATCAGCGATTTGGTCAAAATATTTGAATGGTTAAGGATTTTATCTATGTACGATTTGATATGTTCATTCCTTCCCTGACTTTGAGTAAAGTGTTATGATTATAATAAAAGTTTTACATGACTTTGAATTTCTTTAATTTGTTAAAAAAGTGTTTACTATTTGGAAATTAAAATTGTTAAATTAGGAACTTTGATTTTAAAGCTTATACCTTAAAAGGTAAATAATCCACAATTAAATGAAACTACGTAACGTGTGACTTTCTTTAAATTTTTTACCACGACCTAGGTTTCGTTGCACTATAACATATCGAGGTGAGCTATTAAGTTAAATAATATTAAGTAAAATTTTGAGAAAAAGATAGGTTTTTTGCTATTTGACTCAAGTTTAGAAGCTTTATACAAACACAAAACACGAATTTAGAGACATTTTTCTCTTAATTTATTTCGTTTTATCAAGAATTTAATATTTCAAACTATTGCAGAATATTAAACATGACGAAAAATTGGAAATAATACTAAATTATTTCCTATAGAATGAAAAGGTAATGAATATTATTGGAACAAATTGAGTGATGATGGGAATTATACTATTAGTGTGTCAAATTAATTTATATATATATACATATATATGTATATATATATATATATATATATATATATATATATATATATACATAAATATATTTATATATATGTATATATATACATAACCATGCAAGTGCTCTCGTTTGTTAAATTAGGCACAGGACATTAAAGACACTAACATAAGTAATTGATTAGTTAGAATACGAGTCTTGTGTCCCGTTTGTTGACTAAACAATTTATAATAAATCTTAAATAATAAAGTTATGATTTCAACTTTATATAAGGTGTAATATTTTTATTTTTGTCAGAATTAGTAGGATTTTAAATTTCATTTCTTTAAATCCCTGATGCAATCTTTCTGTGCGTAATACGAAGTACACATATTGATCAATTATACTCACTTTCTAATCAATTACATGTATATTACTATGGAACTGGGACAACAATGTGTCTGTATATCAAAGATGTTTATAAAAAAAAACAGTGCAATATTTATTTAGAATTCTCTGAACACAAAATGTATCTTTTTAGAAATGTTTTCTGACTTACATTTTTTCGAATATCATCCAAATACTGGAACTTTCAGGGGAGTAACTTTTTGCCAACTTAAATGAAACCTTGATGGAAGTAAGGTTTTATCTATTTAAATGAACCTTTCTCGAAAGTAACTTTTTACCAATTTAAATAGAACTTTGACGAAAGTAACTATTTACTAATTTAAATGGAAGTTTCACGGGAATAAAATTTTAAAAAGGTAGCTTTTATGACTTTCAAATATTTCCTAATGAACCTTTTATTGTCATTCCCAAACGACACTATGTCTTACGCTTTTAGATTCACAGTTTTTTTAGAAATTAAAATTTAATTGTACTCTCCAATAATCTCAAAAAATCTTATGGGAATTGGAAATAATATAATGAGGATGGTTAAGAGGTA
Organism: Druceiella hillmani; assembly: GCA_039881145.1. NCBI lineage: Eukaryota > Metazoa > Arthropoda > Insecta > Lepidoptera > Hepialidae > Druceiella > Druceiella hillmani. The sequence continues at coordinate 2,487,842 of JAYKKI010000132.1, forward strand.
TACATTTTCTATTCGCTACGACGGAAAATAGTTTTTCTTTTAAATATAATAACTATTATACTATATGAGATTAGGTTACGTCTAGGTAAGTTTACGTTAATTTGAGTTAGTTTGATTAAGTTGTGTTAGGTTGAGTTAAATGGCTGGATTTGAATGAATTAGATTGTGTTCGGTAGGTTTAGGTTAAGCAGAGCTGGGTTGGATTGAGTTAGATCAGGTTTAGTTGAATTATATTAGGTTAGGTTGGTTTAGGTTGTGTTAAGCCGGATTACGTAAGGTAAGTTTAGGTTTTGTCATTTTGAATGAGAATACGTATATATTACCATGAAAAGTTTATACAAATTATAAAATGGTTACAAATATATAACGGACCAAAATAGGGATATTAAGTTGTCTATTTCGTACATTTCATCTTTTGTGAAAAATTGTAAAAAATTGTTTGAGCTAGTTTGGAAACTCAACTCTTAATAATTATATTTTATATTAAATGTGAAAGGGATGGTAATCGATTTTAATATAGATATTTCCACAAAGCAAACGATACTGATTTTCTTCTTTATCCTAGATTTTTCCTGAAACTATGTTTGCTTGACCTTTATACGATAAACACGCCAAATATAAAAATATAGTGAATCAAAAGCTCACGGGATGTAGCTCCAACAAACTTCCTTAACAAGTTCAATCGAATTTCGAAGCCTTGTTTGTGATTTCGGAATAGGATTTGTCAGAGACGTAACACGATTTCCGCCCTATAAAATACCCTATGAAATATCCTTTCCTCTACGTCTACGGATGAACTCAAGTATATCAACGTTAGTAAAAAAATGAAATTATAAAGAAAATTATTTGAAAACAATGCGAAACATGAAGAAGATTTTCCCTTCATTTTATTTGCGCAGTCAAGATATCGCTACAATGCTGCAAAGTGGAAATTCACGTTAAATTATTTGAGTATATTGTGTTTCCTTCTCCTCATACTCGTATCGTAATGATTAATTAGATTCGGTTATGATTATCTGTGTTTGTATTTACTATTATATGTTCGAAAAAGTGACTATTTATGAAATAAATTTTGGGAGAAAAATAAAATAACTTTGAAGAAATATACCTATTTTAAAAAAGACAAAAAATAAAAATAACATACCATTTCAAAATGAAAATACCTCCTCTGATTGTTGGATCAAAAGTAGGTACGAATAGGCTATTATCTATCTACTTATCAACAAACTTCTTTCCTGCTTTAATTAAATGTTGCAAATATTTTTTTACAGAAGCACAGAAATTATTCATTAGGAGTAAAATAATTTCTGTGCTTCGGTAGGCATAGGAAGTATTTTAAATATTAATTATTGTAACTGCATTATTAGAAAACGAATAGATTAAATCTCGATATTTGCTTGTTGTGATTAAAAAAGTACTTTATATTTGAACAATTATAAAAAAATTTTGGATATAATATTAATTTTACATTTAAATTTCTGAAAATTTATCATAAAAAAATTAATATTTCTATAAATTTAGTAATTTCTTAAGCTTATGTAGAAGAGAAATTACTATATTCATTTTTGTCCCAAAACGGAGATTTCTTCTTTCTATCTCTTCTTTCTATATTTTATTAGCAAATATTTCTTCTTCTATCTTTGCTAATTTCCCACCTGAAGATGTTGTAATACAACGAAACCTAGGTCGTGGTTAAAGAAATTAAAGAAAATAGAAATAATACTACATCACGTAGTTTCATTTAATTGTGAATAATGAATTTCTACAAAATTAACGCCAAATATATTCAATATTGTATACTATTATATTTAAGTAAAAAAATCTCTTGGAAAGTAAATGCCCTTAGATTTTTGTATTATAGTATTCATGACTAAATTAAATTCATAATAATTATAGAGAATCAGCTAAAGAGCTTATACGTAACGTAGCTAATGTAAATTCGGTGTATATTAATATGTTTAAGTTTCACTTATTTATAAGCTTTAAAATATGACGTAAAATTTTATATTTAAAAATTTATTAGCATATTTCTGAAAAGTGATATAACAGCGGGTTTATAAAATCAAAAGTTATTACATAAATCATAAACATAATCAACACAGCAAATCGACGAAGTAGAATTTCCTACATTTTCCAAAACGAAACGTGTTAGCTTTTCAGTTCCGATATTTTGATAATTATATCTTTACAAATTATACCTTATACACATACAGAAAAACAAGAGTTAAAATATATTATTGTGATATAAATGTTACAAAAATTGTGTAAAGTTTCTTACAGATTATTAATCATCTACACTTAAATTGAAAAAATAATAATACGACATTTTTACAAGCTACGAATCAAAATAAAATTGAGTAATATAAAAGCCACTGAGTGTATAATTGACCATATGAATCATAGGGAATATCCAATTTGCTGTAAGGCAACGAGTTAGCAAACAATTGAATTTTAAAACTAAATTGTTAGAAAGATAAACATTCACAGAGACTTACTTCTCGAAGAAATTCGGAGAAGATTAAAATATCTGATAATATATGAGTTATACTAAATTCTGAAGTTATATTACCGAAGCTAATATCTTGATTTATATGTGTTACAAGTAAAACTTTTAAAATCTTTAATTCGACCAGGATTTTGAAAATTGTTTTAAATATATTGATCTATTAACCCTTGTTATGATAGCGAAGAAAAATGTGAAACTCACGAAAATATATACAATATTGTCATGTTTATATAAAAAATTATCGGTCTTTAGGTCTTTCTGGGTAAAAAAATATAATATATACCGTTCAAGTATTACATTTCATTAACCACAATTAATTTTGAATGATATACAGAAATAACTAGAAAAAGAAATAAATGTAGTTAAGTGTTAGGATAAGAAAAATTTATTGCCCCAAACTCACCTGAAAATTCAAGATATTTACTTAATTTACCATAACGTTATTACGATTATTCTATTCCTGTCTTATTTAAAATTTTGAATTTTTGGGGAGCATTTGTAATTGGGAGACGTAGGATTTTGGACAATATTAGGGCGGAAACAAATTTATGTTGCATATATTTTCACTCTATTCCAGCTGTTAAAGTTTTGTAATATAGAATAAACCACATTAATAGAAAATAATCGATTTTTTTATTACCTGGTATAGGCGGCGCAACTAGACTCAAGGAGCGAGCCAGGAGCGCGCAAAACACGACGAGGCGCGCTGAACACATGGTTTTATTGTCTATGGATTAGCCCATCGGATCGCTCCACCTCATTACTGCTTTCTGTGAAAATATTAAATTTATATTGCAGATGAAACATTAATACCAAGGATATTAAAAATAAATATGTGAGTTTCACCCACACAAGGTCACGGATGAAAGGGAATTTCGTAAACGGTTAGTTAATAATTTGTAATAGTCATTAGTTATTTATATTTGTTTTCTTGTTATTCGGGTTAAACATATATTTCAATAATTTTTAGTAATATAGTTAATAAACTTTCTCTCAAAGTGGTTGAATAAATTGTAATATCGCACATACATATAACTATATATTTATTTTAATTATAAATTTATTAAAAGTCTTCTCTATAGCTAATATGACATCATCGGCGTTATTAGCTTTTGAATAAAAATTTTAAAAAAATTATTAGTTTTTTCGCATTTCGGATCGCCATACTGTTTGCGCTCAGTTGGTTTCGCCGCCGATTGGATACTTACGGCATTTGTTTTTTCAAGCGGTACACAACTTTAATGTAATACTCGTACACTTACTCAGATTTCGCTAAAGTAGTTTCACTTCTATATATATACACACACACATACATATATATATATATATATATATATATATATATATATATATATATATATAAATATAGTACTTCATGAAAAGTATGTATGTATGTGTGTGCATATAAAGTAAAGAGTTTCAAATGGTCTATATATTTGAATGTCATAATTGTAAAAAATAGCCGAATGAATATGGAGATACTCTTTTTAATGCGGTGATAATAACAGTAGTTACAACCAAATAATACAAATGCAAAAGAGATGTAGAAGATAACAATAATATAATTAAATCAACATATTCTCTACGACGTAGGATCGGGATTACGTGGACGTTGAATTCTGGGAAAATGTTTCCTAGGACAGCAATAAGACTAAGTAACATGTTCTTCAAATGACCGATTGTTTTCTTCTTTGATGCCTTTGTCATAATTTTCTAGTTTTTAAAAGATATGCTTTTGGAAAATATTTAATTCTATACCTTATTATTTGGTAGGTATATGAATGTGAATACAATGTTCATTTATTTCTTACTTTCATATTTAGTTTTGAAATTGATGCAATTATAAAATAAAACACTTGCTCAATTCTTCAATCGATTCCAATGAAGAGTTCGTAAATTCATTAGCAATTTTTTCATGACAGTCCTTTTGTAATATAAGTGAGATTTCTAGAATATAAAGTCAAGGGTACCAAAGGTAGTAACATCTGAATAATAGTAATTTATCACCACGTTCTTATAAAATAAATTAATTTTACAATATATTTCGCGTTTGAATCTTTTTTATTAATTTTAGGAAAAATAAGGGTCAATAGAAATCAGTCTTGTTTAAAAAAGTTAAATTTGAAAGATTTTCGAAAATAAACAAAATATGCTTTGAACGTTACGAGTTTTTTTAAATATGACGATCCTAATTTTAAGAATTTTTTTGGAAAAAGAAAATGAACTAAGAAATAACATAGTCAGCAAAAGATTACTTTAATAGACACTATAAATTAACGTCAGGTATTAATGTTGATAAAAGCTTTAGATTTATGATTTGGTATTATGACATAGTCGTTAGTAGTTAATTAATGTTACATCAAAACATTACACCAAGAGTTATTTGAGATAATATATATTTTTTATCGGTCTGCTGTGAAGTATTATTCATATCCATAAATTTATTTTTCATCGCGGTCCATTATAGCAGCAAAATTGCTTAACTGCAAAAATTGCATTGTGAAAACTCTAACGCGATATTTCCTTTTGCAGTTTACAATTATTGAATATAAAATGTTTCCTGTATATACATTTGACTTAAAGATATGATATCGCAATAGTCTCCTAAACAAGCTCATTGAATTCTTATTATGTAGTAACGCTCATTGCTTACTCTATAACTAATGGAACAGAGTGATATCCCTACCCGATCAATGTTTAAAATTTTTCTTATCTTCATAATTAACCTATAGTTATATGATGTTTTAATAAAAATGTTACATTTAAGTATGATATATACGTTATTGTGTACGGACACGAGTCTTTGATAACACTAACATTAAACGAACGTGAGTCGAATATGAATAGATTTACATTATGGTGAAACATCTGTTAAATTATAGTAAGCTGAAAATAGTTTGATTGTGTTAAATAAATTTTCATGGAATAATTGAGAAAAAATTGGAAGAAAAAAATTACTGATTGCGGAATGTTTAAAAAAATACCAATAAAACGAGATATCAAAATAAGAATATATTTCATAATCATTAACAATCTGTCTCAGTCTACTGCTGGATATAGAGACCTATGTCATATTCACTACGCGTTTTTTTTAAGGTAATTCCGATAATCGCCATGCTGGGTACGCGGGCTGTTCGTGACATCAAGTAGCTTCTCACACTAGTGGTTTTACTGCACATTATTGATCTGAGGCATTTTAGCTACGCCTTTACGAACAACACTTCCGAGCTGCCCAGTCTTTGAATAATTTAAAAGAATCTCTATGATAAATTTAATAAAACTGCTATCAGTGCGACTGTTTTAAATTAAAATTTACAAATACACAAATCGTTTTTTTAAAACTTCATTAAGTTTAATTTTTAATAGCATAGTAATTCAAATATTGTCTGTAAAATATTAAATGAAAATATTATTTAAACAAAGTTCATAAACAGATAAATTGTAAAGAAATTGTAAGAAAAAAAGATTAACAATCTTTTGCTATTATTTTCAAAATGAAGTTTGTACATTTTCTTTTTCTGTGCGTTTTAACTTTCATGATATACGAAACGATTGGCTGTTGCTAGATTATACAAACTTATTCTATGTGCACTAAATCTATTCTCTGTTAACTATAAAGTCTGGAGAATGCTCGCTGAGTAGAGTCCAAATGAATACTCCGTGTCGAATATAAGAAAATTTCGATATTTAATATTTAACTATAACTGTTTACAAAGTAAGACCCTATCGAATTGTTACTGAACCGATTACTTAAACTAAACCTAACCGCTTGCTGCTTGCTTAAGCTAGGGGTAGGAGCCCGCGGGTGCCCGATCGAATATAATAGTTGTACTATCCTAACAAGTATTGCAAGAGATCAAATTTTGTACCAACTCCTTTGATAATTTAAGTCAGAATTATATTTAAAGTTAGAATTAATATTTTTTATGTAAATATTGGTTAACACAAACATTATTTTAGCTTGCCAAAGAAGCTTTTACGTTTAGAAATGGAGGCAAGTTATTTAAATCATATTATTTTCAGGAAATATATGACGGCAGAGTTCACACGAACAACAACGCCTTAAAATTTTGTAAGAAAACGTTGAACCCGACACGTCGGTTTGCCATAAATCATTTCGTACAATGTAGCTACTTAGCAAAGTGAAAAAGAAAAGTTGAAAATATTCAAGGAAGAAGGGAAAAAAACGAAGTGAAAATTTTATAAACAAGAAGTCATCAACTCGTTCGGCTACTCAACTTACTTTTCTCAACTCCCAAGGCGATTAGCAAAGAATTGTGCGCCGCCGCGAAGAATGAAAGTTATTTCGCCGTATACATTTTTGACTACGGAAATGCGAAAGTACACCGAGTCAACTTTGAATCGGGAAAAAGAAGGCGTAATTATTTATAATTGTCGTTTTCTTTTGAACAATTTGTATTATATTTGAGGGAAATTGCTATTTTAATCCATTTATCACCATTTTCCATCAAAAAGAGACGGACTTAGAGTTGCGGAAAATTTAATTTGTTCCTATTTTATAAATATCTTACGTAATAAGGGTGAATATTTATAGATTTTCATCACCTGAATAATTTTAGACTTCTACTGATTATATGATTACGATTAAGAAATAAAAGAAATAATATGTCAATCGATTTACGTGTTTAAACAAAAATGTTGAGTACATAATTAATTACTTTAAATTTATTATTATTGTGACTTTAAACAAAATCTTTTACTAACGTTACATTATCTAATAACCCTAACAGTTTTAGGGTTCCATACGTCAAATGAAAAAAGGAACCCTTTTAGGATCACTTCGTTGTCCGTCTGTGTGTCTGTCTGCCTGTCTGTCAAAACATTTTTTCTCAGGAACGCGTGGAGGTATTAAATTGAAATGAATAAAATACATAAGTCTATGTTCCCTTGAAACTGTAAAAACTCAAGCTTCTAAGTCAACGTAATAAAAAAGAACTGAAAAATACGGTCATTTATGATACATTTTTTATACTCGCAAATGAATCAAAACCCACTTCCCGTTGATAAATCAGAACCGATAGGGTATTCCCTGGTAACTTAGAATTATGAAAATTAATGGTAAGAAGCAAAGTCTCACAACAAAAGCAAAAGAAAAAAACGAGTGTGCTTTAAACCACACGACTGAAGTAAAACTTAAAATTCACAAAATATGAACTTTAAAATGAATTTACAATTTTATTCACTTTAAACGTAGAATATTTAATGTATTGAACAAAATAACAATTTATAAAACGGTTTAAGAACGAAATGAAATTACAAAATAATGAAAAAATCACCGTTCGCGTAACGCTAGCAAACTCGCATATATATATATACATATAGAGCGAGCCATGCATATATATATATATATATATATATATATATATATTTCATGCACTAGCTATGAGAGGAAGAGAGAAAGAAAATTTGCGCGCGCACTGCTCTCTCTTGCTCCTACGGTGTGATACAGACAATAGGCTTGCACTGTCTTAGATATACGGAACATAACTGGCTATAAGAGAAAGAGAGAAAGAAAATTTGTGCTCGCACCTCTCTCTCTTGTACCTACAGTAATATACGAAACATAACTCTCTCTCTTTCTGTCTTCACTAACTTATATCTCCATCTCAACTTCCGTTCGCCTCGCCCAATCACATTTTTCGTAACGCTCTCGTCACGCATCACCAGCTTACTCCCCAAGTCAAGCGTGCGTAAAGAAGTTTTACTTCAAAAATACGAAAACTGTCTATTACATGTTATTTCACTTAAAAATAATATTTTCTTTAAACATGCGCCTGTGAAAGATATAATAGGCAATACATTGTCGTTCCATACAAATAAAATTTAATAAATAATTCAATAGGAATACTATGTAATATTAAATGTTTCTAAATGCGTGAATGTGTACAAAACTCTCGAAGTGCGAGTTCCACTCGTGCTTCACGGGTTTTATTTAATAATATCCGTGCGTAGGTAAATAAAATCATTATATTACAACTTATGAATTACTGAAATTGTTATTTCTTTCCTTCTAGTCCAATATTTTCATACAGACTTAAAATTTCATATGAAAGGAGTTTAATAAAATGAAACTCGTATGTTGAATAGAGTAGAATAGAGTACCTTTGTAGAGGGAAAACATACATAAAGTACGGGGGTATAAATGCGAACTAATACATTCCTGGTATCTTGATAAATTTTTTAGATCATATAAAAGAATTTACATTAAAAAAACCTATCTGAAAAAAATTCTACGGCTGACGATTATTTATTACAAAAGAAATCAGCCTGAAAAATTGCTGCCTGATGATTTTGTATGCGATGGAATATGTTTCACCCTTATTTTCAGTTCTGTCACTTTTTCTTTCATCAGTAAGTACTTATTGCGCTAAAAAAATATTGTACCTGATGATGATTCAGGAATAATTTGACATGGACTTGTTTGATATCATGATGAAAGTATACACATCAAAAAGTACATATTCAAAAGGAAATTCTGCTTCTGACCATTATTAATATTAAAAAAAATTATTTGAAAAAATACTCATAAGTGAATACTCATATATTTGTGAGTTAAACATTTAATCGATTAGGGTTGTATAAAAATTATTTTTGAGATATTTTAAATGACATGAAAACTTACAAAAAAAGTAACAACTTATAACATTAAATATTACAATAAATAATTATATAACTAAATATTATAGATTGTAGACTTATTCTAAGCTTTCCGGGTTGAAAGCTCGTTTTTACACTTGAAAATTCTACATGGATAGTTAGTCTGTAAATAAATACAGTAAGTAATCGGTGTAAAAGGAAAAAAACTTTAATTTTTTTTCCTTTTACAACTTTAAAGTCAAATTACTACTAACAACGAAATTCTGTATCCGATCGGATAGTTATTTTAAAATAACTCATGAAATGTTAAAAAGAAAATCCTTATTTTAAGTTTTACCAGCTACTAAAAGCCATTCAATAAGCTGTCTTCAAATAAAAAGAAGAAAAAAAACCATGAGCATCCTTCAGATTAGCAGAAAAGTTTCCCTCATTACTAAAAGTAAAACTTCGAGCTTTCAAAGCTCTATAAAAAGTTCATTAGACACTTATATCTCCGGATATCCGGGCGTTATCCATGCTCCCATCCGGCGCTATTTATCTTAGAAATGACCGGATATTACTCGTAGGAAGCTCTTGAGTTCGAGCCCTACTTAAATATATTTTCATGATTATAAATGGGGTGACATATAATCCAGAAGCGGCTTTCCTTGCATAATGGCCGCAATAGCTTTATTTTTACCGCTGGTTTACTTAGGAAATCTTTGACAAATTCACTTACCGTAGAAGTTAGGAAAAAATATATCAATATTCTATTTCAAGTTTTTGTTTATGATAATTTCTTTTACATTAAATTAAATTTATATTTTCTGCTACGCCTATCGATTTTCTTCAGCGGTTGCGGCCGTTTTTATCCAGATATATTTAAAAGTTGTTACCTAGTTTTAATGGAATAAAGCAATTTATAGGAAATTATTTAATGAAATTAATTTAAAATATTAAGTGAAAAATAGTTTGAAAAATCTTAAACAGAGTAAAACTAAGAAAGCCCGCTTACATAGGAATCTTGCTTGTAGTTCGAACATCGATAAAAATCTAGCTGGTTCTGAAGGAGTAATAGATTTTGTTTGCTGTCTTGCAGTTCCCTCATCAATAAAATAAAGAGGAAAAGATCCATAAAGTGTAACATGAAATTTCGAGTAACATAATCAAGATTGGAAATTAAAAAGTTTATAAGTTAATTTGTATATAATATAACTCTGTCATGAGATTCAATTTATCATTAGAAACGATGATTTTTTCTATTTGTTTTCATTTAATGATGTGGTATTTTTTGCTGGCTACTCAAAAATATTCAAAGCAAGATACTCAAAAAAAGCGAGGTACTCAAAAATACTCAAATACATTCAAATGAATATTCAAACCAATAAATAATAATTTTTTTTGTATACAGGTGTGAATTAGTCAATGATGATGTCAATTAGGTGATATTAACACCCCGTTACTAAATATGTCTATAACGTAGTACCTATTGGCGTAACGAATTAATATATGGCAAATTCGTTCAAATTATCCTCCTAAATAACAGTCTTAAAATAAACAATACAGAAGAAAACATCGTATCAAAATAGAAATTTTACGAATGCCGTTCACAATAACACACAAAAACTCGATCCCATCTTTGATGGGACCAATTTAGATCGAATAAACGATCTACAATTTAAACAAACAATGTAATTGGCGAGCTATCTTCTGTGGCAGCGATTCACGCCCAACCGCAGATACAATCTTCGACCCTGTCCCTTTTAACCGATTATTCTCGTTCAAATTGCGTTTTCTTTTGAATGTGCTGTAATTATTTTAGGAATATTAACGATGAGAATGATAGGAAATGTTGAAACGTTGCTAATGAATGAAAATGACAAAGAATAGAAATGCAGTTAGGAGGAAAATACCAGTAATCATTTTGGAAATTGTTTGTATTAACATTAATTCAACAAGCATTTCCCTGTCTTTAATTTTTCGTTACGAATGCTGTCGTATTTGTCATTTATTAAAACAGTAACAAAGTATTTTCTTTTCGTCTTGAGAAATTATGAGAAATTAATGTTTTGTATGGTCATGTGTTTTATAGAAAAAGTGACCAGATTTATACGTTTAGTTTTTACGTTAACGACAATGAAAATATTCAATAAAAATATATACAAATAAAATTTCAAAATTAATTCGATAGAGAAAAGGATTAAAAGTAAGATTGTTTCTTTCATAATTTATTGTGCTTAAAATTGTCTAAATCTTTTGTAATATTTGATTGACATATTGGTATAGTTAATAATTGTTAATCTGGAGAAATTTTTTTTAACTTTTTTCCGTTTGATTTTATATAAAGAATTTTTCTTTTAATTTAGTTATATCATCGGGTTAGCTATATTGCTTACCAAGTGTTTCCTATCAAGGTTCAATATATTTTGTAAAAGTAATTAAGCATTAACGGATACATGACTTTCAATGCTTTTTAAATAATATTTTTTTTATTCTACTACCATAATGCAAAAAAGGCTCTAATTTTACACTTCGGATCGGTTCCATAAAATTTTTTTAGAATCGCTTGGTGACTTTTACCACTGTATTTATCTTTATTATACCAAATAATTCCTATATTACTTATGTACTTCCTAATATGTAAAACATTAGTATAATTGGCAATGATGTGTCTATAAACTAGTTTATTAACTAAAAGCCAGACAATAATAATTATCATATAGATTTTTATTTTGAATCCATGTGTATGATTATAAATGTTCGATAATGGATTTTGTCAGTCGTTTTCCAGTATTAAAAGTATTTAAGACAGTTTTTAAAATACCATAGCAAAGTTATATAATTTAATTCATTAATTATCTTTTAGTCCAAACTGCCATGTTCATTTCACCTAAAATAATCTTACTAAGTCAATTTTAATTTTCCTCCTTGATAAGCAGTAAGTTTATATAAATTCTATCTTTTATCCGCGTCTTTACCTATGTGTTATTGGAAACGTCTAAAAATTTTCTTTTCGTGAAAATAATTATGGATTAGGCTAATTGAGTAATTATGAACTATTTGTTGTGATACAGAACGGCGCATCGCGCGTGTAATGCGACGGTAGTCTGGAATAAAATGCCTTGCAATTATTAACCCATAAATGTATCATGAAAAATATAATGTGTTCTACTATATTTGAAAATTAAATTAATAGCAAATTCGATTTTTGGTATGAACGCATAAATTATTTTCGTTTTAATTTTCACTCGTCTGCTCGTACGAAATATAATGTAATTACATGTAACCAATTTTTGACTTAGCTTATATATTATCTGCAGGCCAATCATTTTTATTGCATATTTCATTGAAATCCACTGGATCTTTTAAGTGTAAAAAAGATAAAAGAATAAACAGGCAACGTTTCAATTTTATTAAATTAATAGAGGTGTGCAGTTTAATATTTTATTCTTTACTAGATATATAATTTTTAATTTCCAACAACGCAGTAAATTTTGATAAAAATGGCGTCAATATACTAATTTCAGCTATGCAAGTTTTCTTTTAACCTTGGCTGAAAAACCTGCATTAAAAATGTTGTGACCAAGGTAAATTATTAAAGTAATTAATTTACTTTAAACAAGAGAATATATTAATAACCTTAGATTATCAATCGAAGTGTTTATGCGTCAAAATTATTCGGTTTCGTAAAGGGAGTTATTTTGTCCCATAGATGATAGTAAATGTTACATTTTTAGATTGGAGGTAATTGATTATTATTGGATTTCAGATATAAATATTAATGTATTTCAGATACAGCAAATATACTTTTATTTTTAATGAAAATTTCCGATAATTTTTTTTTTAGAAAATTTACATAAGTCTAAAATTGTTTACGATTGATTATGTTACTCAAAATTAAGTTTCACTTTTATTAGCAAAACTTAACTTTTTTGACTCTTGTAAGTAATGAATCACAATAAACAAACAAATTGAATCGCATTATTTCTTGACAAAGTTACTAAAAGAAAATATTTAAACTTATTTTTATAACATTGTTTTGGGCGGCTATATTATAACTTTTTTTTAACAGAAAATGGTTCGGAATAATACTCACTACAGTACACCTCAAAACATACGCACGTAATATTAATGAAAGTACGTTTTCAAAATTCCCATCCATAGATGTCTTCTCTGTATTGAAAAGCTTACCTATTTTTTATTAATGTTGCCTAAAAAACAAAGATGCTTTATATTTTTAATGTGTCCTGTCCAACCTTCTTCCACAATCTGCCAATGTTTATAGTTTATCTATGTAAATGAAACTTACCAACCAGTTATTTCTGAGCACGGAGGGGGGAGGGGCTTCAATTAGCCTGTTATGAAATATTAACAACAAATATTAGCATGCCCCACCATACATTTAAGCGAAAGCGAAAGTATTTTCCGCCGAAAATTCTGTTTATTATTTTTCGTTTTAAAATCCCATTTACCAAATATTAACCTTGAAATGCAAGTGCAATTAACCCCTTTTCTCTAATTTTCAATTCCGGATTTATTTATTTTACTTATTTTTTTATTTCAATCTCCCACGTGCTCTTGTAGTAATAAGTCGGCCAATATATGCCTTCGGCGAGCTTATTGCTACCAGAGAAATCTCACCCAGTCAATAGTATTGATTAAATTTGAACATTGTGTAATGTGGAAGATTGTAAAAAACACACCAAAGAACAAAAATATGACAACGGATAAATAACCAAAACCAAAGTCATCATGAAAAAATTAAAAAAAACAACAAAACAATAATTATAAATCTTGATCTGTTTGGGAACAACATGGGATTAGGAAGTTCCCACCAAAGGGCTTATGAGAAGAAGGCCGTTTTCCAGTAGTCTTTGAAAACATTTATAGAGGCGATTTCTGGTATCCGGTCCCAATCGATTTAAACGAAACTAAAATAATGCCTAATGTTTTTATTTAAGTATAATTTTTATTAAAACTACTTGGGTTAAGTCGAATCAATAAATTAAAAATTCAGTTACTTAGTATATATTATATATAATTATTAAAGCATATTTCATACATGCACTTGGTCAGTATATAAAATAATTAGTCTGTCTAGAAATTTAATTTATTTTTATTCTTATCGACGTTTTGTGGGGTAAAAGTTTTTAGAAGATTAGACAATTTATATGAATATGTAATAATATATTTATCAATTTAAGGAAAGATGGCCATACCAAAAAATGTTAATTGCAAAAACTTATAATTTTAGGTTCTTGAAGTTAACTTCAGTAACCATCACCTATACTTTATACTCAGACACAAGCATATTCACGCGACCTTTTTGAAGCTTACTAAAAATATTTCCATCACTAACTTTTGCAAGTGTAGCGCATATTAAATTGTAATTATCGTAAAATCATCTGAATAAAACTAAATGAACGTGTCTTTGCATCAAAGGATTAGTCTGCGTTCGTCAATGGAACCCGCAAAACTGGTAGTACACAGAATTAAAACTAACCTTAGCAAGATTATTAATCATGTCACGCGCTAGCTTCGCCCAACTTACCCTCAAGCGCCATTGCCGAAAGCTTCCGAGAACTTCGAACTAAAAACAAGAATAAGCTCTCACTAAATTAGTACGATTTATTCATTCAGCAGAGAGCGGCAGAAGATAATTGGCAAGATTGATAAAATTAAATATTTTTTAGAACGAACAAGTTATGTGCGAATTATCATTTTAGCCTCCTATTTATTAGCTTCAAATTTATTGCCGGGAAGTTATAATCGAGTTTTCTTAGAATTTAAATTTGATGAAAAAAATTAATAAATGTACGATTGTGCCTTTAGTTTAGCATTGTTTGCTACATTTGTTTGTGACCTATGTTACATTGTTAAATTGAATTTATCTAAGAAAATGTGTTCTCAATTAAATTTTCAAAATATTTCGCATTACACTTTTTTCGCTAGATATTCTTTTTTACGTCTTTATATTTTATATTATTTTTCAAGGTGAATCCACTTGCGGTTATAACTCTCCATATTCTGTTTTATATTTAATAATAATTCTGTAATTATATTCATTAGGGACGAGAATAAGACCGGTTAAAAAGTTTATAATATTTATGAAGTGTTGTTTTTTAGCTTCGTACAAAATTTATTTTAATTCATCTTTGCATTTTTTTCCCTTTTAATAACAATTTTATAAAACCCGAGATGCACACTTTTAATAGAAGATATCACTTTGTTTTCAATATAAGTATATATTTTACCTAAATTCAAATGAATTCTCAAACACATTTGATTTCCACGTAAACTTCATAAAAAAATTGAGCAATAAGTTGAATATATTAGCCGTTATAAAAATTAAAACGTTAGATAATACAATTTATACTGAAATAAATAATTGGAATAGCAAAATTAATATATGAAATAAATTAATTAAATTGACACTAGTCATGATTTTAATGTTATTTTTCTTCTTCAAAAATTTTTTTACCAACCAGCGTATTTTTAAATATAAGGCTTGAGAATAATATCAAAATTACATTTGAAGAAAATACATTTAAGGGTCGGATTATGCAATGAAATATTTCGTTTTTCATTGACGTATGAGTGCCCACCAGTCACGCTTGTGTTGTAAAACTATTAGTAATATGCGTTATATGTTTACGCTTTTCAGAATGTGATCATTTGATCATTTCTGCAATAATCCAAGCCATCCAGTAACAGATTTATATGTATTATTCGATATGAATTCCTCTGATATAATCACAACATTTACATTGTTCTTATTTAGTGCAAAACTCATAACGTAACTTACTTTGGAGGATTTCAAAATAATGATAATTTTATACACATTTTGTGTAACTTAACGTAACGTAAGGCGCTCGTTACGTATGTCGTATTTTGGAAAATTAGTAAGGCAAGTATGCACTTTATGTAAAAGCTTATATAAGAAAAAGATTTCGTAACTTTTTATAAAAATTATGCACAATTGTTGCAACAAAACACACTTTCCATTATCATTAATTTTGTAATTATGATTTGTAAATTATCATATAAACTACAATATAATACATTTTGTTAAAACATATTTCAAATTAAATGTAAAAGATACGTACGGGTCTGATTCGGTGTACATTTTTTTACAATAAATCGCCACTGTATTAAATTTAGACTCAACTTAATCGCATTCAACTTTCTGTCGATTACAATTTTCGCAATGATTTTGAGACCCAAGGTAACGATGCCTGAAACCGTCTTTATATTTGATTGCTCCTCAACTTAGGGTGCTGTAAATTTGGTGTAGTGATTCAAATTTTACATTATTTTTGAAATTCTAGTCAAATTCCCTTTCCAAAATTAGTCAAAAATTAATATAGAGGCAGTATGTTACAAATCACAGACACCACTGTCATAAATCTCAAAAACAGTTTGAAATTCAGAATTAGTCGAAAGCGAAAATAGCGGGGATTTATTTTAAATGACAGACGCTACAATCTTCAATCTCAAAACGTTATGTAACTCGAAATGAATAGTACCTAAAAATTAGTCAAAAATAAAAACATTGTTGATTTATAGCGAAATATAGATGTTATCATCTTGAATCTCAAAATAATTCTAAAATTTTAATCGAAAACCCCGAACTTAGTCGAAGAGGAAAATAGCGATTTATAGTAAATTACGAATGTAGCCATCTTCAATCAGAAACAGATTTTGAAAATTAATTTCAATATTACAAAATTAATCAAAAACGAATATCGTGACGATAAAGTACAGATACAGATGGCGCCACCTCGAGTCTCAAAAACATTGAGTGCACAATAGTCTGAAATACAAGTGGTGTTTTGTTCACGTACCTATGCTACAAATATGGTATTAATTTATTTTGAGAAAGGTACATCATTATTTTGAATCCAAAAATATGACGAAACTTAAAGTATGAATACGTACTTTGAGAGTTTTAATGAGTTTGAATCTGTTGCCCAGAGATTTGTCTATGGGATGTAATAAATATACAAGTAATTATAATACATAATTATTAATAAAAATATAATAAGTAATGAAAATAAATTCATTTTTAACATTTTGAATTAATTAGAAATTATTTCTATCCTCTTTTTAAATCAACTCATCGTGTATTAAGCTATAAAAATTACAACTACCACTAGGATAAAAATATCACAGTCCATGATTTATTATTACAAAATATAAATAGCAAGATTTGCGGAGAAAACGGTGGTAAACCCATCTCGAAAACCTTTGAGCGACTGAGGAAGAAATAAACTGTGAGAACTTATTTATCACAAAAAAAATATCGGATCCGATATCTTCCAACCATATATATTTTTACATAGAAATCTCGCACGGCAAATGAATACATTTTTCGTAAATTTTACATCAGTACTGAAAAAAATCAACGCGATATATAAGGTGTTTTTTATGTTTATATTTCTTACTCAAATTTGTATTATTCCGGGTGTATCGAAGTATCATTTTATTCATTACTTTTAAAATTAACATTTTTTTAATTGGAAAACTTGTTAACTCTGTTTTTAACCTAGAAAAGAGTTAACAAACCAATAAAAAAATATTATTTATTGTAACTATTTTTTTTAATTGAAAAACCTGAAACATACAAGCAATATTTTTAATGGATAAATTGGGATTTCATTGCAAGAAAACATTGGGGTCTTGTTTATTTTTATACCTACAAGTAATATAGGAGTAATTTGCAATTTTATTCCGAGTTTATTTTTCTTTTTTGGTTATGCAATTTGGTCTCAAATATTGGCCGAAATTTGACAATCGAGGTACGCGTTAAAGTCATTTATGAGTTTGAGACATAATGCTAATTGTTTTCTTATAGTGTACTAAAGCTATATCTTTTAAATTTTATTAATTTTTGTGTCAACATTATTGCATTTTAATATTTTTCTTATTTCATTTAACATATAAAACATTTTTTTTCTTTGTACTTTTTTTCCATTTCCTAATTATTTATAACTAATATATATTATTTTAGTCATACCAAATTTTACTATTAGAATTTTTATTTTATATGTTACTATTTAAGGATAGTATAATTCTCTTTTCAGATATAAACAAGTGTCTAAAGTAATAATGTCTTAAGGTATTAAAATAATTGTTTCATAATATCATATTTTATTTGATACGACACACACACCGGATATAACTTATTTTAAGTAAATGAATGCCTCCATTTTATGCATTAAAAACAATTCTTTTTTACCGTATATTATTCGGTTTGGGTAATTAAGTTCTGAAAATACATAAGTTAATTAAATTTTTACTATCAAAATTTTATCTACCTCCTACGTCCGAATTAATTTGTTTTGGGTAACTTAATATCTTTACTTTAAACTTATTTAAAAGTAAAGTATCCAAATTTATAGCCTTAAACTAGTTTTGAGTTTTTCAGTTCTCAAAATGTGTATTTTGATATAATGTTAACTTTTGCATTTAAAAAATTTAGATGAATTTGGTTTATAACTTGGATTTATGTTTGATAACATCAACGAATAACAATATTCACATACTAAAAATTAATTAAAATTTAAGTAGTTTAGTTTTCACTAACATTTTAAAATATTAAGTGGTAAGCATTATAAGAGAAATATTTTATGACATATAAAAAAATAAAATGTAGGATGAAAATGATCCTCGGAAATGAAATTTTTTAATTCAATGAAAAGGTGATGCGAATAATTACGAAAATATTTCCTAAAAAACTAATGTAATATAATGCTACATATAAATTATGTTTCAAAAAAAATAAAAAAAGAATTTAAGTTATATAAAAAACTGGTCGTATATAATTATCGTTGTCGACTTATATTTATTATCAAAACACTAAATGCAAAAATATTTCATTTTCAATTAATAATTAGCCAACTATAAAGAACATATTTAAAAAAACTTCCATAACAATCAAGCGACTAAGATATCAGAAGATCAGATGTAAATGTCAGATGTGCCAGGTTAAAAAGACTTAAGTAAGATTAAGACAGATTTATAAATAATTTTAATAAAATAAAGACTTGAAAACTCAAAATAACATTATAAACTCTGTTCACCATTGCCTTTCAGACATCTTGAAATATGTACCAAAACTTAAATTAGTTTCCAACAATTTTTAATTTCCAGACCACATTCAAGATGTCGCAAATTGGAAAGTTTCATTATATTCCGATTTGCGTGTTTAAATTTAGCGGAACAAGGCCAGTAACTGTCTGAAGCACGACTGCTGCAAACTACATATTATTTAACTTAATTCACTTTCATTTTCCAAAGTTTTTTATATTGTCCCTGAAATTGTGAAAAATATTCTGCGGTGAACGAATGTGGGTTGTATACAAATGGAGAACATTCAATTATAAATATGTACTTGCGAAATGAATGTAATTTTCTTCTCGTTGTTTCAAAAGAGTCAAGTAGGAAATATTAAAATTTATTATTTGGGTGCAATGTAAAGTTATAAACTAATTATATAGATATGAAAGTGTGTTGGTTTATCTGTCGTCACAACGGAACAACGGACCGACGTGATTTTTTGCAGACAGAGGCTGACTTTAATCTGGAAAATCTCCCCCTCTCACACATGCACACACTCACACAATATATGTATGTGTATATATATATATCAATGTCATTTTTTGCAAAGATTAAATTCTTAAATCAATAAAATAATTTAGACATTATGTATTTTTAGAACGACTAGAGTCAATTTATCTAGGCATTCACTCATAAATATAATAAGCGATATGTTTATGAGTTTCACAAAATAATTGTCTATATTTTCAACATTTATATTGATACTTAATTTTTGAAAATGTACCTTACTATCGTATAACTTTTACTTCACTTTGGACACCATTCTCATGTTTCCCTTTTAAATAATATATAACTATCCCATCTTTACCTATCGTATAACTTTTACTCCACTCTGGACACCATTCTCATGTTTCCGTTGTTAAATAATATATCCAGCAGTGATCTTACTTGAAATAATTAAAATTAAATATATTCTTGTTTTGTTCAAGGTTGATAATGAGGATAAACCCAAAATTATATTTTGAAAGTAATTTTCAATAAATATAATTTTCCTCTTTTTCGGAATTTTAAAAATAATTTGTTAAATTTCTATCAATGAAAACTTTAAAGTAGTGAGTATTTTCAATTACGAAGAGATTAATCGTTTTGGCAATATTGCACACGGGTTTTTTAACGTCATTTTAAGTAATAGTTAGATAGATAAATTATGAAACATTTTTCTAACGGTTAAAATCATTTGAATTATTAAGACATTTTTTCACCTACAGCTAAAGTTTTGTTACCCTAACCGTAAGAGATTCGAAGAAATTTATTTTAAAATTGTCTCTCCAGTGTTTACTTTGTTGATTAACTCCAAGATGAATGAAGACCAGGAACTAAAATTTTGTCAACGACGTTCTTTAAAAGTTATTAATTAAAACATGGTTATTATAATGTTCAAGGCACCGTTATTTAAAAATTATTAACGCCAAAATAGAAAAAAATAAACGAACAATGTATTATTTGTATTTTATTACTAAAGATTTCAAAATAGCTTTGGCCGTGTTTTTAATAAATGTTGAAATATTAATTAGGTTCCAACTAGTAAATATCTTTCATTTCCTTCAATATTTACGATTATTTAATAATAAATTGTACAATAACTTAAACTCTTACGCTTTGTTTATATGATATTTTAATAATATTGATATTTTAATTTCATTATTATTTACTGAATTTGACAAGTTATAAAAATGAAGGCATTATGGATTTTCCCCTAATAGTGGTGTTTTTCATTATCTATTCTAATTAATTTTTGATCGCGAAATTTAGCCAACGTACCTCATATAAAAACTGAATGCCTAACACACAGTGACAAACCTTCAAATTTTTAGTCTGGTTTCGAAAAATAGGATAATCAGCTTACTAAGCATGCAACGATCCATTAAGCAAAAATCTCGCAGTATTTTTTTCACTTCACAGCCTCACGGGCGTTATAAAGAGGGGTGTTACTCAGAAGATAAATTTATTTTCTCCTGAAGCGTGACTTATCATCTGTGTTAATAGCTGTTTTATTATAGTGTAAGAGCAGTGATTGTCTAAAAATTATGGTCAGCCAGCTAGATATTCTCCGAATAATGCAATAGGAGTGTTCTGAAGTGATGACGTGTTTATTCTTTTTCAATTTCAGACTAAAATTTATGCTATGTAGGTTGTGCTATAAGGTCCACGGGCTTTTGGAATCTGTAATTGTGGTGTTGTGGTTAAGAGCAATGTAGATTTGCATGAGTGTTATTTGAATTTTAAACAATTTTCATCACATATCAAATACCAAAACGATATATGTAAAATATAAAACATATTATAATCCTTTCACGAAATAAATGTAATTACAATTTTGTGTAATGTTGCTGATAAATAATTAAGTATGACATTTTTAAATATAAAATTTTACATGTTCTTTTCCGATAACATATGGAAAAAGGTATTAAAGCTAAATTATTTAATTTTTACCTTGAAAATTTATATTCCCAAAGTTTTCTTTCAATGTCTAAAGAGTTTTTATGTTTTAAAGAAAAAAGAATAGTATTGTATATGTGTATTGTGTATAGGAAATAATTAGTAATATTAATGACATTCTAAGTATAATTATATCTTTGTAACTTGAAATAAAATATTTCATAAAATTTTATTATCATTTATTACTATAAATTTTGTACTGTATTATCTTTCTATGAAGCAGATTAGTATAATAGCATTCAAACATGAAATTAATATTCCATATAAATATTTATTTTAACATGCACAGAATTAAAAAGATAATCACAAGCAATAAATCATACCATTAAATTTTTATTCACAACTAAATGAAACTACGTGATTTATTATTATTTCTACTTTATTTAAATTCTTAACCATGACCTCGATTTCGTTGTAACCTAGGTCGTGGTTCAGAATTTAAATAAAGTAGAAAAAATACAACATCATGAACTTTCAATTAGTTGTGAATAAAAATTAAGTGATATTGAATTTCTATAAAATTAATGGCAAATATATTCAACATCGTGTCGTCCTAATTTAGGTGTAGAGATAAAATTAAAATTATATGTTATGTGTAGACTTAAGCACTGACGCAAACGATGGGTTTGGAACTAATTTATCAGTCATTCGGAAAACGAGGTTTCTTTTCATGGAAGTTTACAGTATGGGCACAATCGCACCGTATTTGATGCGTATCGTTAACACCTATTGTCCTCATTTACCTACAATGCAATATGCCTACAATGCAGAGTTTTGTATACATGCAAGAGCAAAGTTATATTAGCATTATCTTTCTTGACTTTGCTTTTGTATTGTGACAATTCCAAATTGCAGTAATACACACAAATTGAGGCCCAATGAAAGTTATTTGGAGAATGCTATAAATTTGCATTTATTTAGAGAGCTAACAGCTCTAAAGCTCTCTCATACTTTTGTGATGGTTCAATGTAAGTATTAAATGGCAACCTAATATAATATATCATAAATGCTAGAACATACTTGGAAGTAAAAGTTAAGTATGAAGTAAGTAATGATAATATTAGAAAAAGTAAGTATATTCCTAAAAAAAATAAACCTTAAAATAGACCGGTCAACAACAATTTCAATATACAGTACGCAAGAAAAATCAATTATAAATTAGGAAAAAAGTGCCTTAGTACGAACTAATAATGAAGTTCATAGGTATAACATAGAAACTTCTGAATGTATGTAGTTAAGAAAAGAGAATATAGTTGATAAATCAGGTTAGCAATTTCTGATAACTGTATATTGAAACAGTGATATTACGTAGAACCAAGGGTCTACAATATTGGCCATAGGTAGAATAGAATCTACAATATTGGTAATAACTTTGTGACATGCGTGTCTACTTTAATTACACATTGTTCTCGTCTCCACGCATAACGAAGGTACTACTAGTTTTAAGCCTTAATTATACAACGAGGTCACAAAATACTCACTGGGGATTCGCGTCTTTACCCTTGAGGTTATCTGAAGGTTAATTAAAATGAACTAGTAATTTTAGGGAATAACCCAGAGCGAAATATCTAATCAAACTTATGAATACAGTGGAAATTAAATAATAATAAATTTATATTTAGTCCTTATTAAATATAAAGAATATTTTTGGTAGCCATATGTTTTTTTTGAGTATGTAATTTTAAAGAACCATAGCGACGTACTCAATAATCTACGTGTGATTTTGAACAATTTTAACGTCTATTTTGGTAGTGTTTCAAGTTGTACATTGTGTAAATATTGAATTATTTTAAATAAATTATAATACAGTAGATAGGGATGAGTATTAAGGTATATATTTGCTTATCACAACCTACTTGTGTTTATGAATACTTAACAACATCATTATGTTCTACATAAGGCTATCATGTCTTAAAATAACTTATCGGTAGTAATGTTAAAATTTTAATAATAATTTAATTGACTATACTTTGAGTAGAATATGTTTGAATTTTCTCAAAGTACTGTGTCGTAAATAAATATTTATTGAATAAACATCGTTACGGAGTTTGCCAAAGTAGTAAAGTCGAACCTTATAATAAAAGTTAATTTAAATATTTTTGGGAAATATTTTTATTACAACATAAAAACTTTCCATCTTTAAAAGCAATGTAACTTTAGCACTTACTTTTAAATGTTTAGCAAGTTTTTAAAATAAGTACTGAATTTAAATTACATATCGACACGAGTTTATTATATTATGGGACTGTTTGAAGACAAATATTTAGAGGGTCGAATTTTTTATTATTTTGCTTTTCTTTACGTAAAAAGTTTTCAAAATAGATCTTTCAAAAATTTTAAATATTTTTCTTCGGTTAATTTATGGTGTTGAATATATTTGGCGTTAATTTTGTAGAAATTCATTGTTCACAATTAAATGAAACTACGTGATGTAGTATTATTTCTACTTTCTTTAATTTCTTTACCACGACCTAGGTTTCGTTGTATTACAACAGTCTTTCTTTGCAGTCCAATCTTTGCTAATATCCCACCTGAAGATGTTGTAATACAACGAAACTTAGGCCGTGGTAAAGAAATGAAAGAAAGTAGAAATAATACTACATCACGTAGTTTCATTTAATTGTGAATTTATGGTGTATTGAGTTAAAATAACATAATATATTTAAAAGACATATAGATGTTGGTTCCTCTTTTTGAACAAATAAATCAGAATAGAAACAATGAAGCACCTTTAAATAATTTTAAACCAATATCAAACAACCAAGCAAACAAGTTGTCATTATTTTTTGTGTAATACACTTAAAAAGTATATATTTCGTTCTAACAAATTGTAGGTATATATAATAAAATTTTCGAAGCTTAGCCTACGAGGGAATAGTAGCGCGCAATCTGAGGAGTAGAAAGATATTCAAGAGAGAGGATTTTGTGACCCTGGGGTGCGATAACACCATCTGAGTAATCCACCCTTTGAATCTAAGTGAGATAAAAAAGTGGTACGCTAGTATAAACTGCGGTCGTCCAAGATTGAAAGTATCTAGATATTTGAAGAGATCTTTGCAATATTTCTTGTTTAATTCTAGACTGAACATGTTGTTGCAATGCTACGTACCGTTGCATGGTAGTCATGTTGTATATTGTGTCCTCATCATAACTAGATATAAAGAGATATTTGATATATTTATTAGGATATCGAGTTGTATTTTGTATAGTAGATTGAAATATCTGCTTGAGTTAGAATATTTTTGCATATATTAATCAATAACTCTAATTGTTTATGCATCGATATTTAGCGAAGGAAGTAGACCCCGTAAATATCAGAGTTCATGTTTAAAAAAAAATATCAGTTATACAAATAATATTTTTAATATTTCTAATTAAAGGAAAGGTTATTAACGTTTGCATTTAATGGTTTCATTTTAAGTGACTTTATAATAATATGATATACCTAATTAATATTAAGAGCGATAAATGTGACTACTTAGTTTTAAGGCATTAAAAATACAACTTAATTCTGAAAATGTTATACTTGAATTAGTCTTTTTGTCAGTACGGTGCTATCAAATTTGAAAAATGTACATTGTGACAAAAAGGGTTTAACGTGAAAAAAGACATTGTTTAGATACATTTTTATGATTTTTGCTCTATTGAGATCACAAAAATTATAATAGATATCGGTTAAGATTTTAAAGGGAATCTTCATCTTATGCTTCTCTTTTTACTGATTTATTTAATTTAATTACAGCCATATCATTTTAATGCAGATCATGTTAAAAGTAGAGTAGTGGTATCCATAAATTTGTACCTAAAAATATATACGGTATTTGTCAAGCGTTAAGTTATCAGGTAAATTTATGCTCAATGAGTACTCCACGATTTAAACAATGCTTAAAATGTTCTATCGGAAAGGAAAAGTGATCCTGAAAATCAATTAATGGCAGTCAAATACTATATTTGACATTATAATGAGTGATAAAATCTAATTGAATAAACAGCTATTAATTTGAAATGTATCCAAAAAGAGTGTGTTTCTATTTAAGTAAATTCAACGATACAATTGTAGGCAAAACAGAGGATAAAATTCTCTAGAAAAAATTGAAGTTTCAGAAAACTAAATACCAGTAATTGGTAGCTTCGGAACTATTTTAAAAACTCCTAAATAAACCAATGTTTCGACAATACACCAATAATTTTTTTAAAAAATCCCCTAAATAAAGCATTGTTTCGACAATGCGCCAGTAATTTAAAAAAAAAAACCCCTAAATAAACCAATGTTTCGACAATACACACTAAAACTAAAAGTGTGTATTGTCGAAACATTTGTCGAAACACTAAAAGACTATAATTTCTCGTTGAACGTTAAATTTGTTCCAGAAGTTATTAACTCATCCAAATTGAAGTCTCGACCTTATTTATGTTATTTAGTTTTGAAAATTAAGGGCAAATTTTAGGCGAGCAAGATTATATTATAATTATATTAAAATATATTGATTGTAATTGCTACGTAGAACGTACGTCTTATTTTCCGTAGAAGAAACACGTGAAGAAGGATGGGCTCCATGCATCACTATTTTCATTCGTTGGATGCAATAGAGTATCAATTATATCTAGGAATGCTGTGAAAAATGAAACGACGCTTGGCACAATTTTTAATTCCGAAAACTATTCTGAAATTCAATAATATTTACATGTCAACTAGCCATCATAAATTAAACTTATAAGTATCTGTATAACGTTTATCTAATTTATGACAAATTTATGCCTCCAATTTCGTCTGCGAGGACTATGTTAATGTAGCCTATGTGTCAATCCAGGTTTTAAGTTATTTTTGTTCTATTTTTTTTTCAAAAAACAATTGGCGTTAAGTGGAAACATCGTGATCGCATCATAGAATGGAAAGATTTTTTTATGCTCCCCCAGGTAAACCACGTTACTATTTTGGGAATACCGCAAATAAATTATAAATCAAAAGTAACATTTAAATTTACACGATGCTCCTTATAATATACGAGTAATACAATTAGTTATTACTGTGGTTACATCACAGGATATGAAATAAAATTACCGTAGATTAATCCAGGCTATTTTTATGTAAAATTTCGTTTAGACGCGGTCACAATCAAAAATGACATTCAAATTTACACGATGCTCCTTGTAAGATACGAGTAAAACAGTTAGTTTATCCAGTAAGAACCTAAAAATATCATAAAAGATGGATGTTATTACTATGGTCATATCACAGGTTATGAAAAAAATTACCACAGATTAATCCAGGCTATTTTTATGTAAATTTCGTTTAGAACCGGTCACAACTTAGAGCTTTCTATAGCAACAAAACATTCATCCAAACTTTCGCACTTATGACGTTAGTTAGGATAAGTACCTAATATATTCTCGTATTAACCTCGCATTAGAACACGAGAACTATGCGATTCCAATTTGTAAAGGAACCGAAGGTAGAAAATTTATTAAAAAATAATATAAAAAAATATTGTACTTAATTCAGCGAGTAATTCAACCCTTAATTCAACCCTTTTAATTTACGTAAGAAATGAAATGTTACGTAATTAGAAATTCTATTATGAAAATGTCATATTTAATTGTTAATGAAAATTTAAACTGATCAATTATGACAAAGTAATGAAAAGTGTACAAATAATTGTGATATACCAAAACTTGTAATAATAAAGTTATTTGTGTATTTTTTTTATTTCACTATTCCGTTAAAATTACTCTGTAAAAATTTTCTCGTAAAATTATTAAACAAGAATTTAGTCAAAAAACTTTTTCAAACCGTTTTAAAATTGATGTTTTTTTTTCATTTACACTAAAATTACTTTGGTTGCATTTATTCGACAAGTTCTAAAGTAAATTCGATAATTTAAAAATGTTATTAAAAATAGTATCGCTTTTGGGAATAAAGAAAACGAGATGTTTAAGGTATGTTGTTCAAAACGGCTATCTCAAAGCCGTTTGAAAAAAAAAATACTTTATTTTAAAAAACCTTTTTAAGTAAAAATGAACATACATCAAAACAATACAACACATATTAAATTACAAACTTATAATAAGTTATAAGAAATAAAATAAGAAAGAAAAACTCATGGAGCTAATGAAAGGTATTAAAAAAAGAAATAATGGAAAAAATATTTATCGAGAGAAAATTTCTTACAATTGTTATGAGCGCACAACGTTAGTACAATGTGTGTAATATATGGTACAGCAGAGTTCTCCTTCAATACAAAAGCCTTAATTACATTTTCACGTGAATAAATATTTATTAGCTCAACGTACATATTTCCTGTACCTTAAGCTTATATTCACATAACATTAAATTATGTAAGAGGCAATCTTACAGATAAGGCACGATCAATGATAGATTAGCTTATCCGGCTTCGGAAATCTGATATGATTCCTACCCTCGTTTCCGGTTTGTGTACATTATTCATTCCTTATGAGAGGTATAATTCGAAGTTAATGTTTTCATTAGGTTGAAGACCCGCATGCAAGTATTTCAATTACGATTATTTGTTTTGTCCATTCAACTTCATTCGGAGACCTATTTGTTGTTTTGCTAATTTATTTATCATTTACTTACAGACTTGTGTGGTTTCTAGACGACAGAAAATAAATTTTATTAATCAAATAGAATTTGTTTACGTTAAATAATTCCATTAATATTTCCACATTAAATAATTCCACGTTTAAAATAAATCTCTACAGTATAAAAATAATACGAAATAATTAAAGAGAAATGACTGCCAAAATTTTAATATTATTTGGGTTATTTTTAACTAAGTCTTATAAAAATTATGTTTTTAATAGAATTTTTTTACGTTAACTAATCCAATAAACGTGGAATAATCGATGGTATAAAACGTTTAAAATAAGTCACTATAGTATAAAAATAATACGAAATAATTAAAGAGAAATAAATGCCAAAATCTTAATTTTATTTCGGATTTTTTTTAAATAAGTCTTATAAAAAATTATTTTTTTAATATAATTTTTTTACGTTAACTAATTCAATAAAGGTGAAATAATCGATGGTGTAACACGTTTAAAATAAATCACTACAGTATAAAAATAATACGAAATAATTAAAGAGAAATGAATGCCAAAATTTTAATATTATTTGGGTTATTTTTAACTAAGTCTTATAAAAATATATTTACGAGATTTACTGTTAATTATCTCAAATTAAATTTGGAGGAGCTATTATTTGTATAACAATAAACCAACTTTGTAAAAATGTAAACAACTTTGAAATTTGTAATAGAAAAAACTTTTATTTATAAATTATTAAATGTGTATCTAGAAATTAATTACATATTAAATGTAAATAAACGATTAAATCTTAAATCTAAATTAAAATTGAAAAAAATGTAAATATGTGATTTATGAGTAGCACATATAGAGCTACGATAGATTCTTAAAAATAGCATATAATTATATAATTCATGAGTAAAATTAACCGGTTCCACTTTATTACGTGATAAAATATATGTGGTTGTTAAGATAATTTAAATTTTGTATCATCAAAGAAATTATAGCTAATACGTGTCTTGAAGACATTGATCAACCTGATAATCGACAAAATAATAATCGTAACATCCTCAAGTATAAATGTATTCAGTTTCTCTTATCTGTTCTTCTGACAAGTTGCACTAAAGATGGAGTTCTAACTAAAGAAATGGAAGTGATTTTTAAATAATTTAATGATTTTTCAAAACTAAACATAAAATTTAATATACATTTTACATTTTAAAATTACCATATATATTTAAAGGACACTAAAGTTGCTAAAGTGGTGTCAAAAGTTGGATGTCAGTTATATGTTTGATTAATAATGCAGGAACAAGCAACTCTTACGTCGTAAGGGAGGGGTAATACCAGGTTATTGCCAAATAATACCCTGTGTGTTATCATGAGGATAACTACATAGATCTTTTGTTCTCGTCTTATCGTCTACTTGCTTTGGGATTCATAAGCAGCATTGTTTCTCTCGTAAATTAAGGGTTAATAGAAAATACGTAACCATGTTTGTGGAGAAAAATCATAACGAATTAATATTTAGAGAATAAATTACTCAAATGGTGTCCGTATATTTTTTGTTAAGTTCTTTATATCCGATTCAATTTTTCTTCACTATTTTCACCTATTAATATCCTTAATACAATTTTTTAGGAAACAAAATAACACCTTTCGTACAACAGACGTCAATGTGTACTTTTCATCCTCAAAAATTGTATTTCTGAAAACGTATTTCATTTACAAATTTCATACTTTTTAGTTTTAGATAACACCAACTTTCGTAACGAAATAAATTGGACATAATAATATTTTATTTCATTCAATTATTTCACTGTTCAACACACTCACAGAATGTTATATATATATATATATATATATATATATATATATATATATACATATATATATATATATATATATATATATATATATATATATATATATATATATATAATTACAATTCGTTAAATTTACTAATTATCTTATATTAAAACACACAACGACGAGTGACAATTTATTTTCATTTGTCCTAAACAAACCTAAATAATCGAAATATAATAAATAGCGAGTCCTAAATATTCGAGTGACGTTGTTTTATCAGTGAGTTACCCACTGTGCCATGGAAGCTTTGTTCAGTCTTGTGTTTCTATCAAGTAATGCTTAATCGAATAAGGTAAATAAATGGAATGTTACACGAGTAAATATAAGATGATACTAAGGATGACGGTCATTCCACCAAACTAGGTTAGAGAATATTACGAGAAATACGGACAGAACGAAAAGGTAGTAATCTCAAAATGAAAACACTTTTAGACTTATTTGTAGCTCAGTTTATCAATATTTTTAAATTTTTTAATTCATGAATAATTCCATTGATAAATAAACACAACGCATATGAGCATATTTATGGTAATCATCACTACGTGATGTGAAATAATACACTAATCAACATAACTATAAGCGATCCCAGAATCTTGAAAACGTATAACTAAATAATTTTGGTAATTTAAAGCTTTTAAAAGCGCTAAATCATTACATGTTATCTTCTTAAAGCTTTAAAGTCAACAAAAAGAGTTAAGCGTGTTTCAAATTATAATTCCAGATATTTATCTGACGAAACACAAAAAGTTTCGTATTATTTCAGATTACTTATTAAATAAACTGTGATAAAATAAAACTTTGTGTTTGCGCTAACTTAAACACAAGCACACTAAAGAATAAATTTCTCTAATCTGGTACTGTTTACATTTCAAAGTTTTATATACGATTTCTGGAAGCATTTATAAGCTGCGTTTAATAATGTAAATGAAAAGGATATCGTTACTAGGAACACAGGTAACCTTTTCTTTACTGTTCGTGATGATTTATAATAAATGTAATGTTTAATATTCCATTTTCTCCTATCATTTTTAAAACAAGTTAAGCCATTTTACATTTTTATTTCTTGCTACCTAATTCTTCCCAGTTTTGTACTAAGGGATATTTTAATAATGCGGCTTAAATTTCACGCATAGGAGGCATTTTCCTGCAAATTGAATGCCTGGTCTCATTATAACCGAATTCGGGTGAAGATGTTGGTCGAATTCTTTTACACAATTAAATTAAACTACCTGATGTAGTATTATTTCTACTTTCTTTAAGTTCTTTACCACGGCCTAGGTTTTTATTGTATTACAACATCTTCTGGTGGGCTATTAGCAAAAATCTTTGCTAATAGCCCACCTGACGATATTGTAATACTGCTAAACCTAGGTCGTAATAAAGAACTTAAAGAAAGTAGAAAGAATACTACGTCACGTAGTTTCATTTAATTGTGAATAATGAATTTCTAAAAAATTAACGACAAATATATTCAATGTTTGAATTCTTTTAGTTTGCAACGCATTCGCAATGTAGGACTGAAAACGCTGGAAATGTGATTTGGGAAAAATTAGAAATATAATTATGTCATCTTCTTTTATAGTTTGAGGCGCTGTTTTTATTATATTTGGACTGTTCTTTTATAGAGAATGTTAAAAATACAAGAGAATATTATTAAATATTGCTAGTTAAATTTTTTTTCAAAATAAACCTATTAAATGCAATAGAATTCACGCTACGGCGCATAAAATATTGATGAATAAACTAATATTAACATTGTTTTTCACTATATAAACATATTGCTAAATACATATTTTTACAAGCGTGTAAATATAGTAACTATTTCATAAATTAGAACCATCTCTATAGTTTTTTGCATATATTAGGTGACACTTCTAATAATGTCGGCTTTGATGTGAATAATATATGTTTCCATATTGAGAGAAAATTCAGAAAATTTGGTGGTGACAAAATCGGGGGATAGAGTTTGGCATTGCAGCTATGTAACTATCATTTTCATCCAAAATTTAATTACGTCACTCGAGAATTAAAGGGTCAAATAATTTTTTACCTTGAATAGAGACTGTGAGGCATCGCAGGGGGATGCGCCACCATTCGTTTATGTTTCAATAGAATGGTTGTGGTGAATATGTAATGTGTTAAAATTAAAAATTTTGAAACTTAATAAAATGTAGGCCTATACTCGTAAAAAAGCCAAATCGAAATATAGGAATCGTATTGGTTTGGAAAGAGCTTCTCAAGAGCAATTCAGTGATACTCATAAAAATTATATGATAGAGTGAAGCGGTGCCGGGGACATAAAATGTATTACCCGTTAATGTACACGTAGTCACGTGAAACATACGGCCGTATCCCCGATAATCTATTGAATACCCGATAAACCGTAACTGTATCCCCGATAATCGTAGCCACGATAATCTGCTGACATAAATATTCTTCAAATATTTACTTAAGCAGATTAGAAAATATATAGATGGAATGCGTTTTTTCTGGATATTTTTACCAATATTTCCAGAATTGTCCTACATGCGATTTTAAAACATACTCAGTCTTTTAAATCCTCTTCATTTTCTTTTTTAATTGATATTCAACATGATAAATGAAGTGTAGAAACTATTTTATTCCCCCTCAAACATTTCCATACGAGCATTTTCGAGTCTTAACTACATCTCCATGTTTTTGAGTTTATCTACATATATATATATATATATATATATATAAACATATATATGTATATATATATATATATATATATATATATGTATGTGTATATATACACATAGACGGTGTCCAGGCATTAGTGTCGTAGTAGTAATCGTTAAAATCAAATTTAAAACATGACTTTCTTTTCAAAACGTTGAAAATAATACTCTTAATTATTTGTCTTTTTTTCGTATTCACAATATTTGCGCATAATGTTCAGTGCCATTCGGGGGAATATCCCGCAGACAACTTCGAAGACATCGCACTGCATGTAAAACTGCACTCCGGGTAAGTGTTGGACCTGTTAAAAAGAGTTATGTATAATTTTTTTTGCACTCAATTAGAAAAAGTTCGTGTTTCACGTTTTATTCCAACGATAATTCATTCCTTTATAGCCAACGAATAGCACCTTTCTTTTTGCGATATCTATTCCCGGATACCGTGTTTACGTATATTATGATTCCAAGTTTAAAACTTTTGGTTTGTGATATTACTGTGGGCACTTTAGACGATAGCTCTGAAAGTTATAAAAGTATAAGAAAATGACCACACGATTTAAAAATTAATTTCTAGCACTTTATTTATCCCCTCAAAAATGTCTATAGATATTTCGTAAGTGAATAAACAACTTACATACATGCCAATTAGCAAGCTTTAAAGATTTTTAAAATTTCAACTGTTTTTTGGAGGAAAACGTGTGTAATATATGGACGTGCGGATGAATACGTAAGTGATCTCATAAGGGTTGCATTTATTAACATTTTCAGATGCGGAACCCTAAAAATGACCGTGAAATTAAATTTTCTAATTTTTTGTGTGAACTGGTTTAGTTTAATTTTCTGTGAAAATTGCACAAGCATAATATGTTTTAAGACTTTAATTCTTTACAATTTTTTTCTTTGTAAATTTATAACAAAATGTAATTTTAGCCTATTATATTACGCTCTTTTCTGTAATACTAGGAACATATTAGGCCACATTATGGCCTTGCTTCGCTTCATTTGTCTGAAATTGCCCCAAAAATCTTCATCCGCACCGCATGTACAGTGTAGTTTACCGCATGGCTAAAGCCCGCACTGCGTTTAAGTCTCGCCCTATAAAATGCGGTTACGAGTTTAAATACACGAGTCACCAACCGTTTAGAGAAATACTCCCGGTGAGCTGTTAATTTGTGGCCTCGCTAGCGTTATGCTAGAGAGATCTTTGTAAGGTCACGAGGTACGACAGTACTGGCTGTGTCAGTCGCTTATCGGGTCCAAGTGGGAGTGAAATATATACCGCAGCTTGTAACTGCGATACAACAAAGTCAGTTGCCTCAATAGGGCTTACTGTTGTTTAGTTGTGAGGCAGGTTTGTTTAAAGCATTAGCTTATCGAAGTCAAAAATATTAACTCAAATTGAGATACTTTATGGATAAAGATAATAAACATTTCACTGTTTTCCTTCAAAATATTTTCAGAAGCATTTTGATCACTTAAATGACGTCAAAGTGAATTTAAAACAAATAGAAACCTGTCGCACCCGCACTACGAGAATTCCGTATATATTTAGGAATTTATTAACATTTAATGGTACATAATATTCTATTAAACTGTTTACAAAATTGTATTTTTTTTAGATTTAAGAGATATTGCCTACTATATCTTTCACAGGTGCATATTCAAGAAAGGATATGTTTTATGTGATATAACAACAAAAAACCAATTCGGATTTTTCCCTTTACTTGTGCTGCCAGACCTTGATTCTCGCCAAATTTCATGATTTTAGGTCAATGGGAAGTATCCTAAATTTTTTGATTTATTTGCAAGTATCAAAATGTGCAGCATAAATAGCTGGAACAAAAATATATAAATTAAAATTAAGAATTTTCAATTTGTTTTTCTTGCTTGTGCAGGAGACCTTACTTCTTGCCATATTTCATGATTCTAGGTCAACGGGAAGTACCCTATGGGTTTTATTTATTTGCGAGCTTAAAAAAATGCGACATAAATGGCCGCCGTTCTTTTTATCGCCTTAACAAGATCTTAAAAGGTTACGGGATCACAACTTAAATTTTCTGTTCAGCAAACATCCACATATTACTAAAAATAATTTTTTGTAATGTGAAACTATTTGTTGTAATGTCAACCCCCTAACTCGTACAGATGTATGTTAATTTATTCATATTTTGGTAAAACGAATAAGCTTTAATTTCTTTAGCTTTCAAGTCTAATAGCTATCCATCGATAGTTTTGATGAACTTGTATGATCTGTTAAATATTCAGCAATTACCTTCTTTAACAAAATAGGGACATAATAAGCATAGCTACTTTATTCTTCGTCAGTACTCATGGTTTAATTTAAAATCGTAATGCTATTAGAGATGAAATTTAAAGCATAAATGAAAAAGCTGTTTAATTGAAAAAACATAATAGCAACGAAGAAAAGTAATTTCTAAATATTCCTACTTTTAAACCAAAAATGCTATTTTCTCTCAATATAAGAATTAGTCGATGCTAACTATTAAAAAAAAAATAAAACCCGAAGGAGAGGAACAGAATTTTAGAAAAATAATATTTCTTTACGTTATAAGTATTTTTCTCAATTTTATCTTTTTATAGTCTCATAATGGGTAATCTAAAAGGGACTATAAATATAAATAAATATTTAACTTTAAATTTTGTACGTAAAGCTATCTAAAATATTACGCGTTATTTTTTCCGTTTATGTTTTAAATAATCCCCATAGTCCAATAAAATATTATTCTACTGTATTCCCTGTAGTCCAATACAATATTATTCGCGAAACTGACTAACTTTGCACAGCCTTGGGTAACATTCAGAAACATTTCTCAACCCCCTAACTCGTAAATATCATACTTTGTTATATTTACTTTTTAGGTACACTCTATGATGAAAAGCTCCAAATTAAAACGAACTCTTGGGACACAAAGTGCTTTATAAATATTTTCTCCAAAGGTAAATTCAAAAAATAACTTTTTCGAAACTGGTCTCTATTAACTTTATATATTTTGTTATATAGGCATTGTCTAGTCAATAATAAGGTCAAAATTTAAAATAAACGTCTATTTGTAGCTTTAAAAGTTTCTTTTCACTTAATATATACACAACATGACATTTTAAATAATTTTCATTCAGTCTTAATCCCTCTGTATAATTCTAATTTTATTTCTTTATAAAATTGTTACCAGCAATTCAAGTTTGTAGTGATTTGAATTGATTTTTCTAAATTAGGATATAAACCTACGCTACTAAGGAACACAGTATCATATCTAAAATAGTTGTCTTTAAATGAAAGTAACTTCGTTTTATTCAACCAATGTATTGAAATGAGAAATATTTCAGTGTAAATCTTAGGGACAACCAAATATTGACTGTTCAAGTTCAGCAATGTTATTGATATACATACGGCCACTATTTTTTCCATATCTATTGATATATTATGTAGCATAATCAATAAATATCTAACTATTAACGTCACGGAACATGCTGAATCTACTCAATAACAATTATAAAGCCTTTGATGTATGAGAACAACTCATAAAACTCTAGCATGTTTATGTATTTTTTTATAACCGTCCAGAGTAACTAGACAGATGTAATGGACATTATAAAGCTTTTGATGTATGAGAACAACTCATAAAACTCTGGCATGTTTATGTATTTTTTTATAAACGTCCAGAGTAACTAGACAGATCTAATGGACATTACGATGAGAAATAAAAACAAATATACACGATATGCACTATAAACATATTTTATTTATAAGTTAGGTAAATAATAATACATATTTTAGACATGCTATATTAATCGCTAACGTCGTATATTTGAGTTTTGTTTTTGAGGCCATTGTTAATTGTTATTATTGTTTAGACTTGACTGTTAAGTAAGTCGTATCGAATTCGTATAATATCTACTACAAAAAAATATTCGCAACGCCAACTTTTAAAACATATATTACGCGCCTACTTTATTTATTCATTTGGCGAATTTCTTTGTTATTATTCGCTCAAGGAATTTATTTTAGATAAGGTGAGGTAATGTAAAATATATAAAATAATGTGTCAAGCGCTAAGTTGTATCGAATTTGTATAATATCTATTGCAAAAATAAAATTCGCTACGCCAACGCTCAAAACATATATTACGCGTCGCTTTTTTTTATCCATTTGGCGACTTTCTTTATCATTATTTGCTCAAGGAATTTATTCTACCCAATGTGGAGTAATGTAAAACATATAGAAAAACCAGTCAAGCACGAGTGGAACTCACACTACGGTAGTTCTATACATATTTAGGTATTTATAAATGTATAATGGTATATAATATTCCTATGAAATGATTTGCAAAGTTTAAATTTTTTGGAACGAAAATATATCGCTACGAACTACTATATCGAACGAAGGTATATCGATAAATATTTATTAACAATTTTTCGGAATTTCTTTTGTTAATAAATACTTATCGATATATGATATATATCGATAAGTATTTATTAACAATTTTCGGATTTTTGGCTTCATTTATGATACATTGCTTCTTGAAAAATTTTACCTTGTTGCTTGCCAAGGTCAACGAGAATTACCTTATAGGTTTTGATTCATTGATTGTCAAAGTATGGGCTTAATTGGATGTATTTTTTATTGCGTTGACTTAGAAGCTTATTTTTTACAGCTCTAAAGGATCGTCAACCTAAGTATTTGATACGGTTAATTGAATAAATCTACTCAATACCTCCACGTGTTCCTGCGAAAAATGATCATGAGAGACAGATGGACTACGAAGTGATCCTATAAGGGTTCTTTTTTCCTTTAGAGATACGGAACTATAAAAATGCCGATGTTTATTAGAAAGGTATGGAAGATATCAATAACTTATATATTTTCTGTTTTAGAAGATGAATTTTTTTCACAATTATTTCGAATGTTCTTGAAGTTATATTCCCTCGTTATTACTATAATAACTTATAGTAATAACGAGGGAATATAACTTCGAGAACATTCGAAATAATTGTGATAAAACATCATTTTATAAAACAGAAAATTGCTCATGATACTTTTTGTGTTATCAAATTCTACACGGAAACATGTAGTAGGATATGAAAACATTATATATTTTGTTGATTTTATGAACTTATCACTTAGAAATAACCGATGTTACCGATGGCTATTCCTCTGCAATAACATTTATTATATAATCTTTACATCATCTTCATACAATTTATAATTATTCAACATGCTGTCTTTATTCCCGATGGGAACCGGTAAAAAAATTTCATGTATAGGCGTTGCTAATCGTTTCATAGTCTTAAGGTTAGAAAATATATTATTATTTGCTTGATCAAAATTTTGAATATTTATATAATATTGAATATTAATTTCATTTTTCCTATTAAATTTATCTTAATTGAGAAATAGAATGGCGAAGTATTTATAAATAATTAAAAAATTCAATTTTGCAATTTAAAAGTGACAAATTCCTGGTTAACCCCTTAGTAGTATAAAAAAGTTAAAATCTAATTAGCTGAGGCAATTACATTATTATTACCAGAATATTTTATCTGCCTCATAAAATAAACTTTTAAATCAGAAAATTGAAAATTATCGTAGCTCTGAATTTATTTTGAATATAAATGCAGTACCTTTCCCAGTTAATTATGAAAACAAGGTATTCGTTCAAATACTGACAAATTAAGGAATACAAATTTTCCTATTATGACTTCTCTTTTATCTATTACTAGTTAGAACTTATGTGGTCATAAGGCATGTTAAAAGAACATAACTCTTTAATAAAACAACTTGATTTCCAATTTGACATATTAAAAACACGGAAAATTTTATTTAAACCGATGAATCCTAAAATCGACAACAGCTTGTCTCCATCCGTTGCTAGATAAGGCCTTTCCTAATTCACATATGTTTCAAGATAATGTCCCTTATTTGACACGCTGAACGGACAGTTTACCAATCGCTCTGCATAAGCTTTTCACACCAGTACGGATACGCTTTTCATAACGGACGTAATTCATTACTTAAAACTACTAGTATTGAGTAAAACACGGAGAAATTCTAAAGAAATTATGCAACCTCTTAACCTATATCTTTATTCATGAATTATTTGTGTACTAAGTTTCAAGAGATATTTAGGCATGATAATGTAACAGATGTCCAACCACACTTCCCAAACATCCCGGCAAATGAAACTACAGACAATAATTCATATTACCCCTTCGTACGAAATATATTCATGCCAAATAGAGTAGTAATTTTTTATTTAATTTTGGGCTTATTAGAGAAGAAAAAACCTAGGGTTCATTTTTGTTTGTAACATTAGTTTGAATGTTTTAAAAATAAAAAATATTAAACATGTTTTTATCACTCATATAAAAAAAATTAGAATCGGATTTTTGGGAGTGCAGAGTTCTTTTTTGTGAACCCTTTTTATCTTTTAATATTCACTTCATATATTCAGTCTTAATAATGTTACGAATATAACCAAATGTTACAATATGTGCAAATATAACCTTTTTTATATTTTCTTTTAATAACGACGACTAACTTGACGTATCTATAAACATGATTTCATATTTATGAACTGTGAATATATGAACATCTTACGAATGAACTCAAATTAAACAATATCTATTATTTTAAAACATAATTAAAAATCTGTACCAAATTTAATACAAAATTAATTGTAAAAGAGGATAAATTTATGTACATGTGAAAATAACGAAGGTCAAGGTAAAGTGTTGTTTACACATTTCATAATGAAAGACGCTGGAACACTGTAAAGAAAATTTCAAACTTTATTTAATATCGTCTAATATAAGCCTTAAAATATGTATTGAAAGTTAAATTGGGTTCTGACTAAAATAGGGTTTTTCCAGACCTTTACTGAGTATACATCAAAAGTTTCATTTAATTTTGAACAAGATATTACATAAAGTGTTGCAAAATAAAATGAGAAAATTTGTAGATTACAAGGGTTCCAAGAAATATATTTATTTGACTTAATTCTCTTTTATCAAAGTTTTTATACTTAATTTCTTGGAGTCTTTTGACAAATATCGACGATTCTGTATTTTATGATGCGGCCTTTTTGTATACGAATTTTACACTTTTTAAAGTTAGTAAACATTTATTTTACTTTAATTTGTGGATTATAATACTAGTCAATGAAGAGTTTCAGTTAATTGCGTGGTAAAAAGAAAATGGGTTAAAATATGTACCAACTGACTTTTCGGTAAAAATCTTAGCTGACACTTAAGTTTGAATACTTTACTACTAGGCTAATTTTGACAAAATTTCACCTAAAGCCATACCAAAACTCTAAGTGAAATTTTTGTTCAACCCTAATATTTTATTACATTTTTTATTTGAACACCTGACTTTCTGACTTGTTTGCACTGAGCTACTCATTTTAGTAGCAATATTAAAATATATGTAAAGAAACTATATTTCTTTAATTAGTACAGCGCTCTTCTGTCGGTAAGCAGTGACCATGTACTTATGTACCCCATAGATGGTGCTGTGAGTATTGGCAGCTAACTCTGTCGGCAAAGTAGATTTTTATTGGTTGACAGAACTCACATTACTTTTCAGACTGTTTAGTTATATTAAAAGAATTGTATAAAAAAGGAATTGACAATTTAAATAATAAACTTTAAATGTCGTTTCCATGTTTTCAGAGCAACGCAATTGTTTAATTTAATTTTGCAATTCCTAGTAAGTTTGAAGAAATGGTCTTATATTTATTAACCTGCCAGAGATGGCAGGGATCATGGTAAAACTTAACCCCAAAAATATCTCCTCTGTTAACTCTTTGCAAACGTGTCTCCGCTAGAAAGCTGAAGTGTCGATCAACATCTAAGTAAATAAGGTTGAACGTCTATTTAAACTATACTAAGTACAGACACCTTAAGCTTTATTGTTCAATTTCTTAGAAGTAAATTAAAATACCTTTAAAATTAATATCTTTTACATACTTTCCGTTATGAAAATGTAACACTTCTTCTTTTTTTCCCTTTCTTTATATTATTGAACCCAAATTTTTACTTTAAATTCTTATTTTGTATATATTTAATCAGTCACTCTATTTTAGTTGCTATTCCACAGAATGCAAATACATGAAATATATATAAGTCTTTTATAAGTCGGGAATGTAATAATAAATTATTTTAACGTATGGATTATATATCTGTAAAATATAAGAATATAATGAAATCAACACAATGTTCACATGTCTGTTATAATAATTTAATAAAACATTAAATTTATACCCAAGTACAGAAAATGCAACTCAATCAATTTATTCTAAATTGAAATATAGTCTAGAAATACATTTTTGTGAAATAAATATTTCAAAAATACGTAAAACAAAAATAATGTTATTAATTTCACAGCGATTTTATCTTCGTGGAATCAACCTAACCTCTATATGTCCATCATAATAATTGAATATAACATGAAAATACCAAGCAAAGCTTATTATACCTCAATCAACTTAAATCAGTTTAACTTAAAGTTAAATTAAGTGTTTAAATCAAAAGTGGCAGTCAAAACTAAAGTACATTCTGGAAATATATTTCTATTAAATATTTTTTGAGAACAAATTTACAATAAATAGAATAATTGATATATTTATTTTCTTTGGAATAAATTCGCAATTATTTTCTCATATTTATTACAGAAGTTTTACGAGACACGAATTTTAAATAATAACTTTTTAACCATTTAACATTCGTATACAAATTTTTCTAAAAGTATTAGAAACCTATATAAAATGTTAGTGTTTTAGTCCGATCCTTCAAATAATCTTGTCCTCTTTTGAGTACAAGTAGGCATTCGAATTTCCTCGGGCAGCCAAGCCTAGCCCCGCAGATTTGTATTTTCTGACCAGCGATGCCCGACTTTGTAAAATTTAAAAAAAAAAAAAATTCTCTTTTTTGGTGTATTATGACTCTAATAATAAGTTTTTCCGTTATGTGTATTATTTCATGAATGTACTGCATTGTCCCAGCTAATGGGACATTACACTTTTTCCTTAACTTGTTTTTCATTTTTTTATTAAATATTTGATGAAAGATATGGTTGATAACTACGTATTACATTGATTTTTTTTTATTTGTAGTATTACTCACATTATAAATACGAAAAGAAAATGAGGGAGTTTTACTTCCTGGTTTACCGACGACTTCCTGGTTTATATAATAACTCCTGTTTTTTGACATTTATACAAAATTTCATCCTTGAATTCTATATGGTTAATTAATTATTTATTTTAGAACCAAAATTATTTAATTTGGTATCTTCAATATTTTTAAAAT
The DNA here is from genome assembly GCA_039881145.1 of Druceiella hillmani. Taxonomy (NCBI): domain Eukaryota; kingdom Metazoa; phylum Arthropoda; class Insecta; order Lepidoptera; family Hepialidae; genus Druceiella; species Druceiella hillmani. Next base: position 2,529,944 of record JAYKKI010000132.1, read on the forward strand.
ATGGGTATAATTTTTTTTATTCTTTCTGAAAAAAAATATCAAAATACAATTTTGTGTATAATTAAATGTTTACGTGCTATTTCTGGTAGATAATATTGTTTTTTCCTTATTTGTATTAAATACATATAGCTTTACGATCAACCATTTTCTATTTGCTGTTCAAAAGGAAATTATAATAATAAATACTATCCATTATTTCGGACAGCCCCCAATGCTCGTTTAGCTTGCATAGGAATGGGTAAAAGGTAACTCTTTAAATAAACCAATAAAGAGAAAATTTCTCTAAATTTCCGGTCCGGACATGCAAAAATTGTGTATAATAAGATCAGGATCCATATTTTCATTTTATTGAGGATATGCCAATACACTATATATATATATATATATATATATATATATATATATATATATATATGTGTGTGTGTGAGTGTGTATATATATATATATATATATATATATATATATATATAATAGTTTCGATATACCTATTGTGCAGAACTGGACGACACTCCCCTCCCGTTCCCCAAAGTAAAATCGCAGCAAATGTGATATTAGTATATCGGAAATTTTTATTCGCACTTTGCCTTGATTTACCTTTAGAGCATGATAATATATAAATTATGTGAAATTTTACACTTTTTAAAATTGTTATTTGATTTATCGTAAAATAAGTTCAATAACCAGATGGTCCCGCTATCAATTTTCCAATCCCGGTATATACTATTATCACACTCAGCGTTATAAATATAATATGCGATCGAAATATGATATTTACAAGTGTAAAAATATATAAATGACGTATAAATAACATTACATGGTATGAATATTTATATACTTTCGAGCTAACTTTGCCAAAACATTTATTGCTTTTCATATCTAACTTTATTAAATTTATTATTATGTAATACATATTCAATTTAATAAGATGCGAGACGGACTATTTTATTAGAATGAACGGCAGTGCTTGTTCGATCCTTCATTAAAATTCCGGAATGTTAATCAAAAGTCAGGGGAATAATTTATATCATGATAAAATATGGTTTCGCTTAAAAGAGATTGACGTGAATCCAGGTAATTATTTTTACTTAAGTATATTATTTACGGACAAATCGGAAATTTGAGCTTCTCATGGAAAAATGAAAATGCTATTTGAATATTTATGAGCGCAAATTAATCCTGTTTTGTAACTATGTTTTGTTTGATGGGAGCAATAAATATTCATTTATAAATGTGGAACAAATGAAAAATATTACGTCATAAATATAAAGTCAAAAGTAACATTACACATTCACTCTAAAGATTTGGTTTACATGCGAGACTTACTTGTTCACGACCGTGGGCTGGGATCTGAAAACTTACCTAAAATAATTATGTTCGTGCATATTTTTACCTGTTGTGAAAAATTCTTTACGGTCCAAACGGCAAAGGTTTGCAATAAATTGGATGAAATAGTTCTCGTACCTCTCATAGCGTACCCTAGTCCTTATCCGTTCTTGGAGTTCCGTTCATCCATCGTGAACAGATTAATATTTGATTTCCAGTTTTTTCAGTTTTTAAAATTTACTGTGTTAAAATTTATTGTTTTTATTATCATTTATAGTCTACTAAACAAATCATTCTTCCAAACATTTTGTTGTGGTTGATTGGAAGAGATTTATTGTGTAGCAATTAGTTCGTAGTTAGTTCATAGTAGTTACATCATATTAAAGTTGTCAGAAATAAACAAACTTCCAGATTATTGTCTATTTGTATGCCAAATTTTAGGTATGTCCATTCCGAAATTACAGAATTAAAGTAACAAAAGTTCATCCATCCATCTATCTAAACTATTTCATTTATAATATGAATTAAGATATTTTAAACTTTATACTGAAAAAAAGCACACCAATTTCTACATGTCAGCACTTGCAAGTAATAAAACTATTACATATGATAACAGAAATAAAAATACATCTCCAAATATTGAAACAAATTTAATTATCTTTATGAGCAAACAGGCACAAAGATAGCAATGTAATTATTCAAGCAGCCACTTCACGCCACCACATCGCTGCCACTCCAAGCAAACAAAACCTCAACGCGCCACAACTCAACAACTCGACAAACACAATCAACGCATTCATGCCACTACGACCCGGACGAAGACGAGAGCTAACGTAACCACGTCGTATCTAGAGCCTATTGAATCATCTGGCGGTCGTTGACATTACGCGGTCGCAGCTCGATGGGTTACTCTTCCGCTGCTTGAGTACAATGAGAGACCGACGCACACAATATTGTTGGACTCCGGTGCCGTAATTTCCCCGCGCAACGCTCGCGAGACGTTATAACGCTAACTGACTCCCGACTCGCAGTTAGGGTTTTGCATAATGACGAAGTATAGCTTAATAAATTTTAATACTTTATAATGATAGCGTTTTTGAAATATCATTTATTAATGTCTTTGTACTTATATAAAAGAGCCTATTACAAAAATTATAAAAGCATAATTTTATAAGTATAATTTAAATTAAAACGTGAAATTCCCATATTTCTTTTTAGTTGGTCAATTGTGATAAAACCTAGCCCATAGTTACTTTAGAGAATCAGAAACAAACAATCCATCAGCAAAAAACCAAAACTCCTTTAGGTACTTTTGCGTAGTGTGTGAAGAAATAAACAGGTTTACATACATTTTAAAAACTATATTTTTATTCTGTTGCGTTTCTTAAGTTATTTGAAATATTTTTTCGTAAGTATTTTCATGTACAGACAGTCTAATTTTACTTTTATAAATTTACTTTAGCATATCTAATGATATGCTAAAGTACGTTTTGTTTACCCTTCTTTCACGTCACCACAGTGCAAGGGATTGACTTGATTTTTATACAAAGATAACGGGGGAGGAGAAAGGGGAATAACATAAGATAAATTTTATTCTGGGCAAAATATCTCGTTGATAGTCATTAGGAAATGATATAGGCTTTTCGTCCGTGGAAACCTCATCCAAAATAACATTATAATCCAAAGTTATAATTGGAATATATTTAAAGTTAAATATATTTGGCGTTAATTTTGTAAAAATTCATTAGCGTTTAATTTTTATTCTCAGCTAAATGAAACTACGTAATGTAGTACTATTTCTACTCTATTTGAATTCTTAACCACGACCTAGGTTTCGTTGTATGAAAACAGCTTCAGGTGGGCAATTTGTAAAAATGCAAATGTGTATTCATTTGTCCTTCTTTCCCATCGTAACGGAGCTCGTAATTTTTTTTTGTGTCTTTTTCTCATTAATTTTTCTCTCGTCATTTTTTTATATGTTCCAAGTATAGTCTATTACAAAAGTATAATCCTTCGACTTACTTAGTTTGTTGCTTAGACACATTCAGTGCCAAAATAATCAAAGAAAAATATCTGATGTTTTTTATTTTAATTTTGTCATCTTCCATTAATGGTAATATTAATTTAAAAATTGATTCTAATGTCACGATAATACCTATGCATTATCTATGGCTAGCTTTTATCCGCGATTGAAAGCTTTCTGGCCATGTGGAAAAAAAGCTTTTTATGATATTTTCTTTAATATAACGTTCTATGCTATTCTAGAGGATGGTACCAATAAGAACAGGCTGCCTGCTGAAGTCAAATACGAGCATGCCTTGTAAAGTTGACTGACGTGTCTTAAATCAACTCCAGAAAATTTCAATGTTTGCTCCTGAGATTTGTTAATCGTTATTGAGAAATAGACTTTTAATGGAAACTGAAGTATTTTAAATTCAAAAATAATATCATTGGTTGGTCAGAGGAATACATGGCCCAAAGACTGTTTCTCCCTGGGTAGGTTTAGTTGAAATCGATTCGACTATATTGATATTTAAAGATTTGACTTGGAACCTAATGTCAATAAAAAGTTTGAACAGTTTGAAATTTCAGAGCACATCAGAGGCTTACCCACATACAGTAAGAGTCTATGGTAACGCAGACCCGCAAGATTTAGAACGTTCAAAAATTCTATTGGATTATGAACTACTTCGTTCGCATTTATCACTGAATGCACAATATTATTTTCCCTTCAAATTAATTCACAAAATATCCCCGATTAACGCTGCTGGATAATCATTTAGAGAAAGCATGGTTTTGCATACAACCAGCCCATAGCATAGCAGCATTTCCCTTGCACATGGGCAAACTCTTATCAAATTATTGCTATCAGGTCTTGAAATGAAATTGCGGTATTGTACATTTCTATCAAGTCGTCTATTTCTCGATAATTACCGTTCCTTAATTTAAGCAGAAAATTGGAAAGTTGACCGGCAGCGATTTCACCCATTAGAAGCACTCTCATACTTTTGATTAGTTTTAATATCTTAACCGAAGAGTATAAAAAGGATCAAGTCTTGATTTTATTTCATCTGCGCGCATTCCGGGACGACTGGTAAAGTTTGGCGAAAGCCTCTTGCTGGTAATATTGTCATATCATACATTAATTTTTTATTAACCTTTAGATTATGTAAAATCTTATTAAGGGCTTTATTGCCTCCCTTATGTTCCGTAGTTATTTCATTTCACACCACAACTTTAGTTTCTCTCAATATTTCCGCAAGATTGCTCTATTTTGAAATTTTGCAAATCGGAAACCCATATGTAGTAAGGTAAGAGAACGTTTTAAGGCTGAGTGCGTATTCTGGCTTTCTTTCAATCGCTTGGCGATAATCCCAAAAATGTGACTTATGAAGCAAATTCGCGAGCGCTTCTTATTTACACCAAGAACATAATTGATGATAGGTTTTACTTGTGCCGCCTGGAGCGTTAAAACTTATATTCTTAATTTATATCTATACCTAAAATTATTTCATTGTAGACTTATTTTTTCTCATTTGCTAAGGAAATTTTGTTATTATTTACCAACCTTTCTAAGACTATAATATCAGATAATGTAACGTAGATAATTTTCCTAATGTATACTCTGTTTTCTAAAGCTTGTGGCCTGGTTGGTTGCGATAAGCCATACTCTTAGAGCATGTCCTCCTAAAGCTAAAGCTGTTTCCTAAATTTTCCATAGGTTCTTATTAAACAACTCATCTGATAGATGCTTTACAAGGCTTTCTACTTGTCTCTTAATCTAATATTTATAATTTTCAGAAATGTGTTCTTTGAATTTATCCCATAGGTTTAATGAATCTGACACATAATAAAACAACAACCAAATTATAAAAAACTTTCACTTCGTAAACGGTGATTGACATGTTGTGCTTCTTCCAAAGGTGCATATCGGTGTTGATCGTATTTAGGCAACCTTGAAATCTTGCGATTGGACTGAGAAGTAGTATATACGAGTACTCGTACTCGTACTATACCATTTTGGGTTTTTAATACGTCAAATGATGTTGGATCCTGGACTTAATGAACGATAGTACTGAGATAATAGCATTCCTTATTATTTGGACGTACCGTGTACATTTCGCTCTAAATCGACAATAGTTTCAAACATAAAATGTGTCACGATATTTAATAATTTTTGAAAGCTATCTTTTTGACAAAGCTCGGAAAAAGAAAGAAGCCTGGCTATACGGCTTCTTAAAACCTATATGCCTCCCTTTTTCCTATATGTTTACTTCACCTTTTTCATTTTCTAATGTGAAAGTGTACTGATCAGAAATCTTATTTATATTTCTGCTACCACTATAAAAGGGGTATTTCAATACGTCCGGTGGCTATTTACTTACAGAATATATATTTATATATATATATATATATATATATATATATATATTATAAAATTAAGTTTTTGGCTACCAATTCACAACTTTCCCAAAAAAGTTGTGACAAATATGAAAATATTTAAATACGAGTTATAAATGAGCAGAAGAGAGTTCAGTTAATGAACACTCTTTAATGAACCCTCTTCGGCTCTTTAATAATTTACAATTAAATAAATTTAAACACGTTATGTCAACGATTCTGGGGTTAAAGCGACAAGTACTACATAAAATACTACTGCTACTCAATTTTTACTTGCCAACCTTTAATAAATTGTAAGGTCACTTCAGTTCGCTGAAGCAATTACTAACTGATGATGAGAAATTATTGACATACCTGAATCAAATATGCAAAAAAAATATAACTCTATGTGCAATTCAGGAGTCTAGATATCCAAGTCTAAAAGAACCGAGTTTGTTTGTGTTTGATGCTAGATATACCAAAAAATAAACTTTTCAAACACTACAGGATTTATCCTGGATTCTGTAAGTACATTCACCTTATTCACCATACATTGCATCACCTGATTATCACTTGTTTTGACTTTTTAGCAATATTTTGCAGAATAAGAAAATGACAAAATAGAAGAGTTTCAAAAAACAGTCATTTTTGTTTAGATCTGAATTACTGAGTTTTGCACTAAATATACATTTTTACTGTTTACATAAGACACTAGAAAATTTCTAAAATGTTAGTACAAATAATAACAAAAATAGTAATTGGGACATTCATATCAAATTACAGATTCAATCGCATATCCAAAAGGATTTGAAATGATAATATAATAATTATCTCAATAAAGTATTTAGAGACAAAATACATTTAAAACATAAAATAGTTAATCGACCTTAAGAAATTGATAATCTTTGGTGCAACATTTGCAAATTTTATTGTGCAAAAATATTTGATTAATAGTCATTCCCGCAAAAAATATAATAAAACAAACCATTTATATCAGTTGTATCCAAAACTCTGCTAAAATAAGCAAAACAGGAATACCTAAATAAAAAATTATATTTCTACGTTATACATAAGCCCAGACTGAACAGCTTCTCGAACCTCCTTGCTTACTTTTATACAGACTGAGTTAAGGACGAATAAAATGTTTTGTGACTCTTTAATGTAGCTTACTGAAAATTATTCAATGCGGGAAAAATCGGCAAAAATGATTATGAAACTTATTTTATAAAAACACTTTTGAAAAACTACAAACATATATATAAAAAAAAAAATATGTATATATATATATATATATATATATATATATATATATATATATATGTATACATATATATATATATACATAAATATATATATATATATATATAGATATATATATATTTATATATATATATATATATATAATATGTTGGAAAGTTAGTATGGTGAGTATATTTAAACCAGATGTAGTGAACGAGTGTTTTAGCACTATTTATGAGCTTGCCTAATTAGAAGTATGTATTACGTAATTATAGCTGAAATAAGTTGAAAAAATTTTAAATTTATTTTACCTTTCCACCCACATTACCTCAAGTTGTTGAGCTTATTTTGTTAGTATTCGTAAAGTGCGGTAATAATACGTTTAATAATGTGGTTTCTAAATGAACAACGAAATAAATGAGATTATTATGTAGGCCACGTGTTATTAATAATACTTGATTCATTATTATACGTAATATGAAAAAAACAAAAGAATTAATATATTTGTATATAATTTCGCTAAGGGAAATTTGCCAGCGAATACATACGTAATAATCTGACCTTATCACGTATTGAATCTCAGATGAGTTTCTGTATTATTGCATATACTGGAATAGTTTTTTATAAGCAATATTGTCATATTCTGACATGTCTACGTCATCTTTTACCTAATACCTTACTTTCTAATTACCTAAAATTTTTAACTGACATTACTCAACACGAGAAGACAAACGGTCATGTTACTCTGTTAGAAAGTACAAAAATCTCTCATAGTTCTATCTTATATTAATTAAATGTGGACTTCGGTACATGAAATTCAAATGATAACTAATTCTAAAGAATTGTGGCCCAATTAACGTAACTTTAATATTTATGCAATCAGCAGTTATAACTTTCACTAATAACTCGCTAGATTATAGTTAATAAAACTATTAACTGATTAACTATTCTTACAAACGTTTAAATAATTACACAATATTAATAAATTTACTCTAGAGTCTGACTTGAACAAACAGCCTAATTGTTTATTTCTAATATCTTTAGCGTGCTTTATTAAGGTAATCCAATCACGACTAAACTATTTATAACACTCCTCGAGAATTGGTTCAAGAGTTCACCAAGTACCGTGAGTCACTTCAGCTTGCACGTTTCATCGACGTCTGAAGTGAAATCGCGTAAATTGCTTTCGACAAATGATCAGTAATGGGTGAAGTCAAGCTCTAAAACCAGGTCAGGCTAAACATATGACACTTTATCTCATGTATGACGATGTACTTTGTTAGCAGGCATATTGATTAAAATTTATGAGACGTAAGAGCAGGCTGCGAAAGGCCGAACTATGGTAGAAATATTTAAGACCCGAAGAAGCCTGTCTTAATTTTCATCAGAAGCCTATCTAATTTCCATTAAAAAAAATAAACGACATTGATAAAATTTTTAATATTGATTCAAGAGTGTTTTGTGAATAAATATTTCACTTGACATATTCAACTAAACTTTAGACTCATTATTAAATTATGTATAAATATTAGTGTCTGATATAATATTGAATTTATTTATATCAATTTTAAATATTAACGATCAAAATTCTAATTTTAATAGTAATTTGTACAACAGGGTAAAATTATTTTAATACTTAATCAAATTCTGGATTGAACAAGATGGTGGTGGAATAAGTTTTTTTAGCACTGTATTTCAAAAGAAGAGAATTGAGCATATTTTTGAAATGGAATTCTCTGCCAAGGACGTAGAATATTCGGCGCACATATTTCTTTAGCGTTGACTATAATATATAGTTATATCTGAAGTATGTAGTATTTAGTTACATGTGAAATACGCAGCTACAAAAAATATTAAAGTACTTATATCTTTTCTCCAACATTATTTTTATTAAAACAAATACCAGAATTTCTTCATTCATCTTCGTCAGATAATTGAATTTATTTTATGGTTATTCTTACAGTACAATTTTCTAATTGCTTTTGAAATATTTAGAACAATCTAAATTTTAAAACTGGATAAAAAAACTGATTCATGGGTTATAATAAGCAGATTTTTTTCATTATGTATTAACATTGGAGGAAAAAACTAAAAACATAAAAACAAAAATAAAAAATGATGAGAAAAGTATGGAACCAAAAATATAAAGAAAATGGAACTCAAGCCATAAAAAGCATGTTTTGAGGACCTAACAAACTAATGTTATTAGTTCGCACTTTTAGTGCCTAAACAAAGTTTTAGGAGTGTCGCAAAAATAGGAGCTAAATTCGAAATGACATTTCCGTTAATTGGAAGGGCGACGAAAATATTTTCAAACTTGCAACAACCTGTACACTAAGTGAATTTTTCAAACAGATGTTCGTAATAGACTTTCCTTTAAGGAAATGGACTTTATGATGGATGCGAATGTCTGTCACGGCGTTTCGCCCGTGATACGTGATTTGAGCCTCAGTAGAGCTATTTCGGTTTAACCTAAAGAAAATTGTCAGATTACGAGAATTATTAATAACGCTGTCTATCCCCAGAGGGAAAAGAATCCATAAAGAAGTTCCATTAAGGGGTTATTTTTGACGGTAGGTTTGAAAGGGTAGATAAAATCAGTCTGCAGACTTATGTGTAATAAATTTTTCGTAGTATATGATTGTCGTTATTCATCCATAAATCCATCTATAACCAGGTATATTATTTAACAGGATTTAAATTTTAGAATGACTCAATAGTTAGACAAAAGTCTTTTCTTCGTTTTTCACTGAGAAAATATATACTTACGTACAAATTCTCAAAAAAAATTTTTAATTTAAAAAAGTGTATTAAAGTATCCATTTATTTTTCCAAACATCATGTTACGCCAATATTTCTCGATTAAAATTTATCTTTCTCTTTTAGTGTGATCGACCTTATTGAAAAAAAATGCCATTAATGGAAGTTCGGTCATTTCTAAGATATTATCTCAATTTCTCCATATCATCGTCGATATTCTTTAGGTTACATAATTAATACCATTCTTTGTTATTATGGTTTATAAGACGGTATAAATTATATGCACTTTTACCTGATACTCATTATTTGTCATTTAATTACAAAAAAAAACTTATATCTCTAATATACATAAAATATGCATACATTTCTTATATGTATCTAAGGGAAGAAATTATTCACAATTAAATGAAACTAAGTGATGTAGTATTATTTCTACTTTCTCTAATTTCTTTACCACGACCTAGGTTTCGTTGTATTACAATATCTTCAGGTGGGCTATTAGCAAATAGCCCACATGAAGATGTTGTAATACAACGAAACCTAGGTCGTGGTAAAGAAATTAGAGAAAGTAGAAATAATACTATATTATATAGTTTCATTTAATTGTGAATAATGAATTTCTACAAAATTAACGCCAAATATATTCAATAGGGAAGAAATTTTTTTTTTCTAACGTTCCAAACAAACTTTTATAAATATTGCCACAATTTGTCGCCATGTTTTCTTTATATCTTAACGCAGGTTGATACTTGAATATTCTAAGAACTATTTGAGTTACTTTTACCCTATGCCACCATTGTCCTTATGAATCCTAATTTTTCTTTATTTTAATCTTAATCTCTGCAAAAAAAATTATTTATTCCTTTTGGCATGCTTTTAGTTTACTTATATTTTAGTAAAGGTGTGAAAATAATTTTAAGTTCTTTTTTAAGTCACTTCATGGTCAAAAATTTATTATACAAGTTCCATTAAAATGACATAAAAAGTTTCAATATCATATAAAATTAAACAACTAAGTTATGTAATTAATAAATAATAGTAGCCTCATGGTACACAGTTTCAAATACTTGTCGTATCTGTTTATAAATTAATGCCAGTGTGTTGATGCATACATAATAAATTATTGTTACAAAATTTAGGCATAAAATTTAACATCAAAATAAAAAGTTAAGTTTTTTTTAACTACACATCCAAGTATTAAAATAATAAATTTAAAACGGCGCTAAAAGTCTCTACTGCATACAAAATAAATAATTAAATTGTTTAAGTGGCAATGGTTTTATTGGATATATTTTTGATTACTCAACTTTCGTATCCATAACATTGTTATTACTTCAAATCACCATAATTATTTGAAAAAACTTATTTCTTAATTAAGTTAAATTAATATAACTCCAAATATTGATAAATTGTTACTGATGGTTAACACTGTCGTACAATTTATTATTATGCAACATAAACAATTTGTTTTAAGTCAAGATCTATATTAAAATGTTTAATATTTACACGTCCAAATAATAAAAAATTAAATTGAAACGGTCATTGGCGAATCTATTACTTTTAAAAAAACAACATTATATTAAGGAAATTTATCCCCCTTTATCCCAACAGTCAGTTCTTCATGTTAATATTAAATAAACTTAAAGAATGAACTTTTGTAATCATATCGGCTTAAAAAACAATAAATTAAATATATCCATTCGTTTAAAAAATTTTATTACGTTTCTGCGTTTACAAATAAAAATTAAATTTTTATTTCTCCTTATTTCCTATTGAACCATAGAAAAAAATTAATAAATTGACAAAAAGATAGAAGGGAAAATATTTCCCAGCAAGACTATAAAATACGCAAATATAATCCCATAGAAATATATCAGTAAGTATACCTATTATGCAGCCGATTTCACTACATTAACTCTATTAGAACGAGAAAAACTATTTTTCTTCAAAAACATTTTATTCGACGTATCTATGACTTAAAGTAGTAGTAATAAACATTGAAAACTGTATTTTTATCAAATATTCTTCGCAATATTATTAAAGTGTAAATACATCATATTTAACCAGATCACTTAGCTTTAGATCATAGCTGAGCGTATAAATAATTCAATGAAACATTATATAAGTTACAGCAAAATTAATATACTGCGTGTAGCCGAAATAGGAATTAATTAAGAATAATGAAAACCAACCAATTCTCCGATTTTTATTGGTATTTAGCAGAAAGGAGAAGGAATTTTTTATATGTAGGAACCCTGTCTACACCATGTTATTCGCTACCACGAAAGTTAATTTTACTAATTTTTTTCAATCGATAGTGAATAGAAACTCTACAAAAATTGTTTTCTGCTAAAATCGCAATTATAATCCAAATGAAATTAAGCAGAATGTTTCGAGAACCAGCCCTGGAAAAATTGTCGCCATCTGAATTTTTTTAAAAATTTATATGACCTACTCAGTATTAATTAAATTAGTATAGAAAAAAAGTTAATATTCACATGCATCGATGTATAAATAAAAAAAGTACTGAATATTTATAATGAAATATGATTTACCATTTATATAAAATGCTAGACTATTTTTATTCGCAAGAAGTATATTAGCTGAGCTATGTTCGTTAACGTCAATAAATATTGATGAATCATAACCTTCATTACGATCAAATAGTACCGATGCCGAATAACTACCAATTAAAATTATTTGCGATTGGCTATATCCAGTAAACATTTCGTATTTATTTTTGAACAATTTCTAATTCTCGATACTAAATACTTTTCTGTATATTCGCCAGCAAAATTTATTTACGATATTTTTAACTTTCACGCAATTTAGTTCCAGGTAATCGGTTTATGAAATTATTTTTTATAAATTGAGTGGTTTTGTGTATGTTGATTTATTTACTTTATTTACGCCGAATTTATAGTCTGAATTATTATAGAAAATTTTGTATTTGATTTAGAATATTTACCTTTGATTTTAGGTTAAGCGTATATAGTGAAAAATAAATTTATGCAAAAAATTGTTGCAGAAAATGTAAACAGTCTTCATTGGTTCTTTTTAACTACTACTTCATGCAAACCGCTTACAGAATTTTAATTTAGATAAATGTTTTAGTTTAATTTCAAGCACAGTAGTAGTAGTTTTTAGTGACATAACGTTGTATATATAGTTAATATACAACACTAAAAATTATGTCACTAAAAACTAATCACATTACATTAATGGGATGCTTATATACCTGCTTATATATATATATATATATTTTTTTTTTTTTATTCTAGAACATATAGAAAAAATATTGCAGGATATGATGAAATTAAAACTAATACGTAGTGTTTTGTATCTTAATTACTTTGTTAAATAAACTATGTAATTAAGCATTAATTTATATATTAGGAAATATCCAATAAAATTTAAGTTTTATAATAAAATATTATTAACTGCACTCCATCTAAGAAAATTAGTCGAAATAAAAAGAAATTCATTTCTCTTTCATTTTTTCAGATATATTTAAAAAAATATGTTATATATTCAAAACTCATGTCCTTATGTGTGAATCACGACTATCTTAAACCTAAGTCGTATATTCTGTTTTTATCGTGTACTGCGCGATAAAAAATTGAATACATACTAAAGGTTTAATATTACTTGTGCGAAATAAATACAAGCTAAATTTAAATAAAACTTCAGACGGAAGGATTCAATGACTATATCTACGTAGATATTACAATGTAGACGGCGCATTAATTTTAGCTACATCACACAGACAGGTAAACATGAAGAGCCGTCTGTGATTTTTGAATTTCCAGCTAATGAATACTTTTGCCGTTTTCATATTCAATGACAAAAAGGAACTTGAGGTTAAAAAAATCTTGGCTCTTTATCGATCTGCATTTACAACTGCTTTTAACACTTCGACTTATTTTTAAACTTACTAAAACAATTGACATTAACCTTGGTCCCTATAAACTTTTTGTTTCATCTCGATATCTCAAACAGTTTCAAAGTTATGATGACGAAACGACGAAGGTAATATAGAAAATTAAAGAAAACCTCCGTCGCTCGCATAGTGAAGCGTGGCGGGCCGTAGAAACACGCGCGTGGGTACAAATTAAGAGACCACAAGTCAGTCGGCGCGGGATTTAAACTATTTGGTTTTAATTTAAGGCCTTAAAATAAATGCATTAAAATATTGCATAGGCATTTAGAAATACTATGTGGTCACAGGATATAAGAAAAAAGTAAATTGGTGATTACTTTTGCTACAGAATCCTAAAAAAATTATTTTAATAACATATTAATATTTATTAGGTCCCCATTTTCATAACAATAGTTCTCGCATGGGATATAAAATAGTTTGAATAATTTTTTTTTAAATTAAAAAAATTTTGAGCTTAAAACTACAATGTACAAGTGAACATTTCTAAATATACATATGATAATAATAATTTTAAAATATACATATAATAATAATTATAATGATATTTAAGCGTCTTATATTAAATTATATTGAAATAAAATATTAATCAAAAATAAAACGTAATTCTTAAAACGAGGCACTTCATGTTAGACGGTGAACTCGCTTGGCCGATGCCGAATGGAGTCGAATAAACCCGAACGATTGAAACAATAGGTTTATGGAAACTGAAATATGTTATAAATATTTTATATTCAAATTTAATTAAATATCTAAAAAAGTGCACATGGTGCGTCTAAAAATGTAGTTCACTTGATATTTTAAAATTACGAATGGTGCGCCTAAAAAGTAATTCATTTGACCGATGCCGAAGAGAGCCGAGTATATCCGATTCAGCATCACCGACCCGAGCGTGACGCGTCATCAACCCGAGTGTTACGGATCATTTCCGTTTATTTTGGGCAGGTGCGCCAAAAGGTGTTTTCAGTTCAAAAAATTGGTCCGTCACGGGACGCTTGGTAGATGTGACACATGTAAATTTTTGACGTGGAACACTTTTATATTTTTATATTCTTATCTGAACGAAGTGAAAACGGAAAAGTCAAGTAGATAATAAAAAACTTTAAAGTATATACATTTAAGTTTAATTATTAACATTATTTTTATTTCAAATTGTATAAAGCTTTACAAAAGTTTCACGCAATAGGCCGATATAAACGAGTAAAGTAGTAAACATTAGTAAATAAGAAACAATGCTGATCTGAATTAAATGGGGAAGAGCCGACAATACAGAAAATTGGCCGAATAGAAAGATGTGTCTTGCCATTTAATTCGCATCCAAATGGGCCATTGTATGTTTCGTATCAATAATTATAATTGTTTTTGGTGCTTTTATATTGTGACTTCGAATTAATAATATAATATAAATACTATTTAAAGCAAACTTTTGAATTTATAATATATATAATATTTTAAGCAAACTTTTGAAGTAGTGTGTGGTTTCGAATAAATAATTTTAAGCAAACTTTTGAAGTAATATGTGGTTAAGTTTCATAAATATGTAATGAGTAAAATAAGGAAAGGAGTAATTATTGTTTGACTATTTAATATATCGTAAAATATATATATGTAGATATGGCTACAGAATACTTTAAAGCTGATAAGCTTCACAATAACAATATCGTTGAAAATGTCGGACAATGAAAAGTTTGATAGTATTAAGTAAGCGCCGATAAATTATACAAAATACCTGCACAGTTTCATAAAATCCTGAATAATATAAAATAATTTGTTTGATGTTAACTAACAACCTAGAGTCAGTTATTAAATTTAAACTAACAACATAAACAGGAAACTTATTGTTTACGACTAAACTCTAAACACTCTTACCACAATGGAAAACGAGTCCGGAGGGGAAGTAAACGAAATGAAGTTACGAGCGATGTTTGAAATGAAAGATTTTAATCGGATGTCGTAAATACAGGTTACAGCAAGTTAAATTTATTAACTTACTTTATTGTCTGATAAAACTTGCATTATCTTCGTTAAGTTACGCCATCATATGGCACTAACTACAATGAAAGTCTTTCGTAAACGTTCTTATTTACTTGTTTATCCATGAAAATATAGAATTTTCTTTGATTTTTGTCAATATGTGTGTCTACCAGTTAAAATTTTTAAACATTAAAACAATTTATTGACAAAGCAATAGTATATTAAAGTAAATTATTGAGCAATTAATATTTACTAAATTTAATTTAAAATCGTTAATCGAAATTTAAACCGTAATGAAACACATCAATAATTTAGTATGTAAATAAATTATTTAAAATGATAATAATAATTGAATTATCAGTCAAATAGAAAAATGCGTCTTGCATCAGAACATTGGGTATTATGTGAAAACCGACCATGATGCAAATGCTCTCAGTAAAGTTGTACTAGTCGAACTAATTTCCTATTCGTAGATTTTTCTGTTTCTTAATGTCCTACCATTTTTAGAATTTCTATTAATTTCGTCTGTCTTTGTGTTCGTACGTCCGTCATATTTTTATAATTTCAATCATTTTAGACAAGGGTAGATTAAATTTTGCAAGCATAAGAATCGGGTAAAGACTCATTTAATAGGTAGAAAATTAACGATTTAATTTTTGGAATATATTCTTACTTCTTATTCGGTACGAAGTTTTATGAAAAGTAAAATAAGAATTTTAGAGCGTACGAAGTTCAGAACATTAAAAAAAGTGTAACGTTTGGTTACTGACCGTACAAAGTTCAAAGCATTAAAAAATGGTACCTCTCCGTGGAAAATTTCTGCGCATCTTTAGAATGAGATATCAATATTATTGTTTGGAATTTTTTTATGGCGTAATCGCCATGATGGGGTGTGACACATATAGTTTACTATCATTCCTTTATATCAATATATAATCATTAAATGTGATTATGTGTGAATATTTGGTGTATTTTATGTGTATTGTGCATCCTAGAAAATTAAAAAGTCTCTTTTACTTTTAACTTCTTAGTCTGATTCTACTAAATGTTTTCAATTTTGTTGCATACATTTGGTCTCGTTCATTTGTGTTTTACTTGAAAATAATTATAATGTCAGCATTTCTTATTAAAGAATTTTTCATTTCCATTTAATGATATGAATATTTATATTTATATATAATGTTACCTATTTTATACATTCCAAGACAATCGTACTTAAGGAGTAAACTCCAGTCGAGCGTCGGAGCTGACACACACAATTTCTTTTTATCTCAAATCTTATTGTGGGGTATCGTTAGAAGTCATTTAAAAATAAATTTATTTCCTATGTGCCTCTCTCATTTTCAATTCTGTTTACGAAATACGAATATATTTTCAATTCTGTTACTAGTATCACTCACATTTCCAAACAAGATAAGGTACAAATCTGGAAAGATCTCAACAATAGGCTTAAATGGAATGGAATTATTTTTGATAAGCCATCTATAATAATTTTAGGATTATAAAAATACACTTAAGTATACGGGAAAAATGCAGATGGAAAATAATATAGTAGGTAATTGAGTTTATTAGTTTATTGAAGACAAAATTAATATTAATTACGCAAAAGCGTTTTACAATAATCTAGAAAATGAATCGAAATAACATGTCTAACAACCGTGGTATTAGTATCATTTTCCAGCCAATGCATCGGGAAAAGACCAGGCAACCCTCATTTGTTTGTGAACAGATAAGCCCTTTACCACTTTTCATCTATAATTACATCATTATACTCATGATTTCATTGTTTACTAGCTGTGCCGATGTGATTTCGTTCGTGTGAAATTCGGTGCAAGAAAAGTTATTAGACATTTTTATAGTTCCTTCTTCGTATTTTTTTCTCTCTCAGAGCTCTAATAATTAGCAAAAATTTTACCAAAAGTGCTTGTAGATGGCGTTGGCAGTACCAATTATGTAATATTCACCAAGTTATGATGTTAATTTACATGTGTAATGTCCGCGTAAAAAGTGTCCTATTGCTTGTAGGCATAAATATTGATATACCAAATGTCATAAAAATCCGTGTAGTAGATTTCGCATGAATGAAGAACAAATTTACATACAGACAGACTAAAAATTTGAGAAGTGATTTTGTGGCTTCAACTATCATTCTGTACGCTAAATTAATCACTCTTTTTAAAATGTTTTCAATGTGCAGAATTAACTCTGCTATAATTTTATTATATGTGTTTTCACGTTACTATTATCTACAAATAAAGTTGTTTGAATCTTTCAAATCGTGATGTATTCAGATTAAATCCCAAATTTATTTGAAATATTTTTTAAAAAACAAATATTATGTAAGTACATATACTCTTTTTAAATACGCATGGAAATTAATTGTTATTAGAAGTTGTGTGCATGTAAAGACATAAAAGAAAATCTCATTATCACATTATGATGTGATAATGAGATTTTCTTTTATAGCTTAAAAATATACAAACAAAGTACACATATATTGTGAACACACATCGGATTTAATGTGAAACAACATGGCATCTAATTTTAAAATGTTTACCAACAGCAGGCGACTTTCCCGTACGTAATTTAATCATGTAAATAAGAGGTTGTCTCATCCGATTAAAGAAGCAAATTTGTGTGTTTACTTTTAAACTTGTTTACGTGTTACCTATCTAGAGATAGATCTATCTTTGTTAGGAGAGTAACAAGTATTCAAAATAATTTGTTCAATAACATCATAATAATTAAAATATTATATTTTTATTATTCTTGTATAAGAAAAAATATACTTTAAATATTCTGAACTCAATAATTCACAATATTTTATCTTCTTGTGTATTCACGTATATTTCACCATATAATTGCTATTCCACTAAAGATTTAAGAATGTAGTGGTTTAAAAATGCATATACTCATCTATAAATCATTCGATAATTTAATTTTAAAATTAATGAAAAAAGATGAAATTGGAATAATTTTCGGTTTGGTACTTATTCAAGTTTTTTTTAACCATACGAGTGTTATTCCAAACTAAGTATTTATTTAAAGATGCAGGCACCTATTGATAAATCGAACGATAATTTAATTTTCGCGTTATTAAAATAAACGCTTAAACCAAAATAACTTAGATCTTAGTATACGTTTAAGTATAACTGATCATATAATTGTTATACCTCTAAATTCATAAACAAAAGAGGTTACAGAAAGATGCAAGTACTTATTCATAAAACTTTCAGTAAAACATTTTTCATGTTATTGAAAAATTCTCAAATTAAAATAACCTTTATTTTAGTACAAATTTGAGTTTATTTAACTATAAAACTGTTCCTACTTATCATAAACTGATACTACTAAAATATAACCAAAATAGTTTTTAAAAGATAAGTAGTGTGTACACAGTTATAAATCTATGGATAATTTAATTCTCACGTTATTGAAAAAATATCAAATTAACATAATTTTGTTCTTGATCACTATTGTACTGTATTTAACTATAAACATGCTATCTCGCTAAAATATGAAGAAAGTACTTTTTTTAAAGATATTCGGTATTCGTTTATAAATATATCCATAATTTCATTTTTACTTTATTGAATGGAACTTAAATTAGTATTTATGTATAATAATAAGTATTTATGTATAATAATTAGTATTTATGTATACTTAATTAGTATGTGTGTATGTAATAGATCGGTAACGTACATAAAATGAAATTACCTCAAGTCACAACGAGCAATCGCAAGTTTTCGCCGACTCTCCAAACTTATAGAGGGTTACTAATAGACTCGGTTGTAACTAAGGGGTTGCTACTAAAAAGTTACTCCACTTGCACTTAGACTACTCTATATACTCTTTAACTAGAGGGTTGCTACTAAAAGCTTAGTCTATGTACCCTCCTTTACTTTTAGAAGCGACTAACTACCTTTACACACATAGATGAATACTTTCTTCTTTGTCAGTAACTTATGTTTTATTCTAATGATACGTTATATCTACTAACATAGTTCCTTTAGAGAAATAATATACCTAATGTACTATAGTAATAAAATACATACATGTTAAAAATTAAACGTACGGTGGTAAGCTATACAAGCTGCATAATGTAGATTAGGGATCAACGAGCAAATAAAAACAAACATACATATTCGGAAACAACTGGAGACATAGCTATACTTCTAAATAATAAATTTTAGGATGTACGTCACCAAAATTTTAGGATAGTACATTTGTGTAGAAAGATACATAAAAACAAACAAGTTTTTTTGTATGTTAATATCTATATATATTAACATACAAAAAACTTGTTTGTTTTCACGTATCTTTCTACACAAATGTACTATCCTAAAATTTAGATTTTTAGATAGTTATGTTAATATCTTATACCACGATAATTTTTTCTCTACCAAAATTATCATAACAGCAAGAAGAAATAATATATATATTTTTTAATTTAATTATTCAAAAATAAGGCCATACACTAAAATGGTATGTTTATATAAATAAATATATATTGGGTTATTAGAAAGCTCTACTTTCGTAAAATATTCGATTTACATAAAGTTATATTTCGTAATAAGCTATTTCATAATAAGTCGATGTAAATTAATAATCAATAATTGCACATTAATTACCGCTTAACCATCAAATGATGACATTATTGGTTCAGATATAGGGCCCAGTGTCAAATACCTTTATAAATCGATTTTATCACGCAAGTATTGAAAATTTTCTTTTGGAAATGCAGTTTTTATTGCATCTTAGATATTATTTAATTGTAAGAGTATACATTTAAGAATATATACACCTATTTGATTCTTAAATTTAAACTCTTAAAATTATATAATATCTAAGATGAAATAAAATTTGAATTTCCAAAAGAGAATTTTCAATGCTTGCGTGACAAAATCGATTTATCAAGGTATTTGACACTGGGCCCTATATCTGAGCCAATAATATCCTTAATCAAGGAATTGGATATCTAACCAACATTGTCATGATTATGTTAAATAACTGCCTCACTAAGGAATGATTTTATTTATCCCAATAAACTTCTGCAAACAATATTACAATCGTAATAACCGTTATGGTCATTGCAATATAACCCACCGTTAGATATGATTCAATCAATAAATTATCGTATTTATTGAGAGTGTTTTTAGGGATTTTACTCTTATCACTTTTTAATACCGACAAAGTAGATGAATACGCCTTCTTTGACAGCTTTACTTTATAGAGAGAGAAAAAGAATTATCTCTTCTATTGAATATATTTGGCGTTAATTTTGTAGATTGAAGTGTGAATTCACTAACATTCAATTATTAATCACAACTAAATGAAACTACATGATATAGTATTAAATCTACTTTATTAAATTCTTAACCACGACTTAGGTTTCGTTGCATGAAAACATCTTCAGGTGGCAATTTGAAGTGATACGATGACTTCAAATTGCCCACCGTGCTATGTTGTCATATAACGAAACCTATGCAGTGTAAAAGAATTTAAGTAAAGTAGATATGAAACTACGTCACGTAGTTTCATTAATATGTGAATAATTATTAAGCTTAAATCGTATGTTAAGAAATGGTGAATGTCTCATTATAATTTTAGGTATTTGTATACTTTAAAATAAACCGGTTAAGTGGAAGTGGAAGTCGCACTGTTAGGATTCCGTATACTCTTGGGACATAAATAAATTTTATATAGGGTTGTATTAAAATATTAACAAATATCAATATTAAAAATATTAATGTTATTTTTCCATGTGAATATGTTTCCTACCATACGTTATACACGCGTAAGAAATCGTGAACATCTCAAAAACTAAGGAACTTGGAATCATCACTATAGTTTTCCAGTGAATTATAAGTAATTAATTTGTTATTTATGTAATTTTGACTCTATCAATTTTGGAAATAGAGGAGTTTTGAGATATATATACATAAGTTGTCGACTTTTTCCTCAATATCTCCTGAATTAATTTATATGCAATTATAACAACGGTTTTGAAATGGTTACAACTTTCCTTTTTAATTAATATTATATACGATACCCAAGTTTAATAAAATTTAGTACTTTTTAGCCTGCTTATCAATTTATGCATGAATATGTTTAATATAAATACGATATTGATACATGTGTGTGTAATTACTATATCAAATTTCAAATGTCTGTATCAAATGGTTTTTGCGCAAAACGACTGCTACCTATAAACATAAAGACAGACGAATACAAAAGTGGACTTATACGGGAGATGTAGGACCTTAAGAAAATAAACAAAACTAAAATATTATTATGTATCTCCCAAACCCTACAATCCATGTACGTAAAACTAAATTGCTAATAATCCATTGTCATTTGTTACAACAGAACTATGTTCTATTTTCTTATGTTCCTTATATTGAAGTCATTTATTATGTATCAAGAAATAAATCTATTCTCACCTAATTTGTTCATCCTAATGGAACGTATTACGGAATAACTCATTAATCGTTTCTTAGAAAAAAACAATTTTCTTAAGCAATTGCAGAAAAATAATTTTAATATTTCTGTTTTATTAAGTAAGCGACTTTTTTATCAAATAATCATGTATTTAAAATATTAAATTTTCAATGCACATTTCTAATTATTGCAATATACCACACACACGATGTAAAATTCGACAATTTTAACGCCTATAAAGTTGTTAATAACTTGTAACACTGGTTAATAACTAGTTTATGAATACTTATGAAAAAGCTATCAAATATTAACATTGTTTGTCTTGAATGAATTTCCCATAAATACAGTATTAAACATCTTAATTTCATTCTCGTTCAATTATTGTCGTACAAGGAAAATTATTTGAAATACATTGTGAGCCCTAATATCGTAATCAATTTATCGAAGTTATAACAATTCTCTTAATGTTCTTAATAAATATTAATAACCCAAGTAGTTCTAAACGATTACTATACAAGGCACCGTTATAACAACAAATCGAAACAATCAATCAGCTCCTCAAGCAAGCAAATCAGTAAACACATCGTAATCTCGTAATAAATTAACGATCAAAATTATCTTGTCTTCGCTGCTTACAAATACAGACGCGAGACAAAAGCGCCCAGCAAAGGGCGGCATAATGTTCCTTTTCAGAACCATCAATAGGTCCGGGGCTGCCGTCTCGCTCCTCGTTGGATTGATATTAATGTGCTCGAGTTTCGATTTATTTCGATGAACGCGCCAGCGGATAACAAATGACCGCACGTCCTCCGTCAACGAATATTTATGGTTGATGCGAGGCGGTGAGCAAATGTAGGATCGTCTAAACAATACTTGCGACGATACGGCTCATGAGGTTTGATAGATTTGGACGTCTCACTGGTCCGTGTACTGTGTTAATGAACACGGCAGTTTCGCCGATGAGTTGTACCTATCAATTATGGATGTGGGCTTTGTGTGTTGTTCACATAGGAATTACTTTGCGTTTATTGCTAGTGATTATTTATTTAGAATAAGAAATAATTTTCGAAGAAAAAGAACGAGATATTTATATACTTTTTCAAGTTTGATTACCTTCATATAATTTGTGTAAAAATTTATTAACAATTGTAAAAACTATTGCAATTTATTGAAGTATGTATAATGGTTCGGTATTGGATGACTTTAAATATTGCTCTACTACAATAATACATCTGAATCGATCAAAAAAAAAAAGTTTTTAAACAGGACTTTTACTAGAATGATAATAGGTGCTCAGATTAAAATCTAGGTGAACTACCTTTTGCTTTTATGGAATATTTTCAAAAGGATTTTTATTTGGCTGTTTTTATGAGCATATATTTGTTTATTTATTAACACGTTGCAAACAATTATTAGATGGAATAAGTACTCGTGATTTAGAGTAGAACCTAAGTTGCTAATTTTATAGATTGAATATATTAAATAAATAAATTAATAGGGCTCACATTGCTGACACTACCTTTGTCTCTTTTGTATGTTTGCTTGTTTTACTGTTTATCTATTTCTTCACTTGTCAGAGTACCGCGCAAAAACTATCAAACTGAGATAGTACCAGTGATTCAGATTTAAATCTGAACTGCCATTTATTTCGATTGCATATTTTATTTAAGTGAATTATTAGCTCTCATGTAATTGAAGTTACTTATGCCTCTCTTGAGTGTTAAAACCATTGTTTTGTTCTGTATTTTGCTGTGTTTTGTTTTTAACTTTGTTGGAGCAAAAACTAACAAGTTGAGACAACTCTTGTAATTTAGGTTAAAAGGTGAGCTAACTTTTGTTTCAATTGCATATTTTAAAGAAATCGAATATTAGCGCTCACGTAATTGAAACTCTATACGTAGGCTTAAGACTTGAAGGAGATAAATGGTAGATTATTATATACATAGTGATTTACTTTAAAATTTGAGTTAAGATATGAATATTTTTTTTCTCAGGCAAAGGTACTTTCAAGTTACAAACATAAATGATAACTTATGTTATGAATGCGGATGTATGTTTATTATTCTATAACTCAATAATTGCTATCTAGATCGATAACAAATTTAGTAATCATATAGGTAGTTACTATTTTTAGTATATAGATATATCAATAGATAGTTTTTATTCTGAAATCTGAAGTAGTTCCCGAAGGAATTCATAAATTTTTTATGACGTTCATTAGGTTCCTTCTCGATCAAGTAATGTGCGTTAACTGTTTATTCAATCGTAGGGTGTATTAATTGCTACCAATAATAAAAATAATCCCAAATGTTATATATTTCACTTGGAATAGTGTACATTGTATTATTTTTTATAACTTCAATACAATGTCACTATTCAAGGTAAACTAATTTTGAAAAAAAAATTCAAAGAGATAAATTCTAAACTAGATTGTCACAAAGGTTACATAACAGTAATCGACGCGGAACAAAGTTGGGGAGATGAGTTAGTTATAACATAAAAGACACGTATGTACAATTAAATATTTAATATTCGTGTTAACCGTGGGAGCGAAGCCATTGGTAACTAACTTTTGCGAGCAAGTAACTTTTGCTGGTAACATTTATCCTCGTATTTTCCTGCATTTATTTTACTTTTATTATATAAAATATAACGCAACCTACGTTTAATTTTTTATTGTCATCTATTGCGTGCACAAAAATAAAACCTAAAAATGATTTAGAGAAACTATTTGCTTTATTACCTCTAAAGCATCTTGTTTAAACTTTTATATTTACACTGTGATATAAAAATTATAATAATCTGTGTTCAATATCATATCCCAGAAAAAATGGATCATCAACTGATTTTCAAATACAAACAAAATATTTTAAGTTCCTAAACGAACTTGAATAATAAATTAAATTTTTAATCGTCAGCATTGCAAGGTGTCAGAAATAAATCTTAGATAACCAAATGTCAGACAATTTACAAAAATTTCCCTCTTTATTAAGGTATTTCAAGAATGTTAAGAGGTATTCCTTTGTGATTGTCATGACGTAAAAGTTTACGAGAAGACGCAATTTAATTACACATACACAGATATATTGAAACATTTTTAATTATTTTTTCTTCACTTTTATGATGAATCATGGTTTTCTTACGGATAGCATAGAGTGCGGTGTCCTTGAAAGGATCTTTTAATATGCTAACGGAAACATATCGAAATGTTTTAATTATCTTGTCTCATTCGGGAGATGTCATTCTACAAAACATTTCTCAAAATTTGTTTTTTTACGTATATCATTAATTAACGCACGTGCATTCTTTTTACGTGTGAGTGCATATCTATATGTGTTTGTGTGGCCACGTGTGTGTTTGTGCGTGTGGTTTGGGGGACGAGTGGGTGTATGTGTGTATATGTGTTAGTGTACAAATGTGTGTGGGACTGATGTATATCAAAAAGTTGAAAATACATCCAGGAATCAAGAATGTAACCAAGTCATTAGCTTCGTGCCTGGGAAGGACATACTAAGATGTGCTAGATAACATATTTATACGTTAAAAAATATATACAAATATTTAAAACCGTATAATTTAAACTTTTATGTGTAGGGGATTTTCGTGTTGCGAATGCCATTTGCAATTAATAGGTTTTCCAAAAACCGCAGTCAATAAGTAAATCAACTTACAAATTTATTAATCACCATTCGACATTTCTCTTATTCAAATATTAAATTTGTTTATATATTAATTTTTATATGGCAGCCCTAATTTACCACGAAATTTCCAGTCATTTCTTGTCTAATTTCAAAGAGAAATAGATATTTACAATGTAAAATGTACAAATACCAATGACAACTCTCCCATCTATGAATAAACGCTCATTTTTAGCATGTTACTGTAATATTAAGATAATTATACATTTTGGTTAAAGGTCTACTACTATTAATAAATAATCGTCATAGGAAAATAACTGATCGAGCTATTCAAATAAAACAGTAATATAATACAAAAATAACTCAATTTATAAGATCAAATTAGCACACTTTTCTTCAAATTTTCCTACTACTTTCCAACATCAAGAATCGTATCTGCCATCTTGGACCTCTTATCGATTTTCACCCCCGCCCACGGCAAGATACCTCCGTCAAACGCAGCTGCAGCTAAAACAACATTAATCTTACCGAAACCGACATATTCTCGATATCATTGCCTCGGTATAAACAAGCCCTGGAGGCCTTGTGTCTGCTCGGGATGCGATACATTTTTTTTACGTTCCCTCGTTTCAATTTGATTGTGCTCTTTTTTTATTGTTTGAAATTTATACGTTACGTGGAGCAAAATGAATGGAGAATTCGAGTTACATGGTAAACTGAAAGGTTTACTAGTTGTGTCGTTTGTGAAAATTAATAAATTATATATAAAATTGAGATTTTAGTAAGATCGAATAGGGTTAATTTGTGCAAGAATCTATAATCAAGAATAACTATCGAGCTTAATAATTGATATTCTTAATGAATCAAAAAAAATAAGGGAGCAAAGGTGGGAATGGGCGGATTCATAAGAAAAAAATTGTCAAATTTCTGTTTTAATTGCTTAAAAATTTTAATTGCTAAAAAAACCAATGTATTGGAAATAAATAATTTTTTAACATAATAAAAGCTTTATTAAGTTTGATGATATTTAATATGGTTTTTTTTCTTAGATAAACTCTTTTTTTTTAAAGCAGAATATATGCTGATTTCAGATTTTGTTACAGTCTACTTAACGTCATTCCAACTGTTACTCGTCTTTTTTTTATTTTTCACAGTATTTAATATCTCATTTCGTTTCACCTTGTCTAGAAAAGACACTGTTGAAAAAGACCTGGATTTACGGAAATAGAATAAACTTTTTAACAAGTAAGCGTGTTTTGATGTAAAAAAAACAATAATAAAAAAATTGTTGATTGAAAATCATGGAAAATTCAAGAACAAAATTAAATTTTTGACCGTAATGTAAAACAAAAAAATATCTTGTACCATATATTACATCAACATATTATATTATAAATAAATTAATAATAGTTAATTGCAAATAGAAATAAAAATCTGCCCAATTACATAATCTTTTAGAATTGACTGCAAAACGAAGTCAAAACTGATTATTTCTTTTTTAATTTGTGGCCATTGCCTAGATTAATTAAAAATTGATTGTTAATTACATTAATATTAAATGTGTTTTAGTCAAAATGCATTTCATTTTTGGTCTTTTTGGGTTTTACGTAACACTTTTCGATGACCCCGTCGGGCCTGTAAGTTTCATGAATTAGTTAGTATATTACATCTTTATATTGAGAATACATCCAGACCTATCGGCACCTTGTTTCAATATTTCAGTTGAAATCGCATTTAAAGTTATTATGAAAAATAACCTGACTTTTAAAAAAAATACTGACTGATGATTTAAATTAAACATATAAATTAAAGATAAACTCTTTTTATTTTTAAATTTTCTCCATTTTTGGGGGTCATTTTTATTATTACTTAACTTTTTTATATTACTTAACTATATTAAATTTGCTAGTCTCTTTGGTGTATTTAAATTCTAATATGAAAGTGTATGCGTATTTGTGTATGTGTATGTATGTATATGCGTTCGTGTGTAGGTGCGTAGATGTCTACCTGCGTATATGTATGCGTGCATGATTGCGTATTTTTTTATATACAGATTTTCCAACTCACTGAGGCAATCCTCTCCAAGTTACTCTGCGCAGGTTCGAGGCATATACATTATACCTACAAGCCAATGAAAGAGTATAAGGTGGCATAAGTGCTGTCTCTGTCTCTTTCAAACTAATTGTTTTCTCCAATTTTAGTTTCTTTTACACTCTCTAATGTAGTAACGAATGTTAGGCTAACATAACAACATATTTGGAATGGTGAACAATTATATTACGAGAACTAGCTACATCCTCCTCAGCTACTGCGCAGCTTAAGTGAGAGGAGTGGGTATGTCATCGTGCTTCGAAAAATCTGTTCGTGCGTGTTTGTTTCTACGTGTGTGTTTATGCTTGTGCATGCGAGTGTGTATGTGTGCGAGTGTCTTTGATTGTCTCTGTATTTGTGTAAGTAAGAGTGTGTACGTCGATGTATGTGTGCATGTCTAGGAAAAAATCACAATATGGCATCACCATTTAAAAATGTCAAAAAATAAATAAACAAAATGGAATGTTACGGTTGGACCTATCATACTTTTGCCTTTTTGGTAACTTTTGCTACTTTAATAAGAAAGTAAGTAAAACATGTACATAAGTAGTACGATGATAACCTTTTAGAAAATATCGACGACAACGATCACCATTACTGGAGAAAGGGGACGTTAAATATTTTATTTTAGAAAAGTTTAGTATAATACGCGAGTGTTATTTTATTTTTAAATAAAAATCTCTCATTGTTCCTAATTCGCCGAACTAACATCCATCAAATGTATATCATCAATGTAATTATTATTACATACACATACACACACACGCACACGCACGCATGCGCATGATCACGTACACGCGGACGCACACACACACATATGCAGGCGCCCGCACGTCGACTCACACCCACACACACGCACGCACGCATACACACGTGAATTTATGTATATATATATATATATATATATATGTATATATACATATATATATATATATATATATATATATATATGTATACATATATATATATATATACATATATATATATATATATATATATATATATATATATATATATATATATATATATATATATGAGAGGAGCCCTGCCAGATAAAAGGAACCTAACCTAGGGTTTTTTAGTTATAGGAAATCGCTGAAAAAAATGGCCAAAAAACAAAAGAAAGGTTTGATATTTACTTGAGAGAAAAGAAGAAAATATTATCCACATAAAAAACCCAAGATGAAAAACTTTAACATTCGTCAATACATTTGAAAATATAAATTCACTGGTCAGTGAAGGAAACAATGTAATTTTTATCACCTATACGGTACTGAATCATTACGGTCTTCTGATAGAGTAGAAATTATTAGGTGGTGCTGTTAATTTTTTTCACTTCTGTAAAAATACTTGAACAAAGAAATAATTTTCGTTTTGCTTTTTAAAATTTAGGTCAACAAGATTGTAAAAAAATAATAACTTAACTTAATCATCATGTCAGCGGAATATAACATATTTTTTACTTTAGAGAAACACGTAATAAAGATAAAGGCCATATATACATATGTGCGTATAAAAATAAAAATAAAATATAATTAGTATCCTATATTCTCAACGCTGATGAAAATAATAGGAAACTAGATACACTATACCAATTATAACGAAAATAACGTTCAAATATAATACGATATATTTGAGTAACTGAGACAGAGTTATAAAAAAAATTCTAAACCTCTTCCCCTTTAGAGCTAATTAAAAATAAGTTCAACCAAAACGGTTCAATATAGATACCGATAGATACAGACGAAAAATATTTTAGTAATTGAGACTTATTTGTAAAGACGCGTTCAATACGATTACATCGTTTTTGAGTCAATTAATAAACTGGTTCAACAGTATTACGTCAATGTACGTGCTTTATACGTTGCTTAAATAAGTAAATAACTAAATCGCTATTTTCAGTAATTCGAAAATGTCATTTTCAAAAGCATTTATTCCAACCTCGAAAGAGACAGTAAATCTTAAGCACATTAAGTGAACATAGAAGGTTTCTACGGAAACCGCATGCCCAACCGAACTACCATTAACCTTATACACGTATCTCACTCAATTACTTCACCAAAGAAATAAAGAAAGGAATTTAACAAAGGAAACGAAATATTAAGATTTATAGAGGAAATTCTTCGTTACTGTATTCTTACATATGACAAAGTGATATACCACGCACTTTGTAGAGTTTCCTTTACATGAATACTTGAGAAATTTACTATTTACGAACAGAATGTACGAATACGTTTGATTTATTTGAGCAAAGTACGTATTATGCCTCCGAGATTCAACTGGGGTGCACATAATAAAAATATAACAAACTCGCGGGGCGTGCCGGCCTGTCGCGGATTCTTTTTCCTCTTCTCTTGTATGCAAAGCAGTGAAATATTCAACTTTGAATTTATACTGTTTTGCAATTTAATATTCAACTTTGCACTTATATTGTCATGTAATTTTCGTTGCTTCTTAGGAGGTTAACAAGTTCTACAAAGAAACAAACAATTTACTCTGACAAGTAAAGTTCTGCTCTGTAATATAATAATTTGTGAAAATTTTAATGACTTAGGCTTTCAAAAGATCTGATAGACTATATTCTATAGTGAAAAGCTTCGTCACCTTCTGTACTGCTAATAAAATTGTAACAAGAATTCTGAACATTGAGAATATTTAAAAAAGAGTGACTGATTTAGCGTAAAGAATTATAACAAAAGCCAGAAAAACTTTAGAATTTTTGTCTGTATGTGATTTTGTGCATCTATCACGCAAAATGTTTTAGACGAATTTTAATGTAATCAATGTGACTTATTATATATAATGTGACTTATTCCGAATTTCATGCGAATGATGTCGTAGGCACAGTTAGTGGAATATAATATTTCATTAAATATCATATGTATATATATATATATATATATTTATATATATATATATATATATGTGTGTGTGTGTGTGTGTGTGTGTGTGTGTATAAATATATAGAATTAATTTTTGCTTAACAATACAAAATATATTTGACTTTTAGACTCGAATTTCTTTTGAACAAAAATCGTTGTTAAAATTAAGTTCGGAAATAAAAACTACAAGAAAATATTGATAATTAGAGCAAGAGCAAAGAAATTCAGAAATATTTGTTATTGGAAGATCATTGGTAATCATGAATATCTGTTTTTATGCCTTTATTTAAAAGTATTTTTGAAGTTATCTAAAAAGTTTAGGTGATCAAAATTGTTTTTTAATGAATTTCCTATAATACCTTTTTCCTAGCACAGTCAGATGTGTCGTCTAATTGTATGTCTAATTGTTTTGGTTTTAAGCTATTTATTAAAATGATTAAATATTAAATAGACGAGATAATGTATATTTTTATACACAATTAAATTAAATTAAGTGATGCAGTACTATTATTACTTTCTTTAAGTTCTTTACCACGACCTAGGTTTCGATCAGGTATGCTATAACAAAGATAATAGCCCTCCGGAAGATGTTGTTGGAATACAACGAAACCTAGATCGTGGTAAAAAACTTAAAGAAAGTAGAAATAGTGCTACATCACTTAGTTTCATTTAATTGTGAATTATAAATTTCCAAAAAATTAACCCCAAATATATTTCATAGTATAGTTTTACATTATCAATGCTTTTTAAATAAAAAAAAGTTGAATGGTGATGTGAACTTATAATAAAGTGAGTGTAATAAGATAAGTAGTATTAACTTTAGAGTTACGTGAAAAAAACGAAAACTGTATAAAATGACTCACGTGTCGTGTGGGGTTATAACAGCGAGTTACAAAGAATTCAAACAATTTCTTCTGAATTTAATGTAAAATATTGTAAATTTGACAATCATCCTAATTAATTTAAATATTTCTGAAAATGGACAAGACAGACTCATCTTCCATGTCGAAACTGCCAAGGCAAGTTATGAAACAAACAGCGTTACTTGATATTTATATACCTCTACCGGCAAACCAACACTATAACTCTAAATCTTATAGTTGTTGAGAAATTTGTGTTATTTATACGTCGATGAAAAATATCCTGTGCAATATATTTACTTAATGATTATATGTGACGAAAAATAATATTACTAGGTGCAATAATTTCATAAAAATACTTATCATTTCTTTATGTATTTATATATTCCTTAACAGGTACCCAATCCTCATAGTGTGAGTTCTGCTCTATATTTCACAGGTTTATTTCAAAACCAATTTGGAAAAATATAATACCGAGCGCTCAATTTCTACGTCTCTTTCCAAATAATATCGCATCCTTCTCTTTTTTATTAGGTCCAAGAGTTACTTAAGCACCTAATTAAAGGTGACAAAGTTTACTTTTATGTGTGATTTTCCAACCTTTTTCGCAAGGCTCTAACGTTACTACCAGCAAGATAAGAAATAGGATCCTTATACAGTTTAATAAAATCTTTTAGTGTTCAATTCGAAGGAGTTCTATGATTCGTAGCTTAATAATATTTTCTGATAGATTTAATATTATTTTTTTACCATCTAATGAAATTTTGAAGTGATTTTGAAAATTTTTTGGTTACCTAGCTCCTAAAACAATTGTTTTATATCGAATTGTTCTTTATTCAAATCTTTGCCTTACTTTCCTCGTCTTTTATTATTTTTTTTAAATAAGACACTGCAACATCAATTGATCTGACTACTTCCTTTTTTTTAAATTATCTAAAAATTAACTGTTAATATTTATGTAGTTTATTTCTCAATGAATTTGTTTTCTAATTCGTCCCATTTGAAGACTTTTCATAAAGGGTGACCCTTTTCAGAGCTCATCGTTATCAACTGAGTTGGTCGGATAGACATATCCTGCACCTGTCAAGGTAAACGACGTACAGGCTACAGAGTAACCCTTTTAAAAATCACACCCACTAATATAACAAAAGTCGGAGCGAAACTGGGACGCGCATAAAAGAGCGAGCGGCCAAAGGAAGGGTTGCCATACTGGGCGACGCGATAAAACTGAAAGTGGTTTGTAAGTCGGGGGAAAACTTTTTAAATTTTCCCCTACGAACGCCCCATATTTATTATTGAAAGGATCACATATGCGACCCTTCATTTCCGGCGGATGTGGCAGCAATAATTTTTGCCTGAAGTTCGCCAATAATCGCGGAATTATACCAGGGAATATGACATAAAATCGTCGCGAGACCGAGGCCGGACTCTGTGTGCGCCTATATACGCAAACAGTTCTTTCGTATTTACAGCTACAAGTTTCTACATCAATTATTGGAATCGAAATTTATTCGTTGGCCCCTCAAGATGCGGATAACTACTTAAATTTAACTTTCACTCGCCGATCGGGGCAACTTTCGCTCTAGAGAAGCGGGCTTTAGATTAAATGTCAAATGTATTTGATAATAGGTATGGTATGTATTAGGTAATAAAACTTATAAGATAACCTTTCTTTAATAGAACATTTAAATAATATTTTCGATAATCATTTCATATATTGCAATTAGGTTCTGTAATATATGTGAGAAAAAAATGCACAGTGAGAATAGAATGTATAGAAACCTTGGCAAACATTTTGTTCTAACTTTTTCATACTAGTACTAGTACTTTTAGATTAAAAATACTAGTATTTTTATATTTACACCAATATTTTTATTTTATAATACTAGTATCTTTATATTCACTCGCGTATCGGGGGCAACTTTGGCGCTGGGGAAGCGGGCTATAGATTAAGTGTCAAATGTATTTGATAATTGGTCAAGCCGTAATAAAACTTGTAAGATAACCTTTCTTTAATAGACAAACATTTCGTTTAAACAACATTTTGGATAATCATTTTATATATTGCATTACCTTCTGTAATATCTGTGATAGTAAATTGCACCCCGAGAACAGAGTGTATAGAAACCTTGGTAAAATTTTATTCTAACTTTTACATATTAGTACTGGTACTTTTAGAATAAAAATACTAGTATATTTATATTTTATATATATATATATATATATATATATATATATACATACAGAAAGTCCTGTAAGTCATGGACCAACAGAAAAAAGGAAGTAGGCTAAGTTATGATCAGATTACTGACAAATTTTACCTTAATAAAAATCTTTTAGTTTTCGAATTATGGATACTTTTTTAAATTCGTAAAAAATCACTACTACATCTGCATCTGCATACGTTTTCATAGTTGAATGTAGTCAAATAACTATCCTTTTGGATTAATTGAAACATTTTACAACGACTAATACCGTTCTCTCCAGAAACAATTTAAAAACATACGTTTTAGGATTTTGTAATTTTCATAACCAATAGTTGGTTGCTCGTGGTGAAAATAAAATGTACAATATAGAACTGGCAAACCATTTGAAAAATTGGGGCTTTTAATACAAAAATTAAAGTGACAATAATCTCATCGCCTTTAACTACAAATTTGTTATAGCCACATTTAATTCAACTATCTTACCGAAAACCCTCTCATTGCAACGTAATATTTTTCATTAATTAAAGTTCGCGTCAATTGGACGGGCCGTTCGGTCTCGTAACCGATATTCTTGATTTAAAAAAAATCGTAAATACCTATGAATTTTAACGCTTTCACAAATTGTTTCGAGTTTGAGAAAAGTTATGAAATATTATTCCTTATAGTATATATAGTTAGTGTTGGCAATTCAGAGTTACTTCGACTCGGCAGACCTCTCTAATATAGTCTACTGAAAATATTTGAAAATAAAATAACTACTTTCAACTCATGTATCATACACACATACACACACACATATATATATATATATATACATACACACACACACATATATATATATATATATATATATATATATATATATATATATATATATATATATATATAGCTAGTTATTCACTGGTCATTCGTTACACGTGTCTACTAACTATCGCCGGTACCTTAATCAGGTTTCGAATCACGTCCTATTTCATTTCCAGTTTTCATTTCTTTCTTTGTATTTCATTCTTTCTCCAGAACATCTTCGCAAATATTTCTCAAAAGGTCATATTTATATTTGACTTTTTCTGTTCACGTCTTGTCTGTAATTCATCACGTATTTTAATATATCACACAAATCTACATCTGTCTACTCAACCTCATCTTTCGGGCGTCTAATCTCATCTTTCGGGCAATATAAGTAATGATGATGAAATGTCTTTCTTCTTTCTTCTTTAATCATTTTTGCGTGGCTTTTTCTCATACATGCTCTCTTGTTATTATGATTAGATCTGATTCACCAATGGCCTTTGAAATTTTATTTTTCCACTAGTCCCTTACGTATGTACGTTGATCTTTTTGACAGTATTCTTCTATCAATTTTTCAACAACCCGTGTTAACTTTGATGTGTGAATAGAGTGTGAACCTCGAAAATTTCCTTCTTTAGTCTTACTGATAAATTCGTCTACCATATATTTTGTCATGACCTTTGTTCGTCTTGTCTCCATACGCGTTCATCTTCTTCTTTGCTTTGTCGAATGGTCATTCTCATTACACATAAATATTGTATAAGTACAGCGTTATAGATCTTTGAGGAACTATTATCTTTATAACTTTTCTTCTTTAGTTTTTCGTAAATAAATGAAAATTAAACATTATTTAAGATTAGATACTCGTTATATCGTTAATATTTAGCAATCGACGAAATTTCGTCTTTCCCTAAATGTAAGTTTATTTTATTTCATTTAAACCGAGGTCAACATGACCCGAAGTATTGATTGTTAATTGATCGTAAAATAAATAACTGTTGTACTACGATAATAAACTAGATTGATAATGAATAATAATCATACTATAGTGCTGTGTACATTCTTTTTTATCGTACAATGTTAGCAATATTTTTGATAAAATATATTTCTTTCCAAAAATTACTGTCCTGGATTTAAACTTTTCATGGTCATTCGAAGGGCAGATTTATTAGATATTGTTTTTGTTATTTTAGCAGCAGCATCTATCTACATCTTGGTACTTTTCCATTGTGAATAAATAATTGTGAGCGAATTTAATATTCAGATTGTGATATTTTGGAGGTGGTTTCTATTACTTTAGGATATTTTTAGCTGCAAGCAAAGTCGATGGAAGCAATCTTGTAATACTATGTGAGTATATATGGCAACTTACGGACTGAAAACAAGCTGTTATTGAAACCTCGATGCTAAGGAAAGATACGTTTATAAGTGAAACAGCAGCGCTTTCTAGCCTCACACGCTGAAGAATTTGTATTCTTACTTAGAGGAATATGCATTTAATTAGGGCTAATATCATGGACACAATATTCTATTTTACATATCAGCTTTTAATATGTTTTAATGAGGTTCAAAATATTGTACAGATCTGTTTATATCCTAAAAAGGCTTTTAAATACCAGAAAGGTAAAATTAATTTAACCAACGTCAAAAAAGAGTGGGATTATCTCATATCGTCAATATATATCGATCAATATGATTACGATTATTTCGATACGATTATATATATGTACGATTATACTTTGAAAGAGCAACCAAATTTTCCCACCAGGAAAAATTTTACTATGGAAATTGAAGGTACTACTCGATAAAATTTCTCAACAATTAACAGTACAGATGACGTAATCGAGTTTTGAGAGTAATCTAATAATAACAATTCGAAAGTTTTTAATAGGTAATATGTAAATATATACGCACTGAATATGGTGAAGCCGAGTAAGGGAATGTGATTTATATATTTGTGTGTACGCCGGTATGGGCATATGTAGGTATATACGAATATATTTAGATTTATTGAACACCACAAACATCTATGGGTTTCATTAAATGAGATACCACTACTTTCTCAGAATATTCGTGATGGGTAAGATCAAAAATAATAAAAATGGAAAAATAAAACTTTTTTAAAATGAAATTAATTTCAAAATTCTCCAGCAGTAGCAGTAATTTGCAAATTTATTTACGTTTGGAAATAATTTTTTACCGGAAATGTTCCAACTATTTAGTTGAAACCTTTGCGGTTACCTGTATTTTTATTATTATATTATTTTCCCTTCGATTTTTACCCCCTCACATTTTATTATAGTTCTTATAAGGTGATTTTTGAAGCGAATTCAGTAGTTTTTGTAAAAAGTTTTATTTAATATTAGTATTTATGGTCTCGATTTGTTCCTAGCTAAGTAACTGCATCCTCACAATGTAAGTATTATCCAAATAATATAAAGTAACTATCTGTATATTAGACCTCCTGATAACATTTAAACGGTAAAGCTAACAAAGTAAAATTTTTAATGAGGCTATTTACAATAACTTTATTAATATTTAGAACGCTATATTCACGTGCACCCAGCAATAATTCTCTTAAACTCTTATGTTTTTGCTAAAATATGTACACATTTTTCTATTTGAATTTATTGACACGTAATTCCTTGAAAAATTAAATACTGTCGCTAAAATTTATTTTCATCTATTTGTACAAATATTTGGGAATCACTTTTAAATGAATATAAGTCAAGTAGTACGCTTGATTTATATTAATTTAAAAGTGATACCCAAATATTGAAATATCGACTGAATTATCAAAGATAATTTGAACTAATGTATTAAAAATTAATTTTTTTATCTTAAATTTATATTGGCGTTTCAGATTGAACAGGAACTGTTCTTTTGCTTGATTGCAGTTTGGCAATTCGACTTCGCACACAACAAATTGTTTTTCAGGCAAATAGAAGAGTTTTTTTAACGTATAAGTTTAAACGTGTACATTCGTATTTAGATACAGCGTGAGCCTCCGAATAGCAGAAAATGTAAATTTGATTTTCCAATTCCATCGAGTCTGGAGTTTCCCATTACCATTGAACTTCGAAATTCCCAACTATTTATTGGGGTATTCTTTCGCTTAATGACATAGGCAATGGGCATATAAATCGTATTATCAGATCGTTTTCACGTTGGCGGGGTGCCTTTTTCTGCACTATTGCCTGGTGATCTCCCGCTGTGCTTTTAAGCAAATGTGGATGTTATCACGGCGTTTACTGTTTTGCACGGTATCGATCAATTGGCATATATTTCAGATCATGATTTCATATCGGTTGGTAGTTTTTAATATATTTATATATTGATTTTATTATGAAATTTGACTCTTAATTTAGAAAGTCAATTAAGAAAATCCATTGCAGTCACATTGCCAAGCATAAATGTAAAATACCACTCATTATTGTAGAACGCGTTTAGTTGTTAATGAAAATAGTGGTAAAAAACAAGAAATAGAACTTATTAGATATGGATAGAATTCACAATATGAGGATTTTGTATATATTTAGATAAATAATCTATTAATTATTATATCAAGATAATAAATAAAAGAAATTGCTTTAAAAATTTGGACGTTCAAAATAGTCCAAATATTAACCTGTTAACATAAATGGTATAATTAAAGCTGTGCAAACAAAATTTATTTGGAAATTTGGGTACTGAAATTCCCAAAGATATTGACCACTTGTTCAAATTCAATATAGCCGTTGTAACATAGCCATCCAAAATTGGCCTGAAACCAGTAAATTTTCTTTTGATTCATAAACGGAAATACTTTAAAAATTTTAATTAATAATCTTTAATAATATGTATATTGATAATTCCGAGTCGT
The DNA here is from genome assembly GCA_039881145.1 of Druceiella hillmani. Lineage (NCBI taxonomy): Eukaryota > Metazoa > Arthropoda > Insecta > Lepidoptera > Hepialidae > Druceiella > Druceiella hillmani. The sequence continues at coordinate 2,568,327 of JAYKKI010000132.1, forward strand.
CACTCAGTGGTCGAAATTCTATCGTAATTCATTAAATTTTTAAGTTTAAACGTTACTATGGTTCTTTTGTCAAAGAGTATACCTCTGCACTGTATTACTCTTCTGGGTTACAGTAATGATATTACTGTTACCCCGAACTGAAATTACGAAACAGGATTTAATTTTAATAATAAATTGTACTAATCTACTAACTTTGTTGAAAACGCTAATAGGTAGGCGAGAGTAAGTCAATTCAGATTGCTGCTATAAAATGTTTCTTTTGCGGCAGATATTATGTAAGCATATATATGCAACAGATACTATATAGCATAATAGGCAAGTTACATTTCACTAATATATAAAACAAAGATATCTGTTACATAAAATATAAAGCATTTTTTGCCTTAATATACACTTCACAGGCATTTGACAGGAAACATTTGAAATCATAAAATTCACAGCTCGAAACTTATTCAGTCACTCCGACATTTTAAGATTCTTTGCCTAAAATCTCTACTCTGTGTGACTCTTTAACCACAGACTATTATGTGTTTCACATTCATAGTATAAACGTAAAACAATGAATCTTTTTTCCTCAATATAAACAAAAAATTTATTAATGTATGTGTAATGTATAAATTCATATATTTATAACACACATCACTCCTTCTCCAAATAAACTTTGACTATGCCCAATCTCACACTCCTCAGGGTGCGCAATAAAAATGGTTACACAATTTTCTCTTCCTTCTTCCTTCAAAATTCGCGCAATATACTTAAAAAGAAGTCTCTTCTAATCTTAAAGTTTTGTCTTCACGTATTAGTCTATAGGTAGATAAACCAGGAATGATCAATAAAACAAAAATGAAAATTTTTACTGTAAAATATAGTTGTAGAAGCCCTAATAGTGTAGAAGCCCTAATAGTGTAAAAATTCCAGTTTTTTGGTCAGTCTTTAGACACACATATTTTTGTGCGGAATTGAATTGAATTTTGCGTATTATAAATAAAACCAGGTTGAAAATATCCCATCATATTTATGTTACTAGAAATATTACAAATCTACAATACGCCACACAATTTTCTGTTAGAGAATTCTCATACTTTTTTATCTCTTATCAGTGTACCAATTATAGGGCCCGCAACGACAATCATCACGGAAGTCGGCCAAAATTATTAAGTGCCAGAAATCGTTTATAGTAATGGAAAGGGCGAAGGTGGTGCGAAATTATTTCCGCAGTGGGGGCGTAACTACAGGTATTAATTGGAATCTTGGTGACCGGATCGTTTGACCTTTTACCTGCGGGTCGCAATGGTGACGTGGGTCCACGGTTATATTTCTCACGGAGAACGAAGCATGCGCTTATTAACCCGCTGTAGCTCTGAAAAGCAAATGGTCGCCTTTGTACGCAATGATTTGTAATTTTTACGTAATTATTAATTTATTTCTTTTATGATGAAGATTGGTGATTGTTGAGTAATACTTTTGATATTTTTTTTTGTTAACGGGGCCTTTCCATATAAAGCACGTGCATATTTTTATTTTTATAGTTTATTTTGTACAATGATTTCATAACCTAATGTTTTATTATTTGGTTGGCTAACATGGGTCGAGCCTTGAGAAGACACATGAAGCACTTAAGACTTACTTAGTTAACTGAGCAAAAAAAACAGAGTACATATTTTGAATTTAAATATATTTCTGAGCTTGCTTAAGTTGAATATATTCTGAAAGTTTTACATAATTTACGCTGAATATCATTACAAAAATACACAATTAAATGAAACTAGGTGATGTAGTATTATTTCTATTTTCTTTAAGTTCTTTACCACGACCTAGGTTTCGTTGTATTACAACATCTTCAGGTGGACTATTAGCAAAAATCTTTGCAAATAGCCCACCTGAAGATGTTGTAATACAACGAAACCTAGGTTATGGTAAAGAAGTTAAAAAATATATTCAATATTACATATTCAATATTACAAAAATAGTTATTAATATTATAAAGACATAGTAAAATAAACAGTATTTTCTCTACAAATATTTTAAATTCTAACTGTAAATTTATTTGGAAATTATAATTAAAACTTCAATACATTTTCTAAATTACAGGATGAGATGCGATCTTCTTAACGATAAACCAATCGATTTGCAATAAACTAAATTAATTATTGTTCTCCTCGAAATCTAAGCTAATTCTAACTATAGAACCTTAAAATATTTATAAATCTAGAGACTTTTATCTCCATACATTCATATTATTGTGGAATGAAAAAGAAAATTAAATTCCAATCTTCTTATATCCCGATTTAATTCTCCGTGTCAAGTTCAGATTATAAATAAATTTAAGCGCCAATTTCTTTATAATTGAATGCTACAATATCATGTCAAAAATAGTAAGCACCTAGCGACAGTTGCGATAATTTATTCCTGGACTATCACTATTCCATGTGTTGCGTACTCGTTTACTTATCAATTTCAATACGGAAATTAGTACGCAATATCATAGTAAATTGCTTTATATGTATTTAAATTGGGTCGAAATAACATATTCTTATTAAAACAAGAAAAGATCGTAAACATTAACGTTACTGGAGGAGAACTCATTAAAAGAATATTAATAACTATTTTTTCATGAATATTAATTTTTCATGAATAATAATAACTAATTTTTCAGGAATTATTTTCATTTCTATTAATATTCTCGAAAAAACTTAGATAATTTGGTTTTGTATAGTCATCTTTGAATTTTGGATAGGAGTTTAAAATATTAGCAAGTTGATGAAGATGAAGAGTCAAAAGAAAACAAGTGATTGCTGTATACCCTGGAAGATGGTGATTGTGAAAAATGGATTGTGAAGATGATGATTGCGAAGAATTGGAGTTGTCATTACATGAAACGGTGCCTTACTTAAATATCGTAACCTACCATAAATTACCATTTCCAATTTAAAACATTTGATTAATTTCAACTTGGGCATATAAAATATCAATCCAATTTCTTTCGATTTTCCTTAAATGTTAGCAATGTTCCCTTACAACACTGAAAAATCACTTTTAAGGCTAAAACGTTCTGTAAATATTTCATGCACTTTACTATTACTTTTGTGATATAATTGTAATTAAACCTTTTATTTATCGGTGGCGTTTTGAATTCTGAAAAGTCTCCTCTGCTGTATCATCCTAATATTCTTCCATTTCGTTTTCGATGTTGGTCTCCTTGTTAAAATCAAAGCAAATTCATCTATTTTTTGTTATTTTTAATTGTTTAATATTATTTTATTGTATTCTAATTTAATGTGTTTATTTTAAATTTAGATACCAAAATCGGAATTTGAATGGACAGCTGTAGTAGAAAAATCCACAGAAAGATCTAACTTTCCTTATTGCTTAGGCAGTACACAAACACAAACACGTTCGTATTGTATCCACAAAAAACAGTGGCAGCATATATTTTAATTACGAAAGAAATTTCAGTATCGCGTTTCGTAGAGTACGTGATGTCAATTACACTTTTATATATGCGTACTTCGAATACCAAGAATAAATTTCGGCTAGCATCGTTTTTATTTCATATTTTCATTTAAGAAAATGGTGAAAAATTTATTAAACATCCCTACAGAAAAAGCTTTGTCAAATAGATCTTCTCTTGCCTCATATGTGTATATCGCACACGATGTTTTTGACTAACTATCCATATAATGAAACCTTGTCCGTGTTAGGAAGCGTATTCGTCACCAGCTGAAAGAGTTTGCTCCTCCAGGATCATTTGATTTAGAAAACTCAGATAGAAACTTGATACAGGATTAGTGAGTATTTGTATCCGAAAGTTTTTAATAAATTAAGAAAACATTCTTTAAAAGCACCCTCTGATGTCCACAAAGTTTCAAAAGAATTCAAAGATTATTTTCTATCTAAAACGGGAAGGGTTCATTGGCATAACAATATGTGAAAGATGGCATCTATTTTCGTATTGATATATTGATTATCCTAAATGAGAATATTTGTTAGTAAAGTTAAAAGTAATAAACAATCTAATCAATTAATTTATTGTTAAAATATTTTCTGTTTTTCATTAAATTGTTGGTATATGTCAGATTGCAACATGCAATTTTTTAAATAAAATAAAATTTATCTGAAATCTTACTTCATTGACAATTTGTTCTTCTTTGCCGTCATCAAAATTATTATTCTAACTTCCTCAGAAAAAACAAAATGAACGGTAACTTTGGAGCAAAAACAGTAATGGATGGTAACCAAACTAAATTTTTTGGAGAAGAGACTGTTTTTAACTACTTGGTAAGTTTTTATTCTATTTTCACCTGAACTGAGATTCTAAATTACGGATTTTTTTCCATATGGTAATATGACAGCTGGTATTTTTGGGTAGGAGCTCCGTAGAGATATTATATCCCAAACATATGGCGAGGTCTCTAAATTTTTTATTATTTTTAAAACGGTCTCCTTCGCGGATACAAGACAACCTAAATTTACGTTTACGTTATGGGATGCTGTGGATACCATGGAGTATGGGGTGCTATGGAGTATAAGTAGACACTGACTCGAGGCGGCTCACGGCTTATTCTCTTAACATATATAGACAACGTCATATTGCACGACGTTGTACCATATACCCCGTTTCAATTAGGAACCTGCAACTAGAGACTTTTGAATCGTGAAAGTCCTGATACGGAAAAAATGTCTCAAAATAGCCCTTAGATTTATTCCGAAGTATGTGTTCCTGCACTTAGTAGCTAGGCGTAGAATTTTCAATTTATGGTCTCTTTCATTGTAAACATTATTTTTTGATAAAGATAGACTTCGTGAAAAAAATGTTACTTTATTTTTTTCTGATTTACTTAGTTGAGTATATCTTAAACTATTATTCTGCTCTGAGTGTATTCCATATCTGCAGAAAAAAAGGTAAAAGGATAAATCGTTTTAGGGGTGTTCATCTGAGGTAATTCTTTAATAACTTTGGTCATCGATTAAATTATATTACTGTTTTAAATAATTTAAATATATTGTAAATATGTTTATGGAATATTTAGCTTAATTGTTTTTACATACCACCACTTTTTTATAATTAATAGAAAATAAAAATATTTATTTCTGGGTATTGTTGAAAACGATGTCTGAAAAACTAATATTTTCGGAAATGTTAGCCATCTTTAGAATAAGACTCAAATTTCATTAACACAAGTTTTGAACCATTCTATTATCTCTTTGCATTAATTTCAATTGAAATATTTCATATTTAAATAATTCATTTACACGCACATAATTCTGGTTTTTAAAAAATTAACGAAGACTGAAAATTACTGACATAGAATCAAGGTGCATGTAACAACAGTACAGTTATTATTTATTATATGTACTATGTTTATCAATCCACTAGACAACAATTGAATTAAGATTTCTCCGTTAATAAAATGAGCAAAAATATTGAATGTCTTAATTTTTTCGTTTGTAATAGAAGATATTAAAGAAAATTGCATGCATACATTGACTAGTAACTCACCGGTTTATGGATTCTATTTGTTTTTGAGCAATAACATGCTAACAGAGCATGGGTTTCTCTGTGATCCTGACCGGAAAATTAATTTCATTGTAAAAATTATTACCTATTTTAAATGAATGTGGAGAAAATGCAACTGCACTGTTGTCCAAAGACAAGGGCTTGGAGATAATTTGTACTTTATTTATTTCAAAAATCTATGATCGCTACTGTCCATTTTCATTGATTTTCATCCGTTTATGTTTGTAATTTGGCCTTTATTTTAATATTTAAATTGGGAATTGTGAATAATTTTTTTTTTATTTTCTCTAAGTTAAGTTTTCTTAAGTTTCAAATATATCAAAGTTTCATTAATATTACTGCATGAAATATAGTTACAAAAATGTTATATTAGCTAATAATGCATATAAAAAACATTCTTGGTACGCTGCTTATAAAAATAAATTAATTTTTGCATGTCATATTATATCACAAAGAAACATACTCATAGAGACACATAGAGGTTAACCACCGTGATTTTAATCTCATGCTTTGTTCGAATAAAATTTTATTAGAATTTGGGAAAAAAATATTTCACGATCTCGTAACATTGCAAAAACAGTTTATATATGGAGCAATATACGCATGTTTTGTACCATCACCCATTTATCTGGATTATTTAGGCAGGTCATTTTTCAGAGGCAGGTAGGTTTCATGTCAGCTACATGAAGCCTACCTCCCTCTAATATACGGGCAATTAAATAAATCGGTTAAATACGAACCATTACTTCGATTGTAGATGGCCGAATCGTACGCGTGATATGTCAGGCTTAGCAGCGAGGAAAACTATTGACGAAAAGCTGAGTAAATGTTTAATACAATACTCAAACATTTTTTGGGTTACATGGTATTTTTATGTATTACTTTAATAAAATAAACTCGAAGTTTTAAAATGTGACACAAATATTAAGAAATCTTTTGATTTTAGTATGAAATGAAAATAATTAAGAACAGAAATCAGATTGGTATATTTTCGAAAAACAGTCTATTAAATTTAAACTTAATTTACAGAAATATTCTAATTTTAAATAACTTACTGCCTATGCTCTCAGAGCATAAATAAAAAGAATTCGAAATTATTTCTCAAATCGCGAAACTAAAACACGCGAGTATAAATATTAGGTAAGAAAGTAACGAACCCGTCATTCCGGCTGATCAATACTTTTTCATGTAGTAATTATATTTAGCAGAATTATATATTACAACCAACGCAGCGAATTTTTCTTTTTCAAACTTAAAACTTAAATTGTATATTGTGCTATTATCACATAATATTTAAATTTTTTGTGGTAAATATTGACTAAATAAATCCATTAAATAGAAAGAGAATTCGTACTATGATTGTAACGAACATACTGTACGTATATGTTTACTTAATATATAAACATTTATTAATTTTACCTTTCACTATATAGACACATTACTCAAGATGGCTTCTTTACGCATGAAACTATCGTAAATTTTTAAAATAGTACTTTATTTTATTAAATAAAATGACGCGACTTTATTCATGTGGAATTCGGTATAAGGAAATTTTTTGTGTTTATAGATGGAGTCAGTAGTATCAATATTATAATATTTATCAAGACAGAGTGTTTTTTTTACGTCTCTAATATTCAGTTAAATAGTATTATGTTTGTTGCTCGATGTTGTAAGCTATTACCATACTAAAGTTCGTCAAAATATGTACAGTATGTTTTGTGAGATTGACCAACTAATTAACATACAGATAGATAGACACACAGATAAAAATTCTAATAATTCTAAATTTTTCTGGCTTCTACTATCATTGTACATGCTAAATCAATCACCTTTTCTATTTTCAACCACTTTATATGCATAGATTTCAATGTTTTACAATTTTATTACATATATATATATATATATATATATATATACATACATACATATATATGTGTGTGTGTGTGTGTGCTGGCATAGTCATATTTTTTATATATATTCATATAGTCATAATTTATATCTAGTTCCCTTTATTATCTTTTATTTAAATACCGGCTATGAAAAATGTTAGGACTAAATTACAGCTTTCTAGATAAGTAGGAGGAAAATTGTTCTAAAAACAATAATTTTTGTTTTCCAGTCGTTGTATTTTACTGCTTTGTATTTTCTCAAGGAGGCATTTTTAACGACGAGTTTAAAAAAAATATAAATTTCATGGTTTTTCTCTGATCCCTCTTTTAATCTTTTTCCTTTTTTTAAGAACTATTCTGTTATTTTTAAAAATTATGAAAAAAATAGCAATTTTCGCAAAAAGTAAATTGTACTTTACATTAAAATGAATATAGATAATACATTTTAGAGTTAGGATTTTTGAATAAATATTCAATTACTCCTACAGTCTTTCAAAATTTTATCACGATATTTAATTTAATTTTCCGTGTCAAGAAAATACATAGCTTAACACTCAAATATATTGAAGGCTATGTTGAAACGACCGGCTGAACCATTATAGTCGGCCAGTAATTATTAGAATCTTACATCGCATGCTTTTATTATTATACGTTAATTATTTTCACGTTCAACAATAGACATAATACGTGGAAAGTACCTTTATATTCTTATAATTTCCATTTTCATGCATTACTTTAAAAAACTCGTTCTGTAAAAATCTTTTAAAATTATCGCGAGGAAAACCTAGAGTCTAAAGGTTTCACGGCGCACTCGTCAGAAAACAAAGGTAGGCGAGCCATACACGAAAGCTCCGCAGCAACGCTCGAGTGCTACGGCTAAAGAGCGAATGCACTTTTTGCGAGATTTTCAAGCTTTTGTTTGTCCAACTTATTCGCCAGCTTTGGAAGCTCGTAATATTGTGCGCAACGTGTTGTGAAATAAGTTGTAGCGTGAAGACTTTCCTACTTTTCTGGAAGTGATTGTTTATTTTAATGAGGAATTTTGAGGTATGCTTTATTTACATAATGAAATATGAACAAAGATTAAAGAAACCTAATGAAAACCAAAAGATTACGTAGATGAAAAAAAGTAGACTCACTGCAATAAATCAATATTTTAGACGTATTTCGGTAAAGTAAACAAAATAAACTTAACGCAGCTTTTAAAGACAGTATGAAGAAAGTTTACTTGTTTATTCGTTTGCCGCATTGATCAGCAAATTTTTTATAATTTTATATTTCTTCAGTTAAGTTTTCATTTCTTCTAAATAGTTTACAAATGGTATCAAGACATTGGCCTATTCTTTATATATACATATTTATATTATTTTCTGCAAAAATATTTTTTTTGCACTATTTTCACACGAACATAGAGAAAACTGATATAACGGTAATGTAAAGTAAAATTTATTTCGCAAATGTATTAAAAATAATTATGTTACATCCGTAAAGGATAGATCGTAATTTATTTCATTTTTACTGGCATACGATGGAATGCATGCTGATTAATTATACGTTTGTGTTTGCCTACATCTTTTCAATCGAATAAAAATTATTGAATTTTTTGCGTTTTTATTTAACCAAAACCTCAAAATTTCATAAAACAATAATAATATAAACAGTTCATAATCTTTTTCCGTCCAAAATCTATTTGCACTACGTTCATTACAAACTGATCTATGCCGTATTAAACCTCTTTACAGTATAATAGCTTGTAGAAATAAATTAAATATATTATACTAAAAGTAAATGAGAATATATTCATTGCTCTTCGCTTATTCTTCATTGCTTAAGTCTTGCGTTTTGATTTAAGGCTACGAATTCTAATTTGACGTAGAACTACGCATTTTACGCTTTGAAACTTGGAAAACTTTGAGAATACGAGCCCCAATTCAGTGTTTCAATTCAAAGTCAATTCAGTGAACAAGATTCACAATTTATTTCAATTCTAGTGCTTCTTACTTTTAAATTAAGCATTGTAAAGCAGTACGAAATATGTTGTTAAGTGGACTTTATTTCAAATTAGATGAATTGTATGTATATTTTTGTGGAACGTATACATATTAAGATGAACTGTGTAGTCCATTTGGTTCTAGTTTCATTTTATGTGTAATAATTTTAACTATGTATAATAACATTTCACAGTATCACTTATTTTTTTTCATAGCTAAATGAAACTACCTCATTTGGTATTACATTTACTTTATATAAATTATTAACCACAACCTAGGTTTCGTTGTATGACAAGAAGTTCAGGTGGGCTATTTGAATGTCTTCAAATAACTCACCTGAAGATGTTGATACAACGAAACTTAGGTCGTGGTTAAGAATTTAAATAAAGCAGATAGACTACTACATAAAGCAGATTCATTTAGTTGTTAATAAAAAGGAAGTGATAACGAATTTCTCCAAAATTAACGCCAAATATACTCAATATTCCATAGTATTTGCATATTATTTTCTCCAACACTAGAAGCAAAATAATTATCTTAGGAAATGAACTCTTTCTGTACGGTATCAATCGGAAAATTTGTATTATAAAATAGGTCTTAATGAAAGGGATGAAGGAGTGATGTGTAACGATGTAAAAAGATAACTTAAAAAAATATAATAAACAATTTTCGGATTTCGTAATTTTAAAAACTCTGATATTAGAAAATGTTTTACGCTAAAATTGTAAAGAAATAAATATTTAAAAAAAACTGTTTTTGTCGTAAGTGCAGTAGTTTCCGGAATATTTAATAAAAACCAATTCTAGTTTTAAATGTTTAATGGCCGAAAAAACAAATCCCGCCGCACAACCTGCGTTATTCTAATTTAAATTTACCAACAATTCAGATCAAAATTATGTATAATTCCTATTGTTCATATTCAGAAACCTTCATTCAAAATACATTGCATAATAAAGAACTGTCAATTCCCTTTCCATTGGATTATAAAGTAATTGGTAAACTTAAAGGCCAATTTATTTGATGTATTTTATTAAAAAAATAAATATAAAATAACTATTGCAATGAATACCTACATTAAATATTTTTGTCCTTGCCTTCGTTATACATATGTGTAAATATAAATTTATTTTATAATTTTTGTCTTCAATCCGTTCGAAATAAATCTCCTTATCTTCTATATTTTATCGACTTAAAAAACCTTAGCATTTGCTTTCTTCCCATATAAACGAGTTCTGAAACACCAAGTTATATTTTATAAAGATAAATTTCTATATAAAACCAATATCGCCACGAATGTTTAGAAATATCAGTATCACTCAAATGCGTTATCTTCCTTATGTTTTGCATAGGCCTTTTTAGTTGATGTGGATACTTTTTCATTATTTGTTACCATTTATATTTTCTATAAATTGTTTAGCTCACATTTTCATCGAGAAATTCAAGTTAAATTATTACTAAATGGTGACAATTTTATATCTCACTAAGAAACGAGATCTAAAACAGCAAGTGATATTTCATATAGATAAATTACTATGTAAAACCAATATCGGCACGAATGTTTAGAAATATCAGTATTACTCAAATGCGTTATCTTCCTTATGTTTTGCATAGGCCTTCTTAGTTGATGGGGATACTTATTAATTATTCGTTACCACATATATTTTCTATACATTTTTAGCTTAAATATAATAAAATAATATAAAATTTTTAAATTATAATACTTTCATCGAGAAATTCAAGTTAAATTATTATTAAATGGTGACAATTTTATATCTCACTAAGATAACAATAAAATAAACAATTTATTTTTTTTTCTTATAAAATAATAAGCGGACTACACTACACAACGAACCACATATTTTATTTAAAGCAAAATGCTTTGGTGTACTCGCGGATCGCAAAACACGGAAATTGAAAAGTTATTACCGAACCATTTCGCTAAAAGCTTGAATCTTTGGAATAAAAGCATAGCCGACGAGAAGACACTGACGTCAACATCTGACATTTTGAAAATGACTTATAAATATCTATGGAGCAATATATATCGCTTTTAACTGCTTTACGTAAGTATGTACACAATTATACTGTAAATTAAATTGGTTTTCTAAAAGTCTTAAGGATAATATAATAAGTGCCATTTTTAGATTGAATTCCTCAAAATAAGAAGCACGGAATTCTTTTAAGATCATTTAGTTTTCCGTCCATCTGTCCGTCCGCCTTTCTGTCAAATCCCTTTTTCTCAGAAACAGCTTGAGTTATAGAGTTGAAATTAACTTCGTCTATTGAAATCTATAATTTTACAATGTTGTAAAAATTTTCCCGTTTTTTGGTTTACGCAACAAAAAGACATGGAGCTTTGAATCGTATTTTTTTACTCCACTGCAGGAGTACTCTTACCGTGAATTACAACCTATATGGTACTCCCAGTCGACCTACAATCTTGAAAGTCGGCATATGGGAGGTGTTATAGCAAAATTAAAGAAAAAATCCGACAACTTCGGTTCTATATGGAACCATAATTTTTTACAATTAGGTAATTTTTACATCTGGGAAAGATACAGTATTTCAATTAAAAAAAATTATATATATTTAAATATTTGTAAACACCTAAAGTCTGCGAAATTATAATATTGTGAATTCCTATACATTTTTAAAATTAGGTAATTTTTACATCGGGGAAAGATACAGTAGTTCAATTAAAAAAACCTATATACATTTAAATATTTATAAGCACCTAAACTGCAAAATTCTAATATTGTGAATTCCCATACATTTTTATAATTAGGTAATTATTACATCGGGGAAAGATACAGTAGTTCAATTAAAGAAACCTATATACATTTATATATTTATAAGCACCTAAACTCTGCAAAATTCTAATATTGTGAATTCCTATACATTTTTATAATTAGGTAATTATTAAATCAGGGAAAGATACAGTAGTTCAATTAAAAAAAATTATGTATATTTAAATATTTATAAGCATCTAAATTCTGTAAAATTCTAATATTGTGAATTACGAAAAATATTCACCTTCGCATCAATTGTAACAATAAAAAATATTTGACAATTCTTTAACTTCATTAAGCTCGTATTACCAAAGTATATAATAAGCTAAATATAATCTGCAAGCAAATTGTGTTTGAAATAGTTTCATTGGTAAGAGAGGATATTCCGATAAAAATAGAAAACAGTATATTAAATCGACAGATAATATCAAAAGAATGTCTTATAGAAATAGGTCTTCATAAAAGTGTTATGTTTAATCTAATAAGGGAATTAACCCCAAGTCAAGGCAGTTATTTAACCGATTAAGAATTTACTTCAAACTTGTCTGATTTTAGTAAGATCATAAAAAATGCTTAATGTCAATCTCCCCAGCTCCGCCTCGATTTTTAAATTTTTCTGTAAAAATGAAAGATCGTCCATAATCTTTTGTGGCACTCTATAATGTTTAATTCTTCACACAGGTACACATTTTCGGACTTATAGGGATTTAGTAAATACTATTTTGTTTTCTTCGTAATTATTTTCTTAGTTTTTAAATAAAATTATAAACTATTAACTTTGTGTGTAGAATACCTTTAGATTTCCGTCTCGATTTTTATTAGTAAAAATATTGTTTGTTCTTACGAACGTATTTTTAATGTTAAATGTGTTAAAAAGTATTCCAAAACATTTCTTTGAAATCTAAATACTACATTTTTTGGACTTATTTTTAATTACTGAGAAAAGCTGACTACTCAGAATTTTCGTACTTATTTTTAATTATTACGAAATTAAAAAAAAAACATCGAGTTCAATTGATCTTTGTTCAAATGTATTGGAGTTAGAAAGTTAATATTTAAAGGGTATTGTGTCATAATATTATTCAATTTAAAAGACAAAGAACAATATAAAACACATATTAAGTATCCCAAACCTAGCAAAAAAGGTGAATATAAAAGCATATATACACATTTCTTTTTCAAATGGAAAAATTATTTTCCATGTAGTAAATAAATCCAATATTCAATACAACACTGATATAAAATAGTTACTTTTATTAGTACTAGAATACTTCGTACTGTCGTTCAGTAGAATCGTAAATATCAAACACAGTTTACAGAGTAATATATTTCAATTTGGATATATACTGGCGGCATAGTTACAGTTCATGGAAAATGGTTATAAATTCGTAGCCAATTAGTTTTTGCTGGCATAGTTACAGTTAATCAAAACTGGTTAAATATGATATGATAAAATTGCTTTTAATCTTCATAAGTTCTTAAGCTTCACTTTAAAATAATTGTATTTTGAAATGGACCTATCCCTTTGTGAAATTATTTACTATTTAATTGGTTATTGACTTTATTTCAGTCCAAAATAGCCATGAAAATAACCAAAGGCTGCGAAGGAATTCAGATTGGCGAAATAATTAACACATAACTTGAATATACAAATGTTTATCCTCATCGGCTAACTATAATTAGATATAAAAGGGTATACAGTGTTTTTTGAAATAATTTTGTGGCGAAAGCATCGAATCTAAAAAAGTTCCTAAAGATGTGTGATATCCATTTAATCTTTATCGACATGGAAATTGAGAAATATACCGGTTTTTAATCACAGGCTTATTCATCGAGGCTCTTTTGCATTGACGCTCCTTCGCTGTTATATTCTTGTCTATCTTCAGAATATCAGAAAGAGTTTAAATATTTTTGTGTTCTTTTTAATGTCAATTGTTTAGATAGCGTTATTTCCATTCAGTCGTATACCACCGATTAGAATACCTGTGTACAGATAACAGCAAGTGATGTAGTGAGGGGTAATAATTTTTTCGTCATATTTACTTAATATTATTAGGAAAATTGCGTATATACCAAATATTTATTTATTATTTTTATTAAATTGTACTGAAATAAACATTGGTGTACGTAATAATAATATCTTTGTAGTTTGATTAAAAATATTTGTGCTGTCGATTGCTTAAATTTGCATCTTAATTTTATTTAGTAATTATTTATAATTATGCTGTAATATTACGAGTAAAATGTTTGTTACGAGTAAAACTCGTAAGGTTCTGTCCACACTTAGACCAATATAAACATTTAAGTTGTATAGTATTTCAAACTGTTTAGAAATAATAAAACATTGTTTTTTAATATAAATTTTACGAACGTATTTTGATTTAGTTACTTATAAATCTTTATTACTTTATGTTTAGCTCTTTCTAGCACGTGTTACTTAAATACAGAATATCAAAAATTTCAATACCAAATTGTCGCTTCGTTCACTTATTTATAATGATGTTTTGGCATATACTTGGTAATAAAACGGGTTTAAAAACAACAATTTTGCTGACATCTATTTCAAAATCGTAGTTTTTCAGTGAATAAAACGAAAAACACGAAAAAAGTATTTGTAGTCCATTCAAATAGCTATTTTTAACGATCCCCATTGGTGTAAGGAGTCCAAAAAGTTTCAATCGTTTTTCTGAAAAAAACAGTACAGCCGTGGACGTGCGCAACACTCTTCGTATGTTAGTGCTTTGTGTAAATAACTATATACCGCACTACTTATTTACTATGATATTAATGTACTCTACTTAAATTAAAGTGTAACTATAAGTAAATGGAACTAGTAGATATAATAATAAATAAACATATTTATAGCAAAACAGAATACGTACGTACATAAATATTTATATAATGTAATTGAAAATAAACTCATCCTATCTCCTTATCTAAATGTGCTTCGTTAACGTAAACATGGCAAGCGAATACAAATTCTTATTTCGTGATCCACTTCAAACTTAAATGTATTCTGTTTATTCCTGCATCCGACGATACCTATACGATAATATCGTGTCCTAAATTTTTAGATAAGATTGCTTTTATTTAATAACAATGTCTTGGCTCTACCTATTCTCGTAATCGAAATCTACCCTTTCTTACAATTGCTTTCTTACACCTGAGTACTACTAGCATTGATGTAAAAATAAGGGTACATTTAGTGAGTACTATTTTTTTAAAATCAAATTTATTTGAGTACGATAGGTAAAAATATAATTTTGATTGTGTAAAAATTGTGTAATCTTTAGAAAAGGAAAAAAGTATTTAATTTTTTAAAAATTATAACTACGACAAAAAGAAAGTAATTAACAAATCATACTTTGAACGGCCATTCTTGCTATACACTTATATTCAGAATTAAATAAAATAGATGAAACCATCATATGACAAATAGTAAGTACTTAATGCACTTTATTTATATATAAATATAAAAGAAATATTCATGTCACATCGCATTTCTTTTTGATTGATAGGATGTTAAAATAATTCCCATATCTACTTTCTCTGCATCATTGTAACGTCAATCCGCCCACAATAAGTTAAAGCTGTTCAATAAAAATGGCATCAAAAACTCGTAAAGAGCATAAATAAGCAGCATAATCAAAATTTAACATCAGGAGTGGAAAAACGTCAAAGGAGTATTATTTTTACACGGAAATCTTCGTATTTTCTTAGGAAATAACGAAACCATATTACCTGGCGCAAGCAGGGCACATCGCACACGAGCTCTCGAAGATGCAAACACATCGCTCTGTAAGTTGCGACTTGCGAAGTAAATAAATCCCGAGGGTGGGTTTCCATCTATTGATACAATATTGACTCCATTAAAATTGCATGCTTCCGCAAATATACCTTATGGTTTGCTATAGGTAAGATATATGTTGGGACAAATGAACACAAATAACTCTTTGTTTCAATGTTTATTTGCTTTAAGCCACTTATATACGGGTAGAGTTTAAAAGTAGAAAAGATCTACACACCACCAAGTTTTATTATATAGACGGTGATTAATTCTATTAAACAACAATGTCGTTAAATTAATTTTATGGCAATTCAATGCAATACACGATAAATACCTTGGACTTTAATATTTATCATAATAAACTTAATAGTTTTATGGAAATGAACAATTATTAATTATATCACCTTGGCGAAATGTGGTTCAACTAGTGTATATACAATTCATAAGTGTTATTAATCGTATTTTCTTCAGATATTTTGACAGAAATTGTAAATTGTAAGTATCGTATTCGCTCCGCATGTTTAAAAATATATAAAGATATACGAATATATATTATAATTATAATAGATGCACGAATATAGATTAAATTTTTTTAATTTATGCATATAATAAAATTGAAATAATGTTTAATAAATTGAAAAATGTTTATTTCCATTTAAATAACTGATGGCAACTATACAAGATTTGGTGTATCAAGTAGGTTACACTATTTGTTTGCCTGCGACTGTTAGCTCGTAATTTCGTGTTTCGAAATTCCGAAATATTATGTAGTAATACAGTTAAATTTACTTTTTCTTTTAATTGAAATGTGAAAACGACTTTTTCTTTTTTAAAAAAAGACTTTTAAAATTTATCTGATACTTGAATTGCACAGACGTAACTTTATTTCTTCATTATCTACATGACCCAAAACAAATTGTATTGCTCTACAGTTTAAAAGTTTTTTTTTATATTCATACTTTCTTTATTGACTTAACTTATTACTTTAAAGTCACCCCGATTTTTATTAAAAAATAAGTTACGTAATAATTTTTCATTCTATTTTTATGTAAATTGCAATAGCATTCACCCTGTTCGAGTCTCAATTAACCACTTTACGTGCCTTAGTATCATAAACATTTACAAGAATCTATATTCGTGTACCTGGAATTACTTTTGAAATATTCAATATATTTAATGTTTTTACTGTGTTTCGATAACGTTCGTTTAGTTTTGTAGGCGGTGCTTTGTCTAGTCACGTCGTACGTGCTATGAATATTTGATTTAATTTTAAGCACAGTATATATAAAGAGACATATGTTATTATAGGTCACTACAAGTTTATTTAAGTAAGAAAATTAACTGTAAATCAGATAGGAATCAGAGTTTTTTAACTCTGTATTTTAAATTATGATTATGATACTTGTATTTTAAATTATGTCAATTCCTATATTTATTTTATTTATTCATTACAAACCTTAAAGTACATACAAAATTACAAAAATATTTGGCAAAATTACAAAAATTTTTCTACAAAGGCACTTTCTTCCAGTCAACGATGTGAAAAATTGTGGAAAATTGGTACGGAAATTTGTAAACCTATTTTATTGCAATTTTATAAATTATAATGTTTACGATTTAAAGCAAAGCAAAACACAATTATTAAAAAGAAACTAATCGTTGAAAGAATAGTTATTAAAATTATTAATATGCCATGGTTAAGGACAGGGGACAAAATAGAATTAAGGAAAGATGTCCCCTTTAAAATATTTACAAATGGCGAGTTTCTGGTATCGTTACTAAGTTAATTCCTGATTTTTACAGCCATCAAAGGAATTTTCATAAAAGCAACAATCTTTGTATGTTCGTGAAAAGGAGAATGAGCCGATTTTTGACGAATAACAAAATCGGCTTCTGAGATATGCTGAATAATTTGAATTGATCAAAATATTATAAAGAAATGTAAAAGTAGTTTACGTCGATTGCTATAGAGAGTTCAAGTTGAATCTTTTTAGCTAAATTCATAACATTAGTGGGATACTTGAGAGTATTGATTCCTCAAATATTCCTTTTTTTAATTTTGTTAGCGAATTTTTTTTGTTGAGTAGTTTCATTTTAATTCCTTTAGCATATAACTTCTTGTCTTTTCAAATAGTCTGTTGTAATTATTTCATTTCAGACGTATTATAGAACGTCTCGATATATAGGTGAAAGGGCTAAAATGTTCGGTTTATCGAGGTGTTTGGAAAACTCTGTGCTTAATTAATTACACTGTACGTCTAGTTTAGTGCTTTGATTAAAATGTTTTTTAAAATTGTTAATCTAAATCGGTATTAAATCATTAATTAAATAAACGTAATATCCCATAACAGAATGCCGTAAAACACCCTATATTTCAATTTCAAAAGACGATACCAATATCTTGCATAATATTTACAAGACTTCATAAAGGGTTTTCTTACGCTGTGTCGGAACTTTCGTACACTCGTTTGTGAAAATGGCCGAGGATAACGTAAAGTTTACGAATAATGTTTTATCCAAACATAAGGAACATAATTCTGTATAAGGAGCTGTGTAGGTTTGTTATATATCTAACTCGTAATTACGTTCGTGCTCAGTGATAATAAACACTTGTCGGCTTTTCCCGCTGGACCTGTATCTTTATTAGTTTCGCTAACGACATACTCCTTGTCTTAAGTACAACCAATTGTTTACTTCTTGTTTGATATAAAAGCCTATTATTATAAGATAATTTAGTATTTTCATTTGATTATGTACCATAAATTGCTAATACTGTGTTAAGTATACAAGTGGTTATGATAGACTGTGCAAAAACGTAACATTATTAATTAATATGCTAAAGTTAATTTATTTAAAACACGAATGTACAAATATATAATTGGATAATTGAGAAAAAAGTATATATTTTCGTAATAAACTTGTTTCTCGCAATATATGTCAAACTATCTTTATTTTAGTGATTTTCAAAAATAATAATAAAAATTATTATTCGGCTAAAATGATTTAAAGTGCTATCAAATTTGAAAAACTTTTTTTAGTATATGGATATGTGCACCAGCCATTGATCGGACATGTCGAGAATGGAAATGTCGGTGAAAATATAAGCACTACATCGTCCTAGTACAAGTAATTTTATAATTTTACCCAGAAAATTGCAAATTTAATACATAGTGAGTATTATCAAAATTTTAATAAATCTAATGAATAGAATATTGTGACTGCTTAACAAATAATGTAAGTACATATATTAAAAACAGTTAAAATACTTTTTTTTATTTTAATCTAAAGATTTTTATCGAACCGTTATTTCTTCCGAGTCAGTAACATTTATTAATGTAAATTTAAATAATTAAAATGCGACAGACAGACATGGAGGTAACTTCATCGTTTTTTTTTCAATCTAGATAAAACAATAAATAATTATTAAATTTTGTGAATGATTAATGTAAATTTAAATAATTAAAATGTGACAGACAGATATGGAGGTAACTTCGTTGTTTTTTCTCCAATAAAGTTGATAACAACTTTGACAAGAAAGTGTCTTTATGTTTTCTCCATATCTTGTTCAAACATATTTATTCCTAGAACTTATGCCTTAATTAACTTGTCCATACAATTGGTTGTTTACGTTAACTTTATTTCAAATTAGCCTAGAGGAAGATAGGAGGGGACCTTGAGTACAGAGATAATTAAAGTAATATCGTTTTGAAACAAATCGACAAGATAAATGACCTTTAAATAGAGACTTACTGATTATTAATTAAGACAGTTTTCATTTATTTAGGACGTGGTGGATTCAGATAGATTAAATTTTAATTATAATTGAAGAGCTCCTGGCTCATTACGATTTCTTCAATTTATATTATATGTCGACATCACTACGAAACCAATCAGCTTTTCCTTGTCTAGTATATTGCAAAATATAATTGATAGGACATAAAAATAAAACTAAAAGTGTGCAGAGAAAATAGATCAGTTTACTCTTGGTATATAAGGCATAGATAATCATAACATTTGTAGTGACTTTACTTAAAATTATGCGTATTATTATATATAAAAGTTCAATAAATATTTTTATATTAACATAATTCTTTTCGTTGATGGTGTCCAAAGGTTGTCGGTGATATACTATAAAATCAGGTCGCAATATTTTAGTACTCAAGTTATTGAAAAATATTACGAAATGTAGGTCTAAATAATTTATTTGTTAAATTACCTAAAACTATGCGGAAGTATAAAAATCATCATTATATTATTGGTACATATTTAGAAATTAATGTGCAATTAATTTCATTTTTTCCAGTTTTTCGAAAAATTTGGATTAAAAATAATGTTTATATCTCCTCATTTATATATACATGTACATAAATATGTATACACACAAATATGTATGTATGTATGTGTGTGTGTATATATATATATATATATATATATATACATATATATATATATATATGGTGATTTGACACATTAAATGAATCTTCATGTAACTTGCGGTGTTCCTGAATCGTATAACAAAATTCAGTTGTTTAGCCACAGAAATAGTTTTAAGTTGTTTGTAATTTTTGCAAACACAAATTAATTGAAGATATATTTAATTGCTACCGGCAAAGAGAATCATTAGAAAACACAACCGCACATCTTTCGCTTTTGTGCTGTAAAAATCTGGAATCAACTTAATCTCGATACCAGAAACTCAAGCGCTGTAAATATTATCCTAGGTCATCTTTCCCTAATTTTGTTTTGTTCTCCTGTCCTTAACCATGTCAATATTTATAATAGCTATTCTTTCAAAAAGTAGTTTATTTTTGCTTTGTCATAAATTGTAAACATTTTAATGTGTAAATATTGCAATAAAATAGGTTTAAAAAAAGGAAATGTTGTTGTAAGAATAAGCCTGTCAAATAAATATATATATATATATATATATATATATATATATATATATATATATATATATATATATATATATATATATATGTATATATATACATATAGAATTTCGTATAATATGCTTACCAATTTTATAATTTTATTTAAAATAAAGCAAAATAATAATTCATAATAGATATGCACACCTCCTTTTTCGTTACTATTTAAAAAAGCATAACGTATGTTTATGAATACTCCCAATTTTATTATAGTGTCAATTTTATTAACTAAAATACCTCTCAGTGGCGAAAACTGAGTTAAATTATCTCGACAAATGCTTCACCTACGCCAAATCTACTTCCGGCAACGTGCGTAGCTTTATTGTTCTCATTGAATGTACAATGTGATCTGTTCGTCTAATAAAATGATATTCTCGTTATTTTAATATAAATATAAAGATTTCGGCGGCAAAACACGGTACCTGTTATATTTTTCCGCTTCAGATGTTGTTTAGGCTAAATGCTGTTTATTTATTCTCTTTATGTGCTTATAATGGCGACGTGATTCTTTAATAGAGAAAAATTATATCATTTATTATTTCGAGGAAGAAATTATACGAAAATGCTCATATACTTTAAATTCTGATGTGGAATATATTTAAATATAATAATTTCTCAGTTTTGACGAGTTACTAATATAATATAATAATTTAAAAATTTTGACGTTTTACTAACTCTTTACTTAGTGAAACGTCAAAAATAGCAACAATTTTATAAAGATACCGTGCTTGCAAAAGTTTCTAATTTAGGTCCATAATGGTTAAGATTTTTTTCATTGCTAAACGCTTTATGCATGCAAAAATATTGTTAGTGCTAGTAACAGATTTCCAGTTACGAGAGTGTAATTTAACCTTAACCAACTTTTATGCCTCTTTAATCTCATGGGTGCTCATCTACTTCCAATCATCAAGAAAAACAAAATCAAAAAGGTACAAAATAACATTTGTTGCATAATATTCTCAAATAAAATAAAAAGTGTCAAAATCTTAGAACATATATAAATATACTCACATACATGCACACACGTGCACATACCCGCACACCCACATCCACACCCACACCAAAACATTTAATTATTAGGTTAAAGAAAACTCTATTAATGACAATTAATACCAAGCTTTCACATAAACATTCCATTCCGAGGAAGTGGATTAAATCAGTGATATTATCTACTACACACATCTAATTCAATTTTTCCATCAGAGTCTCTCTTAGAATAAATTTTTCCTACAAATATTTTAACAGAAACTTCAATTTTATTGGTTGAA
The DNA here is from genome assembly GCA_039881145.1 of Druceiella hillmani. Taxonomy (NCBI): domain Eukaryota; kingdom Metazoa; phylum Arthropoda; class Insecta; order Lepidoptera; family Hepialidae; genus Druceiella; species Druceiella hillmani. The sequence goes on from JAYKKI010000132.1 coordinate 2,590,500, forward strand.
GTAAATTATAATTAGTGATGATTAGTGAATTACAAAGGTTTATTATAAGCATAGGCAAATGTCAGAGGTTTATTGGAGAATAAACAGAGGTGTCCTATCCGAATCTGAAATGAATACCAAGTAGGTAATATCGAGCCGTTGGTGGAATACAAAAGGATATCAAAACCGAATATAAAGCGCTTCATTGTATACGACAATTTACTACAACATTGTATTGATTAGATAACAAATTATGTAATAAACAAGTCGAAGTTTACTTTCTTCATGATAACACTAAAACACATACTGCAAAATGTATCATTGAAAAAAGAATTAAACTGGCCTTTGTTAGTACATCGACCTTATTCACGCGACAGTATATCATGTGCTTACTATTCGACAGAACTCTAAGCGATCATATATATGTTAAAGATCACAGTATTCAAAAAGTCTTGTCTGTTATTTCTTGTCTAAATATCAAAGTTAGTGCCGCTCTCTACCAGATGGCAGCAAGCCTTGAAAAAGATATTCATATACATATATATATATATATATATATATATATATATATATATATATATATATATGTGTATATATATATATATATATATATATATATATGTGTGTATATATGTATATATATATATATATATATATATATATATATATATATATATATATATATATATATGTTGGATTAGCTGATACGTAAGGCTAAGTTCTTTTAGTTTTCTATTTTACGAATTCTAGTTCTTAGTTCTTATAGTATTTGAAACTTTTTAACAATCAATATGAGTTATTCTCCATAGTTCCGTTAAAGCACCCAGGCTCAGTAACTCGCTGGTTAGTAACCGGTTATCTTCTTCAGTTAACAATTTTAACCCATCGCCATCCAATTACACCGGTCGACCAGAGCGTGGTTGATCACTCATGCAATGATCGCCGCAGCGAAACCGCTGGAACCATCTTTTTGCAATAGCTTCAGATATTGCTTCAGGGACTACACATTGCCATACGTTACACGTAGATTCGGCAGCAGAGTGACCAGATTAATACTCGTAGAATAAACAGTATCTGACATGCGGCTTATTGTTGTTCATATTGCGTGTTAACAGTTCAGCGTTTTAGTTACTACCGGTATTGAAGTTCTACAACGTTCCATATTTCCTAGATAATCTATGTAAAAACACTCATCACTTTTTAGCCAATCTAAAACATTAAGATTATTATAATATTACGATATTACCGTAATCTAATCTAAATCTATGAATAACAGTTACATTTTAATTTATATCGATTAGCGTTATTCACTTCATGTAATCAATGTAATTATTAGCCTGATACTTAGTAAGTTCCAACTTTAATATTAAAAACTCAGCGACATAGTACCGTAACAGAGACATCTCTATTATTGATTACCGCAATGTGTAAACAAATTTAGGGATCTTTGTATAATAATGATATATGTTGTTATTTTTTATTATTAATTTTTTTCCACAACTATTTGTAGTAATTTTTTTATACCTCTTCTTTATAAAACTACACATTTCTCACAATTAGTCTCATTCTATGAGTTGGCTTTGAGTCGTAACAAATATTTTTTATGACACCCGTGAATGTGAAGGAAAACTATACTTCAGTTGAATAAACTAATTGATTCTAAGAAGCAAACATTTTTACAGGGAAAACATACATAAGAAAAAAGATTTGTAAGATTTTAAGAAAATCACGAAACACAATGAAAAATATTACATTTGTTCATGTTCTGTAATTTTCCTTATTTTTAAAGAAAATGTAATATAAATCTAATATTAAAAACGTATCTGAAAAGTGATGGTATAAAATAAATCTGTAAAATATAAACAGAACTAGAGATATAAGGTTTTCATACAAACATAGTTATATGTAAACTATATATTAAATTATTTCCAATTAGCATCATTTTTCACTATGAAAATAAAGTACCTATCATATATTTTATTGGCACACAAATAGTGAATATTACGCAAATTGTGAATTTTAAAGCTGTTTATAATTTCCCAGTATAATTAAAAGTTTAGTTGTTTATTTCGACTACAACGTTAGATAAAGATGTAAACTTTAAGTACATTGTTGTTATGGTTCCGTACTTCAAGATGAAAGAAAAACGGAATTTTTATAAAAACCAGCGTGTATGCGTCCTTGCATTTTAACATAAAAACCAAGGAAATATTAAACATTTTCGAGATCATTTACAAAAGTTTAACTGTCTGAGTTGTTTTTCGAGACGATGGCATCTTATAGCTTTTATGATTACATTATTTTTTTTGTTTATATATATATATATATATATATATATATATATATATATATATATATACATGTGCGTGTATGTATATTCTTAACTAGAATATTTATTTATTTTTATTGCTTCAATGCATAATATAACCTAAATAAGACTTATTTGCCCCAGCAAATTTAATAGATTAACATTACTTTGTGTACTCGCCTCTCTACGAGCTTAGGATATTTTCTGGGACGGTGGACAGCAAAAGTTTTTGTCGTAGATAATGGACTCAACTTCAAACCCTATAGTTACCATAACTAATTACAGAAAAGAGGCGGTACATCTCTTGTTGGGAGTAATAATATATTTATTGCTTGCGCTACAATTCTTTATATAATTAAATCAATGTTAAAATTGTATTGCACAATAATTAATAGGAATAAAGTGACATATCGAAAATGATTTACTTTTCCTCGGAGTATTTTATTAATTACAGGGCTAAAAAATTATATATGAGGAATAGAATTAATAAAACAAAACTGCTTAAAATGCGTAATAATACAGAATGATTTTGAAAAATTTAATATATAAGAGAAATAAGAATTGCTGGCTTCATAACGGCCGCAATTATTTCTTTAAAAACATCAATAGTGTCTATATAATTGTAATTAAATAAAATTTTTGTTTTGAATCCAGAACTGCCGTTTCTTGCTTCATTCTCTTCGGAAATTTGTGCTTTATGTACTTATATTCGACTTTTGGAATTCTGGTTGGGCCTTTCCCTCATTTATCCCGACATTTTATGAAAATCGAGAAATTTTCAATCTTCAAATTTTCCAAGTCAGCTTTCCTGGTCTTTTGAGTTTTTGAGGCTATGTGCCTCAATTGAAACTTAGGATAAGTTGTAATACATGCATTCTTTAAAATAATAACCTTTTGTCTCAACCAGTCAGTCTAATTAGATTTTGAGATGAGATCCCGTTTATGGATACCTGTTGACTACGTAAGGTTACAAATTGTAGTTTAATTTTGCACGTGCGTTGATGACGACTTCCGTCCGCCCTGAAGATAGATAGATGATAGATTGATATACACTTTCACCCCTTCTTCTTAAAACGAGATCAAGGTGGCGGCACTATGTCTATTTTTAATTGAGTTATTGAAGTTTGAAATTACTTTGACAGAAAATGTCGCTCACTTTTGGATGCGTTTGCTTTTCCACACCCGGTATCATGATTAAAGTCGTACGTGTTCATTTGATTTTCATAGTTATATACTCTTACATAATTGCGCGTTATAGATAGAATTAGGTATCCGTGCATCATACATTAAATAATATTTGTTTAATGTTAGATAAATTGATGTAGGGTTTTTTGTGATAAAGATGTATTTATAATTTTTACTATAAAGTTTTCATAGAGTTTGATACACTAATTAGCGCTGGTTCCCTACATCTTTTAAATTTATTAGTGCAAGTTAATTGAAATAATTTTTAATGAAAATACTTATTACATTTCGTTTTTTATATCACGTGGTTAAAATGTGAAAAGAGAAGAGATACTGGAAAACGATTAGAAGACTCAGGCCTCTCGAAAGAAGGGTCCGTGAGGATATACATTTTATTCCCAAATTAAATGTTTTCAAAGTAATACAAAATGGTTTTTTTCTCTATTACAGAAACCTTCTGAGAGAATGCTCTCTTGAGATCGCTTTAATTTTCAAAAATTCAAGAAATGGGTAATTTGGATATTAAATGTTTTTAGCCTTTCTGAAAGGATTTCAGAAAAAAATTTATATTGTGTGCTTTTGACAACACGTATGAAGTCAATAATGACTAATTTTAATATATATGTATACATATATATATATATATATATATATATATATATATATATATATATATATATATATATATATATATATATATATATATAATAAATATATATATAAAGACTATATAAAAACTATATCTCACCATTAGATTTTGTTGTTGGCCTTATTGTCAAAACTGAAACGCCAAATCTGATCAAAGTGTTGAATTTCAGTAAAGAAGAAGAGAAAAGATAAACCGTTTTATTTAACATTTACTATATTGCAATTGTTATCAAAAAAGCAGTACCGAAATTCCTATATAGCTTCACGATTATAAGTCTTATGATATCAATTTATGCTAATTACACTGGATAATCAATTTATAACATCATTTAATTTCATATTATTCTTCTTTCAAAATCAAACATCACTTATTTTACATCTCCTAAGTGAAAATACTGGGAAATAAATGTTTAATGTAAACGAGTATTTCCATATTTAGCACAATTTAAATTTATATAAATTACATGTGTATTTGGAGAAGGAGCAATTTTAATATTAATAATATTTTTAATAATATTATATATAATAATAATAATAAAATAATAATATTATAATAATATTAATAATATTATTATTATTCTGTTTCATTGATCAATCTTTCAACTAGGAAAATATGCAGTAACATTTTCTCGTTAATTACTTTACGACATGCTTCCAGCACTGTCTGGACTGTTGTTCTTCTCAGCGCATGTAAAAGATGCTCCGTTTGCAGCATACAATAACGACCTCGTTATTTTTATAGATAAAATGAAAATTTTACGGCGAAAAAATGTTTCTTTCATGTTTTCCTCTTTTGAACATTAAATTGTCTAAATGCTACGTATTTATGCCGTTTATGTACAATATGTACTATTCTGATATACTTCTTACCTTTGGTGAAATTGAAATTAAAAACGCTAGGAGAAATTAGGATTTCCGCGATATTATTCCTACCATTGTGGTCGACACACGTAAGTAAAATTCAAGGTAAAAAATTTTTCGCTATCGCTGATTCCATTATTTGGTTTTAAAAATGTGTTCCAAAATTCAAACTAAAATATATACAAAAAAATTTAAAATAAAACTAATCGTTGACCACAAAAATAATTACAACTCTGCGACGCCTCTATAAAATTTAAAAAACTTTGCTGACGGAGTCATGTGTTCGTTTTTTCTCGTATTATGTGAAAAAATATTAAAAATATTACGAAAATCGATTCTAAATTTTTATTAACATTACACAGCTTACTGATCTAACAATGATTAAAATACTATAAATAGTATATTAATTTTGCTGAATCAAAACTCAAACCTAAATATTAAAAATGAACACTAAGATATAAAACAATAGGTTTTAAAATAAAAACGCTAGTGCCAAGACCGTTGAATAATTTTAAAGTATGACTGAGCCTATTTCAGAATATTGGATTTCCGTCAAGAAGACATAACCATTAAGAAAACCCAAAATATTTCCACATTTCAATATCAACGTTATACCCGAAAAATATTCTAATTGTTTTCTGTATATTCACCAAGGGAAAGATAGTTGTATATTTATAAAATTTAGCATATCAAAGAAAGAAATATTCTCTTCACAGAAGTAATGAACTTTTAACCAATAAAAGTTCCTTACTTCTGGATTCATCATAAATAACCATGAAATACTTTATTTGAGAAAATAGCCTTTTTTATTCCTTATACGAAGTATTTTCATGTTTTCTTTTCATAAAAAAATTCTTTTCGTTTGAAACAAATTGAAAATTATCATAATTTTTTTTTCTGATGACAACTTTTTTCGTTTTTGAAATTTAATTCAACAGAACTTCTTAAATATTCCGTCTTTCGTCTTAAATCTCTTTGGAAAATTCATACCTATATTTCTTCTGATATGTTAACAATCTGTCTTAATAAATATTTTATTCCTTATTTTTTTGAACACATGCCTAACCTGAAACAATATACATAAGCATACTTGCATGTTTAATAAAGGTTTAACAACCACTTATTATGGAGAATAATATATTGTCACAATTAGATAATACCAGAAATTTCTACAAAGTGTCGTGAAATATTTACATAGAATTGAAATCTTTATGTTTAAGATTACAATTATAGTATGTAATCGAGTATTGGTCACTCCCTTTCTTTCTATTTAAATGGTGACCATGACAACATCAAAATAAATGATGTAAGTTGGCTATTTATAATTTACGTTGCCTACTTGCAACAAATATAATTTCATGAAAAGTTCATTTTACGCTATATAACATTTTTCAAATGATATTTTAAATATTTATAGTAATGCAAAATATGAATTGTCTACCAGTTTTGTAGCCCTGTCATAGTAAGTTATTTTAACTTATTTTAAATTGAACTGGATCAGCACTGATTCCTAATGCTTTTCAGATTTCGGAAGTCGTATTAAAGCAGGGATACAATCTCACCTGAAACAGAGGGAAATATTTTTCATTTGTATACATTATTGATATTATGCAAATGCCATATTAAAAATTTGCACCTACTTATTGAAATGAAACATATGACATGCGTATAACATCTAGACGGTGTCATAGCGACAACGAAAATTCTGGCCATATTTTTGCTTTATGAAAGGAAAAGAAACCACGACTTTTTTTACTTATATTTGAGGACATTAATTATTTTCACATTAATATTTATTCTAAAAACGTATAAATTTTAAAATACTGAAATTCGCAGTCTATTAATAAATTTAATTAAAATTAATACTTAAATTGGCAGTTTTTTGAAATATGTTACTTATGCAACAATTTCAAAAACTAAATTCATTTAAAATTTGAAAATAAAAATGATAATCTAAAATTTATTTAATTACTTCGACGGCTAGAGATATACACTCCTTACATTATCATATGATATATAAATAAAAACAAAATTTGTTTATTTACGAAATTATTAGTTTCTGGTTGTCTATTTAAATTCGTACCAATGCGAATGTCGAATATGTAAAATTTCAATACATTTTCAACAGTTTTGGTAGCTAAGACTGTTTTTAGACATTACTTTAATTATTTTCAAATTAGGATGATGTTGATTTCCACTAAAGATGCACAGAGATGTATAAATGTTACATTAGTTTCTGAAAATTTTTTTTACGAATAATGAGATCCAAATTAAAAGCGGTTTTACATTCTAATCAACTGTTATAGAGCAAAAAACTAATTTTGTTTTTAACTCTTTTGTTCTCGGTCATGATTGGAAGGATTAAATGTTATCCACATGAAAATGGGCACATAATAAAAAGATCCGTCAATGAAAAAAAATTATGTTTAGCATTAAACCTTTAAGAACTTTTATTCTTTTTTATCTAAGCATATAAAAGGAAAAGTTGGAAAAAGCACAATGTGGACATGAGAAATAAGCGAGTGTCAAAGTTTTAACGCAAAACACCTCCGAACTAATATTTAATGTATTAATGTGTATTGAAACGTTTGTATTAAAGAATTTAGCATACCATTATTGAATAATTATAGTTTTTCAGGAAAGCCTTTCATATCTAAAACATTGTTTTTACATAATACGTGCTGTTTTTAACCAGAAAAATATTCCTGGCAGAAGTTTCACATCTCATGCGTCGTTTATTTCTTAATATTGCTACATTATATGTTCAATACGGTATGCTCTAACAACATATTGTAATAACAACCTTATTAATTTCAATCAAAATTCATAAAAGGATCATAATTATTATCTACATAATTTTTTCCTGTGCAATTCACATTGTCTATTTCATTTTGCGTATAAGTGGCAGTTTGTTTATAAAGCTGTTACACGATTATATTGTGTTTTATATTGTTTGTATTGTGCTTTATATTATATTGTGATTATATTGTGCTTTTTAATGACACAGTGTATGAAATGATTTAATTTTTATTTCTATATATTTTATAGATTTGAAATTTATTCAAAAGCAAAAAATAGTTTAACGTTGATAAGTCTTAAACATTATATTCCCACAAATACATTAATTAGACTAGACAAGTTATGTTTAATGGAAACCGCTTTGCTATTCCGTTATGATATCAGAAGTATTCACGTTTTCGTATTTCTATTTTCTTTATTTCCTTTTTCTACTTAATTCATTTTTTTCTATCTCAAAGACTCTCTATCTCAAAGAAAAGAACGGGAAAGTTATTAGATCACTTAGATATCCGTATGTCTGTATGTAACAGTAATTTTTCTCAGAAATCGCTCGGTTATATATATGGTATAGTTGTAAAGGTATGAAAAATTCTTGATTTTAGGTTATATATCTCTGGTAATATTCTGAAAAATATGTAAAAATATACTTTCTCCCTTTATATCAAAACAACTAAAAGCAAAATTGTGAAAAAAAATGTTTTTAAGAGCCAATGTACATATTGTAGGAAAACTATAATTCTAGACGTCATATATTTTGAGATATTCACGGTAATAATTTTATATATAATATTATACACATATATATTCCTACTTACTCAATTATGTATGATTAAATATTTATTGTGACAGGAATTTAATATTAGTGATGACTTATGAGAAATAAGGTAATTTCACTTCAAACCGGGTATGGAATCCAGAATGTTTGAGTCATATTCACACTTGACCAATTTTTCGTATATTAGTCTTATTTAAAAAGTTAACTTTTATTGAAAATAATGTAGGTATTTTCTGGGTGGGTGTAAAAGATTTACTTTCTAGGGAAAACATTTGGATTGTTATTCCGTTATGATATTATCAACGTATCGTAATTTAAAAATGATATCTATAGATTTAGAGATGTATGGAGTGACATTTTATAAATTACAAAAAAAAATTTGCTTCAGCTACAATACAAAATATTTCCTCCAACTACGGTGTGTGCCATGCCTATTTTCTTCATGTTTATTTTTCCACGTTAAAAATAGAAATAAACGTACAGCTATACCGCAGATATTTTCTCGCGAAAAGCAAGATATCATTTTTTTTTGCAACGTTGCAACAAAATTTTACTGCTTCAATTTGTTGCTTGGCTATAAGCCAAGCAACGAATTGAAGCAGTAAAATTGTTTTGTGTATTTGTTTTGTTAGTCTAATTAAATACTAATTATTGCCGTACTGCAAATGACCCATTCACCCCCTCACTTTGTGAACATGCTTAATTCACTTCAATTTTTCATTAGAAGTTTTCAGATTCCCTCTAGGACAGCAAGCTATGAAATGCGACTTGGTTCCTGAAGTAGTAATAGTGTGCAAAGTTTTAAGAAAATTGTTGGAGTTGTTTTGAGGAAAATGTGTTTATAATCTCAACTACACATAGGGGTAATAGCACGCACGCAGAAGCGTATACACATTCACACGCACACACGCGCCTGCTCATCTGAAAACGCGCACGCTCGCGCGGTTACACATGCTGAATGACATTTTACCGTATAAAATATGTACATTTTTTTATTTTATTATTTTTTGGTGCCTTAGTAAAACGAGGCAATTCCTTTATTTCACTACGTCTGTTCGTCCGTTCATCTATCACAGACTCACAGCTTTTGCAATTTTAAATCTGTCATGAGATTTTGTCATGATCATCTTCATTTAAAATTTTATTTAAAATGGAGCAAGTTATTATTTCTTTCAATGTATGATATTTTTGTAAAATAAATTTAGATAAATATTTTTTTTCCAATCACAATTAAATGAAACTACGGTATATAGTATTATTTCTACTTTCTTTAATTTCTTTACCACGACCTAGGTTTCGTTGTATTAAAACATCTTCAGGTGAGCTATTAAGAAAGATCATAGCCCAATACAACGAAACCTAGGTCGTGGTAAAGAACTTAAGGACAGTAGAAATAATACTACATCATGTAGTTTTATTTAATTTTGAATAATGCATTTCTAAAAAAATTAACGCTGAAAATATATACATTTTTTTTCAATGGCACTGAATCGGGGTCATTCCAGATCAAATTTAAGTTCCCTTTTCTAATATCCTCTTTTAAGCTTCGTTTATAAAAAAAGTAACATACAATGTAACGTACAATGTTTTCAGTTCCATGGATTTATAAATACAAAAAATTCAAGATATTAACACTTGATTAAAAATTTCATTCAAAATTCCAATTGACTTGGATAAACACTATAAGGAGACAGAGAAAACTGCGGAAATCCATTTTGTGCTTGTTTCGACACTTATTAGGCTGGTTTTCATACTTCATTAATGATTCATAATAAATTTCCTAAGTCGATTTTTTGGAATGAAAATGATACTCGTTCTGTACATTTTTTGCGTAAAAGATAAAGAATAATTATTGTGTTTAGAAAATGTGCTGAATGACGAAGTTTAACTAATTTTTTTTTAAATAATAAGCAAAAATTAATGAAAAAAACCTATATTAAATTTTTTGTTTATATTGTGTAATATCGTGCGTTATAATTTATATATTGATAAGGTCTCATTATAATTTACGTCACTACGAATAATCTGTAAAACTAAAATAAATATCACGGCCAATGTTTATCTTGATTATACATTTTCCATGTCGTTACTTCGAATACAGATATTGCGAATAAAAGATCGTTAATAATCTTACGTTTCCTAATATTATAGGTTTAAGGAGTCATTATAAGTAAAAAAATACTTATTTAGTGTAAGTGAAAAGTAGAAATATGTTTTCATTACGGAACATGACTTATCGTTACTCCGAATTTTAAAAAAAACTTAGATGATTGTACTTTTGTTTATCGTATAGTGTTCTCAAATATTTAAAAACATGTACATTATTCTTTTAAAATGTTATGTGGTTTTGATCCACTAATAGCGAAACATGGAGTATTTGAGATAGCGACTTTTTCGCAAAATTATTTTAAATAAAGAAAAATAAAAAAAATGTCACATGAGATATGATTCATTGAAAACGCTGATGTACAAATTATGATAAAACTGCTAACAACATATGAGTTCACCTTCATTCCGTCCTTCAGACCGTACAATGGTTTTTATTCCATAGCGCGATTTCATCGTTACAACAAATAATGACTATTAACGTAACATTTCTGAAGCGAAAACTTCTTTAGGCGTATCACGCCCACTTTTTATGAGCAGTTATGGAGATTGAGCAGTCACACTCGGATCGGTGACGCTGAATCGGGTAAACTTGGCTCCCTTCGGTATCGGTCAAGCCAGTTCACTCTTCAGGTAAACTCAATTCCTTTCGGCATCGGCCGAGCGAGTGTATCGTTTCAAAAATTACGTTTTATTTTGAATAATATTTTATTTAAGTGTAATTTCATATAATACGTGCATGTTATTGTAAATAATCAGTTTAATATTTCAAGTGTATAACAGTTAGCATGTAATATTTTATTTTATAGTTGTTTAATATAATACGCATATGTTATTGAATTTTTTATTTTATGTTTTCGTCTATCGTATAGTCATAAGCACACGCCAGTATTTTCTAAATTAATTATTTTTAATCTCATCTGGTTTATTTACAAAAGCTTCCATTATTCAAGTTTCTGATATATTCGCTTCAAGTGTAATTACATAGTCTAAAGCCCTTAGTCTAAAGCATCTTTTTAATGTTTAGTCTAAACTAAACTAAGAGTAAATGTAATTAGATTTTACCTTACGTTGGCTTGATACTGATATAAATTCGATCACGAAAATAATTTACACGGAATCACGTTTACAGATACTTGTTTTTACTCTCCACTCTGTTAAAAGATGATGTTTTTATTAATCAAGATTATTCACCATGTATTATATGGAAAGAATTATGCAAATTTTTCTATGCAAGGGGTTAGTTATTCTATGTAAAGAGCTACGCAAGGAATATATCGCTGGTTTACAAGCAAATTCTTGTTAGTTGATAAAACAGATTCGAATGTTTTCTTGCAGGATCCGTATCTTTATCAGTTTTACTAACAATGAGCGGATAATTTCAAATAAGGGAGATTAAATTACACTTTTGTATGCAGGTTTATTCATATGTACATAAAATATACTAAATAGCGTTTTGCAACAGTACCTGTATGACATAATGAGAATTTATCATTAAAAAGACGTACGGAAACGTACAAATAATTGAAAAATTTAACCACTTTGAATTTATTTGTAAGTCCAAATAAATAAAAATGGGGGTTACAATATTTTGAATTTAATGCAACTGTAAGAATATAATTTTAATAATTATGCTTTGATCATAATTTAATAACAATTTGTCAAATTCATATTATTTTACATACTACATAATCTAAAAATATATCGTTTTTATTATAAGTAGTATATCATTTTCCATATATAATTTTCATTTGTATTATAAGTAGTGAAAATATAAGTAAATAAAATGAAATAATGCACGTAATTCAAACTGACGAACTGATATTTTTGATAAATATTGATAAGATTTATTACGTATTCTCCAATCTAAAATAAAGAAATTATTCGTTTGCGTTGACAGTAATTGATTCAATATTATACACAGGTTTTATAAATGTATCCAGATATTTTATGCAAATATCTTTTGTCTACGAAAAATATAGTGTAGGAAGAAATTAAAGGAAATCGACCACCTTGTGTTTTTTTTTACTTCAATATCTACTATAATGTTGTCAATATTTTGAAGTCATAAACGACATGATTCATTTATTACTTTTAAATAACCATGGATTTACAATATTACATTCGTAATTTCACACCAAAATATGAGAAATTTCTCGGGAAATACGTGTGTGTAAAGATGTTCATTTAGTATTTTGTTTTGTTCAGTCATATGTGATATTTTTAACGCCATTTACGAGATTGTAAAGCGGATACAAATAAAAGATGGAACACGAAATCGCGGGATCACAGTGGATTTCCTTTTTCAACTCAAGAACGCAGTTAGTATGTTAATTCCCTTGCAGCTATATCGTATGCCAATTTCTTGAAAACAAGTAGCAATTTCAAGGTCGGATAGTAGTAATATTTTTTATTTCAAAGTTCATTAAGTTTAAATATATTTTAATGACTTGGGAAAAAATCAGATTTTTTGCACTTTTTAAGTACTAAATCTGACACTGGAATATTTGCCTAAATTTTAGTTACACAACAATGAATCGTCCAAATTTAATATTTCTAACTTCAAAAAATTTTTGTTAGTACATAAATCCTGTATATTATGAATGTAATTATAATTTTTATGTGGAATTTTATCGCTTAAAAAAAAATAACATCTTCAATGAGTTTCATAATAATTTCTTTACCATTGCTAATTAATGATCACAAATTTCTTCAACAATTAATATATAGTAGGTGAAAAGGGCGAGCGCATCAGGGTATCGACATATTCTCCTCTATTTCGTTTATGGTTTCATAAGGGTATTGCCAAAAAACATGTTAACGACATGTAACGTTTCGAATCATTTTTCACCCTCTACTGCACAATGAGTTTAAATTTGGTATTTTCATATGAAATTAAGTTCCATTAATAGTTTTACCTTACTTTATTAAAAAAAATATTTGTTTCAATAATATTTTCATGTATTTCGAAAAATATGATTTTTTAAAATTCTTATGTAAATTAAAAAAAATAGAAACGTAGTGTAGTACTGCATGTAATCTATTCTCATCTGCATCAATGATGTTTTTTCAAGGTTGTCATAAAAAGTACTTTTAACCAAAACTGCATATCTGAGTACCAATCAATACAATTTTTGACAAGCTACCGCATAATGAGTTTCAACTTGCCATTTTCACAAAACAATAAAATTCCGTAAAAAGAAACAAAATATTACCTGCTTTCCTAACTAAATTCGTGAAAATAATTACTCCACCAATTTATGAAAAATCTCTTTTTGAACTTATAATAAAATTAATTTTTCAATAAGTAACTTTTTTATAGACATGGCATATTACTGCCATTGGAAACAAGTTGAAATTATAGAAAAGTATATATTATTTCCTTTTGTACTGTTTTATCATTTTTAAAAGTTTAGACCTGGTGTTTACACATTCCGCTTAAAATAAATAATAACTGACAATATAACCAAATCAATTATAACAATAAACTCTACTTTAATTTTACATAATATGTTTATTTAAATAATTTGTACATAAAACTTGGGATATAATGTTGCACATTCGGAACTAGAAATGAAAAAGTATGTTATCTAATTAATCTTACTCAGTTATTAACAAATCGTTATCAAGTTTTGCACGTTTGTGGACTGATTTTATATTAATTCAGAAAAATAAGCAATTTCACTACTATGTGTTCGATAACAATTTTAATTTTTGTATTCTACAGTTTTTTACATTTATATGAGAGCTTTTAATTGTTTTTCAAACTAAAGCAAATATGACAAAAGTTAAATAAATGTTTTCTCTCGACATACCCAGCAAGTTTTCATAAGTATGCTTTGTGCTCTATTCCTAATTCAACACAAGCAAAGCTGAGATAAAAAGCTTTTAAGGACTTTTCAGATTAAGAGCTGGGATATAGAACGAATTTTCAAGTAGCATATAAAGTTAAAACACATACTGATTGGCGTACAAAAAGTATTTTCAGAACGCCATCAAGCACTACGGGCAAGTGAGGCAAGTATTATGAAGCTGTAATATCGGATTTATTAAATATATTATAAAGGAATATTTTCTCTTTCATCCCCTATCCGAACATATTACCTCATTAATTTAAAGACATACTTATCAAAATAATTGGCTGTTTACATTGATTTTATCCGAAGTCTTTACGGTAGGCTGAATAAGAAATCGAATCATTAAGATAATGAAAATATTATTGAGCCGAAAATAAGTTGATATATCGAAGGAACCTTTATAGAAATTAATCAATATAGGACAAATAATCAGACTGTGTAAACGAAAGGTAAATATTTACATTAAAATAAGTAAATACTACAAAGATACATAAAACATAAAATTTTCTGAACAGTATGTAATTTATTGACAAGCTTCACCAAATTGTTCAAATATTGCCTAAATGCCATGCTACGCTATTTTTGTAACCAATATATTTTTGAATAATTTTCTCTTAGGTGTCCCAAATTATTTTCCATTATTTTCATAAGACGAAAATTAAGTTTATGAACTTTCAATATTCATAAACTTAATTATACACTATTTAGAGGAGAAAGTTATCATTAATTATAATCATTAAATTTCAAATATCAAAATTGATTATATCAAAATCGCACAGCAATGGTTTGAGCGTTTCTATTGGTTAAACAATTTTTAAAGACGCATTTAATCGAGGAACTTGTTCCAAGAGCAGGAGTTGAAGTTGTTTTTCATTAAAAATAATTTCTTTAAAGTAATTGTCAGTATTTTTTCAATTACAAGTATTTAGAAAGTACAAAAATGTATGTAAAACATTTGACAAAAATAAGACGGAATTGAATAAAAAACTATCTTTTAAATTTTTTTTATCCATTTTTGGGAAAATATTTATTAAAAGAAATTCAATAAGAACTTGTACTTCAAAAACCTATTCCATAATCAGTTTAATTCCCTGATATTCCTAACACTTGATATATTTCATCTACACAATAAATTAATTATTTTCTATCCGTCCTGTGACGGACAAAATCATTGAAGTTGTGAAAAGTAATCCCAAATAATGAGGTTTCTTCCCCAGAAATATTAAGTTTGAATACTTCTTAATTCTACTTGAATAATTATTTCAAAACAAATTTCATGTGCATTTAAAAAAAGTTAGTTAAAACATACAATTTGTTCCATTTTATGACATTTAAAAAAATAATTATGATATTCATGTTAATTTTGAATGGATATATCAGATATGCCTTGTTGCATTTTATAAATTTATCAACATTTTTATTAATTATAAATGTTTAGAAACACTAAGGAAACTAAGTTAGTTTCAAATACTATCTATCTACATAAGTTAAAATCTAAACTATTTTGATAGTTAAAATCTAAACGATTTCAATTTGAAGATATAAATGCTCATTAAAATCATTCGTACATTCAATTTTAATTCAAAATTTGAAAAAAATTGGTTATAAAGTATAGTTTAAAATAAAATATAATGGGAACGATCTGGTTCAAATACGTTAGAACAACACTTTACCAGAAGCCCAGAGAAAAAGTCAAAACAGTATTCCGCTTAGTATTAACTAAGCAATGATCAACTACGAAATATTTGGTAAATTTACATTCGTATCTCAATTAAAGTTGCTAATTAGAAATAAAATATCTTTTAAAAAACCAACTTCAAAAAGTAGGTACTAAAAAGTAAAAAACAATTAACCGAAAATACCAGTGGTGCTGGTGCTGACGTCAAAAATAAGTAACTTGGTTATTTTTTGCACGTAAATGGGTACCTATTTTGAATTAATTATTTTTTACTTTTTAGTACCTACTTGTTTGCGGTCGGTTTTTTAAAACATATTTTATTTTAGAATTTTTAGTTTTTAATATATGAATCATCTCAATAACATTCAATTATTTTCTTTTTCTTAGAATATTTTATAATAATTAAAAGTCACGAACAAAAACTAGTATATAGATAATTCCTTCTTTATCTAAACAACGCAGAGAAACGAAGTGACAGTCGCCAGTGGTTAGCTGTTAGCCGTTGAAAGGTTCCGTTCTCCATATCCGAAATTCAATATCAGATTTTGCAAAGTAACAAATAAAGAAAAACTAATCAGTAACAAATATATTTAATCACGATTGATTTATTACCATCCGTTAAGTAGTTGCATTATTCATCTTCAGAACTCATTATCATAACCTGACTTGGTCGATGGTGCAGTTATTTTGCAAAGTGGAAACTACCGGTAGCAAATATCTTGAATTATGCTTGATTTACTACCATCCGATTAGGACTTACATTGTTCATCTCCAGAGTCCATTATCAGACTCTGACATGATCGATGTTGTATTTATTTTGCAAAAATATAATTACCAGTAGAAAATATTTTAACACGTTAACTTACTACTATCCGTTAAGAAGTTCCATTGTTCGTCTCCGGAACTCATCGTCAAACCCTGACCGCCTGGTAGAACATTTATTTAATCACAGTTGATTTAGCAAGATCTGTTAAGAAGTTCTATTGTTCATCTCCCAAACTTATCATCAGACCCAGATCTTAGTATAGGGTAAGTGGTGTAGTTATTTTGCCAAGTAACAATTACCCGTCATTCGTTAAGAAGTTCCATAGTTCATTTCTGGATTTCATCATCATATTTATACGGGACCACCCCTGAAGTACCCTATTTGAAATAAAAAAGGAATCATCGAAATGGGTCCATTCGGTAAAGGATTATCGCTGGACATACATAAAAAAAGTTTCTCCTTTTTTGAGTTAGTTAGGAAAGAGCGCAACCGCTATGAACTTTTAGCAAAGTAAACTTAATCAATGTATGCAAATGCGCAGAACACGGTCGACGCTCTAACATATTCGTACCTTCCATAAATAGATATTGTAACATATAGCACCCAATTCTTTTAAAATGGATGGAAATATAAAACATTACCTGATAAGATATATAAGGGTTGTGGATATAATAGGAAGAAAAGTGTCTAACACAAGTTCTGCAGTTTACGGAAATTATAATTTATTGGGTAAGAGGAGGGTTTTAAAAGAGGAAAATAAAAAAAAAATGTTTAATACAAATAAAAGTATTATTTTTTTAAATATTTCCTTCAATATACTTACGGAACTATCACGTCAAACGGAGACCAAATTACCATTAATAAATATTCACATTTAAACTTATTAAAATTGCTTGTATCTTATTGTCTATGATAATGTGGTTATATAAAGTTAACCATACATCACTGAACAATAAGATAGTTTCTTCAAAGTAAGGCTACTAAGTCTGATAAAAACTTAACGTTTGAAAGTATGGCGATGGATAATAGACAGTTTAACAAATAAAAAAATTGTTTAATTACCAGCCCTAAGAAAATGTCAAATGAAGCTCCAAGAAATTGTGTGTCATAATGGTTTTATTGTTGTAGAATTTTTTTTCTTTTATATTTTCAAATCGCTTAGAATTGTGATAATTTTGGAAAACATTATGGAAAAAAAAATTGTTTTCAAAATCAGTTTTGAAATTGAAAAAAAGTTTAAGGACATTTCCCTCCGAAATAGTTATGACAAGACCAGATGCTACTTCTCCATTAGACAACACTCTCCCGTTTATGAGAAGTGGTCTTGAAAATTTTAGCTCAAATTGGTCACACTCTACGTTGAAGTTAACATATAGACGTATAGTTACGCCTAACATTGTCATTTAAAGGGACTACAGTAATATATCATGCCATATACGTTCATAAGTACTACGCGTTGTAAAGGATTCGCCTTACGTTACTTCGGGACTTTCGTAGACTCGTCCGTGAAAATGGCCTGAGATAGCGTTAAGTTTACGAACAATGTTTTTATTAAGCATTATTGTAAAGGAGCCAAATTTTGTACAAGGAGTTGCGTAGCTTCGTTCCATATCTAACATGTAATTATGTTCGTGCTCAGTGATAATAAACACTTGTTGGCTTTTCCCGCAGTACCCGTGTCTTTATTAGTTTTGCTAACGACTCAGCGCCCGCCCTAAATATGGGAGAGCATTTTAACCTTGTGTTGGTAGATATACATACACTTCACTTTAGGCTCCCAATTGGACCTGTAAAGAGGTTATTGTCGAAGTATACGTAATGGGCGATAAGGAATGCGCGATGCTTGTTACACTTTTTCTTTATACTGTAAACTAATGTTTCGGTAGAATGGTAGCTCGTAATCTCTTTTGTATTTCTGATTTGCTTTTAAATGATTACGTATCATAAAGTTTTGCGTATATTTACTTAAATGTGAGGTTAAAAGTGAATGTCTATTATAAGTGTCCACAGCTTTTATTTTAAGTGCAATTAAATATTTTCTTTTTTAACTCTCAACATATCATTATTTTTAAAAATATATCATTGAATAGCCAAAATTGTTATTATTTTGATGAAAATAATGCTTTATTGTTAAGAAAAAACTTACCAAAGTTTTTTCGGTAATTTCGAGATATTTATTCAAAACAATAGATTAGTTATTCTGAAAGCTATTAAAATGTTTGCTTAATTGTGTATCTGACTAATTTTTTTTTATTTCATTAATCATAATTTCAAGGTACAAGCTGATGAAGAGTGAAAATTTTTTTTAATTATCTTGAAAATTGACCGAATTGTAAATGTTTAAATGTAACCTTTAGAAAAGGAAGGCAATACTGTGTTGTGAGGTCATTTTTAATATTGCACATCATATTCTACGAGAGGAAAAGAGACAGGGATATACACAACTCAACCCGTACTCAAATTTAAAAGCCTGCAACTGGCTTATTTTTCAATAAATTTTTGAATTTTTTTAGCACTGGTTTTTAATTAATTTATATTTTACAATATTCTATGAAAAATATCAAAATTTAGAATGAGTCAACTACTTTATTAAACAATTAATTGATCTTAATTTTACATAGTAACAAACGTAGATAAGAACTCTTGATTCTTTTTAGAATGATTATGAAGAGATATTAATTACGTGAAAAAGAAAATTGGCAATAGATTTACGATACAATGTTAGGAATTTATAATAGGTATCCCATATTAAAAATATATTTATGCTATCTAAGATAATGATGTGTCTAAATTTGAATGCTAATAGAGACACTAAACATTTCACTTAACAAAATTATACACTTAAAAATAAACTCGAGTTGTGCGGCAGCACATATCGAAAGCCTAGTAACATCTGTTTTATTAGCTACTGGATTATAATAACTTTACCTTTAAATTATTATAAATATGACATCAGGCTTTAAACACCCCTTTGAGTATGTTTAAGACCTTATACATAATAAGTTACATTTTTGATAAGTTTCTAATGACATGTTTCGATCAAATTTCTATATACATAATTCATGATATTTTCGAATTAAGCAGGATTGAGTAATGAAACAACATCATATTTATACTGAAATAACAGTCATTTTGGGAGAGCCAATTTTTGCAAGCTATATCAATAGTAGCAGCTAGCCATCCTACTAGCTTTGTGGCCTTTATAATTTGCTTTGAGTAGATACTACGTTTCATTTCAATAACAGATATTATCTATAAGTAAATAGAATACATTTTTGTTTGTTTCATTTCGAATAGTTTAGTACTTGCCTGAGGCAAACCAGAATCCGTATTTATATGTCGCATGTAAACGCAGCTTGATAATTAAATATATAAATATCCATTATCATAAAATTTATCGCAGCAGTAAATAAAGGAGATAATCTAACAATAAATAACGCTGTATAGTTAAAGTATAAATTATAAATGATTACAGTAGGCAAGGTTTCGCTTAGTTAAAATTCATAGCGCACATCCAATATTTGAGTAAATTGTTCCGAATTCCAAGCAGACCTACTTTTAATGAAATACCACATTGTGTGCCGATATTACATGAAGGAAAGTCGAGCAGGGCCATGAACAAATGGGCAACTTTATCTCTGAAATTTCTAAATACGCTTTATGAATATTTAAGTACGTATTACCTTGAACATATTACGGTAAATTCAATGTATTGACGTAGCTTAACTAAATATAGATAGATAGCGGTAGGGCTTAGCGTGAAGTTATATATATGCAGTTATACGTACGAGTAGATTGTTGAAGTTCTAAACTTTTTACGTGGCTTAGCACTTAATTCTTTAACTTGCTATTGAATGTTTTTTGAGACTATGTCCTTAATTATTAAGTATTATGTTCTTTTTTCTTTTCTTTTATAATTTTTTTCAATTTCATATCATTGAAGTTATGTTTAATTATTTAAACCAATATTCAAATAAGGTCTAGAATGTTTATTCTCAAAATAGGCTCAGATGTAAGACTACGTTACAGAAACGAATGTATAGTGATCGTCGGTAATCATATCAGTAACTATTTATGTTTATTAAGGTTTTCTAATACATACTACGACAAAATGTATATTTTCAACCTAAGATACACATAGTGAGCATTATAGAAATTAATTAATTTCGACGGATTTTTAATAGGAGATTTTTTGTACAGACCTTTTCTTTTATAAGTATTCTCATTAATTTCTAAAGTCACACGTACCGGAAGGAAAATATTGAACGACATGGTAAAAAATTTGAGGGATGTCAATTTTCATTTTCTCGAGATTCCCTGTAAAATAAAGTTATTAACTTTTATGTTTAAACTACTGAATGATAATAACACTTCATCAGTCACGCTATAATATTAAAACTTTGTGAGTGCAACATGTGAGTGCAAATTATATACAGTATACAGTGATCAGTTATTCTGTATTCGGCTAGTAAAATTTAACATATATAGTTAATGGGGTAAGATTAAATATTAATTAAATGATTTTTTAGATGTTCCCTCTATATATATATATATATATATATATATATATATATATATATATGTATACATACACACAGACACACACACATACACACACATATATATATATATATAAATATAATTTTTTTATCGTATCTTTTCAAAATAAGAGAATGCAATGCTACTAGTAAAATTTTAAACCGTATTTGAATTCATTTATCTCGTTCCATAAAAATACTTTAGTCATACGTGGTGAAAAGGGTCTGATAGAAAGGCGAAAAATAATGATAGTAACTCCACAATAGCGAGAAGTAAACCAATCGAATTTTCACTCGTTCGATTTCACTTAACGTAAGCAATAAAGTAACAAAATAGTTAAATATATAACGGTATGTATATGCATCATTCATGCATCTACTTATGTAATTATGTTTATATATTAAAAAATTGCATCAGTTTGGATTTTGTAAATAGAAAATATATTAATATTGATTGATTTAACGTATAGAATGATAGTAAAAGCCGGAGAATCTATTTTTAGATTTTTTTTTCTTTTTATCTGTTTGTCTTTAATTTGTTCTTCAATCACGCAAAACTTTCTTCAGAGATTATAATGACATTTGGTGTGGTAATAGATTATACCCTAGAGCAACCTATAGGATACTTTTTCTATGAATATTATAGATATTTATTATACTCGAGCGAAGTCGCGTCGGCGGAGCCAACATGTGAAAAAAGTCGTGTCCATTTACCGTTTGCTTGTAATGCTTGCTTCGATTTCAACAAATGGGGTATTATTATATATTCTTAGTGAGTGGTAACATTTTCAGGAACATTTGATTAATTATAACTGCCTTGTGGAAATCATATCTCTTAATGTGGAAATCATATCTCTAATATCTATCAATGACACGTGGTACGAACTTAAGGAGAAGTCAATATCTCTCAATGATACATGGTACGAACTAACCAAGGAATTTATATCTCTCAATGACACAAGGTACGAACTTACCAAGAAATCCATATCCTAAATGACACATGGTTCGAATGAATGAAATGTACACTAAAAACAATAATAGTTAATTAAACTTTAACTATAATGTTGAACTAAAATTACTTGTTTTCTTCATAATATATTCGAGAGTAACATACACACAACCGAATATCTACCTTAGAAATAATGATCCATTCAAAATATTAGAATACATTTCAGTGGTAGGTCTCACAATTCCCTTATTTTGTGTACTATTTTCCTATAGCACAAGACTAAAGTAAAAGTGGACCTAACGAAAATTTGTTAGCTTCAATATTCAATTAATGCAATTGAAAGTTATGTTACTTAATGTTTTTAAATTACGTAATTACCAGATTAATTTGCAGTTGAATTTAAAATAATTTGTATTCAAAATTTACTTATAATAAGGCCATATTCCTTCCAAGAGAGTTTCTCTTCTGTGGAGACACTTCTAGTTTGTATTAAGTGTGTCTTACACTTTGCTTCAATGGTTACTGATTAAAATGGTAACAACTAATAACAAAGAGGATAATAACGTACATTCCAGGTTTTCTAGAGCAAAAAATGTGTTATCCTTCATTAAGTTTGGATCTAGGTTAGAAATAAACTAGTGCTCGCTCAATTACCTGTCGTATTTTTACAATCAGTGATTTTCTATTTGTAATGAACAAATAACTCAGATATAAATATTTATTTTCATGATCTTCTAATGTAATAATAATAGTGAACTATCAGCCATAATTTATTTATTAGAGGCATATATTGAATTGGGTTTGTATTTTATGTTTAAAATATTTGTTTCTTAATATTTATGTAACATACATTTATTTCAGAAAGAAAAATAGAAATGGAGGTAATAAAATACAAAAAATTGCTTTGACGGATATGCTCAAAAAATCTATACAGTTCGTAATAGACATAACCGACTCTAATACTTTCCCCATCACAGAATATTTTCTATCGGCTGCGGGTTTTTTAGTTACTTAATAATGAATTCGATAATTTCCGGTGTTAAATCATATTATAACGCTGTATAATGTTCGTTTTAGAAGATAATATCTATTTTATTACTCTCGAGTGTTAATTATGATTTATGGTTTATTCTAACAGTGTATTGAAATGAAATTTCTTTCACACATTTCTTTTCGTCGCAATATTTTTCATGCAAAGTTTTCGTGACCTAAGAATATAACGAATCTGCCGCAAGAAGGAAGATAAATGGGTACTTAGCTAACAACCGAGAGAGATGAACACTACAGAATAAGATAAGAAGTGTACGCATGCACGGCACAACCAAAAGTGACGCTCACTTCTGCTGTCACCTGTTTTGTACGTTATGAGTGTCAAAAGTAAACTGTCAAAATTTTGCACAAGAACTGCCATCACTATTTCTATCAGTTTTTTTATGCTATGTGTGTCAAAAGTAAATCGTCAACATTTTGTGGATTTAATTATCTATTTATGATTGATTCCTTAGTAATAATGCGTATATTTCATCTATTACAGAACTAACAACATATGTACTTAATTTATTTAAAAATCCATAATGAACCCGTATACGTAGTTATTGTAAATATAATTTCCAAAAGAAGCAATACATTCTAACTTCCTTCAGTTGCATTTAGCCGTGTTCTGGTGCCGACTACTTGCAAATCGAGGTTTAGATCACTAAAGAAATTTTACTCGTCACTTATTAGTCACGTTTATTGTGTTCCATAGGATTAATTTTTTCCATTTCCAAATGTTTGATGTGTGTTTTAATTTTGTATAATATTTATCTAAATGTATATTTATTTAACATATGTATGTAAATACCAACTTAGTTGAGGATTTTGTTCCAAATTTTAATGGAGAAAACTGAATAGGTTTTTCGTAAATTTAATAGACGAAAGCGAAGACTAAAATTTCTATGTATGGGAAAATTAATACTATAATTCTTGATTTGAAATGATGATATTAAGTAGTAGAAGTAACACAAAGTAAGTAATGAGATTAAACAGTTTTTTTGTGTTTACTAAATGAAGTGCCACGTTTAACACAGATATTCTTAGGTATTTATGATTATTTGTATGCTAGATAATGAAAACAGAATCGAAAGGTTAAACGATCAAAGTTGAACATAAAGTTATATATGTAAATAAATACTGGGTAATTCACAACATTAACTTGTTCTGACTTTATTGCATGTGTGTGTTCATTAGAAATAAACACTGGGTATGTCACAATATTAACTTCTCAAACTTTATTGTATGTGAGTGTACATTAGAAATAAACACGGAATATTGCAACGTTAACTTGTTCTTCTTTGTACGTAGTTTCACCATATTATGAGAACATAATGATTTAACTGACTGGAATTAATTATTTATACAAATATGTTTTTATGAGAAGCGGACTACTTCTATTTATTCAACTAAGGATTCAATTTTTAAGATACGTACTCCTAAAAACATCGATCTGAAAATAGTACTTCTTATTAAAAAAAATATGAAGCTTAAATTAGTCGTTATAAAGCCATTCTTGGATGATAACCAATAAAGTTCGGTCCAAATAATATGAGTACTTGTATATTTTAAACTTAATCCCTTACCGTGGACTTTGTAAAATTACGTTGAACAAATTTTAGATTAAGCAGCATCACTTAAACGTAAGGCGAGTTTCGTCAGAAAATTAATGACGTAATCATCGACGTCGTGAATTACTTTTACGATACCATTTGCTTTATTTGTCTTTAATACTTTGAATAATCTGAGCAATACGACTCGACTTACAGCTTAAAATATTATATTACGTTTTAAAAGCCCTTTACTTTGCTTGCTCTCAAAGATCTTTTGCCTTCTACGGATATTATTCCATGGATATTTATCAAATGTCAATGATCCTAAATATTATGTACTGAGTATATTTCAATGTCATCTGGATATATTGCAATGTCACAAAATGAAAACAGCATATAACAGTTTGGAAAACACACAAGTGTAATAATGGTAAAATTATAATAATCTCATAACTCTGCCCGAAAATACTATCAAACAAAGATAATGACGTATATAAAAATGTGAGAATGAACCTTTTTTAAATTTAACCGAAAATAATTATATACAACAAAACTAAGTTACAGTAATTTTATTTGAAAAAGGCTCTTAAAGTGTGAAAGTGGGGTCAACTTCGTAAAACAGTTTTAGGATAGCCATAAACAAAATTAAATTACTGGAAAATACACACAGCTAATGTCAAATCACCAACTACTTAAACATAAAAAGCAGCAAAAGGATTTTAATTTGATTTTATTGTATTCTATTCGTCAACTCATGTTAACAAATCTAAATAAAATAATATGTCCTTCGCTTGCTAATAGCAATGGAAATAACAAAGAAGGTCCTAGACCTTCTTTTTATACCCACTTGATGCATATGTGAAATTTGTGTAATCGTTAGTTTGAATTCCTTACTAAAGTTAATAAATAATTGTTATGACAAATAGCTTATATAAAAAAAAAGTTGATTTTAGAAACATTGCATTATCATGATACAGAACAAAACTCGTTTACCTTTAAGGCACTGGACGGGACGTTGATTTCATTTGTCTAAGCGGCATCAAATTGAGACAGATGGTGCTAACATCACAACGACTCACATTTTACGTAAAGTTTAGAAAAAAGGGACCTGCAAAAGTCTATGAAGTATTGGGCCTGTATGTTTTATGTATTAATAATAGGGAAAGAAAACGAAAATAAGTAGATAAAAAAAGTTTTATTTAATTGACAGTTGGTGAAAGAAGAAATCTTGCATTTATGTGAGGAGTGAGGCTATTAATTTGTTGAGATACGTAAATACATTTAACGATCAACTTTTTGTACTAAAAGTTTAAAAAGAAAAATTTGGTCAGAAACTCGCCAGTGTCGTCGAATACAAAGAGTACGAAATACATGGTCATATGTATGGTGAATATATATAGTCAGAAACTATTGTATCGTCGAATAAAAAGATAAAAAATTCCCAGTATCGTCATATAAAGAATATAAAATGATCAGAGATTCGACAGCGTGGTCGAATAAACTGTATAAATGGTCAGAAACTTTCCAGTACAGTGGAAGTAACTGTATAAATGGTCAGAAACTTTCCAATATAGTGGGAGTAACTGTATAAACGGTCAGAAACTTTCCAGTATAGTGGAAGTAACTGTATAAATGGTCAGACAGTTGCCAGTATAGTCGAATAAGAAGCGACGTAAAATTCGGAAAAAGAAGACGTATTTATGCGCACAAAATGAGATACGAATTATTCCGGCAGTTAACAGGTTTAAATTCGTTTTGGCAAGGGCAGTGAATTTAAAAACAATGAATTTCCTTGTTCTTATATTATTATATAATGTAATAACAAGGAAATTCATTGTTTTTAAATTGATAATAATGAATATTAGATATTCATTATTATTATCCTTTCCAAAGGATAATTATAAAGGTGGTTAAATTTTTACATAAATATTTACTTTTTCATTAAAAATTCTTTACCTTGACTTAACTTAAAATGACCTTGATTTAAAACAGAGTACGTGGATACTTTCAAAACCGTTTTCTTTCTTTTTTCGTATTGTATTCATAGATTGCAAAACTGTTTTACTTTGTAAATTCTAAAAATTATATTACTTTTAAAAAAACATTCCACATTATATTTAAACATATTATTTTGGTAAATTAGAACCTAGGTAAAGTTCTATTGACGGTCCCTTTTAATTACTCTTGCTTGAAATATTGAAATAGTATATATCTACTGTACTATGTACCTCTACTATAATATAATGATAAATATACTGGTAATAATAGTGTATTTCATATATAATTAATAAGTTGCTTAGATTAAATTATGAAAATTACAAATATTCCATAAAATTTATAGCTACAGGAAATATTACTTACTTTTCTAAAATAAGCCACAAAGAAGAATGTCTTAACAAGCTTTTCATCATAGGGTATTTGATTAACGTCGATTTATTGTGTAAAAATATTTTAAAACCGTGGGGTAGGTTTGAAAAAACATTGTGATAAAAAAAGATTGCACATAACAAATAATTAATCGAAACTTCGAAGGAAAAATTGTAATTTAATTTGTTAATTAAATTTAAAAAGTTATTATGAATTTAATTTCCACACAAAAAATGAGACAATTATAATTTGCAATATTTAACTTAATCGAAATATTTAACGAGATACTAAAAATATTTTAAAAACACCCTTATAATAAATGCTAAATAAATGACGTCATAAGTGACGTGACGTCATAAGCCAGTTGTGTTTTGTATGGGGCGTTTTCGCGCTAATCGTAGTTCGTCAGTTTTTAAGTCGTTATAACCTTGCAATGAAAAGTCTTAGATATGATATGAATATTTTATCCGTTTTGTATGTTATTACTTATTCTATTTTACTGATAAAAAATATGGTCTAATACCCTATTGTACAGAAAATACTTATGAGTTGGTGAAATATTATTTGATACAAATATTGTAAAATAGGGCATTTATTAAGTTTCATTCAAGAATAAATTAAATATTTACTAGATGTTAACTTTCCGAGTGGGTAAATGTTCTTAAAATAACTTAAATTCTTTCTCGTGTTTATTAATTCAGTGAGGTTCAAATGCTTCTATGCCTAAATTCAGAAATGAGCATCTTATACACGATGGCCTCGTTGCATATAGATTATATAGAAGCATCACGATTCGGGGGATAAACACATAAATATAGAACATTCGATTTCCTCCAAAGGAATATATTTGCAAAAGTATGACTTCGTTATAACCTTGAATACGCTTTCGCGTTCAGTAAAGATTTGCATCTTATATACAGCGCTCATCTCGCTCGATCCGTTTTGATATGGACGTTTGTATTCAGAATCAAACTTCGTGCTCGAAGTTTGACGTTATATTTCCGAAGGAATGTAACGAGGTATCTTTTCTTGTTGACGCGTTATTTTTTACTGAAAATTTTCCTGTTTTCCATATTCGACCTCACCAAATCTTTTTAATCAAATATCTTTTTTCGTTTTCAACTTGTCTTCAATTTATTTATTTTCCATATATTCGCCTCTTCAATATTGAGTTCAGACAAAATAAATCATAGCCGTGGAATGCACAAACTACAGTTTAGTTGGTTTTACATTTCAATTTTGTATTAAATTTAGGTCGACTGGATTTAGATTTTTGAACTCAAAAATTAATTATTTTTGAGTTCAAAAATTACCTATTAAATTAATAGTCCATAAATTGATTCCTTTACCAAGATAAAATATGATAACTGTGCTCATAAAATGATAAATTTTCCAAAAAAAAATGGTGGTGTTACCCTCTTTGACAGATATCCTTAAAACAACGGGTGCACAGGTGAAAATACATGTTACCGACGTTGACTAAGAATTTCCACCACATTAATATTGTTATAGAAAACTTACAATCGTTACGTTTTTCTTCCTTACTCGAATTATTACAAATTACGTATATGGAACGACGAATTCGGTCAAAAATCAAGTTTTACCCCGGCGAAATTGTCCGTGACGAAGATAGTAACTTATAAAAAAATTGGTATCAGATATTAATAATATTGATAACCTTAATCCAAACATTTTGAAAGCATATATTGACTAAGTACATCAAGTAAACCAAACTAAACTTAATCGGCTTTTTCAAGATACACAATTACAGATTATTTCTGAAACTGTTACTGCATTTAGAAATAAAGAAGGTATGGAAGAGATACTAAAGAACACTCACACTTAAAAACCATGGATGTTAAATGTTTGTAAAATTATTTAAATGTTAAAACAGTATGCCAAGATAGAGTGAGGATTATTTCAGGACGTTAAAGAGATGATACAAAAAAATAATTAATCGCGTTAAAACGTAACCTAAATTGAGAACTGTAATTCTGTTTCCTAAATAAAACGAACACATCAACTTTGAAAGTTTTCTTTTAAACTATTTTGATGTTCTATACAGTCCAACTCGGACATATATTTGCAATTAGGAATCGACTAAGAGTTATAAAAGCAAAGAAAGATTTTATTTTGTATTAGGATAGATTATTAAATGCCCTTTAAAAGAAGCCTGTCAAGCACTAGTAGAACTCTCAACACTAGGCTTTCGTGCACATTTAGATACATATAAACATTTAGGGTTCCACAGTATTTTTATTAAGCGATGTAAATATATTGCGTATTATATCTCTCATAGGCATAAAATATGATGTATATTTCAGACATTTTGACATCTAGAATCATGGATATAGTTTTTTTACAACTTTCATGTGATCTTCTAAAACCCCGTATTTCTTCATAATTTTAGGTTTAGTAGTTTTGAAAATAAGGGGGGTTGTAAACTTTTTGGCATATTTCTCAGTATCTCTCTGCAGACATAACACTTAAAACTATGAAAAATATTATTAAGACGCTGGCAACTGGCGCTTTAAAACGGTATTTTACTTTTTGTAAGGAAGTTACTTTTTTTGCCTTCCATAAATTATTTACTGAGATACGAGCAAGTTAATAAATTTCATTGCTATACCAAATTTCAAATCCCTACGTCAAGCGGTTTCTGAGAAAAAACGGTTGGGACAGACTGTCGGACAGACAATGAGTGGTCTTGCAAGGGTTCCGTTTTTTTTTTAATATACTTTGCTAAAATGTCGATATCTAATTTTTTTTTTAAATTAGCCAATAAATATTTTCGCCAAAAAAAATAAGGTCTACTGCAGACAAGAAGAAAAAAAAATACTTTACCACTAGTCTGATGTGAATTAGTTTGGCAAAAATTTTTAGAAAGAAACGACTAATATTGTCATAGGCCAGTCTTTCAATTTACAGGAGTTAATTATAATAACATATTCATAATTGGAGCGCTAAGATGAATATGGCTTTAAGTCTAGTAAGCTTTCTGCCATCAATGAGGTACCCAAAATGTATGCGTTCCTAGTACTGCTGAATAATTACTAAATTATTCTTAAAAACCCTTTTATATTATCTTCCTACATATTAATGTAAAATATAGTCCCTACTTATATTTTTACAAGCCATAATATTATCATTTTACTAAAAATTTAAATAAATTTTATTATAAAAAAATCTTTAATTTCTACAAAACCATGTTCCCTGCTTTCATTTAACAGGCCGTTTTATGTTCATGGTTGTTAATAGCCACCGTTTTATAATTAAGAACTTTAGACTTTTACGCCGTTTATGGCAAATAAATAGGTAAAGAAAACATGGTTGTCAATAGCCACCGTTTTATAATTAAGAACATTAGACTTTTACGCAGTTTATGGTAAAGAAATAGGTAAAGAAAACATGGTTGTCAATAGCCACTGTTTTATAATTAAGAACATTAGATTTTTACGCTGTTTATGGCAAAGAAATAAGTAAATAAAACATGTTTGTCAATAGTCACCGTTTTATACTCAAGAACATTAGACTTTTACGCTGTTTATGGCAAAGAAATAGGTAAAGAAAAATGGGCACATAACGTAAATTAATAAGGAAAACAGAATTAAGATTCTATATAAGCTAAAACACGCGCATGCTCTTATTTTAAAAAACAGTTTCATGTAAACTTCTGCTCGCTTAAAGCAAATAAATCGGTTATTTCCTAACATTCACTGCTGGATTTACATGGTAAAATTTCTTTTGCCGGACGTTATAATGCCGATAATTTTATAAAGTGAACAAATATTAACCGCGATACTTACAGCAACTTACAACACCTAAGAAAACAAATTTCTAGAAAAACTCTTGAAGTAAAATATAAGTGAGTATTTTCATAACAACAGATGTATATACAAATAAGTGAAAAAATTAATTCTTGATTTTAAATTAAAAAAACATGTGCTTAGAAAAAAATGCAATACTCCAAAAGATAATGATTTTCTCGATGTAAATATCTTTCGTAATAATTTTTTCCTGGTAGTACTTTCCCTCTGGTCAGTCAATTTGCCAAACCACATATTCTCTTTCTTAGACACTTTGGAAAGATGGCGTAAAAATAAAATTCTTCATACTTTTATTATCCTCTATATGAGGACGTATTATAAGATGGCTTTTTGCCGTTTCTTGTAAACAAATTACCGTCCGTAACCCTACAGATTATACGTTCATGAAATTATTACACAATATAATTTATGTATTATCAGTAAAAACACTCAAAATCATATGTAAATGATATTTAAAAACCCATATTATTTCACATGCAGTAACTGTAGCTTTGAAAAACTTATTTCATTTACATTGTACATATTCACAATATACACGAAAACGCCTAACGCTGGTCATTATTAAAACGAAGAGAATGTTAATAAATAAAAGTTGTTAACCACGATAAAGGCAGAAACCAACCGAGTCTCGCTTGTTTATTGATCTCAAACAATGAACACCAGAATTTGAAAGTTAGAGATAATAGGTCGAAGTTAATTTTTAACTTTATTTAGAAATAGAAATCACAGACTCTTCTGAATTTCGTTTATTATGTTTCTGCCAATATATCATCAGGTGCCAATAAATAAATTCAATAATTTCATGGCTTTAAGATATTTCATATTTCTAAACCGTAACCCTGATAGTTAATTTCTTAACAAGAAAATATCATCGTAAAGAAGGACGGATGGAGCTGGAAATATTTGACACCCTGGGTGACTTGAAAAAATTGTTTGCCGAACATAGCATTAAAGGGGAGACAGACGATACAATACGTCATATTTCTCCGTCACTTAAGGCTGGGGATGAAAATTCACTATAAAATTAAATATCTTTTGTTTATGGAGCACAATAACGTTTAATATTTCAAGAGGCGTGTGAATGACAATGAAAATAAAAGCTATTGTGTCTATCTAGCACGAGGCTTCCTACTAGTACAGAGTTTTCATTTTATATAATATGTCAAAGTCTTTGAGGCAAAATGTTATTCATGAAAACATATTGTTTTTACGATAGCTTTATCATTTTCCCTTAATAAATTATGTATTTAGTGAGTTACTAAAATAAAAACGTAAACAATAAACTCTGGAAATACGCGCTCCGAGTTTACATAAAACTTTTTGTAATATAAAATCATTTGTTATACATTAAGTAGGTTAACTTTGTTTCAGGACGGTTTTTAGGACATGTTCAACAAAAAATTATACGATATATTTATTTTTAAATATAACCACAAGTTGCGTTCCATATTTGACTTACTCTTAGGTTTTGTAAAAAAGAATACAACTTATATTCTTTCCGCCATGAACTAGATAGGGATTTTTCGATGTCGGCATTAGTATTTCTGTTTTCCAAAAAAATGGTCTGCATTCAATTTATGTTTGAATTGTATCATTTTTTGGTCCCGAAGCTCCAAAGTATCCTTCTGAGATCACTAGCATGTCTGTCTGTTACACATCTGTCCCTTATAAGATCATGTGTCTGTCTATTATCACAATTTTTCTTAGAAACCACTTGAGACAAGAACTTGCAATTTGCCATAGTAATAGAACATTTCAACCCGCA
Organism: Druceiella hillmani; assembly: GCA_039881145.1. Classification (NCBI taxonomy): domain Eukaryota; kingdom Metazoa; phylum Arthropoda; class Insecta; order Lepidoptera; family Hepialidae; genus Druceiella; species Druceiella hillmani. The sequence goes on from JAYKKI010000132.1 coordinate 2,623,493, forward strand.
CGTAACTCAGTAGTTAAAAAACATATTAACCCACACGTACCTCAGTAGTTAATTAATCATATTAACCCACACGTATCTCAGTAGTTAATAAAACATATTAACCCGCACGTATCTCAGTAGTTAATGAAACACCGCAAGTACTTCAGTAGTTAATAAAAGATATTAACCCACACGCACCTCAGTAGTGAATAAAACATATTAATCCGCACGTATCTCAGTAGTTAATGAAACACCGCAAGTACTTCAGTAGTTAATAAAAGATATTAACCCACACGCACCTCAGTAGCGAATAAAACATATTAATCCGCACGTATCTCAGTAGTTAATGAAACACCGCAAGTACTTCAGTAGTTAATAAAAGATATTAACCCACACGCACCTCAGTAGTGAATAAAACATATTAATCCGCACATATTTCAGTAGCTAATACTTAAGGAGGAGGGAGGGAGGGGGGGTCAAATCATGCCCTCGATTATTTTTTTTAATTGAACATATGGGGTGTAGAAAATATTTTTTAACCCAGATTTCCTGATTTTTGGAATGTACACCATATTTTAACGCCTATAAAAGAAATAGCAGCGAATATATTTTCGTGGTGATAAGTTGGTTTTTAAATAATTAAATATAATTTCTTTGTCTTTTCGCACGTTTTAAAAATGTCTAAATGTGTGCAGAATCCTCGTAATGCGACTTCTACTCGTGCTTGACAATATTTACTTTTTATTTGTCGTCACCGTGGTGTATTGAGTTGACCACAAAGCAAACGGCCTTTGATGGCTCTGCACAACACGGGGACACGGATTCGATTCCCGGCTCCTCATCGAGCAGGGCTGAACTGATGTTTTGGTTGGCTGTAAGAGATGATCCCGTAGTAGTAAATCCGCCATATATATTAATTGTATACATTAAAGTACGTAAAGAAAAAAAATATTATTTCCGCGCTTTGTTAAAGACAATAGGTCGATGAGAATCGATAAACTTTTATAGTATTTAAATGAAATCAAAATTAAATTATAGATACATATTAAATCCACGTCGCATATTTGCCTTTTTCGTTATTAGATTGACAGGAGACAATTTATCATATGTGGTGTGTCATATTGTTTTTTATCACTGAACCAAAACTCAAACGTCACATTATAAATTTATGTTAACTATATCTTAACAGATTATATTTTATGGAACTGTGAAAAATATTTGTCGTTTGTTATCATCGTTTTATTATTGTTATGTATTTATATAGCTTTGCTGTAAATATTTACTCAAAAAACAATTAGTCTGTGTGATGTATTATCTTATGTACGTATGAATTATCCCATGTACGTTTTATCCTACGTACGTATTTGACGGTTTTCATGACTAAGGTTAGAATCCGAACATATAAATGTTTAAACATTCAAGGGTACGAGTACATAGGCCTATAAGTCTGTAATTAATTGTATATATAATATAGTAATTTGTCTACCTAAATATATTTCCTTGCGTATTTTTTATACGCAAAGAAAGAAATAAAATTTCTCCTAGATGATAAAATATACCTAAGTGTTTGTAGTGTAAATTGTATTTCTTAGTCTGAAAAATTATAGCGATAAGGATTTTTTTAGATTTTCATTCCGTGTATTTTAGACTACAGGGAATTGGGGTAATATATAATTTTCACTTATTTTGTGGTGCAGTAAGATGAAATTGCAATTGAAAATTAGGAAAAATGATTTCCTAACGTTGTATCGTGTGCATAGAAAAAAATACCAAATTACAATTCGAGTTTGGTTTTGAGTTCGATGTTCTTAAAACATTTTACATAACCTGTAAATCAGATCATTGCAAATAATTTTTATTTGCTTGAAAAAAAGTCATGTAAATATTATTTACAGTTTAAAACAAAAGGGGATGGCAGTTTTTTATCCGAACCATTCGGATACGAAACCCTAAGAAGAAAAATTATAAACATCCATAATTGTGTAGGACGTTAGGAGCAGTAAATAAAAATTAATTTATATTAAACAAATATACGACTTTGTGTAGTAAATAATAATACATTATTCGTATATTTAGTTAAAAACAAGAAATTAATCTACGTGTAACTTACTTTTATTTTGATTCATATATCGAAAACGTACGTTAACTACATAACACAAGTTGCGGTTAAAATGAGTATATATTAAATATTTGAAAACCCTATCATATACATAATGAACTGTTTTATAAACAGTGCTCAGAGTTAACTATTTTTAAAAGAAAGTTGACAAAATATATGAAAAAATGGCAAACGATTATACAAATGAGAAGATATAGATCACAAGACAGGCCTCATTTCGAGAACACAATACGCGCATTACACGCATAAAAAAATAAATATTTTTCTCACGTCACCGACGTAACAAAGACAGAGCGACTTAGCCAAAACAAAACAGGACACAAGAAATACAATAAAAAGCTACGACGTGGTAATGTGCGTCATACTGGTATTACGTGGAATACATTAGCTGACTCGAAGAGCGGTTGCGCAGTCATATAGGGTTATCTTCGAAATGTTGTCTAGTACATTCGCTCGGCAACTGTATCACTGTCGTACTGTAATTTATATATCTGTCAGGGAAAGTTATGATTCGATTACGTAATGGATAGTTTCAGTGTATTATGAAGGTTATCTGGTTATATTGGTGAACGCGAGAATATTATTTTTATTTTAACGCTTCTGTGCTAATAACTTTTGTAATTCATTCTGAATAAAAAAAATAACTAAGGACATTTAATCTGACGATATAAATTGTACAAAACCTGGACGCCAAATAAATCCAATGTTTAAAATTGTAATACCTAAATGTTTAGTTTAGTTAAATTTAGCTTTACAATTCATGTTTTAGTTTGAAATTATAGGAATGTAATTTTTGGCCAATCCTAATTTAATTATATGAAGCTTTTTCTTAAAAATAAAGTAAACTAATCGAACTTGCCAGAAATATTTCATATCTAACCATTGAATATATATTATTGACTTAATTAAGCATTTATTACAGGCTTTCAAATTGCACACAATTTAAAATTGCAGCAAAGGAAAAATTAGTCTTCCTATATCAGCAGGCATATCCAGTAATTATAAAAATATAATACAGATAGTTTTCATTGGAATAATATTGTCAGTCACAAACAATTGTCATCGGACTATAAGGATGTAGTCTCTTTAACATTTTTCTTATAAAATAATTAATATGTTATATAAATAAATCTGGGCACTAACAATATAAAATAAGTCAAACTCAAAAAATTTATATCTTTGACCGTTCGACTGTACAATGAAAACAGCTCAGTGAGCTTTTAAAATTGAGCACATAAATCCCTTCGGTAAGCACAGCACAAACTAATATTAGTGACGATTTAGTCACGATTCATATATATCTATCATCCGACGGTATTCGTAGACTCCAAAACCTGATCGGATGCGGCGGAACGTCAGTCGAGGGGGCTCCCCGAGCACTCGTTCAAAGTAAGATAGAGCTTCCCCCGTCGCAAATTTCGATCATCGTTGCACAAAGTCTCCGGAACACGGCGAACAATGGGGCTGATCTCAATCGAAAATAACTTCCTTTGTAGTATATGGTTCTTTTCAGGGAGAGCCAAAGCGTTATGAGTATTTTATGTTCGCATGAGTTCATACACTGCAGTGATATCGTCAAGAAGCGGTCTTTAAGGTTTACCTATCATTAAACTTGAGCCGAATGTAATTCCTTTTTATTTATATACATTTTAATTTTTTTATTGAGTTATTTCGTAGTGTTGTTCTAGCTGCTACTAGATGTAACCACAGTTTGCGCGGCTGTATGAAAAAGAAATCAATATATTCATTATTAATTTAATAAACACATATTAGTACCTATTTAAATAGTACTTTCACTCTAAACAATGAAATATGTTACAACTAATATTTATTCGATTTAGATTCAATTAATACAAAATACATTATACCTCTTCAAAATCTTTATTTCCTTTAATTGAATACGTTTGAATAAATGCCAATTCAATAGACGGTAAAATATATTTAATCTATTCTGTTTTAATTATTTTCCATTAATACTATTCAATATAAAAGTATGAAACAAAAGATCGTCATTACCATAAATTTAATAGTTAATTTCCTGTAAAATATTTTATAGAAGTATTATTTCTTTATCCGACTGCCCATAAATTATATGAAAATATTAAAATGTTCTCTCTATACTGTAGTGTTTTTATGGCTTTCGAATGTAATAAAAATTTGAGCCAAAGTTTTTGATGTCAAATGGTTTAAAAACTATTACAAACTGTATTAAATAAACGTCACCTTCATTCCGTAGTTTTTTCTTCTTTGTAAAATACAGAGTACCAAAAATACAGAAATGCAATTCTGTATGTGTATTTATCTTTTAACACTATTATGTTGTGTAAGTCTTATTGTATTACTGTACCGTATTTAAAAAAAAAATTAATTTTGATATTTAGTCTAGATAGAAATTATGTATGGGTTTAATAACTTTGTTTTTTAACCTATACGCAAAATAATTAAGTCCACAGAAAATCAATTTTAAATCCATGTTTATAGCGAAGTAACTTTAATAATGACACATTTAGTGTTAAGATTTTTTATTTCAATTTTAATGATAATCCAAGAGTGATTGACTCGATCGTATCTACGAGTCGAAAATTTGCCAGGGAATTTCATTTTAGAAAATGTATGTACTGTCTGTCTTGGTGTCTACGGTTCCGTAGTTAAAGACGGAAACCTTATAATTTCGTCAAGTTTGCGTGCGTGTGTATCCGTCTGGCAAAGACGCATTTTCTACAGATATAAACATAGGGGCAAGATATTTAAATAAAAAAAAAATTCAAAAATACGCTTCGAGTAAAGGCCTCACTTAATATGAAATAATATATTTTCCTATTGTGCAAGGTAACTTCCGTTATTAAGGATTGGGGATATAAAGACATTAAATATATTAGTTTAGGTTCCAGTTACCATTATATATCTATAGGCTCTTTCACGAAAAACATTCTTTTTTTTTTTTTCTTTCACTCCAAAAAACACAAAAAACCACAAAAAGTACAGGAAACAAAGTTTACCACAAAAAGTACAGGAAACAAATCGCAATATCAGGTCCAAGTGTCAGGTTATTAGAATCCTTTTCCAATTTATATAGATCTTCATAGGTACGTATGAGAATTAAAAATATGTCTATATATATATATATATATATATATATATATATATATATATATAGATATGTATATACATAAATGTATATGTACATATATATATATATATATATATATATATATATGTGTGTATATGTACATATATATATATATATATATATATATGTATATAATTTTTATGTTGGGTGAAATGACTATGAAAAATTAATTAATTTATTATCCGACACTCCTTTGACCAGTTTTCTTATTATTTTCCTTTTTATTTGAAAATTGATAATACTTTTCTAGTTTTATTGCGAGCTGCCTTAGTATATAAACATATTAATTTTTCGTTGCTCTCTTAACGCATTTCATTCTGTTGTATGCTAAAACTAATCGTCCCTTTATTCCGGAGGATACGGACTCAGAACAATAGAAATTGTTGCCATAAAATATATAGTTGTTTAAAGAAACATTGTTCCATTCTTGTCATAATGATGCATAAAACACCATTATTTTGTGTTGTAGAAAAAAGGTTTAAAATCAACAATGTTGCTCAAAATTGTTCTTCAAATCTTTAATTTTTAAAGCAAAGTATCTACCCATTATTAACTATTATATAATTTATTCAGCTTACGATTCAGATGAAATTAATCAAACAATTTTCAAAGAATTTCCACAACGTATCATAATTTTACATCTAGTGTGACAAAGTAATTTTCAAACAATAAGAATTATTTTAAAATTTTACAGAACGCCTCTTTAGGAATAAAATAAGTTTCAAATTTAGATATTATTTAGAAATTTAGATTTAAAAAATTTACAAGTGATATTCATTCGTAAAATGAGAGCTTTGAAACTTTATTGAGATTCGAAAAATTTCCTGATCTCGTTACTAAAAAAATGTCATGTCAGTTTTTCTCTGTTATTATATAAAAATTATTTCGTTATTTTTTTCTGGCGCTATTTTATATTGTAAGTATAAACATTTCGTTTTTCAAAATGCATTTTTATTGTTTAGTAACATATCGCTGTTTTCAATAAATTTTCTTCTAGTTTTTTGGACTATAGTTTTGTTTTGTGTTGGTCATGGATAATATTGATTCATCTAAGTGAAATGACTCACTAAGTCTGAAGTAATAAAATGAATCACCTTAATAATTTAATGGCTCTAATGAATATATAGAACTCTGTCTATCAACATACAATGTTCTTCATTTCATTCTAAATCAAATAGCTCTTGCAATTTATATATTTATTGGTTAAAAAATTGTTTGTAGGCAACTGACTATATTTTCCTTCGTGTTTTGTAAACTTAGGCTATCAAACAAATGCATAAAAATGTTTGTGTGATAATATTAAACTTTTATTTATATTGCATTAGGTTTTTTCAGTATAATTCCATTCTTCATTCATTCTTTAAGAAATAGATAAATTTCAGTCAAGTGAATACCGGGCGAGTCACTGAGTTAAGGCAACATAAGTCGCAAGCGTCCTGGGAGGATGGCTTGCAATTTACTTGTTAAGTTTAAACGTTCCTAAATCAAGCAATCAAATGAATCAATAAAATAATTCAAGCGAGTCATTTAGCTTATTTATGTTATCAATGTGCTGTCCTTATTTCTTTCCACCAAACCTAATTTGTTACTCACACCTATTTTTGTGTGCGTGCGTGTGCGTTTGCATATAGCAGTGCGTGCGAGCGTGTACGCGTTTTCCCATATATGTATGTGCCTATGCGAAAAGTTTCCTTTCATTTTTGTAATTTATATTTTAGCTTCATTTTATTATAGTAATTGAAAAACCATGGCCTCAAATATTTTATAATACCATTGAAAGTGTTAAAAGGTATAAATATTACAGAATACTAATCAAATGAGAAGTACACTAATTTAGTTAGAAATATGGAATGTTACAATTAAATGAAACTACGTAGAAATAATACTACATAACGTAGTTTCATTTAATTGTGAATAATGAATTTCTACAAAATTAACGCCAAATATATTCAATATGGAATGTCCTAATTTAGTATTTTATTGTTACTTTAAGAGAGTAAATGATATAAAAAAACCGTCTTAGTAATTTTAACAAATTTTATGTAGAAAGACTTGACAGAAAGCCTGATAGAATTAAGGTTGAGAGGCTTCTTAGGAATTACCTTAAACTTACAATACTCATATTTCAATTCGTTACATGCCCACCTTTCTCTTTGCTATTTTTTTGATCGACGCAAAGTATAAAGTAGCACTTTTTGTGACAAACAATAAAATTCTTACGTAGATATTTCCAATATATCCCTTTTTACTGAGTGTAAACCGTTTATATTTAAATGAAAATTTATTTTTAATTTAAACAGGCATTAAGTAACAAAATTCCAGTATAACAACTTTGTTTAGATGTCAAAATTTTAATTCGCATAATTAATTTTCTTAAACAACGCTACGATTTTTGTTTCAAGTTTTCAAGCTAGCAATTAATTTTTCATAATTGTCGCCCACTACCGGAAACATAATTAAAATTGTAATTACGTAAATAATAATTTCTGACAAATTTGCTATGGGGTAAATAAAACTTTCAATTTGCAGCAAAATCTTATTAAGAGAACGACATTTAGCAGGAGGACAAAAATAAATGGTACTAGTTGCCTCGTATCTTTTATCTCCATTATAATTTGCTCACAAATCAGGGTTTTCGCAAAAAACATTTTACAGGAATGAACCTTAATTTTCTCATTAAAATTTGTAACTATATTTGAAATGTTTTTCGTTATCATCGCTTTAGCTTTCCTATAAATTTTGCGTGGGCTTCTAAAACGAATTTCCTGATAATTTTAAGTGTAATATTATCCAAAATTATATTTTCGAAAGAATTCTATATAAATCTTTCTGAAGATACGACATATGGATATCTCTGAGGATATAACATCCAATATTAAAAGAAAACCAGCCCTTTCAAATGAGAACTAGCACTGATGTAACACTTGAAATTTGGCAGGGTAATATGTTTCATTACTTTGTTAACTTTCCAGTTTGTATGTGAAGTGGTTTCTGGAAATAACGGATGTGACTGATGGATGGAGGCACTTGTGTGATCTTATAAGGATTCCTTTTTTTTTCTTGCGGCGTCAGGAATCTTAAAAATTAATAAGGTTTAATAAAAAAATCCACATCTCTTAAAAAAATATGTCAAAATGAGAAATTTAGACGTGACTCACATTCCATTATTCCATCAGCTAAAAACGTAATTTTGTGAAATTCGTATTTACAAGGTAAAAGATATATTTAAAGACTTTTGTTTAGATCAATATATTGACATATGTTTGCGATGAAGAAAATGGAAACATATCACTGACTGAACTTGTCATTTGAGTATTTGGACCAAGTCATATGAATTATTGGTCAAGTTAAATTCAACACAAGAGAATTCTAATCTTTACGGCGAGTTGATATATTAAATAATTTATATCGATACGTAGCGTAAAATATAGTTTGCAATGATTTGTAGGATATGAAGCACAATCTTCATAATTATTAATTACTGTGACATTAAAAAAATACGAACAGACAGTTTCAAACAATTATCACAAAAAAATTATTATACGAGAAGACGTGTTTACACAAAAATAAAAATAATACCAGATAGGATCTGCCCACACAAGAAAGACACAAAAAACGTCCTCAATAGAGTATGTGCATGCACACATGTTAGCTTTCATTACATACGATAGCCGTTGCAAACACTTGTCTGTCAACGAGATTTTTGTGTAGAAAGAAATATTTCAAGTGAGCCAATATTTGAGAAATACGAACACGCCAGTCGTAACGCAAGTAATAACAATGATGTAAAATTCTGCGCGACGGTTCAATATATGAAATAAATCCTAGTTATTTAGTAACAATTTGAAACCCATATATATTGTATAAATGAATGCACTAATTTAAGTCTTAATGTTATTTTAATTTTTTTTAAATGTTCCGAATGCGCCATGATGTACTAAATTTTATTTTATCTGACAAATTGCAAAAATTTATCTTATGGGGATTACAATTGAATAAACCAAATAATTTTAATGGAGTGCTGAAAGCGTTTGCATACGTAAATTTTATAATAATAGCTCCTATTAACAGTATCGATCGATTCTGGAGGAGCCAAATAGTATTCTAAAAATATTTTAATATAATGAAAAGTTTTACAGGATGCGACACAAGATGTTTTTCATATTTATACATAGCGGGTAGAATTTCACGTGTACTGTAGTTTTTCAAATGAATTGTCTTATTTTTAAAAGCTTTTAACTTCGTAAGTGCTCCATAAAATTCTCATTTATTTTCTTTTATTTAAAATACATATGCATGTTAGTAATTTATTATGACATAAAAACTGGAATTGAAATTTTGCTTACTCGTCACAGTAATAAATTAAAATATAGTCGTAAACTTTCCCGCTTCAGTATAGAGTAATTTAGAGCAATTGCGCCAAGCGCGCCCCCAAATTTGGGTTAAAATTTTCGATTCGACGATACAAATCCACCGCAAACTTTTAACGACCTCCACCCATCCGATCTTCAACATATTCCCGAGCCAGCTGGAAAAGTTGTCCACATTAAAACTTAAAGTTAAATTGAGGATTAAATTTACCTTTAACTTTGTTAATTGTAACGTTTTAAACTAGCGAGGCTGCCACTAGTTCGCGCCGAGACACGTAATTGTGAGGGACTGCAAATTGTTTTCACGACTAAAGACCGACTATCAGTTTTCATTAGACCATCGGAAGGTTTGTTTTTAAAGTGAATAATTACTAAATTAAGTTCGGTAAACGCCCGCGTGATGCAGTAAGGTTTCCTGATGCGTGAAATGAGTTGACAAAGTGAATTTACTGAAGCGTCTACTTCACATTTGTTTTTTACTTGTTGTTGTAGCTAGCGCAATAAGCTTAATGAAATTAACTTCCCGGAGGGGGAAGTCTGGTATTATGTGATATATTATTAATATTTTGGAGAAAACATTCATTAAGGACAGAATATTGTAAATTAATTTTATATTTTTCCGTCTCCTTTTCTGTAATAACAAGCCCTCTTTAGAACTACGGATCCAATTAATTACGATATTTAGATATAAATTTCCTTACACTTTATTGTATACAATAATATTTTGTTCTATAAAAATTTAATTTCATTGAAAAAAATAATTCCCCCTAATATTATATATATATATATATATATATATATATATATATATATATATATATATGTGTGTGTGTGTGTACGTGTTTTATTATTTTTGAAGAGTATGATATGAGCACCAAAATACCTTAGTCATTTGCAATATATTTAATACAAATAAAATGGTGAAAATGCTATTACGAAAATAAAAATTTGCTTTTAGTTTACAGAAAAACTAGAGCAATGATTCTAAATCTTGAAATATTCATACAATTATCAGAATTTCCAATATTAATACTAGGTACACGGACCTTTATATGGTAAAAAATACTATTAATAACTTACGGGAAACACTAGAAAGCCCTTTACTTTCATGATTGTATTTATATTTAAGTATATTAAAAACCCTCATACCGTGTGTTCTACACTTACTAATTCACATTGTTTATATATTATTTTAAAATATAAAATCTTGTCAACTAACATCTGATAAAAATCAATTTAATAATTTCATTACACAAATTTTACGTTTGCTGTAATTAAATGTAGGTTATATTTAAAATCACAAATATTAGTAAGTAGGCGCTAATTAACTATTATGTTCTCAGTTAATATTGTATTATAATGATGTACAAAATTTACCGATTGAACAGAATAGCTTACGGACAATATTAGTCTAAACATTGATACTATTCCAAAGGAAGGTTCTTGGGAGAATCTGGAATTCTGCCTTTAAACAATATCAGTGTCAAACTAAATAAGTGGTAAATGTCATTATGTACTCGACAGGTGAATATCAGTAACCATTTGAACGTAAAGTACTTAATTTTCAGTAAACATTTGCGGTTCAAATTATTAATTAGTGTACATTCCGATTTCAAACGCCTTAATAACGTCACCCTTAGCAATTTGACGGTACGCGGAAACTTAATGTAATTGGCAAGTAAAGACAATCGATGTCGGCACGTAACATTTTGTAAATAAATTTCAGCGGAGATAATAATACGTGTAGCTCAAGGGTGCTAAATGAAAGCGATTCAAATAGGAAATGAATGAATACCAGAATGGGGAAGTTAATGAAAATTGCGAGACAGTGTGAAAGTTTTTCAAACATTTGTTTACTAAATCCTTTCCGTTTTAGACTATGCTACGACCGAACACTATGAAATGTGATGTTTAAAAGTAGGTATTTCTGAGTACCACTTTTGTAATATCGCTTAAGTAAATTTATAGAAAAAAGAAAATATAGGCATTTCATATGATGTTTTATGTATGCTTATTGAAATATTATTTACTAGAATTTTGTAGCAGTTGGGATACATATTGTAAATAAATATACATTTTCTCCATGTATTTATATATATATATACACACACACACACATATATATATATATATATATATATATATATATATATATAATTTTTTCAGTACAATCATCAGATAGCGTTTTGTAGAATTCCCGTAGGTTTTGTTACATTTTACCAATCTTACTCGATTAAATACGGTTTTGTAAAATGTCAATTACTTACACCAAACATACTTTTCAACTTCTTCGTGTCGCCATAGTTACATTATATTGAGGTGTGGTTTAATAAGGTAGCTGTATTATATGTATTATATATGATTGGCAGAATTTTATTTTGATTTTGTTCATAATTTTTCCACGCCTGTAATTTTTCTTAAAATATTTTCAATAATTTTCTATTTATCTATTAGTATAATTAAATTCTTAATTTTGTAAATATTTGTATGTTATCGTCTAGAGCTAGGTCAGCGATACCGATAACATACAAATATTTACAAAATTAAGAATTTAATTATACTAATAGATAAATAGAAAATTATTGAAAATATTTTAAGAAAAATTACAGACGTGGAAAATTTACGAACAAAATCAATTAATTTTTTTTTTAATTTAAGAAATACGAGTAAAACTCGCACTACGATGGTTATGTAAGGTAAGTAGCTTTTCTATCATGTATTCTGTTATTATACATGTAAATTTTATTTTCCAAGATAACAATATCGTGCCTGGTATATTTTTATAGGCCTAGAAATATGGCTAATATCTCAAAATTATGAAAATCGAAATCCTTAGTATAGTTTTTCGATAAAATTAAGAAAACTTCACGTAACGCTCTTTTTTTTGTGATTTTCTCTTTAACAGTTTAGGATATAGGAGCGAGGCGAAATATCTTGTAGACATATTTTTCGAACATCAACAATATTTTTCGAACTATGTTACATTTAATTATAAAAAAAATGTTGAATATTTTATTTTCAGATGGCTACATTAATCCTCAGAATAGAAACTAATTAGGCTAATATCAATATATCGAATCTACTGAAAAGAGACATATAATTCTTTTTAATGGTTAACATTTGTTAGATAGAAGAAACATCTGTCATCCGAATAATATATGCAGTATCATCGAAGTCAATTTTAAGTAGAAATGTTGGGTAAGTGATATTGAAATTAAATCTCTGAATTAAATGGTTTTGATGGCGAACTTGGTTAAGTTTACCTGTTTCTGTTTTACATGTGATTATGTAATTAATTATTTGTTGGTAAGACTATGAATTCTCCGAGGCCAAGTACGAATGTGAAACTATAAGAGACCAAGAAAGACAATTTAGCTCTCGAACTTTACTGCTTGCGTGATGGAGAGAAACATTTTCTATTACAAAGCGAATAATATAAACGCACCATACGCTTTTAGTGAACTGTGCGTTTACGGCAAACGAGACCCGCGGGTACAGTTCGCAGATTTACGCCACGAGTTGGAGCAAGGCAAATCTCCATTTCATCTGCGGCCCTCGGCTGTACCTCAAGGCATTGTTACCCTCAAGGAAGTCATTAAAAACACAATTCGCCTCGGTCTTAAGCGCTTTCTTTTAATACGTTTCCCATTTACGCCAGCAACGAGGAATGAGACTCGGAGATTCTTGCGGTTATCGTAAAAATTTCTGTAACAGCCATTTTATTTCTTTGTGTAGTTGTAAACTACGTCAAATCAAAAGTATAATAACTTGAGGTTAATTAACTTGGCGTATTTTGGAAGAAGCTAAATACAAATATAATTTTACTTATTAAATTAATATTTGAAGAACACTTAAGTTATAATTAAAAATATTTAGCCTAATACACTTTCTCAAGATTGATGAGATTTGAGGTCGCTTGTTATGTTCAAGACGGAAATATTTATAGTGAGATTAGAATATTACTTGAGTACTTTAATATTTAATAAATTCTTAGCAACTCCACTGAATTTAATCAAAATTTTCAGAACTGCTCAGGCAATTTATAATAAGTCTTTCGAAACTGTTTGTCTATTTAACATCATTTCATATATTTTATTATTATTCATCTACATCTCTAGATTTTGATTTCATGTTTAGAGGCATTATGAGTACAATGAGTTTTGTTATTTTGTGTGGCTTTCCTTCTATAGACTAAAATATTTTTTCACATACAACATTTCATGTTTATCCAACGGAAGCAAACATGGCATTATTTTACAAGTTTATTGCCATATGATGGCAATAAACTTGTAAAATTATGAAATTGTGAAACTTCATTGTGTATTGCGACTTGTTTATAGTCAATTCTTAAAAAATTAGTACGGTTTTTTCCCAAGCAGTTTTTATATAATTTCTTGCAATAATTAATAATTATCATGTTAATTAGAGTTCATGTTTTTCTCTGCTGGATTGAGAATTTTGAGAAAGGGTTTTTATATGTTGAGAATTTAGATTTGATTTTCTGTGATATAAATGTACTTCTTAAAACATCAAAGCATGTGATAGTGTTTCTCAGAAGAAAATGCAAATTTTACATTTTTATCTATGTTAATTAAATATTTTTCAAGAATCTTGTTTTTTCACAAATTACAAAAAGAAATAAAAAAATTATATTTCTTGTTTTTAATATTAAATATTTACAAAGTTTTTTACAGTTTATTTATAAAGAAAAATTGTGAACAAATATTAGAAGGTAGATTTAAATAAATTGTCGAAAGAGGAAAGTTCGTAAGCGGTCAGTTTGCATTTTCTTTAAAGTTTTCTTGTATGAAATTTGATTTGATTCCATTGATTATCAAAGTATTTATACATTCGGTACGTAGTATATCTTGATAAGCGAAGATCATCATTAAGAGATGTATTGTTGAAAATAGACAAAAAGGAAATAAAATTTAGTCTGTTCAGGTAAAAGTGACAAATTAATCTTATTTTCCCTCTTCGCCCTTTTAACATTACAGATGTTTCACTATTACAGATTATTTATTGAAGCACGTAATAAGTGCTTCAATAGCAATTTAATTCAGTTTATTTGAAATAATAAATTAAAGATATATGTAGCCAAGTTACCTTACACAATGAAAAATTGTTACATGCATAAAATGGGAATATCTCAAAACTAAGAAATTTAGAACCACCACTTACAATAACTTGGTGGCAAACTTTAGATAAAACTTCAATTATATATATTTACTATCAATCAAATTTCTCCATGAATATTTTTGCGTGTTAACTATCAAAATAAAATGCGTGAATGTGCGGTTAATTATTAAACATATGGTCTGCGTCACGACTACACCGAGTTTCTAATCAAAGAGTTTTTATAGATAATAGTTGACACTTGCAGACGAATGGGAGAGTCACCTTTTATTTTTTAAGTACGAAATCCTAAAGATTCACAAGTATTTTTGAAAAAAAATATTTAAAGTTTTAATTAGCTTCACCTTGGTTTTATAACAATATCTGCTTCGAACTCATACTACATATCTATTACGACACTTGTGGCATAATTTCGGTGTCAGTTTATTTTATTTTTAATTTATTGATTATTAAATATATAAAACACCTTTTCAATTCAAAATTAAAATATTTCACCAAAATCTCCTTTAGCCATCACTTTACTGCCACCATTTTAAATTCTTGCACGGTACATTTCACGACTTCACCGAAATCCCCTACGTAAATTAATCTAATTACCCCAAACAACTCGAAATACATCGACACTAAGCCTAACAGATTTCGGCAAATCGTACTTCGTTAAACCAAATGTGGCGTGAGACCGAGACGAGAGCCCAAACTTTGATCGCGAGAGCTCAGAGCCTCATCGAAATACATAAATTCCTACAGCAAATTTAAATTAATGAATTAGACAGCGGGCTGCCTGCTTGTATTTGGTATGCGTCTTATAATACTGCGAGTTACACAAGCAAAAGTTTAAAGTACGGAGGCGTGTCGGCGCGCGCGAAAGCCTCACGCGCCAAAGCCTCCCTCAATTTAAGCGAGTATACACTGACTGAAGCTTTGGAATAATCGAGTAAAGGAAAATGTCAATTTCGACGCAGTTTAGGCGCTTACACCTAAGTTTGAATAGATCTTTTTTGAGGATGAATCGGGAAAAGCGAGGGAAACGGCTGATTATTGTTTATCTAAGGGAAAAAGAACCCCCGTCTTTTATTGGATTTGACAAGTTACATATATTTAATTACAAAAATATGTACATGTTTTTATTTATTCACATATTTACGACGTGGAAAGCAGTAATAATTGAAAAGAGTTGGCCAAATTCTAATTAAATATCTGTAAGGTTTCGCACTCATTTTTCAGAAAAAAAAATTAGCCATATCACCAAACATTTCAAAACCGTCGAAGTGTATTTTGGCATTTATAAAACAATTTATATAACTTATATACCTGAGAATGCTTTTGTGTTTAAAACTAACGATAAAAAAATGTAAAACAAATTTAATATCGGTTGCTATAGTTTTGGAACATCTTGATATTTTTTGATCGTTAAACTCCCAAAATATGAATTAGGAAACGATGTAATAAATATTTGAAAAAACCAGCTTTAGTTTTATGCGTAACCAAGTTCTTATTTTCAATAAAGAAGCTAGATTTGCACACAGATTTTACGATCTCGATAAAAATAAATAATAGATACGTTACATATTGTGGATACTCATAATGTCTAAATATTTAAAATTTAATGTAAACACTAAGTATTATCCTATAAGATATACATCATTTCTTGTATTAGAAAGTCATCAATATATTATATTAAATCATAGCCCACATTTATGTCAAATTCTCTAAACATTGTTTAGGCGTGATCGAGTATCAAATGTTCAAACACATTTTTATGATACTAGTATTTCATGTGATCTAAGCCACCATATATTATTGCATTACACCAACTATATGCATGCTTTTGTGATGATTCGCCGCTCACTTGTATAGTCATTAAATTATAACAAAAAACAGTTCCACATTTATACAATTATATTTTTTTACCAAAAAATTCTTCTATTCAGAAGCATATTTTTATTTTTATAATCTTTGCATGACAAAAACAACAATATGTTAATATCAGATCTACGTCTACAACAAATGGTTCAAAGTTACATTTAATTTCCTCATTTATTTTTTTAAATAAGATATTTACCTAGTACTAAAGCTTAATATGTAGGTATAGTCATTATAAAACAGTTCCACATTTATACAATTATAGTTTTTCACCAAAAATACTTCTATTCAAAAACATATTTTTATTTTTATAATCTTTGCGTGACAAAAACAACAGTATGTTAATATCAGATCTACGTCTACAACAAATGGTTCAAAGTTACATTTAATTTTTTCATTTATTTTTTTAAATAAAATATTCACCTTGCACTAAACTTGATATGTGGGTATAGTCATTATAAAACAGTTCCAAATTTATAGAATTATAGTTTTTCACCAAAAATACTTCTATTCAAAAACATATTTCTATTTTTATAATCTTTGCGTGACAAAAACAACAATATGTTAATATCAGATCTACGACTACAATAAATGGTTCAAAGTTACATTTCATTTTTTTTTTAAAATCAGATATTCACCTAGTACTAAAGCTTGATATGTAGGTACAGTCATTGTAAAATAATAAAAAAACCATAACCAGATATACTAACCGAAAAGGTAATAATAGCCAAGAGACCGAAAAAATAAAATAAATTTTGAACAATGAATACAGCGTTAATTTAAGAATTATTAATAGACCACAAATACACCAAATACTTTCACCATAACCAAATGAAAGCTTTCAATCGAATTAAAGATCAAAGGTCATACTCTCGGAGTCTTATTTCGGGTCATATTCTAGAAGATTAAAATAGCAACGGTCATCATACTCTCGGGCCATACTCTAGGAGATTAAAGATCAACGGTTATACTCTCAGAGGCTACTTTCGACTCATACACTTGGATATTAAAAGATCAACGGTCATCCATTCGAAGACTACGTGAGAATGGTAGTACGTCAATTGAATAGTCAATGTCTTCGGGAATAACAATTTATAACTAACGACGACATCAGTCTTAATACCGATGAGCTATAAAGAAACAAAATTTTCAATTAAAGCAAGTTAAAATGTAAAACCCTTCTCATTAGTAGATCGTTAAATTTTTATATTTCAAAAGCGAAATTCGACAAAGCCATATTTGAATAATATCTACAAATTTGTGGATATTATGCACAAATAATATTCACAGCTTTGCTTTAAGCATAAGGACAGAGTATAGAATTTTTATTATGTTCTCTAATATTGCAACGTAAGTAACCTTACACGAAGAGCATGTAACTCAGTATACTTTTGATTTACTAGAGAGTGTTAATTAAGGTTTAAAACTGCCGTTTAACCTATACGAATACTTTATATAATATTATAAATGAATCCAAAAGTGTTGTATATTAAAAATACATGCAAAATTAGAATTTGCCATGATAGTTTAACATTGCAACCCAGGCGCAAGAAAAATTAATTATCGCATATTTGTTTAATTTCGAATGAATCATATCTCTCAAATTTTAATGCAAGTAGAAATGACACCATTCAGACTCGGCCCATAGTCGTTAGCGTTATTTGTCCCCAAAAATAGAGTGAAGTTAGCGTTATCTGCTCCAAAAAAAAAACGACAAGTCCCATACATCTGGCAACACTAAAAATATATGGAACTATATTTATATACAATAGATAAATTTGAGCCGAATTGTATTACCCCATATAGCATTTTTGACAGAAATTGTTATCCTTATTTTCATAATATTCTAATAGTGGTCTCTAATCCGACGATGGCTCAAGTTAGGAGCAATATTTAGGCAATGTAATTACAGTAAAAATTTAAAAAAAACAATGGTTCCTAATTAAGTTTTAACGTTTATACCGTACGAAGAATATACGATTCTCCATCGTGTCTAAATACTTTGGTAATCAATATGAAATTTTATAACCAACGTTTAGAATGAACAAATCAGTAAAATGAATAAATATGTGTAGAGTCGAAACGAAAAAGAGAAATATATTACTGTTTTTCAAAAACAAGTTCGGTTACGTTCTAAGTAAGGAATAAAAAACAAAAACGTGATAGTGATAACAGTGCTAACAGCTCTAGCGGAAATAATTCATTGACATATTTTGAAAGAATACAAACATTAGTAATTCAGAAATTGATCAGAATTATAAAAAAACTCAGCCGATGATCAGGAAGGTGAATTTCGTAGATTTTTAATAACCTATATTGCTTACATTATTAAGGAAATATAATAATGGGAAGGAGAAGTAGGTATTTCGCATTAAAATTAAAATTATCGTGAAGTTCACTTTTGATATTGCAATGGCGAAAAAATCGCAAACAATACAAAAGTATCGATGTATTACAGCATAAATATTTATCAAAATGAAAAGACGCTGTTTATAGAGACTGCCGAAATATTACGAGTCCATACATTGGAATAGGATCCATGGCGTTTTCCTTATTTTCGCTAAATGACCAGTGTTATTTGTGTGCTAAGTTTTATTCCGATATAATAAAGAAGGTATCTTTTAGAACACCCGAAATTCCTTTTTTAGTAATTAGGTCACTACTGATTAAATTGCATGTTTTTTGTCGTATATAAAATATCCAATTGAAATACGATGTTATATATTACAGAACTATGATACAAAAAAAAGGAACAATGAAGCTAGTAAAATATTTGGGCGACATTTGGTCGCGAATCTAAAAACTACCCACTGATTAAGTCAGTTATCTTAACCATTGGCATTTCCAGTCATCTGTACTCGCGAACGTTTATTGGAACTGTGCCAAAACAGCCCAACTTCACTAGTCCAGCTCATATCTCGGCCAGACAACACCCTACAATTTGTGGTAATGTCTAACGATCCAGGAGGCTCTTTTGCCCGCAATGTTTGTAGTGAGGATGTTACTAAAGCTATCCTCGGTTTACTTATGCCAAATAAATTTCCGGTCTTCTTCGTGTATATCGTTAAATTTTTGTTTATCCGAACATTGTAGTCATCGGGGTTACACCGGATGGAATAAAGATTCCTTCACAGATTAAACCCGTCTTTTATTTCATGGCTTCGTGTTGAAGGTTTTCATGAATTAACGCGAGAAAGATGTAACACATTATTTTTGAAAAAGAAGCGTGTAAAGCAAATTGTATTAATTGGCATATGATGTGACTTTGCTTAGTAAATGTCTTAATGTATGAATTATTATTCATATTTCATTTTCCCCAAATTTCAATAACTTCAGGTTTACCTCGTCACAATTTTCTTACATTATTTTCAATCTTATTTCAATACTCGGAGACAAGAATTATAAGTAGGTTTGGTCTATTATGTGTCAGTATGCGTGTATATTTAGCTGTAATGCAATTATCTCTTTGATGTGAGTATTAAATTAAATTTAAATATACTTTAGGTTTTATGTAATTACACTTTATCTGGGTTATTTTTAACATTTTCTATGAAATTTTATTGGTCATAATGTTTAGCTTATGAGCAATTAATTTATTTAACGTATTATCTTTTGATTAAAATCCACTTTCTGTTATTATTGTATAAAATAATTTCATATTTAAAGGCTGAATTTTAATCCAATATTAGTTTCATTAATCGGAACAGGAAATTGACCAAGCAGTTGACCAAATTCAAAATATATTTCTGGTTTGAAATTGAATTGCCATGTTTAAAACAAAATTCCAAAAACAGTCCGCGTCGATAAAAACTTCTTATATCGGCCTAGAGTTAATGAAGTATTAAATTCATTTTTAATAGTGGTTATGTACAATAACCAAATAAAATTTTAATATTCTTCAAATTACGAATAAACTTAGGTTTTAGTGCAAGCCTTTGATTTTGTCTTTTAAGTAAATGTGTAAAAAAAGTGTTAAAATTAATCAGAAAATTACTCCCAGGTGGTATTAAACCTTTTCTCAAAATAATGAGGTCTAAGGAGTAAGGTGGAAAGATAAGGAGGAGGATGAGGAGGGAGTAATTTTTTTTTCATTTAAATGTTTCTTTATGTTAAACCATATATAAAATAATGTAATTTAAATTATTCGTACATAAGGTAGATTTGAATAATATTAGTGTCCCTCGAAACGTTACAAGTAAAATTTATTCGTAGACGAAATTGAAGAAATTCAAACAAGTGGTATATAAAGAACTAGGAAAATTTTAGAACACTTTGTTATATTTGAAACTAAAAATCCTCTACTTAAAAATTATCGATTTCTTAAAATAAAACGTGAATCATCAATTCGTGACCTACCTCTTTTTTCCCGTGATCCACCAGGGAGAAAATGCCGCGACAGTTCTGGCGCCGATTTTTGTCTGTCCGCTCAGCTTACTGCAAACAATAAAAAAGTAATTATATATAGAGCAATATTATGAAATAAAATTAATGTTATAATAATTGTAAATGAAAAGAAAAATTGTGTTCGGGAATAAAGAGTCCTCTGAGATTACTTCGAAATTCTTTCTCTTTTAATTTATTCTTTTTTCGCTGATTACTCAATTGCAAAGTGAACAGAAATTCGAATGCTGCACTAATCATATACCCTACAAGAAATATTCTAGAAGCTTCTATAACATTGCAGAAATAGGCGAAAAAAAGGGGCGAGCATATAAGTTGCCAAACTATATCTAATATAAAAATAAGACGTATTGTGTCAATGTGTACCTGGTATCAATTATATATAATTCATGTGCTTGAATGACTATTGATTTATTGTCTAGCTGTGCCCACTACTGTATTCTCGTGGAGTTACTTATATGGTTATTAAAAAAATCAAAGTATATTATGAATATATATATATATATATATATATATATAAAAATATATGTATATATGTATATATGTATATATATATATATATATATATATATATATATATATATATATATATATGTAATAAAAATACTAATAATAAAAACTTTTAAAGCTGTCCTTAATCATCTTACTTAATCAGCTGTTCATAGAAAAAGTTTTTAATGATCAACTGTAATGTTACAAGAGCGAAAAGGGCCTCTTATGGAATTGGTTTTGTGTTTTATCGTAGATGACGCACTATTAAGTATAAAAAAAAATGGAAGTATTTTCTAAAACTGCATTGAATACTAGTCAATAAGTAAAGTAACTATATGGATCTGCACAGAAAGATTTCTGGATTTATATTCAAATGCATATTAGCCCTATACACGGAACTCAATACCAACGTCACCATATCTTGGGAACCGTTTAAGATACTAAAAACTAAGATCCCATGGTCACCATTTATAACTTGTACAAAATTAATGTAAATAATTCAGTAGTTTTCGTGTTAAATCTATTTGTACAAACAGGAAGACAGACATAAAGAGAGAAAAATATTATTTCAAAACCTTAAATTCAAATGTGCTAACGGCAAAATATTTTAAAGTTGGCAAATTGAAAAAACGGTCAGTCTGTTTAATTTAATTTATATATATATATATATATATATTAAAAATAATTTAACAACAAGCTTATGTGTAGCTTATTCACGTAACTAAATTTCGCATGTCATTATATCTAACTAATCGTCTTATCGATTCGAGTTAGAGTGAGTGACATCACTGACATAAAATTTGTGTGTTTTATACGTCTGTTTACAACAGTTTCGTATAACGTATAAATATAATAACGTATAAATCTAGATACATACATGAAACATTTTAGCTCATGTGACTTTGGTAACTGCAAAGATTGAATATTAAAAAAACATAAAAATGTGAGTCGGACTTGCGCCCGATGGCTTCCGTTGCACCAAATTACATTAAACTTATAAGTTTGTATTACTCAAAGACAGTGAAAACAAAGCTATTACTACGGTCGGTATAAAAAAATATTTCATATGAAAAAACACACTACATATCTTATTGAAGCTAATTTTCGTTGAAAGTCTATTTTAATCAATACATCATTTTTTAAGTGGATCTTAACGACGATATCCCACACCCCTACGTGGATTAGATATTTTTTCATCCCTCGGTTAAATGTGTGGAGTGCCACCCCTAATATTATTTCTTTTCATAATTCCACTACTTCATAGCATAGCGGTTTATAGAAGACACCTACCATTGAAACTTTATCTTTATAGATAAGCTAATTGTGTATGAGTATAATGACTGTGACCTACAGTCAAGCAGACGGATAGATGGAAATGACGTAATTGTAAAGATTCTGTTTTTACCATTTGGCTAAGGAACCTTAAAAAATCATACTTCCAGGATTACGCCCCGGACATTTCGCTTTACCTATACTTGTAAGAATCTAGTGCTACAGTTTTGATGTACATAGACATAGTACAGTATCTCATATATAATTTATTAGACTTCGTTCATAACCTAGTGATTGAATATTTTTGTGAATATTTTTTTTACTTTCTTACCCTATCAATCCGTGCTTGAAGCCACAATTTTTATTGTTTTTTTGATCCTAAAAATTCAATTTTAGAAATATTAGTATCTTATTTAAAAGCCTACCAATATTTACGAGCTTTGAGATATACTTCTCTGATAACTTTATGAATATAAAAATAACATACCTGCTTTTTATGTAGATAGAATATGTTAATAAAATGTTTGGTATTTGATTTTCTGTTCAATTGAAAAATGTAGGTGAGTAAAGAAAAAAAAAATAAAAAGAACTTGAGTGCTCTTACCTCAAAAATTCCGTTGACAACAAATACAAAGCGAAGTAACACGCAATAAATATGCAACTATACGTGAAGGAGTCATATCATAAGACGATTTCATAAATTTAAACAAAGCAGATTTTGACTGATCCAATAATTTTTAACGATTTCCTGCGTTAAAAGTTTTGACCAATTGAAAAAGCTTAACTGACATATCCCCGGCTAAGCTTAATTAACATATCCTCGGCTAAGCTACATTATATAGCAAAACCATTTCCATACTGTCATACTGTAATAAAAAAAACCGCATGTTTGGGAAAAACGTCAAAATATTTTGCTGGTTACCACATAAGCTAACAACACTCATAGACTGGGAGGTCAGTTTTATTAGTAGCCGGCCTAATATGAAAAGTATTCCATAATACTATCTTCCTTTGCATTCAATAAGCTATTTTTGGAATCTCTGTTAAATAAGTATACGAGTATTTATACGCATAGCTAAATAGCCATATATGGCTAAATAGCCATTTGCATGCACACATAGTATGTCAGTATGGTGTAATTTTAACCAGTATGGCAATATGGTTTAAGTTATACTGTATTGTCCTGATGGTAATATTTGACTAGAGCTATGTCACATTTAACCGGATACCGGAGTTTTTACCAGTTTATTTAAAATAGGATCGATCTACCTAGGATCTACTAGATAGGATCGATCTTTTAAATTAAAAATTTGAAAAAAATCTAAAGCAATTCTTAAATATTTTTCCTGATAATAGGCACACTAAATTGTTAATATTTTAATGATATGAAAGAATTTTTGAACCTGTACATTTTATATAGAGGAAAGTCTTGTTTATTTTTAAGGCTTGACTCAATAAAATTTTTTTTTACTGACATGAATCTTTCAATATCATTTCGCTTACAGATAAACATGAAGTATAACTTTTATTCAAATAGTATATTGTATATTTAAAATTTTAAATCATTTTAACTATAACAACATAATACTTGAAAAATTTTTATATTACAATGGAATCGGCAAAATAATTTTGATGAGTATATGGTAAATCATTATTTGTTTTTTGTTGTAAACAATATTATGTACTTTATTCGGAAGGCGAATACTAAACTCGGTAGGCGATGGGAAAAACCACTCACCCAGTTTTGTAGGGAAGAATATTAATTTTTCATTACAAGTTTTGAATGGAATTTACAAAGAAATCTAGATGAGAGCCACAATGGACACGATATTGGATAACATTCACATAAAATTGGTTTGAAGCCAGGATCACGTTTATATATTTCGATAATTAATATCAATTTAAAATATCACATAAAATTACATTTTTTAAAGGAAACCTGGAATTATATATTTCAAAGATAAAATTAGAGTTATATTCACATAAAATATGTGCATATATCCTTAAATAGTAACAAGGAAATAATTAAGAAATATCATGAAATTACAAAAATATTAACTAGCATTTTATAAGAAGAATATATTTTTTATTATATGCTTTATATGCCAAATATTCATTTGTGACCTCAGTGAGACATTTTTATTGCATTCACCAACTATTTCTTGATTGCCAATGATTTAATGGAATTTCACCAGAATAATTTTGGAAGAAACAAATGTGGAATATAATTATATTAAAACTATCCGCTCTTTTGAGATATTGAACTGCTACGTTTCCAGGGAGGGTAAATAAATGAATTAAACAAATTATATAATTACACTGAAATAAAAAAAGGAAAATATGGATTTAATATTAAGGGCATGCCACTTTAACTTTTATAGTAAAATTTAAACGCCTTAAACATACTTATAACTAATGCAAATAATTTGGAGATAGGTTAATATAGTGATTTCTTTGTTTAATTACACAATTGAAAGAGCTGTCTTAACTGCATAAAGTTAAGACAACTCTGTTACAATTTTCATTGAAAAATTTGTATACTTTGTTTACTATACATCATTTCTCTCTTAATATTTTAGTTGACATGAGAAATATTAACATTATATAAGGACGTAAGTACACTTTAATAGGAATGGTGAATCGCTGTTAGTTACACCGACACAAAACTTAAGTCAACATTGCAAAGAAATTGTCACATAGATTCTCTACTAGCCCCTGCAACAGATAATATTAAAAACAATATAAAACTCAATGCAGATTTTTGAAATTATTAATATATAACGCAAAAAAATCTGTAACTTGTAAGGAAAAAGGAAATCCTTATGGAATCACTCATACTTCCGTCTATTCATAAGTCGTAGTCGTTTCTCTCAAACCCGTTTGACGTAGGGAAAAGCTTATTTATGTGGGTATTTGATAATAGTAAGAATCAAAATATTCGTCCTAAAATTTTGAAAGGAATATTTTTAACACCAGTAATGATAAAAATATTTTAGTTTTGACAAGAATTAAGTGCGTAAATTATAAATATTTTAAAACTATATAATTACAGAGATATTATTAAATATTTCTACAAAAATATTCCATTACCAAAAGCCTTAATTTTAAAATTATACTAAAATTACAATTATCAGAAAGTAAACTGAAAATCATCGGAAAAACACAGGGTTGATTTTAGACTTGTAGTTCTTTTGAAAAATTACTAATACCTGATTAAGGCACAATTTAAGGCACAATATACCGAATACCTACAGCATTATTATTTGTACAAAATGAAATAAAATTATCAGGTTTCCATCAACGTTAAAAATTTCATAGATACTTTTGTACTTTCAATTTTAGACTCATAATTTTAGTCCACTCTCATAACTAGAATTTATACGTACTATTGTATTACTTGCGTATATAATATACTTTTGAGGCATTTACTCTTAAAATTAGTTTAACAATTTCAAAATCTCATATGCATAAATAAACACGTTTCCACAATATAATTTTTTTGCGAAAATTTATTTTTAATTTTAACTTAAAAATTATAATCTTTTTAAATTCCCGTTGTAAGATACTTTAAGTCTAATCACGAAATATTATGGCTTCTTAACACAAGGATTTTTCCTTCAACTTGAAAAGAATAATCTCACTTCATTATCATTTTCTAAACATATTCATTATTGGTCAAGGAAATTTTACGTGATTTAAATAAAGATAAACTTTAAATTTAGCAAACGTTCTTTATATTGTGCTTTAGTTACTTTCGGATTTATTATGTAAATAATTTTATAATAATAAATTATTAAACTTTTCCAGAAAGTCTCCAGAGAAGATTGTTTAATATTTTAATTATCCGGTCGCTTTGCAAAGTTTGAGACAGTTTTGCTAAATTAATATGTTCGTAACTACAATATCAAGCCGTGAAGGGTTAAAACTTGGGGGTTTGTAATAAACAGCGCTTAATAAATTGTTAGACAACCTTGCTTAATGCGGTATAACTCACTGAGAGAGAGAGATTGCGAGTTTCTCAAAGTACATACGCTCGAATGCTTCCTAGTTGTATGTATGCTTAGGATGTTTATTTGTTCTCGCTGAATGCGTGTACTTAATGGTATAAATTTATTAACATAGACGAACTTGGGATTCAGCAAACACTTGTAAGTTATTTATTGAATATTTTTCTCAATTCAAATATATAATAAACAGTTTTAGCTGAAAGTTTTAGTAAAATGCTGATATCGAGAATTATTTCAGAGCTTTCCAATCCTTAATTCAAAAACTAAAGGACGAATGGGGTTGCTGTACACATTGCGTATAATTTTTAAAAGACCATATAAATGAAACAAAGAGGAGTTATATCACCATTTCATTTCAAAAACCATTTAAAAGTTACTAAAATAAATGAGAGACAAAAGGAAAATTCACACATATATCACTTGCGTTTAAAAAAAAATTAAGCTACCTCATGCAAAATTTGTTTTTATTTATTTTGTTTGGTATTAATTTTGACCTCTACTGCAGCTTTAGTGCATTTGCTTGCAAAAATTCATCCATATTGGTCTAAAACTGAAAGTTGTGAAGCTATGACAGAGAGATGGACGAACACGTCGAAATTATAATTTTTTCATATTTTATTACGACATCCTGTAAATCGTGTACGTATTTAATTGATGTTATTTCAAACTTTGTATTCAATCTCTAAAAATAACTTCAAAAATTTTTAGGACGCCATTTAACTCATTATTGATTCAAGTGTATGTTCGTCGAGATTATTCTAAAACATATCTATTCTTCAATTTCTAATTTTGGTGCAACGTAATCATATTAGTGAATATAAATTATACAGAAAAATATTTCCTTTAAAGTACTGCCTCTAATTAAAATTAATATAAACACATCTACTGCTGGACAATATCTACAATCTCAAACTATTGGCAGGTATAGAAGAAACCGGCCCAACATTCGCATTTCAAGGAAATCTGCTATAAAAATAAATGTTACTGTTGTACCTAGAAATATGAAATAAGTATATAACCGTATTTACTCACTTATAGCTCAAGTTATAGGAATATGTTTACAAGGAAGGAATTTCTCGAAATTCCATCCTTAAGTGGGGGAAAATTAGTGGTAAACTTTATATAGGAAAAATATTTCTATTATACATTTTCACTGAAAACTTGGTATTAATTATCTTCAATAAAACACTCATTTCAGCATTTTCCGATGTTCAATCTCTAAGGGGGTGAAGGGGGGGGGGGTGGCTAACTTTTTACGGAAATAATTTTAATATTATAAAATTTTACCTAAATCTTGGTAATTAGGGTCTTCAACACAAGTAATGAAACACATATTTAAGCATTTTCCATGATTCCACCTATAAGGGTTAAAAAAATATTTTAAATAATCCAAGTGCTGGATTTACGAACATCAATCACTTGAAATGTATCAAGAAAATAACGCATTTATGTATATTTTTCCAATCAATGGTTTAATAAAAGGAAAACAATATATGATATTAAATATACACGGTCTCAAAAAGAAAATTCTGGGTTAAATTGTAAAATTAATCTGGGTCAAAATGGTAAATATGGAAAAAGTAATGTTAAATAATTAACGTAATAATAGATGAAGTACCGTAATTTTCATTCAATTGTTGTGTGAATATCAGCAATTACGCCCGATGTCAATTTGGTTTAAACGAATTCTTCTCAAGTACGTGGAAAATTATTTGAAAAAATTCCAGTTCCACATTTCTATATGATTTAAAATTTTTGTGATACTCACAACATGAAAATACAATTGAATTATTAAAAAGAAAGATAGAGTAATTCGTTACTTCCTTCTAAATTTTGTAATTCCAATATAAATTCATGTGATCAAACGAAATTGATACGTTTGATATTTTCGTTGTGATGAAATACAGTAGAAGGAGGAAATACCTTTTCAGCCAAGTATTGGGAAATCAAAAAACGGCAATATGTTTATGTGTGTACAATCAAACGATTGTACTTTTACATATTTAGGATCTTTTAGGGCCTCTGTGTCTTTTGATAAATGAAATATTGAAAGCTCATATCAATCACGCAGGTAATATTGAGCATATGAAAAAAGTAATATATGCGTAATGACCAAAGGTAGCAAAATTGTAGGTTCGCGGAAAACATACCTTATGTAAGTATGTTTAAATTTTATTCAAAGTTTATTTGAAGAATTCCATAAGTACTTTAACTTTAACAGATCAATAGCACGCAAATGGTTTAAACACTTCCAAAAGAAACGAAAGAGTAAGGTATGTATTCATACAGTAACGACATATTATTTTACTTAATCTATCATCAAATAGATTTATTCCTCCTTTTCAAGAGGATTTTGAGAGATTATGTCAGAGACTCTTTTCAAAACATAGCCTCACTGTCTAAACAAACATTTATAAAGATGTATCAAAGATTTTTACACCAACACCAAAAGAAACATTGAAAACTCGTGAAAGTCAAATAAAGACGGTGTTTTATTTCGAACTGCGATACAAATATAATAGACCCTTCATGAGAATTTCCGATTACATTAAAATATAAACCAGGACCTACATTTGTCTGTCTCTTTAATTATAACTTAAGTTCTACTAATTACTTATGAATTTAATTTAAATGTTAACAGTGTCCTATATTAACTTTGAAAACCGGATGGAAAGAAAATCAAATGGAGGTACTGACAATTTTTTAGACTCGCTATATTTATGCACTATTTAGGTGTTACTTAACTTAAGATATTAAAACGAAATATTTCAAAGAAGCAGAGAGTTTTCCCGAAAAGAAAAATTGAAATCGGTTATAAAAGGCTAATTTAGACGAAACTTAGATTTATTTTAATTTTTTTACAAATATATATGGACATATTTCACCAGTAAAAATAGTGTCTAATTGATCGAGTGCCAGTTTTTATCAAACAGGAAACAAATCTTCAAATTATTTTTTAGCTAGTCCCAGAACACATAAAGACTAATTAGTAAAACATTTCAACGAAGTTTAGGTGAACGCAGGCATCATTTCGACTATATTATAAAAAAGAAAAAACTTTGTCTAATAACAAGTGGAAAACATAGGTTATGAAAATGTTCTGATACGTGTTTTAATATTATAAAACTTCTTGATGAATAATACTTTATGTAAAAATATATCAGCAATAATAATGAATTTATATGTTTACTTCTTCCTTTCAAACCAAAGTGGAAAAAATTAAGTTTAAGTCCTTAAATAATCATGTTAATTCGAAACTGGTATCAAAAAATTGCTTAAAATCAGAACTGGTTATTTCCATGTAACCAGTTCGGATTCTAAGCAATGTTTTTGATACCAGTTTCGAATTAACATAATAAGACAAAGTATGCTATAATTCTTGAAATTGATTTATTAATAAATATTGTAATACTTTTTCATAAATAATATTTTTTATATAAAAGTACATCAATTATAATTATGAATTTGTATGTTTATTGCTTTTTATAAAGCGAAAGTGAAAAAGATTAGGTTTCTGTCCCTTAAATAACTATTGAAATAACCAGTTCTGATTCTAAGCCATTCTTTTCTACCAGTTTTCAATTGACATTATAACACAAAATATGTAATATTTCAGGAAATAAAATTGTTAACTAATATTATAATACTTTTTCATAAATAAGACATTTTTTGTATATCAGCAATAATTATGAATTTTTACGTTTACGTTTTGAAGCAAAGTTAAAAAAGGTTAGATTTCAGCTCCTTAAATAACTATTGAAATACTTAGTTCTGATTCTAAGCCGTTCTTTTGATAACAGTTTTGAATTAAGATTATAAAACAAATTATATAATATATCCTGAAATAGATTTGTTAATTAATATTGTAGTACAATTTTATGAATAGTATTTTGTGTTTAAAAGCACTTCAGCAATAATTATGAATTTGTATGTTTACTGTTTCTCTTGAGAAAAAGGTTAGGTTTCAGCTCTAAATTACTATTGAAATAACCCGTTGGATACCAAGCCATTCTTTTGAATTAAACATTATAACACAAAACTGACTTCTAACATTGCAACTGATTTGTAAAATTTTGATGTCATTAGTAAGAAGTAGTTTCTCAGCGTATATAACGGTGATATACATAGTGGTAATAGCTCTTTGATAACATAAGACACGTTGTTCTACATAAAATTACGTAGCCCTTTTTGGTATAATATTTTGCATGAACTTTTTTTTCTATTTTAAGTGTATATTTTTTCCAATTCCACTTTTACTTGATTTGATTACTTTCACTCGCTTTGCGTACAATGCTAAAGAAGTTTTATTATTCAAATTTTGTTATTAATATATGAAATATTTACATTTTACCGATTTATCTGTGGACTTAAAATACAGCATTCATAAGTAACTTTATTAATTTTTTTTTGCAAGCAGTTTAAAATAGTGTTCTTATCGCATTTTTACTACTTGCCAATATATTTTAAAAAATAAACTTAATTAATTAATATATATATATATATATATATATATATATATATATATATATATATATATATATATATATATATTATACACTTTCAAAGGCCTTACAAAATCCGAATGGAAAATGCAATTGAGGAAGGATTTATTTTTTATTTTTTATTTGATATTGCTAAGCGGAAGGAACGAAATGATATGTTTTTGACCTCAAAAATCCATCCTGCCCTTGCATTGTGTCCTAATGAGCAATTTAAATTGATGTCCTAAAAATCAAAGGAAAACGAATTGGATTGGAATGAGACATCTATTGTGTTTATTTATAAAAGGTAGCATTACTTTTTAGTTAAAATGGAAAAAATACATCTACCAAAAAAAGTAATTTTTCCCCATATATTAAAAAAAGTTTTTCTATACAGTATAGAAAAACAATTTTTTTAATAATAATGTGTTGCTATTTCTGGGATTCGGCGTCTCGAAAGGGAAAAAGGAACCCTTATAGAATCACTCCGTTGTCTATTTGTTTGTCCATCAAGACTCTTTTCTCATGACCTATGAAGGTGTCAACTTGAAATTGATATCAAATATTTAGATCTATGGTCCTTTAAAGTTTAAAAAAAAGCAAGCATCTAAGTCAACGTAAAAAAACCCTAAATACGGCCATTTATGCCGCATTTTTTGAAACAAATAAATCAAAACTTATAGGATACTTTACGTTGACCTAAATTTATGAAATCTGATAAGAAACAAGGCGTCACAGTATAAGTAAAGGAAAGATCCCGAAAGTCATTAATTTTTAGTTATATCACATGAAAAAACCTTTTTTTTCAGTATACGTCTCTAAAAGATTTAATAGGCAATATATTTTCGTTACGGTCACTTAAGCTGTATATTTCAACACTCGCAAATAACTCAAAACCTATAAGGTACTTCCCGTTGACTAGAATCATGAAATTTGGCAAAATGCGTAGTCTCACGCACAAGTTAACGAAAAAATCTTAAAACCGTTCATTTATAATTATATCACATTTAAACAATATTTATTTTAAATATGCACCAGTGAAACATAACAGGCAATGTATTTTCGTTATAAGAAATTAAATATTTTTTAAATACTTTAATGGGAATATTACTTACCATTAAATATTTATAAATGCCCAAATGCGTTCGATGCCCTCGTAGTGCAAGTTCCACTCTCGCTTGATAGGTTTTTTGTTATGACTCGGATAACTTTACTGCTCTTGATGCGAAATCGTTCAACCGCATCTATTTGTGACATAATACGAGGCTGCATTAATATTATATTTTGATGTGTCATATTTTTTTTATTGTGATTCACCGATTGCATCGTTTCGTTGAAAGTTTTGTTTGGTGAATTTTTTACCAGAGCGCCGGTTTACATCGTGTTAAAAACTTTCCTGAAAATGTTTTCCTGTCCCTTGTTTTCCTGATAGTATCGTAATTGACCGCCAATTTCTGGAGAAAATGAATAGTTGCATCGTAAGCTGCTAGAATATAAATGTGCAAGTTTTGGTCTTCTTTTCACAAAAGGAGTAATACGGTATTTGACCATATTTTTTAATGCTGAAATAGCGTAAGTACAAACATTAAAATAAATATATCGTACCTAGGATTTTCATTACAATGTTATAACGACTTAAAACTGACGAACTACGTTATTCGTGAAAACACCCCATATAAAACACGACTATCTTATGACGTCACTGGCCGGTTATTTAGCTTACATTATAAGGAAATTTATTAAACGTTTTTGGTATCTCGTTAAATATTGCCTTTAAATTATATATTGCATATTATAATTTTATAATTTTTTTCTGTGGAAACTGAACTCATAAGAACTTTTTCAATATAATGAACATAAAAATTGACACTTTTCCTATTTAAAAGTTTAGATTAATTCTTTGTTATATGCATTATTTTTTTCATCCCAAGGTTTTTCTAAGCTTACTGCACAGTTTGCAAAGCATGTTAACAAAAAAATATAATAACATATTGCTATTCCTTTGCAAACAAAGTTGCATTTTCATGCTTTCAAACGATTCAAGTCGGCCATGTGTCATGTTTCCCTTGGTCCTGGTCACAGGAAAGAGCTTTATTCAATTTGTTCCCAAACACAACGTAGATTTTAATTAAAATTCTATTACAATCTATGTCTCTTATTGGCAATATAAATTTCATACCGCCTGACATATTCAGATACAGACACACGCTCAAACACATGCATCCACCTAAACACGTATCATAACAAGTGTTTACACGCACGTATGCATGCGTGTATACACACACAAATATATACATACGCGTGCCATACAAAAGCACACTCATACTCACGCAAACAGAAATACTCGAGCCTACACGCACAAATACACGCGCAGTTACGCACATATGCACGTATGCTCGCGCATATATACACGTGAGCGCGCGCAAGCTCTCATGAAAACAGGCGTTCGTAGCAAACACGCGCGCGTTTGCACACGAACACGCACACACGCACCCGTACGCACACACGAACATGCTGTACTCTGGATTTTACAACATAAAATTTTGTATTATTGCGTTTAATTGAATTTACTCTCGTTATTAGGGTTTAGATTATTTATATTCGAACTTGTAATTTTTAAGAGTTACGTACATCAAGCATATATCTCCTCCTCACTTTATATTTTATTCCAATTTAAAATAAAGTGGACTTACTCAACCTATGTCAAAAAATAAATTGGAAAAAAACCTGTCACACGTAAGTATTAAACACGCTGGCGCAGGTAAATGGAATGGATATAATTTCAACAGACATTGAGGGAGCGACGGGAAAAGTGGATAAAAGTAAAAGAAGGCAGCCGGTGAACAAATAACAAGGAAAACGCAGACATGATCTGCAGGTAATCGAATGGAGAGATAACATTTAAAGGTGCGAGTTTTTCATGACTGATATTAAGCAATGATAAAAACGTAGTTAATATCAAAAATATTGCTTGTGACATTTTTCTTTTAACACGGAATAACATTTTTTATATATTAGTAAGACGAGAAATTTGTAAAATTTAATTTTTATTTTCTATAAGTAAAGAAAAAAATACTTCTAAATGCCAATATTTAATTTTAAGACCTCTCGCCAGTCGTAACACTAATTTAAAATATTAAAAGACTTTATACTAGAAGAAACCAGTCATTAAGAAAGAATAAGAAATTTAAAATCATTGATAAGTATTTAAAATCATTAATAAATAACATCATTTTAGTTCCTTGCAAATAGCTAGATTTTGCAATATTTTTTAACCCTTTGGGAAAAATTTATGACATTACAAAAATATAAGGTTAAAAACAAAAAGTTGACTAAATATCTAGGGTACCTTGGCATTAAGTAAAAAATATTCCATTTCATAATTTCTTCTAGGTAAAATTTCCTTAGTAGGCTTTCTTTTTCTATTTTGTTACGTTTACTTCAATTTCATTTTTCTACGCTGTGGCGTACCACAATTTTAAATAATTACCATTTCTCTCTTAAAGTTAAAATATTTATTTTAAAGGGAAATAAATATGAATATTTAATTTTTTATAAATTTAAATATGTTAATCGTAAACCTGCGGTTATTAGTAATTCCATCAGGAAATAATGTTGGAAATACAACTTTTTCGAAAATTGTATTTCCAATATTATTAAAATTCCTTTAGAGATTTTAATTTATATTTATGATTTTAAAATTAACGCAATAACTTTAAAGACATGACACAAATTTGTCAGAATGCGAACTAATAAAATGTTAGTCTGACAGACTGAAAAAAAAAAACGAGTTTAAACTTCATCATTATTTTTCATAGTAATATTTGCATTTAAACAAAAAGTTACATAAGTATTTTTGGCTATAAAAGTCCTGATGTTATAAGTCACACAAACATAGATTTTTAATTCTCTTATTTATAAATTTATAAATATCTCTTCTCCAAATAATTTAGTAAGTGCAAAATTATCGCAACGCGAACAAGGTCCTCAGTTTACTGGATTATTTTCATTTATTGTACTTATATTTATAATATAATTTAGTAATAGAACAAAAAATTAGCTTTGAGCATTAATTTTATACGATGCATCAAAATAATGTTTCTGGTTAAAATAAAAGTATATATAAAAATATTTATATATACTTTTATACATATCTAAGAATATTTAAATATTTCCAATATAAGATACGAGTTAACTTATTCTAACTTTAGCATGGCAGAAATTAAGTTATCATCTAATAAATAAGACATACCACAATAGTAAAAAGTCAGTAATGTGGGTAAGTTATGAATTGTGAGGATAGAGAATTACGTCACATAATTATCGAGGATATGGGGGCAGAATCTATGGTATTTACTCAAAACCATTCATTACATTCATGCTCATGTTAAACAGCCCTTAAAGGCATTCGTTTGAACTTAGACCACGTATTTAAAGGTATTTATATTCATTTCAAGTATTTATTTCATAAAAGTATTTCGTACAAAGCCCTTGAAGTTGCCTTTGCTGGTTTTCAGTCGACTTCTTTATAAAGAAAACCCTCTTATTTTCATTTGAAATGTACGAAATAAATGTTCAGACTTTTAAGTTAAGTGAACCATTAAGTCGAGTATTTGTTTAGTTCATATGTTGAAATACCAAGCAAATCTTATTATTTTATATGGAATCTCAATCTCAAAGTAAAATAAGTGGCGCGTTTTATTCTATACGTAAAATTCTGCAGTGAACGTAAGAGTCCTTATTAATGAGCATGTAATTCCAAACATGTAACTTAAAATACCGTCATATTTTTCACCGTCCGTCTCTTTGCGATATGTGGTATGAAAAGTAATGAAAATTACCCTAAAGATATACCTAAAAATACTACATTGATCTTACAAGCTAAAAATATGGCATATAAACGACTTTATTTCAACTGATACACATTCATATCTCACTACAGTTGTACTCATATTTTTTAAAGGCGCTCTACAAACTTTCTATTTCTGGCCTTGTTAATAATAAAATCTACTATTTTATCTTTCTTCTTTGTTATTTTGCCTAAATTCCAAAAATGAATAAGCCGAATAGAAATAACCTGGTTTTCTATTTAATAGAATAGGATTAAACAAACTTTAAATGTTATTACAATAACCATAACCGTATTCTAAAAAAAAAATTTTCGTAATTAAAAAAAATAATTGGAAGACGCTATATCTTTTCTATAATTTTCTATAATTTGATCAGAGTATATAGAACTTCAAAGTATATATATATATATATATATATATATATATATATATATATATATATACTCGTATTAAATATAATAATACTCAACCATATTTATAGGGTAATTTTAGGTGGAGGCAAATTTTTCTGGGAAAAATAATTTAACCCCATAAATAGCGTGTTATATCGCTTGGAATAATAAGGGCCTAAATAATACTTTTTCCATAATATTAGGTAGTATGTCTTCAGAGATATATTGAAATACATTCAAAAAACAATGTCCACCACCCCCTTATTCCCAACATTTCACGACATAAAATTTTGAAAAAATAAGGTTTTTGGAAAC
Source organism: Druceiella hillmani (assembly GCA_039881145.1). Lineage (NCBI taxonomy): Eukaryota > Metazoa > Arthropoda > Insecta > Lepidoptera > Hepialidae > Druceiella > Druceiella hillmani. The sequence goes on from JAYKKI010000132.1 coordinate 2,660,300, forward strand.
TTATGGAAAGTTTGTAGGAAAATTATGGTATTAATCCTAAATATTATTATTTTTAAAATATGCACTATATTTTACACCTGTGAAAGGAGTTATAGTAAAAAATGCCCTTACGTGGTGAAAAATTAACATTTGTGAAAAGTTCAATAGAAATACCAAGTTCTTATAAATATAAATGTGCAAGAAAACTTGGTAGTGCGAGTTCTACTCTTGCTTGAGATTTTTTTTTTCTTCATTTTTCCTGCTATCCCTAATGATTTTTTATTTCCATATTCCAAGTGTGAATTTTTATTCGTAGCTTTCAAATTATTCTACATCTCTTACCTTTAAACATCAAAATCGGGTTGAGTTGAAAATTGTTTATGATATTTATGGCATGCAATATGTAAAAAGTTGCTTAACAAGCCCATTTTTATTATCTGCATAAAATTGCATTGTTTTACACCAAGTTAAAAAAATTATTTCTTTGTTTAATAACTTATGTTGATTGTTATTTTCTTATTTCTATGGATGCGATAACATTAAATACGTAATTGTTTTTTCAAAGTAATACTATAGAAAAATGAAGACAAGCAAACTCATCTGCAGTAACATCAAATGTTAAATGTCAGTTCTTTTCAATATTTAATTAAAATACCGAGTTCAGAATTTAAAAAATATTAATACATGAGAAGGTAATCATTTCCGGAGACTTTACGGAGATAATTTATTGGAAAATATTTGAATATTGCTCGGTATCTCGATACTGAGATACCAAGCAATGTTCAAATATTTTCCAATAAATTACTTTTAAAATTGTTAGGCAAACATTTTACTAAATTTCGTTTAACTATTAATTTTTATGAAATAAAAGTTTTTGAAATAATATACGAAAACCAGTGAGTATGAATCGCAATTATATTGAAAAATATCCGCACCTGTTTACGTTAAAATAATCATGAATGAGAATTGATACTGTTAAAATATTAAACGCATACTTTTAAATATTAATAAATCCATGTTTAAGTCAGTTTAAAATTAACAGAAGATACCGACAAAGTTTTGGAAATTCTGTTGAGGAACTCGTAAAAATGAACATATAAATCTTATGCGTGCTTTTTATCCATTACGATTCCATTACAATTATAAATTGAAAATGATAAACTAAGTAATACAAATAGCTAGACTATATATGTGCATTTTCTTCTCATAGTACATAACTGAAATATTTCATTGCCCATTTTTAGAACTTTTCTCAAGTATTCAATAAGCTCTAATCTATTTTAAGTTTTATATTTATAATTGCTAAGATGTACATATTAAATAATTATATTTAATTTCTATCAGGTTTTGAGCGGACCCCCATAAATTTAGAAATAAATTTATAAGTGTACTGTTCTTTTTATTAGACAAAATGAATTATTTATTATGGAGACCAAAAACATTTGTTAAACTATCTATGGAACACAATTTATTTCCATATCAGATAGTTTGTTTTGAAACGAACTGTATACTTCAACAATAACTGTTCATTAATGTTATAATTTTACTTGTATCAAAATCGTAGCCAACTGAACGAATTTTATCTTCAAATATTAATAAAATCTAAAAATAACATCTTCCCTTCTAATCTTGTTTCCTAAATTATTCAAACTGAAATTATTTTTGTTCTTCCGTTTCATGTCATAGAGTTCTGTGAATTTAATAATGCCTCTTTTTTGTATGGAAAATACAATTAATGACTTGTGGCAGAATTTAGAAAAGCTTTAGTACATAACAAAGAGTAATGAAGGTTTAAGACACACAAGTTGAACAGTTTTAGTGCTATTTACACTTAGATTATATTTCAGTGGTAAAAACTCGTTTGTAAATAGTTTATAGACAAAAATATAAAAAGCTCGTTCAAAAAACATGAAAATTCCAAGGTTTTCAAAACATTACAATGATATTGTTGTAAGAACGATATTGCGATTGTTTAAATGTTGTAAAGAAATATTATATTTTTAATCAATGTTAAAATTGTTGTATTGGATTCCAACATACTTATGAAAAATATTATTTCACAGAAAAAAACTACGTTCACTCTTTATCGCAAACATTATTATTCTTATCTACAGTAAGTGCGTTCAGTATATATAATATATATCAACAAATAAATTAAAATAAAATACCTATCACACGCAAGTATTAAGCATTCTGGTAAATGGAACGGATATAATTTCAAGAGACACCGCGCAGGTTGAGGGGCGATGAGAAAAAAATGGATAAAAGGCGAAGTAAGGCGGCCGGTTTACAAATAACAAGGAAAAAGCAGCTAGAATCTGCAGGTAATCGAATGGGAAGATAACATTCACAAATGCGAATATTTTATGTCTGTATATATCGACGATCTGATTACTTCCTTAACTGATATTGGTGAAGGCGACAAACCTAATTTAGATTGGGGTGTGTACTTTTCCAACAGTTTCCTTGAGGGGTAGTTCTTTTTCTTTATTTTGTTTCCTTTATGTATTTATTTTTATGTATTCTTTTATTACGTTCTTTTTAATCAAAGTATCAGAATATGTGTTTAACAGGGCAAAAGTTCAAATGTTTACACGCACATTCCGTACAAAAGCGGTCTGTAAAAGGGGATCAAGTTTATTAAAAATGAAGCGACTATCAAATGCGCATATGCGGAAAGCATATTTGAAAGCAGTTATACCGAAAACGTTCTAATTGTACATTAATAATTTGAAGATCGAAGTATAAAATTTAAGGGTAATGATGATATATATCTTCAAAAGCAAATTATTATTTAAAAAATGGAAGGATAAATTTAAAGGTAATCATGAAATATATCTTCAAATACAAATTAATATTTTGAAAATCGTAAAATTACGGGTAATAATGATATATATCTTCCAATGTAAATTAATATTTTGAAAATATAAGGGTAAACTTTACGGATAATTATCACATCAATCATGAAACCATTATTAAGTTATAAATAATTTGAACTTCAAAGGCAGCAAAGAGTTTATACGAATCTGCGGGTGTCAAATGTGCCAACAGCAAACGTGTAAATTGCAAACGTTATTTGTTTACTTAAATCATAAAAGTACGTTTCAACTACGCTTTTCGAATATACAATTATTTACAAAATGCTATGAGCATTTGTAGATTTCTAAAAAAGTTCTAAATTCCATTTTTTTTAAGTTAGTCTGTTCATATCATAAAAAAAATTTAATTTACTATATTGTACGTCCACAAAAGTCCTGTAAGCAATAAATAAAGCTGTCATATATTTTTAAAATACCTGCAATATATATAATCACAAAACTGAAAATACGAACGCACACGCTGAAATATAAATGAACAGGTACGTCATTAAAACTAATAAAATAATATAAAGGTTTATTTTCATTATTTTAATCCCGGACATTTTGTTCTGAAGCGAAATGCGGTTGTCAATTTCGTGCATTGTTAAATACTAAAACGTCTCGCATTACATTCAGGAATCATCCCTTAATATGCACGTATGCACAGTATATTATCCTACAATATACCAAATTATAAATGGGTTGGATAGGACAAAAAAAAAGAATTTATCGCAGGGTCGCACATGGGGCAGTTATTTTTGTGAAAACGTCGATCGTGTGTAGTATAGGGAAATTAAATATTTTTTTTTAATTTTCGATCGTTTAATTCATTTTCCACTGATATTTAATGAATACAGGGTAATGGCATAAGATGTAGGAAAAATACGCCTTTAATTTTTTTTAATGTCTTGCCAATATTAAATATATTACTCGTTAATCGTGGGTTCAATTCAGGCATGCGTATGTTATGACGTCTAGCAGCCACAAATAAACTTGTATTACTGTACTATATATTCTTTCTCTTTAAAAATAAGGCCAAATAGGCGGCTCTGTGCCTACTTTTAACCGAGTTATTAAAATTTTGACACGACAGGAATTGTCGCTCTTTGGAGCACGATTGTCTCCTCACAACCATTAAAAAATTAAATTTATTTCTTAAAACACTAAATTTATTTAAAAACGATTTCAATATAATTTCTCGTTAATTATTTTTTAATAATTATGCCATATGGAACAAAAAATTAAATTCGAGAATATTTAAATTTTAAGTATTTATTTAATGAACTCTGATATACAATTTAAAATAAATTAAATTTACTTTAAATAAAAAAAATTGTTTAATTATTTCAAAATTGTTATATAGTAGTAATTCACTATAATTCTTAAATTACTTGACTTATACCAAAAGCTAGCAAATTATTTTTTGCGAAGTATTAATATTATTTTTCGTAATTCCATTTTGTCATATTGGTTCCATTTAACTAAAATCTAAGATATGTTGTTATTACATATAATATTTCCTATTGAAAAGTAATAGGTTTGTTGATGAATTCTAATTAAAAAATTGATTTTATTTGAAAAGTTATTTTAAAATTATTTACGGACATATAATATACACCCCGAGATATATAATATACAACAGCGACTGAAAAAAGTGTTTTCATTCTCATCACCTACGCTACATACATATAAAGTAACATAGCAGGCTCATTCCCATCACCTACTCTACACACGCATATATATATTTACATGAGGGTAGATTGAGACTTATAAGGCGAGGTTAAGACTTGCTGTCAAAATTTTTTTTCAAAAAGTTTATGTGTTACACTAAATTTAATTTAAGTATGCAACATTATTATCTACTACTTGTCGCCATATAGTTGGAAGTGACAATATGCCTTTCATGTAAAATTTCGGAGACTGATTCAAAAAATTTTGCAAGGTCGTTTTGGAGATCTCCCTTAACGTAGAATTTTTTTTCATATAAATGATTAATTAGAACCCTGAATAAATGGCAATCGGAAGGTGCAACGTCCGGTGAATATGGTGGCTGAGTGAGTAGAACCCAGCCTAGCTCCTCTAATTTATCACGAATACGTTTTGCAACATGTAGAATAAAAGAAGAAAATGGAAAGAAAACAGTTATCATATAGAAAATAAACTCAGTCACGTTGACTTCTCAATTTGTTAGCTAATCAGTCCAATTGTTCACAGTAAATATCTGCAATAATTGTATATCCTTTTGAAAGCAATTCTTGATAAATAATGCTCTTGACGTTCCACCAGCAGCTAAACATTACCTTTTTGACACTTATTTCAGGTTTGGATATTGAAATTTCTTGTTTCTCCGACACCCAGCCATTAACGTTTGCGTGTGTGTTAGCGTATGTAATACACTCATCATCGCCAGTTACTAACTGATTCAGCCAATCGAAGTTATATTTCGATGTCAGTAACTGTTGATAAGTATCAACTCTGCACGGAAGGTGACTGATCACAACTTGTGGGATATTCACACACCGTATTTTGAAACTTTTCCCATGTCGAGCAAATGTGTTTCTATGGTGCCATGATTGCAGTGCATATACACACGTACTTAGTTATGCCATTCGATATATAAGAGATATGAGCTACTTGTAGTAGCTCATCTGCCAATTGTCGAGTCGTCAGTCGAGGATCTTCCTCAATTAAGCTTCGTAATCGTTGAACATTCAATTCAACAGGATGTCCTGTACGGGGTTCGTCCTCAAGATCGTAGTCCTCATTCCTAAACTTTCTGAACCAAATCATTGCCGTGGCGTAAGACACCGTGGACACTCTCATCCTATGACATATAATATTTGTGGCAGTCTTTGCATCGTGACCCACACGAAATTCCTAAAATAATAAAATCCGTATTTTATATCGATTTAATTCCATTATCTTTTATGTAATTCACTTAAAGCATCGGCGCTGAGTCTTGTCAACTGACGGTAAAACCTTCCAGAATCTTTCTGGAAAAGTCCTGAAATTGTGGCTGCAAACTTATATATATATATATATATATATATATATATATATATATATATATATATACACGTACATAGTTATGCTGTTCGATATTACAAGTTCAACAACAAAACAGATGTTACAATTCCCTCGCTATATTCGTCGTAACTTCTCGTTGACCCTTGGCATTATTAAAGTATAATTACGAAGTTTCGTTAAACAAAATTGACCTATCTTCCATGACAAATAGTCTAGGTCTTTATTTATCAAGTCGTTAATATTATATTGATAGTGATCCTTAATGAGAGAATAAAGAGGACGCCATTCGGTATTAAAATTTTAAAAAAGTCATCAATTCAATTTGACAGCTCACGAAAAAGTTTCTTTATTTTACGAAAATATTTTTTCCTCGTGTAGATTATTCTGCAGTCACTAATGCCTAGTGCTATAAGTAGTATAATTTTTAAATAATCTTTAATGGGAGAACTATTTGAAAAAAAGGAATTTTACATATTAATGTATGGGCGGAGATAAGCATTTATTTATTTATTCACGTATAATAAAATTTATTTATTTATTCACGTATAAAAAAAACTTACTGACATATCATAAAAACATATGCGAAAACCATGATATAATGGTTTTCGCATATGTTTTGTGGGTGAATTCAGCAGGTTATAATTATACGGTGAAATGAAAAATGGAAAGCTGTTAGCAATAAATTACAGTGTGTTAAATAATGACGAAAGAAATAATATTGGTAGTAAAAAAAAAGAACAATAAGTACTTAAGAATATAAAAACTTCCTTCCGTCGACATTTGTAAGCTTCTATGGATAAATCGTTCTGGATTTGATTGTCTAATTTACTTTATAATTTCACTGCATATGTAAGGAAAGATCATTTGCAGAAAGTGGTATGATAGCTAATAAGGGTGCAAAGGGAATTTAGGAGATTTTCGGGGACCAAACCTCCTCACACCTCTCATGTCTGAATATCTAAGACAATTTTCTTTAAATTACTTTAGTCGAAAGTGCATATAGAATTTATGTAACTAAAATCATTTTTATCCAGTCAAGGTGTTATTTTTAATTAAAAACTGTTTCTTGAAATATGATGCCGTCTCGAGAGTTGAGGTCGAAGCAAGCGTGTGTACTGATTATTTTAAATCAAACGTTTTTCTTTTATAATGAACTGACTAATGTCAGTGCTCGTCACCAATAAAGGCAGCACATTATTTTTGCATACCGTTAGGGTAGACTTAACTCACATTGAAGTAACTCCAGTCAAAGCAGGTCTCGGTGTTAATAGCCTATTACCATATGCAATCATGGTTTGTTTCAACTTAATCCTCAGTACACAAATATTTGTAATAAATATTTTTCTCAGTTTTGAAATTTATCCGTCCGTTTGGATCATTCCTCCAGTTTAATTTCAGGAACGTTGTAAAAAAATATATGTCTACAATAGTATTGTCTACGCTTACTATGATATATATTGTAAAATGCTTTAATATGAAAAGGAATTAGGGGGATAGAGGAGGAAGTAGGAAAAGAGAATTTTTTTTGTTTAATGAAATTCCCCAAATGAACTTTACAAATATTCCTTTCTTAATGAGAATTTATGTTAATTCAAGTATGTAATATGATATATGGTAAAACATATTAATAATTAAGAAAAATCTTATTAAAGATAATTTCTAATCGTATTATGATATTCGACATCGTTTTGAGATGAGCACTTGTTCCAAGAGCGATGAAAGTAAATCCATGCTTGTGTAGTAATTAAGAACTTTTACACCGTTTATAATTAATGTTTTCACTTATAAAAATGAGTATCAAATATATTTCATCTAACTATGCAGCCAAATATTTCACAGGGCATGATTTATTTCTCTGACAGATGGTGTGCTTCTGTGACGAACTTTGTTGTTCCGCCCCTTTTACTGACCTTCATTAATAATTTGCAGAAAAGTTTGCCTAGTTTCAAATCAAAATGAGCAAAGTTGTATCATTTGAAATATTTATTATATTATGTATTTAGGTTTTAGGATTTAATTTCGCGATCTTCACTAGAGGCATTACGATTTTTAGAGATCTGTCATGAAAGTTTAACTAGTCATGATGGTCCAGGGCCATTTCATAAATATGAATTCCTTATAAGCTTATAAAATACATCAGTTTTTGATATTGTGAAATACAACAGAACACGATGCTTATATATTTTACTCTTGTTGGAAAGGTTACCATGATTAATAATTGACGTAATTTTTTTTGTACATTAAATGGCATTGCAAATAGTTTTACTTACAATTTCCTACGGTAATGTTAAAATTCTTGTTGTTCGTAAACAACTTTCAATGAAAACGGAATATATTTTGTATGTGGTTATATTTTGTATATGTATATATATACATATATATATATATATATATATATATATATATATATATATATATATATATATATACATATATAATTATTTTTTAATTGTTTGCCTTTAATCCTAATAATGGAGGCAAAATATACTTTTCTATTGTCCACAGAAATGTGTCCGCAGAAATCTTGGGAAGCTCTTGTGAAAGTATATTTTGACAAGCTTACTTGATCTCGAAGAAAATAAGGAAAAGTGAGAAATAACTAACTATTTTCGTCTCAGTATTTACATGTGTAATACGAGATAAAGTTGATGGCAAAAGTTCATACAGTATTGGATCCAGGTGTTACAAGAACAAAGTAACATTATTAAATTCATAAAAGACAACAAAATAAGTTTCTGAAGGTTTTTACTATTGAGGAGAAATGTTATCATTTTTATGAAAATAACTGATTGTTCGTAATGATATTTTATAAGTACTATTACATCTACGGAACTCTATTAACCAGCAAGGTGGAAAAAGTACAGATTGTGCCTCATTTTATCCTCTGTGTATACTTGACATACAAATCCACGAAACAAGCACTATCGACAAGATGGTCGAAAAAACCAACTAAAACTTAAAAACAGTGAAACAGCCATTCGTTTTGATCGCACCAGCACGAATGTAAGTTAAAGGTTAATTTTAAATTAATTTAAGCAATGGCTATATAAATAAAAAAGGCGTTCGACATTATTTATTGTAATATTTCCCAAAAAATATTATGTACTTAATTAGATTTTTATGATTTTTTTTTAATGTCTTATTAACAATGTTTGATATACTAACAGTATTACATATGCGCGTTTAAGAATAGAGATTTTTTTGGTTACAAATTTTATTTAGTTTCTTGCTCTTTCCTGTTTATCAATCGCTGAATTGTTGGCTTTATTATATTTTAATAAACATCAACCTTTTTAAAAATATTTTTGTTTTCTGTGATGGATGTACCATTCTGCTTTGTTTGTTACAAAAACGGCTTAAATGATGTTATTTTTACGTTCCATATGGTTTCCTCGAAAAATATAATATATCACATATAAAATTGAAATAAATTACTTGAATATTATCGATTTAGCACAGAACGTGAAGAATATGTAGGCGATAAATTTTTGGTAACTTATGAGTTCAATTTGGCCTAAATCAATGATTGAATATTTGCTGTTCCTGCCTACGGTTTGTTTAGTAAAAATATAAGTAATATTTTTATTTCTCGTATCATATCTTTACATATATAAACACTTATTATACATACTATATACGTATATATATACACACACACTATCATGATAAATTAATGAACGTGCTTTCAAGGTTAATAAAGAGTAATGATACTCCTTACTAATGTGTAAATGTAAATATATATTTTATTTAAAAACATTTAGTGCAGTTAAAACAAGAGGCAAAGAATTATGAAACATCGTTTTATATTAAATTATATAAATATCACTGCCTAGTAATTATCAGTTTTCATTCCATTATAAATATTTGTAGGTAATAATATAAAACTTTCAAAATTCACTTCTACACTCCTTATTTCAATTACTACCTTTTTCTTCTTACGCATCTACGTCTTAAAATTGATATCCGCGATTATTGAAGTCACAATGCAAACTTAACGAAAGATACCTGCTCGTTTTCTTCGCAACGCACTGTTGTTATTTCCAGCCAGCAGGTATACGTATTCGTAATCCCCGAGTTCACACTTCGACTAACCCTTAATTACGTTGACGCTCCCCATCTCACCCATTGCTCGAGATTCCAATTAATATTTCTCCAAAATCATGCCCGTCCGCGCATCTGCTTTATTCTGTCGGATTTAATATGAACATATTGTCATTGCGTATTACTTCAATTCGATGTACAAAATCATACGAAAGGTCGATTTAAGGAACGTTGAATATATTTTTGAAACAAATTATTAAAGTGAGACTAGCAGAATAAAAGAAATAGTTTTGTTTCTTAACACAAATCTTAAAAAAAAACAATGAAAGCCATTTTAGTGCAATTTACTTCAATTAATGTTGGTGTTTTTATTTTGTCTATTTTATTTCATGTATTTCTTTTTTGGCGGTATTTCCCTAAAATTATGAAAAAAAAAAAAATAATTTTATTTACACCTCAAATTTGCGTGTAAATTATATTTAGTGTTAACTTTTGTAATATATGCGCGGTAGTATGTCTTATTACTTATGATAAATAAGTTCCAGAGTCACAAAATTTCTATGGAAAACTATATTCAAAGACGGACAAATACATAAAAAATAAGTGGTCATTAAAAGCGTAAGCAATGACAAAGAAAAACGTAAGCCTACAAATTTAACTAAATTTTCCTTTCCAAAAAAAATCGGCATCTACAACTTTTCTTTACAGCTAGGGAAATTTATAAAAAAGCATTTGAGTAATCGAAAATATTTGTCTGTATCTAAAAGAGTATCGACAGGTGAGATAAAACTTTAAATTTGAAATTTTTTAATTTATTTTAAATATAATCGTTTGGAATTAAAAGATTGCTTAGCATTGTGGCTAGATGTCGTATTATTTATTTATGAAAGAATGTTTAAGTAATATTACTTATTAGTATTGCTATTAAATTATTCAAATTTGTTTTTCGTGACAATTTTTTTAACGAAGTTTGGCATGCATAATAATAGCTTGTAATATGGTAATTTCCAATCCTCCTTGAAAATGGATATACTCAATGTTATGTTTCGTAACAGTTTGGTGTAAGTCGTTCGACTATTCAAAGAACCTGGAAAAGATTTTAGGAGAGTGATTTATTCAAAAGAAGACCGGTATTGGAAATAAAACTGGGCCCAGAGATGACTGATATACTGTGAGCCAAGCTTTACGAAATCGGAAATCTAGCTGCACAAACATTGAATATAAACTCGAAGAAGTGAGAGATGTACATAAGTGTTAGTCTGTATACTGTCAGAAGGAGACTTCTAGAAGTTGATATACATATACAGCCAAAGACCTGTTAGAATTCTTAAATAACTTCATGGACACTGCATTACAAGGTTAAGGTCTGCCAAAAATTTGCGACATGGACCGACGTGAAGTGAAGTAGGATTTTATTTTCTTATGAAGCCAGAATTTCTTTATTTGGTGAGAACCGGCGTCGCAAAATGCTGAGAAGACCTGGAGAGCGTTACACAAGCGTTATATTAACAAACGTATGTTTCGCAGATATTACATCTTACGGTATATTACGTTCTCATGTTTTGGACAGGCATAACTTCTTAAGATCATACAGAGTCAGTTTTGCGCATGCCTAAAATTCAAATCTGAGTATGGTCCATTGCTTTCAACACTAAGAAGCCAGGCACAAGATTTTCTCTTTAAATCTTTCCACATAATACATATTGGACCTTTCACTGTTGGTATCCAACACAAACACCGAGGGACTGGTGTTTGTGTAGTGAATTAAATATTACTTAAAAAGCATCTGTTTCTCCTTCTAAGTTCAGCATCTTACCATCAAAAGCTTTAATAGCAAACAAAGTTTTACGATATATTTACGGTTTGATTTATAAAAGGTTGGACATATATGACTGTATTAAATTTTAACCCGTTATTCCAATAATAGAGGTATAAATGTCTAAGGTAGACAAATATGTTATGTGCTTAAGGATCTATAATGTGAAAAATTCAGATTTTCGTTAGTTTGCGCAAAACAACAGTTCTTCCGAAACAATTAAGAAACCGAGAATTCTAAATCACACTGGAAAAGGTATCATTTGAAATTGATTATTAATTGTTCAAATTCGTAAATTACATTCTCTTGTCCACAATATTGTTTAAATTAAGTGGGGTATACGCCCCAATTTAATTTTAAATTGATTTAACAATTATTTTCACATGCAAATAAACTTTGGTTACACAGACAAAAAGCGGTCGTGGTCACATTAGATCTAATCAAAACCTTTCGCGAGTTCAATGTCCGACTACGGTCAAAACCTTTTCTTCGAAATTACAGTTGAAATATACTAAATAATAGGATTAAAATTTGAGAAGCCTATATTTAAGACTAAGTGATTTATTTCAGTTGAGGTATCCAGGACAAATGTCGAAATTGTATACTTGAATTAGGTAAAGCAGTTGGGAAAAATTTAATAGCAAATTATTTTATTGAGCTCCTTTTTTAAATAAAAGTACACAATAGTCTCAAAAAAATTATAAAGTAAAATGTGGAAATAAAAACAAATAATTTTTTTTGCGAATAGAGACAAAGCGGATTTTATTTTACGTACGCTCCGTAATTGTTAACCGCTTTCTTTACGTTTTAAGTGAAAAAAAATTACGTAGAGTAATAACAACCAGTAAAATTAACCTATATATGTATTGATGTGCGTTTAACTCGCAAAATGCATTTGAACATTATAGCGAGCTCTTGTACTTCGATCTGTACTTTGTATGAAATTACCTATATACGAAACTAATTACAGTGTGCGATTAATAATGTTATTCTCTTTTTGATTTACTGAAACAAAACCTTAACTACTTCTGAAACTTATTTGATAATATATAACGAATGAAAATGTAAAAAAAGTAGGATTCTTTTACACATAAATTATAATTAATTTCTTGGTTATACTCGTATTCAGAGTCTAGTCGTGATTTATTGGAATCTATTCTTGGTTTTCTTTGCGAATAAATTGCAAAACACACAATAAACTTAATTGATTTAGGTATGTATTCTCATAAATTTGTAACTATATAATACTTAGATCCATTTCTTAAGATACTAAAATATGAGAAAATTTTGATTTTAAGTCTAAAAGTTCTATAGTTTTATTAAACACGATTTTTTTATTAACTTTCAATATTCAAATCACGCTTACTGTAATATTCCTTTAGTTTTAGACTTGATTTAAATATACACTGTTGACTTTTATATATCTAGTAATAAGTAATAATAAATTTTAATTACATAAAAGCTATTGTATTTTAGTAGTTACTCTAAAGCCGTATATCTGTATTTATTTTGTGTAGGCTTTAATCCGTATCTCTCTCTATTAACTCTTTAAAGTCATTTTGTATAAATTTATATTTCGTATCTACTTCTATATTTTTTATAAAATTATCAGTAATGTTCGAGAAACAACTAACAAACTGACCATCTGATGATAATTATACAAATTAGTGTAGATTCGAGCAGTTATTAGTTCATGCAATATATATTAAACACACACACACATTTACATATTCATATATATATATATATATATATATATATATATATATATATATATATATATATTTATATATATATATATATATATATATATATATATATATACATATATCGACATAAATTAAATTCAGAAATGGTGGAAATCTTCTTAAAATACGTCATTGACCTTAAAGATTTAATCAAAATGAATTTCACGTCAATATCATATTCAAATTAATTTTTATAAATTTTAAAAACCAGGAAAAGCGTACATAAAAGTCATTTTCATTTATCTCTTAGGAGAGTATCGATTACGATACTGTTTGATGATAACAAAAAAACGTACGATATAAGAAAAACAAAATCGACCAAGTGCGGGTCGGACTCGCGCATGAAGGGTACCATGAAAATAAATAATAATAAACTTATAACTGCGTATTTCTCGTAGACATCGTGAAAAACATAGTTTTTGTCGAGAAAGCCGCGTATAATAAAAATTACACAACATATATTTATCAAACCAATTTTCGTTGAAACTTTAATTTAAATTCTACTACTTAACTTTTAATTTTTTTTTTTAATTTTACACACGTTAGTTGAAAAGTTAGGGGGGGGGACACTTTAAAATTTAAGAAGGCGTATGTCACCAAATAATCGCTTGAAGAAAGTTAATTTCTAACCTGTATATAAATTTTAAAATTTATCTAACAAACTCCGCACGCCTGGTACTGGATTTTTTTCATCCCTCAATTACATGTGTGGTCAGTGCCACCCTTAATATTATTTTTTTCCTAATTCCACTATTTAATTATTCAGTGGTTCATAGAAAACACCTACCATCCAAAATTCATATATATAGTGCCAATAATCTCCAAGTCAAATGGCAGTGAAATACGGACGCACAGACGGACAGGAATTATAGGGATTCTGTTTTTGGCATTTGGTTACGGAACTACAAAAATGCGTATGAGTTGACTAAAAATATCTTCATAATTAATTTAAACTACGTGATGTAGTATTATTTCTTTTTTAAGTTTCATTGTATTACAACATTTTAAGAATTATTAATGAATTTCTACACAATTAAAGCCAAACATATTCAATATTTAAAAAACATCTTGTTTTGTAAAGTCTGGCAAGCATATAATTGGAATGTGCATTTACTAAAATTCCACAATCAACTATTGAAACTACCACAAGTTTCTAAGCCATGCAATTTTCAGTTCAAACAATTTATCTGAGTCAAAACTTATTAAAACACTCTCTCTCTCCCAATAAACCGTTCGAATGCGCACGAGAATTTCTTGTAATAAATCAAAACTTCGAATTAAATACACCAGTTTCCCGTGCACACTAGCTTAAATTTTCCAAAATGCGATCGGATTTCCGCTTAAATCTTTCCGATCCAAATTTCGCCTCTCTCGAAACCCTATCCCGGTGGCATGCGCTCATAAATAAACCAAATTATCAAACCCTCTCCAAAAAAAGTCAAAACTAAATTCCATTTACGGCCTTATTCGAGCTGGGGCGACTGAATATTGGTAGATAATGGATTTCGCCCCTTATATTTTATCGAACGGCGCCAGAGCCCCCAAGGCCGGTCTCGTATTCAAATAAAACTCCCTTAATGCAACATTAATACCATAAAGCACAAAACAATTTGATCGACGTAAGCGCCCGTCTCAGATATCATATAAAGATTTTCCCGAATGGAGCGAGGGCGGGGCGGCATATTGAAAAAAATTATTTGTTTTTCTTTTGCGAATATCCAAGATAAGTAAAGGTCTGGCCTGATTTACATTAGAACGTACGATGTTGTTGTAGGAGGATGGGCGTCTCGAGAAAGTGGCTGATAGAAGATTAGAAAAATGGCTCGAGCGAGGCGTTAGCAACGCTCTGAAATGGCATTCCTTGGTAAGTAAAAATATTGTTATGGAAAATTTGATTGATCGCATAAGAAGATAGGAATATTATACTTATCATATTACGAAAAAAGAATATATTATAGAATAATACTTTCTTTATATGAAATTTAACTAACTGTCAATATAATCAATTGGCTGTGATGTGTTGTTACAGAAATTTAAATGTTGTTTCACCGGATTCAGACTATCATACAATGTATTGTAGAATTCATCTGAAATAAAGGTTTCTAATAGACATTGAAAACACTTGTCATCTTTTTGATAAGCCTTTATTACGTAATGGCTTTTGTATTCGTATATCGTATAATAAATATAGGTCAAGATTAAAACATACTTCATTTTTATAGCTGAAATTTAACAACTTTTTTTAACAGCTTTTTTCTTTTCTGTTTCATCTCTGACAATAGTAACAAGATTTTTAGTCTATAATATATGTCTCTCAGAATTAATGTACAAGTTTGGAGACATTTAATAGATCCTGAAATACTGGTCAAACACAGAAACTAAAGATTATTTCTTGAAAAATTTTTTAAAAAATTATTTCCAATATATGTTGTTTGGACGAATTTCTTCTCACGTAATTTTAATAATATCATAACATATATAATTATAGTTAAGTGTTTTGAAGTTAGTCTGTTATATTCCAGTTTAATTATATATTGTGGAGAATATTCTAAAATAAAGTCAACAAAACCCTTGAATTTTTTTCTTTCTTTTGGTTTCAATTGAACGGAGAATAAAATTAGGTTTGTCCGAAAAATTTAAGTTCACATTGATTTCTTTCTTCCTTACGTTTCTTGAAAGAACAAAGCAAGACGTAAATCGACACGGATTTATATATTTTAGATAAATATAGCAAATATACATAAGTAATTTTTCTATCTTTCTCTTTTTTGTTCTCTCCTCTCTTATTATATATATATCGGTGTTCTTTTTAAACGTCGTCAAAAGGCCATAATAAACATGATTACGGTGCAGTGTAGATACTATATGAGTTTTATAATCCAATAAATAATCTTAAAATATATAGTAGAATTGAATTGAATAATTGGTTGGATGAACTTGAGCATCTATGAAATATATGCAAATAATATGACAAAATATTTTTTAACACAAATATCACTTACGAGCAGAAATTATTGACAAAATAATTAAGATGTTAATAAAATGTACATTCAACGTTATATAACAAAAGTTTAAAGCATAACAAATTATTCAAATTACACATAATGGAAAAAAAATTGCTATTCTTGAACGATACAAGTGCAATTAAAACAATAATATTGCACATAAGCAATGGGTTAGTTTGTTGGTGCTATCTGTTAAGATAAATATAAGAAAACTGCTTCGTTTAAGATTTTAATAAGGTTATTTTTATGGACGATCATTCTTACTAAACATATATCTAACATTAGGAAAAAAATTAATGTTGTAATTTTATTAAAAATGATTAATAATAAAAAAAAATTAATATGTTGCAAAGGTAAGTAAAACCGGTTGAAAAATTTATACGATATTTTGTTTATGGATTTTATTATATTTAAATATGTTTAATGTGAGTTAAAACCACAACTACAAGTCCAGTAACTTCAGAGGACTAAAGGATACCGAATAATATTCCATTTCGTTTATTTAACAATAAATAAAACGAACGGTTTTCATTTCATTTTACCTTTGTGTTTAGAATAACGTTGGAAATGTTTCGAATTAAAACTATTCTAATTACATTTATCCGTAAGCTCGTATATTTCTATCGGCACAAAATTTAAATATCTGAAAAAATACGTATTTTATTACTGTCGATTTTAACTTAGGAAAAATAATTTTGGTTTTATTATTTTATTTGCGAGCAAGTACATGAATAAATAATATATGTAAATAAAATACTACGCAAGTTTGTTGTTAACTTTACCACATAAGACAAAAAAATCTTTTGAATAAAACTTAGTGTATGTTAAAATTTACTAAATAAACCGATTTATTCAATTAAAATGAAGTTTTATTTTTAAATAAAAAAAAGTGTTTGTTAGGTAACTTCTAAAATAAATATTGTTCCTTAATAAATTAATTCCTGAGAAAAATACAGTCATATTTATTATTTTTAAGATCAAGTAATTCTCCAAATTACAAAGACCTAAATATTCTTATTTTTTTCTTTGTAGTGGGCCATGTGGCTCTTTATCACTCGGATACCACGACTCCAACAACATTGTCGATTTGGCGATGATCAATGCGGATACAAGCCGACAAAAGGGAGATTGACAAGGGAGATTGACATGCTTTTAAATGGCATTGTACTGACTTGTCGGTTACAATCCGTTTCAGTTACTCCATGAAAAGTTTTGCTTCTCTGTTGTATTCTCAAATTAATTAGTATTTTCCCATTAATCTAGTTGCCGATTAAAATATATGATATATGGATGATACACTATGTATGATGTATGGTTTGACTATGAATGGTATATTTTTTAATTAGCTTCAAATTTGTATTTAATTTGGGTTAAATTAACTATCATAGACCTTTGTAAATTGGCTTCTTTTCACGTTATACTTAAGATAAAAAAATTTGCTTGTTTCGAATTTTTTATGACTAATTCCTTTGCAGATTAATATAAAAATATTCAAAGATGATCAGATATGTGGAAATATTGATGTAGTATTTATATAAGTTAAAAGAAAATCTGTGTAAATAAATCACCAGCATATACCAAAAAAAACAATCAAAAATATAATTGTTAAGCTTTTCCATAAAATATTTATTGATATAATATCAAAATATATACTAAGCTATTTGTTATAGAATGGGTTGAATATTATTCTAAAAAATTATATATCTTTTATGACTAGAAAGGTGACCCCCTTTCTAGTCATTAAAGATATATTATCCTTTTCCATTACTTCATATTTGTGTACCCTGCAGTAATTTATTCGCTCATTTTATGCTTAACCAGAATTAAGTTTCCGTCTGAAAGCAATTTCAAAAACAGGGAGTTTTCGAAATGTAAAAAGAAAGAAGACCAGTAACCTTACAACCATTTACGTATTATACGGATCTGCTTAAATAAAAGGAATAAGTGCAAATATACCTGTAGCTAAAATAAAATTGTAGATGCATAGCCAACCGGAATATCCAAATTCCCAAATTTCTTCAGGAAAAAGTTTAAGAAAACTTTAAGCCTCTCTGCTGCATCGCAAAAGTTCGCTGAATAATCTCGCGCGACTCAAAGTGAGCGACGGTAAAGAGATTATTATAATGAAACATTTTGCGACGCGCGTTCCGCACCCGCTCAAATATTCAACGTGGAAGGTTGGGCGGGAGGATTTAAAATTTGAAAGCTTAGCCGCTATACGCAATGCGACGCGTCGATGCGACCACGGGTCCGCTTTGAAGTCTTCTCACTTATGTATTCTTTTATGCGCCTTTGTTTTGCGCAACTCTGAATTACGCTTATTTTACCCTCTTTAATTAAAGCAAATGGCGGTTTATGCACAGCTAGCTGTTTCCATGGAGGGCGGCCGTGTTTTTGGTGGACAATGGTTACCGTTTTAATTTATGGACAGGACTTTCAAGTTGTTTTGACCCAAGAGTATTTGTATAATATTTTAAAATGTAAACATCCCATACCCATTACGTGGACTTGTAACAAATACCTTGTTTTGCGTAAGGAATAGGTAATAATAGCTTTGTTGTTACCTGATTTGCCGTAACGGAACTGCTATTTAAAATTAGTTTGTCTACTTATTTTCAGCCAATGATCTAGAAATAAAGCGTGATACTTCTAATGAAATTCTATCTTCTGTAATATCTTTTTTTTTCGTAGAAATATATACTACATTTCAAAAATGAGGCTTAACCTTCATCATGAGTTGTCCATTATTAATTTATATGAAACACGTAGTTATGTACGCTCGTACAGAAACTTTATGTATAATTGTGAGCAGATTACCCGGATTAGTCTGTAAATTCTAAAAATAAGATAGATAATAATAGCATTTTATTTTCGTCTTCTACTAGGAATGTAATTATTGACATGTTGAAAAATAGATATTTATAAAAATTAAATATGACTAAAGTAGTCTATGATACATAAAAGGGAATAATAAAAAAATTGGTGAAAACTAACAACAAAGTGGAATAATTTTTTTTATTTTCGGGCGGATCAAATGTATCAATTTTGTCGGGTATCTGTTTATCAAATTATTTTAAGTAGTTAGTTATAAATTTTACTTGAAGAGATTAGCCAATGTTTTAAAATTTATTGTAAAATTGCTTTTGATGTATATATCATTTAAAAATTTAATGTAAAGTAATATATTGTCGTCGCCGTGGTGTGTTGGGTTGATCACAACGCATACGGCCTTTGACGATGCGACGCACTGCGGCGACCCGGGTTCGATTCCCGGCCGTTCGTCGAACGGGGCTGGACTGGTGTTGTGGTTGGCTGTAAGAGTTTGCTCTTGTAGCAATAAGTCCGCCATGTGTATCAATTATATACATTAAAGTAAATTGCATATACTTGAATTCCAGAGAAACTGTTATATTTATTATTATTAAAATAGTTTTATTAAATAAATCAGCAAAAATTATTGACTTTAAATCGTAGATATCTCCATACTCAAATCGAAGTCGCCTTCGTTTATATCACTAAACTTCAAAATATTTAAAATCGAATAATTTAAAGTATACCAGTGTAATTAATATAGGAACAAAGATAATCCACAAGTTCTGCATATTGGTACCAATTGTAATATTGCATCAAAAATTACTTCAAACTCGGTCTATATGTAATTTAAACTCGTAACGATTTTCCGCAAAAATATAATAGTATCTTATATATAACGTAAGATCATTATTTGATTTTAAATAATTATGCTAAAATCTAATTAATTTAGAATTTCTCAAAATAAAAGCAAATAAACCTAAACAAGAGACGCTAGAATGGGTTACGGGGCCGCTGAAATTACGTGGAGCTTGATATTATGGATAAAATGAACTTTAAATTTATAAGCAATTATTAACTGCTAAATGTTCCAAAGAACATGAAGTGCTCGTCGTTAAATTATCTGTTATATCATTAGTTTCATTTTTATCTTTTCTTTGCTTTTACTCCTCTCAAGTAAAACTCCGTATTTTGACTTTTGGGTGTTAAAGCTCTAAGTCTTCTTTTAAGTTTCAAAATACCTTTTAGAGTTTAAAATTGTTTGAATTCTTTTGTGAAATAAATTGTCAACTTATTGATTATGTATGTTCAATTTAGGAAAAAATTAACAGTTTAGCACAGTTCCATAAGCACTGGCAAAGTTACTTTAAATTATGGGTTACAAAAAATATAGTAAATAAATTTATAGGTCTTGAAAGTGCCAAATTATCTTCTTGAAATTATTCTTATCCTCGTACTGAAAGTTTATATTATAAAACTTATTTTTTTTATTCATGCAAATCAATTATTATTATATAAATATTCTTGTAGTTTTTGAAGGATTGTGTAGAAATATTGTCTCAAAAATTTGAAAGCATGAAATACAAAACCAGTTTTACAAACAAACATTGTTGTTGTAGTATACATTTAAACCAAATTATCGAAAGATTATTAAAAAATGAAAGAAATATACAAATGCACAGTGCTACAACATGAACAATAGGGGGTCAACACCCAGTAAAAGGCGAACATAGGCACACTACTTGAAATTAAATGGAAACAAATTTAGATTCTAGACGATAACAAGAATATTGAAATAAGTTATATTAAATTTTGGTCAATTGAAGTTATTCTAAGAATATTTTTATTATTTTATACTTATATTTTCACTGATTTTCCGAACTTTATGTAAATATAAAATAAGAAATAATAGATTACTAACTTTGAGCGTGAAAAATATAACGTGATAAAACATAAAAAAATTAAATTTGCGGGTAATATTCAAACTTTGGAAGCGCGTATAACATACGCAAAATATATCAGCAAAATTATTTAGTACTATGAAATAATTAATATGAACTCGGATTTTACTTTTAGGATATTAGCTTTCTTAATAGTTTCATTGGCAAATGTTTTTAGCGACAGTATTTTTAGAACAAAACTCCGTTTAACATCACGATCCTAGGAAACAATATCAGTCAGAACTAAATGAAACTTGGTAAGCTTTCGCTGTCTTCAAGTGGGCAATTAACAAAGATTTCACAACAAAAAAATGTTTTGCTAATTGCCCATCTGAAAGTATTGTCATACAACGAATCTTATGTCGTGATAAAGCATTTAAATGGAGTAGAAATAATAGTACATGACGCAGTTTCATTCAATTATGAACAATGAATTTCTGCAAAATTAACAGCAAATACATTCTAATAATATCACTGTTTCCGTATCACGTTTTGGAGACATTTAATATTTTCTACAATATTTTGAATACGTACTCTGTAAGAGGCTTGTCAGTGTCATCAGCATTAAGTACCTTCATCCCCATGACTAACTAACCCTAAAGAAAACACACCATTACTTCTGGGCATCATATTAATACTAAAATATAATTTTATTCTCAATGCCTCACATTCTTTTGAAAAATCTCTCTTCTTATACTTACAACTAAGCTAATCTTGTCCGCAAATATATCATTTGAAATCCTTGTAACGTCATACTAAAGATTCGCCCAGGATAGTACTTCAGAGGTAGTAATTCAAAATGCCACTTCACGTGAGTTATCACCCCGTTCAAGTTCAGTTACTATCTCCGTATGAGTCCAATCAGTTTATATTTCGAAATCATTAACCAAGTGAAATTGTTTGACAAAAGGTTTCTAATTGTATATTATAAACAGTTAGTTTTATAATGCAATAAGTGTTTTTTTTAAGTAAAAATTAAGAACTCGCATAACAGAATGTAAATAATTTTAAAATAATCACTCTCATGAGAAACTCATGAGAGTGATTATTTTAGTATCAGAAAACTAAGGGAATCTTAGTTTTCTGATACCTCACGTTTACGACGTGAGAATATAAATTAATAAAACATACGACTGTTGATATAAAACCTCATGAGTAATCAGTAATATCGGAATATTATTCCGATATTACTGAGTGTTCGACGAAAATTCTATAATATTTTGATAGAGATATCATTACACATATGCATCACGCTGAAATCGCTATTTCCTCACTAAAATATTAAATTACTAAATATATAAATTTATGGAGATTCTTTCGAATAATTTAAAAGAACTGCCATAGCCAGGAGGATGGAGGATGCACAGTTATCGCATCCGTCGCTGTTTTTCAGCTCCAGCAAGTAATTGAATTAATTTATTCAAGTACTTGATTAATCTACGATGGAAATGGCGTATTTTATAAGTTCATGTTACTCTTATGGGCAGTCCTTATAATCATTTGGGTCGCGCACCGTCTCAATTGGCATTAAACTCTTCTTATAATTTCATTAGCATTTGGGTTTACAGCGGTTATAGTATTTGATCCATTCCAATTGAGATTTAGTTTATTTACGCCTTTAGTATTTAAATATATTTAACCATTTATTTTATATAAAAATATTATGATATTATGAATAATATAAAGAATCCAGAATATTATTTTATATCATGAAAGTCATATTTATCGTGGTAATTTGTTTAAAATTTTTCTTTATTTTTAATAAAGTTTTCTCGCTTCTCGCTAAAGTTTTCTCGTTTTCTCCCTTTTATATTCTGGATAACGATTTATTTAATTTGTATTTAAGGTTATATATTCATTAAAATTGGGCTCTTTATTTAGTTCAATCGAACTAGGTATGGTTTTTGTCCGAATACTAATTCATGAGGCGCATATTTGATACAACTTAGACATTGGAATTATAAGCGAACGTTGTTAGGGATACGTATTCGTTCCAGTCGTTTATTTCATTTGAAATGCTTTGTTTTAAATAATATTTTAGGATTGAATGACTACGTTTTAGTGCACCGTTTGTCCGGGGGTAATAGGAAGTTGAAGTAAGTTTCTTCGTTTTCAATATATTCTGCAATTTTTTTTTAAAAGTTAGACATCATTTCAGTTCCTTGATAAGTGAGTATCGTTCTAGGAATACTGTGGTACGTTATAAACCATATGAGTTTTTCTGCTAATATTTCTACGTCGTAGGAAGAAATACTGATAGCTTGAGATAATATAGTTACATGGTAGTTAAGTAATCTTGCAGAGTGAGTATATATTTACTTCCGTTTGTAGCTTCAGGTAAGGAAGTCGTTTGAAGAAATACTAATAGCTTGAGATAATGTAGTATGGTAATTAAGTCATCTGGCAGAGTGAGTATGTAATTACTTCTATTTTAAGCTTCAGGTGACTAAGTCGTATGAAGAAATACTGATAGCTTGAGATAATTTAGTTACATGGTAGTTAAGTCATCTTGCAGAGTGAGTATGTATTTACTTCCATTTGAAGCTTCAGGTAAGGAATCTACTATGTCGAGTGCTACTCTTTCAAACCCATACATTAAAGTTGTAGTGATTATCATATTAATTTTTCTCCTAACAGTTTTATATATTTGGCAGGGTTTGCTATTTTTATCATACTCTACAATATTTTTTTCATATTTGGCCAATATTTTTTTAAAATTTTTGGTACATTCTCAGAATACCGTTTTGACCTGATGAAATGCTATTATGTTTTTCATTCAATTTTATAGTTATTAATTTTTTCGCTCATCTGCATTTGTTTCGTAAACTTGATATATCTGTCCTAGTTGTAAAAGTAGAATATCTATGTCGCTATTTTCAGAAATTTCTTTCCCGGTGGTATTATAATTTCCTTCAGCTTTATTTAAAAAAAATAGGCTCAAGCTACTAGCAGATATTTATCAATTTCATATTAGCTTAAAATAGCGCCAGTTGCACAATTACTGGCATCTGTAGTAGGTATGAACTCCTTTGTAAAAATTCGATATCCAAGAATTGTAACTAAAATAAGAATATTGCACATATCGCCAGAAATTTTGTTGTTTGTCTATTCAATTTTATAAGATATTTTATTAATAATTTAGGTATAAATCTCGATAATTTAGAGAAAATGTCTAGGAATTTCCTGTAGTAGCCTACGAGTCCTAAGATTGATTTAAACATCTTTCGGATTTTAGGGACCCTGACATCAAAGCGATATTATAAAATTCAGCCATCAAATTTGCCAGATAATGCAAATAAAAGATAATAAATCGCCTTGTTTATAGTTATTTATTAAAGTATTTGTGCATTAATCTTATCTTCTAATATACATTTAATGTTTGAACAAAGAGAGATAGATATTGAAGTAATTATGGTTCGCATAGTAATTAACATAGATATCAAAAATATGAAATTGCTAGCTAAACAATCACTCCGTCTGATAGAATTAGCAATACATATATACATTTTTAAAATGACATAGAGTTAAAAAAGTATCAAAATCCGTAAAGCTATCTAATATTCAATTGAAAGAAAATTTGGGAATAAAATAAAGCATCAAAGAAATTGAAGTGAACCAAACATGGATGATAGTCGATTGGAAAAAGCGACTTTTATTACAATAAGCTTCACATATGTACATGAATTCATTCATAATTTTTATCACCGAACAGATGATAATTAATTTTGAAAGAAAATTCAATGCATAAAAATGTCTACAGCTTAATTTAAATATTGTTCCCCATATTATACGAAATTAATTTTTTTATTTATTTTGAAAGTTTTCCCCAATTTTACAAATTTGACAACACTATTATAACGTTATTTTATAGCAGAATAATTAGCTTCTTCATTCTTTCATAATTAAATTGAATAAGATCTAGAACATGCATGTTTAAATAATATGTAATACTAGAATATAAATTTGCGTGGGTCCCTGAACTTTCTAAATGTTTGTCATAAAAACAACTTCTTAAAATTATCATTAGAACATTCACGAAATGACAAGAAGCTAAATAAAGAAAATTAAAGAAAAATTTGTAAAAGAGTATCTAAAATTTTAACTATTTTTCATGTTTTCTTCCCTCTACAGAAATACGAACATGTAGGTATACACTATCCTGACCAAATTAAAGATTAAATTAAGCGAAAAAACTCAAAGATTTGCGATAAATAGCTACATAAATGCAATGATTATTTAAGCACAAAATAGCTTCTAACATTCACAAAATAACAAGACATCAAATAACAAATACCAAAAGAGTAATGTGTTCGTAAGTATATAAAACTTAAAACATTTCCTTGAATTTTCATCCCCCAATAGATACGTCAGCAAAGTGATAAATACACTGAAGGCTACTTACGTTTCATTCGAGACGTCTAGCTAGACGTACCACTTAATTTAAAGCTGCGTTTGAACAAACACAAACAGATGTGAAAAACTGCTACATAAATACCCAATTGCACTCAATTCCTCTTCTCGTCAATATTTCTGCTAAAAACTGCTGTAACACTTGCGCTTTATTATGTAGATAAGACCAAAAGTTATGTATATATATATATATATAAACTCTTTACAAAAAAAACGGGCACTTATAGGAATAAACCATACCAGAGTTATTTTATTATTTGATGCATTTTATATGGCGATATGATGAGAATATTTTTATTTCTTTTTGAGATATCGTTTTACCTACTTCAGTCATTAAAATGCGAATAATAAAAAAAACGATGTAAAGTCTACAGACGAGCGTTTTCATACTGGTGTATTAAAAATGGCTAAAATATATTTTTGAATATTTTTTTATTAATTTAACATAAAATTTGTAAATTTATTAACGAGTATGGCCTCCTCTAGCTAAAATCAATGCGCTTAATCTGCTAAGCATGCTTTCGACGACGTTTCTTATCATTTCCTGAGGAATACGTTCCCATTCAGCGACGATCACATTTTTAAGGGCCTGAATGTTTTTTGGAGCTGGTTTTAAGGCTCCAATGCATCGTTTGAGATTATCCCATATGTGTTCTATCGGATTGAGGTCGGAACTTTTGGCTGGCCAGTCTAATCGACGAATTCCGGCCTTCTGCATATACGCATCAACGTCTCTAGAGCGGTGGGCGCGAGCGTTATCGTCCATAAAAATGGACTCAAATTATTGCTGTTAATGCGGGTTGGGCATGAGAAATAAGAATCTCTGTTATGTAACTCGCTACGGTCATTTGAGTTAATACCAGCCCAAAACATTACGGAGCCTCCACAGTAAGTGGTGGTTTCCTCAAAGCATACTTCTGCGAAGCGTTCTCCAGGTCTTCGTAAGACTTTCCGACGTCGGTCCTCACCACTAATTGATATACGAACTTCATCGGAGAATAAAACACTGTCCAGTCTTGTTGAGTCCATGACGAAAAATTATGAGCGAATCTCAATCTGGCAACTCGATACTCACGGAGCAATTTAGGTCCCCGAGCTGGGTGATAGCCACGTATATTGATGGCTTGAAGTCTCCTTCTGACTGTCCATAGACTAACTCGTGTACCTCTGACGTCCTCGAGTTTTCTGTTTGAGAACCACGTACGTAACTTGACGATTTCGTAGCGCTTGACTGACTATGAAGCGGTCGTCCCATGGCGCAGTGCACCGTTTTCTTCCAGAACCGGGCCATCTACTGACGGAGCCCGTTTCTTGGTATCGTTGCCAGGTCCTTTGGATCGTGGAACGGCTCACATTAATCTGCTGAGACATATAATATTGGCCACAGCCTTCTTCGAGCAGCGCAATAATTTTATTAGTTCTTATCGTTTTTTCAACCATACTGAGAACAGCAAACAGATGTGAACTAATGCAGCAAACAGCAGAAATTTAGTTAAAATATATTCGTTGAAATAAAAAACATAACAAATGAAAAAGAACTTAAATAAGAGTTGGATTTCATTTGCCGCCAAAAAATAAGTTTTTATCAGTGAAAGAGAATTTTCATTCAATAAGAATAACTTTCAAATTTAGAACGTTCGTTTTTATGTGCCAGAATACACTATACCTGCCAGTAACAATTACATTGCAATTGTTACTGGTATAACAATTAATCAAATTAATTAAAAAATTAACTAAATATTTTTCTTAATTTCATTATTTTAGTAGTCATTAAACAATTCCAAAGACGAGACCCGCTTATCCCCCACCAAGGGGATAGTAGGGGTAAAATATCAGTTTTATGCTTATTTATTATTTTTTGTTTTCAATTTTATGGTTCCGTACAAAATTACAACTAATAAAATTCTCTTCAAGAAAACGTGCTACTTCTGGAAAACGTGCTACTTCGAAATGATATACATTTTTTTGTAATCAAATAAATATTTCTACATAGAAATCAGATAATCAAATTTAATTTAAAAATGATAACTAATATATTTACCATCAATATACAAATTATTAGAAGGAATTATCATTATTTTTTTTTGCTATCATCCATACTTTTAAATCAAAACTTAAATAATCGTATTGTTTAAAACAAAAAAATCTATCCTAGGTAAACGGAAGTTGGGAATTTTCAGTCCATATGAACGTTTTAAGCAAAGAGCAATCATATATATTATTTATCAAAAGAATTTTTTTGTGGCAACACCATATCACCCTTAATTCTCCATCAAAATTAATGATTCAAACATCATTTTAAAGCTCATGTTCCCCGCTATTGGCGAAAAATTGACAAACAATTAAAAATAATTTATATATGTAAATTTGTATATACATATATATATATATATATACATATATATATATATATATATATATACATATATATATATATATATATATATATATATATATATATATATATATATATATATATGTGTGTGTGTGTGTGTGTGTGTGTGTAAAGGAATTCGTAAAAAATTGGCATATTTAAGTCTTGTGTCTAAAGCATGAAAATATTTGAGCAAGCATTATATCAACTTCAAGATACGTACCACTTCCTTTGGTACTTTTAACTGGAACCAAATTTACCGGTTAAAAGTAAAAATAATTTAAACGTTTCCTTAACTTCAACTAACAAGCAAATGTATTGCGAATAAAAAAGATAGTTTTATGAAGTTCCAGCAATCATTTTAATTATATGTAAGTATATAAACACATATATAATATTACATACTATATAAGTATAATATTATTATCTGCATTTTACTAACGTTATTTAAACTTTTAATTTTTTTTATTTATTAACTTGTCTCAGAATTGTACACTTATTCACACATAACAAAGCTTTAAAAAAAGAGTTTAGTTTGTAACAGAATCATAACGAAAGTGCCGCAAATACCCGCGAGCCAAAAACAATGACCATAAATTTAAAACAATAACCATTGTCCACCAAAACACAAAACACGCTAGCGACACCAGAAACCGCCATTTGCTTTAATTAAAGGAGGGTAAAATAAGCTTAATTCAGAGTCGGCCAAAACAAAGGCGCATAAAAGAATACATGGGAGAGGAGGCCTCAAAGCGGACCGCGGCCGCAACGAGGCGTCGCATTGCGTATGGTGTCTATAGTTTCAAAATTTAAATCCGCCCGCTAAAACTTCCGCGTTTAATATTTGAACAGACGCGGGACGCTCATCGCAAAATACTTCATTATAATAAGCTCTTTACGGTCGCCCACTTTGTGTAGTGCGAGCTTATCCTGCAAACTTTGGCGTTGCAGCGGGGTGGGGCTTAAAGCTCTCTGAAGATTTTTCTTAGAAGAATTTGGAAAATTATGGGCTGTGTTTTGTTATTAAGTTCGGTATGCTTTTGTGTAGGTAGTCGTGCAGTTTATTCAAGCTATGTGTTGATAATAAATTTTTTTTTATTTGGAATTGGAAAGTTTCTTTCTTGAAGTTATTTTGTGTAAAATAACGCAATTTCCTTAATTATAACACAATGTTTATATCAAATTATATTAAAAAAATCAGAGCGGATTTTGAGGCGAAGAAACGTATTTTACAAACAATTTTCCGGAAATATACTAACTTATAAATAAAAAAACTCTATCAAAATAAATAAACTCTTACTACGAAGATTTCGTACATATTTAGGCACTAATAAATACTTAAGCGTATAAAGTATTTCCATTAAACTATCTAGAAATATTAATTTTTTCCAACGTATATATTTTTTTTGTGTACATTCACAGATGTGGTATGATTTGATATAATGAATGGATCTAAAATTTCAAGATTTGAGGTAAACGCTATAATTTTTCTACTCTAAATTTTCCATATTATCAGATTGAGTTGTCTCAGAAATCGAGGAGGAAAGATTTTTTATACTTTTTTCAGTATGTATGCCGATATTCTGCCTAAAATTATGACGAAAATATTTTTGAGGAATTTATAACTAGCCCTTTCTAATGATGTTATATGAGGGAAAAAATTTAATACACAATTAGCCCCCCCCACCAATTTTCTTATGAAAATTTTTGAGTGTTAGCTTTTGAGATATGTTATATTACTCGGTCTCATAAATTAATTTAATTATTAAGCCAAACAAGTTTCTACGTCATGCTCTTATTGAGAAAAACGGTTATTTCAGATAGACAGACAGACAAGTGAATGATCACATAAGGGTTTTATTTTCTATTTTGAGGATAAACTAACTTTAAATTCTATAAAATAAGGGAAGGTAACTTTAAATTCTATAGAATAAGGTAGTTCATTAGTGTGACTTATTAAATAACCATTAATAGCGAGTTGGAATTTTCCGATCCTTAGTAGTATGACATGTCTATTGTGTTTTTTTCTTATTACTTTATGTTATTATGCTCATTCGGGTAACATTCGACAATATTTGGAAGTATCATTTTGTGCGGGTGTTGCCGGTCTGATTCCAGTGACTTAGTTGCCCTTTACTTTCGATAAGTTATATCACTATATCATCCTCATAGTCTGCGCAAAAATTGGTGTTCTACTATTGATCATAAGACTTGCATTTTTTTTAAAAATTTTGTCTATTTTTACTTGAAAGATATATTTTTGAAGTGGATTTTATTTATGTAGGGTTTACTGCCTATACAAACAGTCATTTTAAGGTTTTTAATATGCGCAGTTTTGTCTTCCTCAGTGGTACATTTGTGTGTAAGTTGTAGAAGATGAGGAGAAGATATATCCTAAATAACGATAAAAATACAAAAAAATATTATTCTTTTTCATCTAGTCCACCTAATTAGAGTAATGTTCATGTAAATAAAATAAATATGAAAAATGCCTTCGTTTTGGCCCCCTATGATTTTTAAAAAAAAATCATTTGTGGCTAATCATAAAACACAGTTTCATAAATTCATATTTTAACTTAGTTTTATAAATTCATTCATTTTTCTAAATTCGTATGGGTATTTATTCATTATTATTATATGGGTATTTATCCATTTTATGAACGTGAAGACGTATGTCAGTGAGAACATACTCATTTGTTTTGCGTTTTATATAAAAATTTAACGAAATATAAATATCATGATTTACCCCATTTCAGTAATATCACATTTCAAATCAACTTTATTTCCCTTCATCCGCATGTACTATATAAAATCACAATTTGTTTGGAAATTAATATTAGAAAATAAATAAAAATAACATATTAGGGCTTTGTACAAAATGTTTCTAACTGCTAAAATGGATGATGATGGCGTAATGAAAAACATTGAGTTAACTCCTGACACTAACATTAAGAATAACATTTCAGACCAAATCACACCGTCTTCAGATTATTTTTTCCATCAGAACAAAACAATTTATATGTAAAACTAATAATGATAAATAAGAATTATATGAGGGGAATATCTTATTTATGATTAAGTAACCAAAATAAAGCCATGAAAATGGTTTAACATTAGAATTAAAACTATTGCTAACAGCAAAACATATTTTTTAGAATAGTACAAATGGAACCATTTTTCTGAATTCTCAGTTTTGCAATGGTGTAATTTATTGGTGAGAAAAATTAAATAATATAGTTTATAATAATAGGAAGTAATATTAACGAGGTTTCTGTCACATGGGACCTACTATTTATAATTTTAATATCCGAAATCAGCCACCTACTGAGTATCAAAAATTATATGTTCGGTTTTAACTGCATTAGTAAGACAGTGATATTATATTTTATTAACTTTGACCAAAAGAAGACCATATGATCAACAATCATCAAGAAATAACCATCATTATTTTTAAAATCAAGAAGCGACATAAATAATATGCTCTTTATTTTACTTACAAATTTTTCTTATGTTGTTAATGTAATCTCAAATATTACCACATGTATGAACATGATATGTAGCCTCAAAATCACACGCTTCTTTTCCTTGCTTGTGAAGAATGAAAAAAAAAACAGAATTATGAACTGTAAGTTAATTATTTCTAGGTTTATGATATGTGCCCTAGGAATCACCAACTTCGCTTCCCTGAACGTAAGCAATAAAAAAATAAGAGAAATATGCACTCCAAGCTAATTATTTCTAGGTATATAATATGCACCCTAGGAATCCGCTTACTATCCTTTCTTATTTGTGAGTAATGAAGATAAATAATAGAAATGTGGCCTTCCAGGTTTACCATTTACAACTTTGTCAAATCTTCTTCAAAATGTCACTGACCAACATGGAGAATGCAAACATGTGGCTTACCAGGTTTTTTAAAATATTTTTCATGGCATATTGGCAATCTAATTCATATATTTCTGAGCTTTAAATACGCAATTAAACATGAGAAACCATGGAAGTAATCCATATGTAAAATATATCTATATATATATATATATATATATATATATATATATATATATATATATATATATATATATCAGTTAATATAATTTGTGTGGAAGTGTTTTGTTTCTTTTTTTTAAGTTGCTCTCCAAAAGATAACAAATCGTTACCAAATTTACCATGTAACGTAGTAATATATAGGTTGCTTCTGGCCAGCATAAAGTTCTTATAAGACTGTAAAATATTTTTGACTTTCCGTACTTATTATCGATTACGTATAAATGAAAGCAGATTTCCATGAAACTTGATGTAGGATGATTTCATTAGTCTAATTAAGATATAGTTTACTATTTACGCGGAAAAAGAGCGTAATTCTGGTAGTATAAAACTCGATAATTTTATTTAACAATAAAATTTACCACTATGGGATGATGGCAAAACATATAATAAACTATTTCTTATAAAATTCACCCGGGTAAAACCGTTACCAAAAACTAGTGTATCTGTGTTGGGTGTATTTTAAAGCCTGTATGATAATTATTTGTACCTTGTAATGGTTAGATATTATACTTTAATTGCTCCGATACAAAAAAATCCGGTGATAAGGGTGTGTTAGTCACCGAAAAAAAATACGTAAACTAAAATTGTAAAACTCCTACTCCAAAGTATAAATTTACATTTAATAAATTATTCTGATATAGTTAATGGCCAGAAGTTTCAAGGCCTTCACTGTCAACATAGTATGTAAGAGAAAATACCTTACTGAATAGAGAATAAAGAAAGTTTAAGCGATGTAATGAGTTGAAAATGAAAGAAAATATTCGAAAAGAAAATAAGTGACGGAAAATTAAATGAAACAAATGGAAGCTGAGCGATTGAACAAAAGAATTTTATTTTACGCCAAGTTTTTCAAATTTATACGTCGGTGCGCCGCTAAAACTTTTATCATCGGTAGGTGATCATTTAAAGTTTTGGGTAAAGTCAGTACTTGTAATTACTTGCTTTGAATAATTTTCTTCGTTTTAACTATCGTATATACTCCTTTATCTTTCCGAAAATTAATGGAAACATTCATTCTGTTTTATTTATAATAATTTTTGGCTGATAAAATATTGTATCGTGGTTAATATTTTTAAAGCACATAAAAAAATTCGTGAGGTACTTTTGGAATAATTTTTCATTTATATTACAAGTAAAATAATAATTTAAGTTACTTTAAATTGCTCTGATTCACAATATGGTATTCGGATAATATATGAGTTTTCACTACATTAAATTCCGTACATAGTTTATGTTTGTCCACATTTATTGGCATGAAAGCTAAAACTATTGCAAACGTAATAACATTGAAGATAACTGGATTGCATACGCAAACGTCGATACCTTAGAAAAGCTTAAAGAAACACTTTATGCTTAGACCTTAACTGAAAGATAGAAAATTATTTTTGAAACCCTCGATAAAGATGAAGGTGTCACTTATTTTCAGAGGGATTCTAGCAATTGCAAAAGTTCACTATCAGCAATTAGATTGACTAACTAACAAACTAAGTAGTCAATAAGGACTGGTTTGTTTTCTCCATGATAAAGACTATATTTTGCCCAAACTATAGCAAATGTGCTAGGTTCTACTAGTAATCACTCCTGCTACTAGGTTCATCTTAGTTAACCGACATTGTTTACTCATCATTTACAGAATAAACAATTCACAGTATGGAAGATCATCGAAAATATCTCGTCAGTTTTTTAATACAAAAATCCGATCTTAAGGTTATTATTATTAACTATCAAATAACGGCAAGTCACAGATAAATACTTTGGTTTTTTTGTGATACTTAGAAGTTCTTTTGCAAAAACAAGTTACATTTAAAAAAAATTATTAATATTAAATAACAAATAAATAATATTCGCAGAGGAATAAATGTTTTGAAGTGAAATTTAATAAACCTAAAGAAAAAGAAAAATATGAATTATATTTACCGTTCTCTCATACATGTGATATTTAAAAAAATCTTCATTGCTTGAATTGTTAATTACTGAATAAAAAAATCAAATAGAAAATGAAAATATCTATGAAGCAAACCGAGGTTCAACTTTAATTCGTTATTTCTAACCAAAATATCATAATACTAAAATAAGCGAGTGATCAACACAATTTTAAGGGTTTCATAGATTGCTTAAAATAGGGAATATCCCGGAAATTTTACAAATATTAATAATTTTTCCTACTTCCTACTTTCTTGAGAAAAGAAAGAGGTGAGTATCGCTAAAAATACTACAGAACCTGCTTCCATTCAAATGCCCTATCGTGTCGTTTAATTCAAAGTGAAAGTGATATTTAAACATGCAAACATAGGCGGCCCCGATAAGCTGCCGCACTAATGGCCCACTTTATTACGGTACCTGTAAAAGTTCGTGACGTTTCCTGCTCGTAATTACCCGGCCTTCGTCGTATCTCATTTGCCTTGTGCTTGATCTGGCTCCACGTTGACAGTTCTGCGGAAGCTGCGACGGCGTTTATAGTAGCCTTATCGCGTGGATACAACCGCGAGGAGCGAGAAGATCATATCTATGTGATTGAGACTCTACATACATTTCGTAGTTGAGCAGAGATTGTGTTTTGTAGTGCATTGTGGTATAAGGTGACTATAGAATACTTTGTAATTAAAGGAAGACAAATTAATATGATTTGCTTATTAATATGTTGTTCCCAATGGTAATAATTACTCAGTGCATACTTAAAAATTTCATCAATTTAACTTATATAAATTTTATCATTATAAATGGTAAACGTTACGTATTAATATGTTGTTCCCAATGTCCAAAGTGGGACGAGTTGCTAAGAAAATTACACAGTGATAATTACATACTCAACTATTTTTGTCACTTTGCCTTATATCAATTTTATCAACATAAATGGCAAAATATAAAGGAGCAGTGAGTTTTAAGAAGTTCACTATTTCAAATTGATAGCGGTCCTTTCTGGTGAAAATATATTTGTTTGGCTGCCGGAGGATTTAACCATATATTGAACGTCACTGCCGATTTTGATTAAATTCAAAGATTTATTTTGGTAAATTGAAAACTTCTTGGGAAAAAATAGATGATATATTCGAATATATCGACAAATATTGATATCTTTAAGTTTCAATTATACTGTCTCCCTTTTACAATACAAGAACACCTGTCTTATTAAGTTTAAGTAAGTATGAAGATTTCTTTTCTTTTGATTCGTGATTAATTTTCTAGGATCAATAAATATCATGTCAAGTTTCTTTGCTATTAATTTTTTTCCTTTTTCAGGAAAAATAGGCTGTATTATTGAAGGTCATTCTTAACTAAAATAAAAAAATCTCACCTGCGCATTTGCATTAAATATTACGTCAGTTTTAAAACAAATGCTATTTTATTTTAGAAACCCTTCGTAAAATGAACGAAATGTCCTTTTATTGGTAAATATTTCAAAAGATGCAATTGCGTTATTCCTAGTTCATTATAGTATATCCAACTATAACCATTATCATCGATAAGTGATCATCAATTACATGTCTCAATAATAAACTTATGAGCTTCTCGTGCTTTGGAAAGGAAGTTATATCATTGATACCAGCGGTTGTCATTAGATAATAGTCGCTTTAAGTAATCTGCTTCAAGAAATGTCTCTTTTTCCCTACGGTACAAGAATTTTAGATGACAGTTACGTCGCGTAAAAACTAGTATTCTGGCCAAATCCCTTGGGTTAGATAGCGAAACTCGTTTAAATGCTGCCATACAAGCTAAGTTGAGGTGAGAGTATATCCAGTTTTAGTTGGCGATGTAAATCTGTACTAAGTTGTTCTCACAAAACTGTTTGATATATAGGTGGTCGTTTACAACTTTTTGTCTCGTATCAAAATAAACTTCCCATGACCAGACAGCTCATGGGAAGTTCATTTCGCTGCTTTTCTGATGAGTTGGATAGTATTGATTTTCTCAGCAATAATTTCCTTTGCTAGGCGTTGTAATGACGCCTAGCAAAGGAAATTATATATTTAGGTAAGTGATATTATTCCCGAATGTAAAAAAATTGCAGGCAGTGACGAGCGATAAAAAATTAACACTGAATAATAATTTCTCAAAGTTTATCTTACCTTTCTGTCTGACTAAGATTACAGTGTATATTGTAATAAATACTGACTTTAAAAAAAAATATCACTGCAGGAATTTTGAATAAATTTTTACATGTGATATTTTTAACAAAGAAACATTTAACAAATTAAGAACTGCTCTTATAAGTTCTTAATT
Organism: Druceiella hillmani; assembly: GCA_039881145.1. Taxonomy (NCBI): domain Eukaryota; kingdom Metazoa; phylum Arthropoda; class Insecta; order Lepidoptera; family Hepialidae; genus Druceiella; species Druceiella hillmani. Next base: position 2,696,577 of record JAYKKI010000132.1, read on the forward strand.
TCCGGTTTCTCATATATATCTTGTTATAAGTAAAAATTAAGTTTTCTTCTTTAATTTTTATATTTTGCAGCCCGCAAATCAAGCAGAACCAGTTATTTTTTCTTATAAACCGCTTAAATTTAAAACTTATGGGCACAGGTTAAACAAAAATATTTTTGTATATAGTACATAATTTAAAGTATTAAATGAAGTACTCGATATTCCTATTTTTCTGTTTCCACATATACATGGAATAAGGTCTTAAAATATACTTTTCTTAATTTTAGATAGTACTTCTTCAGAGGTGAATTGAAAAAAGGGTTAAAAAAAATAACCTTGAATAATGAAAAAAAACAGGTTCTGTATATGTCTACATGCAAATTGTACAAAAACATAAACACTTTTATAAAGGTCACAGTGTTTAAGATATTTACGATAAAATGTATAACCTCCCTCCCACTCCCTAATTAGTTATATTAAAATTATTAAGTATTTATTGCGCTAAGCGTTTCAAAAAAAGATTTCAAAGACTAAATATATTTGATGTCACATAATATAAAAATAAAAACCTTGCAAAATGAGGGCCTATTTTACTGGTACCTTATTTACTACCCTTGTAGGTTTATTACAAAAAGGTATAATTTAAAAGTAAGTAAGTGCACACATCGTTGAGGCGAAATTGTTTACAGAATTGTATGAAATTATATCCATAAATTTATAACATAATTCGGCAGAAAAAAAACGTATTTTCCGCATTACATCGCCCCGTGAAACCATTCAAACTTTGTTAAAAATATTTCAAATTACACTGACGAAGAGCAGTTTTGCGGTGAAACCTGATTATAAAGTGTTATCTCGCTCGCCAAAATTGAGCCTTGAAGTACTCCAATATTTGATCAGACCCTAGATAATAATACTTCATTAACTCCTGCGCTCCGCTCTACCCGATTAGTATAATTTTATATTCCATAACTATATTAAAGCCCAGCTTGGACTAAATGGCCCCATTTCGGCTTAAGGCTCGACGCGGCACGGCGCAAAGATAAGGCCATTACAGACGCGGTCACAGCATCCGCCGAGACTGTCAGCAAGACGGAAATCCACGCTCTGATAGATGAGATTCTACTCGCCGGACGTGTCGTCGAATGAGATACGAAAAAAAAATTGGCTCAGATTTACTTTGAGCGAGCCTAAATTGTTTAGCGCGGGCTAAAGAAAGGGAAGCCGTAAGTAATCAAGGGGACGGTTTGATAAGAGCAATTTTGTGGCATTTTTTAAACAGCTTAAAAAATATGAAGTCTTTTTAAACCTTGTAAAAAGTAAGTGAGTATCTTTATTTAGATATAATATATTAGATACACTAGTGACACATATTTCGGAGTTGATCATTGTTATCATGATATCCTATTGAATATGGTTACAACGCGCTTTAGTAGCGTTTTGTATATGTAAAAGTTTAAACATTTACGTATTCTATTAAATTAGTGTCTCTAATAAATTATTTATAATAACTGATATTATTTTCTATATCATATTAGATAATTTTGCTCTGTAGTATTATATTATATATTAGTTATTATATTTCACTACACATTTTATTTCTAAGTTCGGTATATTACGTGAAAGCATGCGTCGCACAAAATTATACATTTTGCTATATAAGCTCATCCCAATCGATTGCCAATAAATATTAATATAAATAAAAAAACATGATGCTTTATTTACCTATTGTGAGTGGAATAAGTCAAAAATTATATTCGTGTATGTTTTTAATTAATTTCAGTAGTATATTTACTGAACTACCGGTAAAATATAGTGGGATGAAAATTACAAGTGAAGGACTATACGAAGGCCTTTCAAAAGGACTACCATTTTGTTTTTGCAGATGGATGGCAAAAGTTAAAAAATATATTAAGACAATCTATCCGATTCAGGTAACTTTCAATAATTTAAATTCATTTCAATAAGTAAAGTAATTTAAGCCTCGTGATATAATAAGTCTAATTGTAAGGAAAGGCATGCTGTTGTACTCCTTGGTCAAGTTCTACCATGTTCTGAACATAAGGATTATTTTATGCGATATATTAGAGTTACGACTTCGAATTATAATACAGCTGTCAGCAATTAGATAATGAAAAATTCTAAATTAAGTTGATCACAGGCCGAACAGATAAAATTAGTCTCAGAAAATTGGTTATAGTGGGAAAAGTAGAGAGAAAATTATCACGGTGAATTTTTTTGATCACTTGTCTGATTAAAACAAGTTGCTCACAAGTTTCTTGGTTACTGTTATCCTGAGAAACGCTATGGACAAAACCACACGAAAACAACTAGTTAATATCATCACTAAGTCCATTCAAGACACGGAAACTTCAATAATAAAGAGAGCGAAGAGAATTACGTTTCAAGGCATTTTACACAATATGGAGTAATTTGTCCATTCCTTACTTCACATTTTTTTTTCGACTAAGAGTAGCTTAGCCGGAAAGGTGAGTGCCAAGAAGGTACTTTCCGTTTGAAGAACAAACCATGGAGTATTGTTAGATTTTCGTTGATATTATAAAATTAAAAATTATCTTAATAATAAAATATAATAACAATAGTATGCTGGGAAAATTTTTAATATAATACTTTTTGTCGTATCTGAAAAATCTTAATTGTACTCTTATCACATCTATTACAAGGCTACACCATGTAACAAGAAAATCATATTTCAAAATATACGAGAAGATCTATTTACAAATAAATATTCCATATTATAAACATATATTTCTGTGAATTTTTTGGATGAAAACCTTATTTGGTTCTCTAATAATATAAACGACGTTTTGACTTTTCCATATTAAATTTTCGTAATGTTTTATGTATTTATTTCCCGGGTCCATTACTTATTACTTTTTGTCTTTCACTCGCCTCCTACTAATAATTACTTTTAATATATAATTACAAGGTTATCTAATTTCTAGGTTATCTAACTATACCCAAAACTTTTTTATAAAATGGTAGTTAATAGTTCTTTGCGAACTAATATAAATCTTTGCTTACCTAATTTTTCGCAAAAATCAAACTATTCACTTTGCCATATCAAAGGTTATTTGATGATGATTAAACTTTACGTTGTGGGTAATGCATTTTAAACCTTCAACGATACTTTCAAATTTAAATTAAAAATATCGTAATAGCTTTTCAAGAATATCATACTGTAGACTGCTTGCGTCTATTGTGCACATATGGACTAATATGTGTACTTGCTACACCATATAATAAATACATATAAGGAATAGCACTTAGATACATTTAATACTTAATTACGTGCCTGATAATAATGCACATTACAGCTGGCTATGACATAGTAGCGGATATATAATCGAAATGTTTTAAAGAAAGAGGATAAAAACATTTATTATCTCGCCCTATATTATTTCAAAATAAAATTTGACCAAAAATAATGGTATACAGCTCGAGTTAATTCACATTTTGATTTCACTTAATAAATAAAACTCGGCCAGATTTTATGCCTACACGACAAAACGAACAGCCTGAACGCGGTCAACCGTTAGCTGTCAGTGACACATGATGAGTGCGGCAAGCATTTATGAAACGATAACATTCTCAATTTGTCAAAATATTCTCTATTTTGTGCCACAAATGTGTGATTTCAGGCAGGTTTTACCCACTCGGAGAAGGGTCTGCTACGTCACATACAAGCTAAAAGAGCTAGAATAAAAAATAGTTCTTCGTAGTAATAGTACGAATCATATTACGCGATTTTTTCTCCATTCAACCTTTTTAAAAGCTCGCTAACTCTTTAAGCATATATGGCAAGGAGGTTTGACATGTTTTGCAGTGAGAAATGAGCATTTACATATTTAATTTTATTCGAGTCAATCTGTACTTCGAAAAAATATTAACATTTTTTTTTATTAGACTATTTTTGAAAAAATCTGAATATTTACTTCTAATACTAAAATTTTGCTAAACAGATAGCATATAATCGAATTTATGCTATAGTATTTGACGTAAAGGGCAAATAAATACCAAATATTGGAAACAAGTGATATTTAAAAAAAACGAAAACCTCAATAAATTTAATGAAACTCTAACTTTCATTGCAATTTTACATACTAATAAAATATAATGCTAAAAATGTTAAAAGGAACACAATATATTTACGTGGTTTCAATTTAAGTTAAGATTTATATTTAGCTTTAACCCATGTCCGTATCGCGCAAAATTTCAAAAATAAATAAAAGTTTTACAAGTTTCTGGAACAAAACTGTGAAAATTTTATTAAAATCGCATTGTCAATAATATCATTAACTATATATTAAATGGATCAATACCAATTAAAGAACAGAACTATTTTAATAAACACACTTCATGTGAAAATACTTCGTTTCCTAAAAACTACAGGATTTTACTAACACTCTAATAATTTTTAAAATACACGTAATTCAATTACCTAATGATGGTATGTGATGATAAGTTACAAGAACTTTCTAGTGTATTAGCAAAATGAGTAACCGCCACAATATAAAAAGATAGAGATTTTTTTCGTAAAGTTCGACTCGATTTTCATATTAACCCATTATTATGTTATATTATTTTACTTCTAGTGCAACATATGATGTTAAATAAGATAGAAAGGCAATTTCTATATAACATTTCACGTTTTTTAAAAAGTATTTTAAATTTGTATTTATGAGAGTAAAATTGGTCTTCGGATTTTAAAATCATCATTCAAAGTTGACTGATAAAATGAAAGAAAACTAAATATAACATTTTTACACAAATACATTCACAAATACGTTTACTTTACATTAACAATTATAACTAGAGTTGTAACACTGCAGAATGTATCGAATAGGCTCATTCACGTAGATACGGTCTAGCTGCGATAGTAGACACGTGATAAGGCAACTAAGAGTGTCTCTACAGTTTCCGCGGGAATGTCGGCATGAAGAGAGATTGAGCACGAGGTAAATGAGATACGGCGCGGCCCGAGTAATTACGAGCAGGAAACGTCACAAACTTTTACAGGTGCCGTAATAAAGTGGGCCATTAGTGCGGTGGCTTATCGCAGCAGCCCGCGTTTGCAAGCTTAAATGCAACTTTCGCTTTGACTTAAATTGTGCGACGGAACTCCTTGAATGGAAATAAGTCTTATGATAGGCGTTGAATATATGTTATTGAATGTCTATGTCCTTTTTTATTTCTTACGAGAAGAAAATTCAGTAAAAATGGTTATAATTTTCAAAGCAAAAGAAAAAAAAAAGTAAAAGCAAAACTCGTCGAGAAATTTTAGCGCATAGAATCAAACAAAGCTAATATAGTTTTTGAATTAAATATTTCAGTGGGAAAATTGATGCAACAGGACAAAATGTATGCTTTTTACTGAACGAGAATAACAAAAAGATTCAAATGCATTCAACGAAATAAATAGTGATGTTCATTGGAAAATCTATCACAAGTGTCTTTTGATCCAATTATACTAAAGAAGATATTATGACTATTTTTTAATGTGTCTATAATTAAAAAGAGTAAAAAAGCCAAAAAAAATTAATTCCTTTCTTTTATTAGGGTGATTATAGCAAAATAAATGGGTTGTACTGATGGTATTTTTTAAATTCTTAAATTACTTGTCATTACTTGTTATATATTATTTGAGTAGAGCATGCTGCACTTATCAGAAATGTAAATAAGCTTTCAGTAATATGTTATTTTATTCAGTATTTTTATTTACTAGGGTTTTAACGTTTTTATTCATATATTAGTTCCCTCATTTATAGTTAATCATAATCATAAATTCATTTTAATAATCTAATCGAATCAGATTATTTATTCAGACCAAAAAGCCTTTATGGTTTTGTTTCTCTTAAACATAGACCAATATTCTGCAATATTCTTTTATCATACAAATAACCACTTATATTCTCTTAATTGGAGGCCGGAATTTAATACTCCCTACTACAGGAAAACGTGAAGCAGAAATACATTTTGCTCTATGTTTATAGAATGATACTATGGAGATTACCACGATTTTATTAGATAGCCCACGACCATTTATTCATTATTACAAAGTTACCTTCTTTCAATTATTAATTTTTACCTTTACTATATTATTCTGTGATTGTAACTTATTCTCCAGGTGGGCGTTTACTGGAAGTTGATTAACATTTTAATAAGTGAAACAAAATCAGTTCAAAATTGGTATTGTAATGTGGCTAAAATCCTTGTCTATTTAATATCATTATTACTGAAATGCACAATTAAGTAATTCCATTACCCTTTTGTAAACAAAGAGAAAGCAGTGACACAGTTCCTCTACACAGTCACATTTTATTTTCCCCGTACCTCACATCCCTTTTCTCGATGATATCACATTTACAATATTTTCTTTATGGGACGAATATGTGCAAGTAGTAAGATTACCTAAAACCCCAATACCCAGCGAAATACCCAATCAAAATATGTCTTATAGCACCTCCGGCAGATATGTGGTTTGAACAGCCTTCAATTTGAATAAAGGTATGCCTGTTAGGTAGTCCTTCTCCGAGAAAGGCTCACTATCGATATAGTTTCATTATTCTTTTTATTTGTGGTTTATGTGGTTTTCCTTTTTTTTAGGATTATGTTATTTGCAAGAAGGGGTTTTATTGCTGAGTATTTTAGTGACTGGTGTGATGGGTCCTCATGCAAAGTGAAAGATTCCTGAAGTCGTCTTGAGATATTCATTTAATCCGCTTTGATATAAATAGCTAATAAATCACAAAATAATACCCACACACAAACACACACACATATGTGTATATATATATATATATATATATATATATATACATATCTGTGTTAGGGAATACCCATGTTCAATGGTCTTTAAGTCTTTCTGATATTTTTTTTATTTTTTGAACCAAACTCATAATTTGAATAAAAAATTATTCGATATGACATGAATGAGTATGAGAGAAATTAATTTCTTTTTCATTAACTAAGTGAATAATTGGTCATTAACTAGGTGAATAATAATACCGTTACTTACTCAGTACCCCATAATACCGTAAAATTTAAAAAAATCTTGCTATTAGTTTCTTATTATTTTGAGACAAATGGGAGAATAAAATCGTTGCTTGCAGTAATACATAAACAATAAAACAATACACATTTGCTTTTTAATAGCGCGAAGAGTGCATAAACTTAGGCAGTTACTCAGGATGAGATCGTTAAAAATATGGTATAAAAAAAGACTATTTATTGCAAACCTATAGTTTTGAACAATTTTCCTGGACAAGTACCCTTACGCGTTAGATTTATTTTTTTTGCCTCACTACGCGTTAATTTTAGGATCTTCAGTAATAAATCATTTTGATAAGATCGCTGCCGTTGCATACAAATAATATTAAATTGATTATTAATTTAGAAATACAAAAAAGTAAGATAAGCTTCAAAACCAAAAAAAAATTTATTTCAAATATTTTATATTTTAAGTATTATTTACTTGAAACATTCGTAACTAAATATGCATTTTAATTTACCCCTATGTTGATACACAATTTATATACAAGGCAAGAAAGATACACATTAGACACGCAAATTTCCAGGATCATGTTTAGGGCCTTGTTTACTGAATAACCAGAAATTTCCTTATTCAATATGCAAGGCCCTTAATAATATCAGATTTACAGAAAATACTCATTGAAACTTTTTTTTTAGAAAAAAGCGTTTTTATTTCTAATAGCCTTGAAATTAAGCAAAAAAAAAACAAATAATCACTTGCATATTGCCTAAATGTCATTTTTCGTCTATATGAAACGTGAAACTTGCTGTAAATAGGAAGAAATAAAGTATAAATTAATCATCACAATCTCTAAAAATGCATATACATACACAAATATAAAAAAATATTGCATTTTTTAACAGCTTGAGGAAAAGTAAAATCCGATAGAGAAAGAGTTATGAGATATAAATTTGATCGTCCCCTATCTTTTCTAGGGAATAGTAACATGTCATCTACATAGGTTTAAAAAACCAAAGAGTAATTAATATGTTCACAACGGGTAAACATGAGGGTTCCATACAAATATAGGCACATATAGACGTTTAAGGCCATACAGAATTTTTATTGAATAATTTAGAAATATTGTCATTACTTTCCGCCGTATTTATGTAGAAGCAGTATTTCTTTCATTGGTATAAAATTCTCAAAATAACTTTTCCTGTATCATATAGTTAGCTATTTTTAGTATCCGCCGGTTCACTTAATGACAAGAGAAAAATAAAAATTTAATTCAATTTTCCAGCTAATCAACAGGTCTAAAAATTATATCGTTTTTTTTAGAGAAGGAAAGATAAAAAAATGTAGTTTTGAACTTCTCAAAGAACGATGACGAAACCTCAAATGCCTATTCGGAACTAGGTGGACGGAAAAACGGTCGGAAAGGCAGGCGTCGGTATTTCAAAAATGGGACTCCATTCGGACCTTTCGGAAAAAGAATTTCATTGAAGGGAAATATATAGCATTTTAACAATTAAAAAAATTACTTTAATAATCATTAATGTTTGCACAATTGATTTAAACAAGTTTTAAATTGAAAAAATAGTCGCCAGTAAAGAAATAACTATTTTATTGTTTCCTTGTCATTTTAAAACATTGTTTCAAAGTTTTTTTCTTAATATAATCAAAGAAACGCAATATCTGTGCCGATCATCTAAAATATATTTATATAAACACATGAAGCGTGATTTGAAATTATTCTCTTATATTTCGTTACAATACGGTTGACGAATAGGATCGAAAATAAATTATTAAGAAAAAATGTAAAATTTATGTGACACTGTAATTTTTCTATAACACTTAACAATTTCTATAACACTTCAATATTCTTTTTGCTATCAAGGGTTCCAGTCCTTGATAGAAAAAAGAATATTAAAGTTTTCAGATTTTTTTAAATAATAAATATAATGGAATGTAAATATTAGAAAATAGGTTCATGAATTTCATGCAGACTCAAATAAAACGGTATTTTGACTCCACAAATTTGAAGAAATAAGTTTCACTTTAAGCTATTTGTTATAAACACTGATAGATGATGTTTTTACCCTTCCATGAGTGAATTTTTTGCAATCATTTTCCTATACCTTGTTTTAACATATATTTATAATTAAGCTAACTTTAAGAATGAAATATTACTGAATGGCAAATAAACCATCACCCACTTAACTCGTTCGGATACAGTGTAATGAGCCACTTAAAATAAAATACATCAAGTAACTGAAATATATGTTTTTAATATTTTAAGTAGTTAGGAAAAATTACAATCAGAAAATTGTTTTTTCCTCTTTGTTATATTGTTTAATTTCACTGAATCAGCAATAAAAACCCATTTTATATGTAGAAACAAAAGAAATATTTGATGTCTCAAAAATTATAAATTTTGCTTTTTTTATTTCCTGAAATGAACAGTTCTAGAAAACAATTATGGGGTATCCTAATACCATTCAGCTGCTGTTAATATATTAATTTCATTTTGTGCCATGAAAGTTATTTCAGCACAGAGTTATTACCAATAATGCTTGTAAATTAAATAAAACTTTTTAAAATATGTATATAGTTTATTTAAAGATTCGTAGAAGTACGCCTATTCGAATTAATTTAAAATCCATATAAAGAATTCTAATCTCGCAAACTGAAAAAAATCTAGATAACAAAGAATTCTTTCAAAAATTTAAAATCGATTTGAATTCTTTAAGATTCCTTAGATGGGGACTTTTTAACTTTGTCATATACGTCCGTATGTTAAAGCCTTGAGGACGCCATTGAGCAAAATATATAGACAACTAAGTAACCATACTTAACAGATTTTACCTTTGAAATATTATAAAGGCTATTGCCTTAAGTCAAGTTACTTGCTTGTAAGTTGTTTGTATTGCATTATTAATATTATTTTTAAAGAACTTTGTAAAGAAATGAAAGGAAGTTATCTTATTTAAATAGCTTATCAACACTGATGCAAGTGACATTGACCGCTTTGTTTATTACTTCCCGTTTATATTCCTTCCGGTGGACCAACTCCGACTTTAAGCCAAATTTCAAAGAGTTAATTGATAAACTTTCGAATTTTGATTTATCTATTTCTTCGTCTAACAGGATGTCTTCTAGTGACAGGGGCAGTGTGTTTTGATATACTACAATGAAGGTTTGAAAATGTGTATCAGTAATTTTGAAATTATTATATTTTTAATTGAAGTAAACTGGACAATATAATATTCAATTTTTGTTGCTTTAGTGTCAATGCTACGGGGCTAAAATTAAGGAAATATGTTGTGACAGTTCATGTAGTTTCATTTAATTGCTGATAATTTTTGTTTACTTTTTTATTTATGTCCATAAATACCGTTACATAGTTTCATTATATCTATCTACCTCGTATGCAAGTGAATACAACTAAAATGATAGCATGTAGTGAAGTTTTCAATTTTTATTTATTAAACGTGCGGAAATTTGTAAATAATGGAATTTAATAAGCTTAATTTTTTAATTATTGCAAAATTATCCTTTTAACTTCTACTGATAATATAATTGAAAAGTAAATCACCCAATGCTCTATTACATAACTTCTCTACCTAAAAGCAGCCAATCTTTTTTTGAGAAAAGCTTTTGGAGTATTTGGTGAAAATCAATATCATGATGGAATCCCAACTCGTGAAATAGTAATGCGATATAATAAATAAAATATTAAAATAGTATTGTGACTTTTGTTTGCATCCTTCAGTGCTATAATTAATTATAAGAAATAAAAAAATTAAATAGGTACATTTTTTCCCAAAAAAAATACATAATATTTTATCTCTGCACTAGTAGATATCTGTAATATCAACAATATGGGAAGTTTCAAGAATTTAGTTTTATTTATTACTTTATCCCACAGTTTGTAACATTTGTAAGTGATTAAATTAATTAAGCAAAAACGAATTGGGATTTTCTAAGTAATAATTTTTCCTGTCTACTACAAGTATTGAGTGGCCGTTTTACTTGAAAAGTCACATTTCATGAACTGGAAGAAACATTTGTTGATTATCGTAACATAATACAAAGAGCCAACTTGTAGATTTAGTTGATAAAAGACAACAAATTTTTGATCTCATTTTATACTTTATGACAACAAACTTTGGCTCATTGCGGGATTTTACACCCCTGGTGTTACACGCCACTAACATTGTTAATCCAAAATTTTAAATATTTTTTACCTAATAACACAATCAGATTTAGCGTTCGTATGTTATGTATAGTGAAACAATATATGGGCTATGTATTATCCGCGGTTTCGTACATGTCATATATTAATATCATGAAAAGTATGTTCAGATGTTTGTTATTCAGTTACATCTAGAAGACAAATTTCAACACACATTTCTATAAACCTGGTACATGGTTTATGATTAAAACTAAAATATTTGTCACTTTTAACCCGAGAAGTAACACTATTAACGTAAGATTAAACTTGGTGTTTTGGTCTAGTAACTTTTTAATAGCCAACTGTAGAAATTTGCAAAATGTGTAGATTTCGACGATTAATGTTATGTCATTGCAATGGTTTCATTGTATTAGATAAAAATCCCATTATCTAATTAAAAAAACACACGAACGATACCCGACCAAAATTTTGGTAATACATATTTTTAAGCAAAAGTGGCTATAGTTAGCCACTTTCGCTTAAAAATATGTATTACCAAGAAAATATTCAAAATATTTTTTCTGTTATTGAAAAAAAGTGTTACTTAATGCGTTTAAAAAGCACATTTTTGCAAATACTCTCACAATAATCGAAAACAATTCTAATAATTTTATCCAAAAGACGCATATTTGAAAATAATCTCACAGTAATCGAAACAAAAATATTACTAAATGTAGATACATTCACTTTACAAAGTTACTTTTTTGCAAATACTCTCACAATAATAGAAACAACTCTTACAAGTGTGTCTGAAAGGCGCATTTTTGCAAATATTCTCTCACAGTAATCGAACAAAAACATTTTCACTCCATCCACAATTTAAATTTATATTTCATAAGAGGATAAGTCGAAACTAGAATCTGCGACTATATCTATTCAGGTCTTGACCGCGTGATGAAGAATACGAACTATTATGTTCCTTGAAGACCTTAATATTTAAATTGGGTCGACATGGGTCGTTAACTGCTGAGGCCTACAAGATGGGCGCCACTTATATAATACAAGTAAGTAGTGCCGGAGAGGGAATTTCGTCTTAGCCGGAACAAATACTCCATGATGAGTTGTATTTATGCCCGCGTCCCGTCAGAAGGAATTTTCGTACACTCACTGGTTTATTCCGTTTTTTTATAATACACATTATGTTATCACGTATTCTGCTCATTACTGTGTATTCCATTTAGAATAGTAACATGTCGTAATCTTCTATTACTCAAAGTTTTGTAAAAACGCAGTAACGTCAACGTTATAATTTTTTTTAATACTCACACGAATAATAATAATATTGCTTCCCTGTTTTCATCCCTTTTTAATTAATTTTTTTTATTTTGTACTGAAATAACATGTCGTTTATTATTATTTTAAGCTGTTGCGTGAAAAAATTAGGTTGATGTTATTATCTTAAATTTTTTTTATCTCAGATAAATACGAACAAACAAAATATTTAGAAAAGCGTACCGTATCTTTAGTCGAAAATTTATGTATATACGACAAGGATAACCCAAGCGTAGATACTGAAAATTATTTCCTGGCAAAAATACTTCAAATATATTCAAACCTTGCATTCGATTCCTTTTTTTATTAAATCCCTAGAATTTGGAATTGATCTTTAAAAAAGTTGTAAATTTGTTTAGTAAGATGAAACGGTGTGAAAATCCTTTTAAGACTGGTTTTCTTTCTAATTTTCTTTTTATTCTTAATCACTGATAATGGAATGAGATTAGACTCACTTGATTTTTTTGAAGTTATAATTTATATAAATGGTGAAATATTTTCGTATTAAAATGTTTGGTTAAGAATTCCCTTGGAATAAAGAGGCATTAAAAACATATCATTATTTGAAATGCAATCTTAAGGTCATATTTAATTTAGAAATAAATAATCTATTTACGTACTTGATAATATTTTAACACATGCTACTAAGAACAAAATGTGGGTAATTGAAATTAAAGGGAACTATAATAATAAGTAAAAACCGTTTAGGAAAGAAAAAAAAATTCTAGGAAAATATTATGCATATTTAAAATAAAACCAAACTTCGGTAAAAATATTTTTACGAAATTAATTTAAATAATTCAACATTTCATCAAGTTAATAAATTATGTTCTGGTTACAATAATTTCCCATTAATACAACAAACAGCTCCATATGATATTTTTCCAAAATTAAGTAGAATTCGCCAACCAAATCAAAACCTAAATTGAGGAATTATGTCTTCTAATTAACATAAATATATAGTTGTTTCCAAATTTATTACATTCTTAATGGTCTCTAAATTTGCAAAGATAAAATTAACTGACGACCGTTTAGTGTTAAGCTCAATATAGAAGACGTTACGGCGTCATATTTCACTGTTAAATTGCTCGTCTACTTTTACCTCGTGCTTCTAAAATTATTAAAGGTAAGAGACTATGACTCCGTTAAATTAAATAAGCGAATTGTTTTAATTATGCAACGGGTTGTAAAATTTGTTTGTGCTGAAAGGATTCATAGTATACCTTTTCGTACTCGTTTCGAAAAGGATTCGCTTGGTGCTGTACTAAATAGGTCCCACATATATTTCGTTTCTTGGCGTCATCTGCTGCCTAACTACCTAGATATAATACAGGCCATTTATAACAACGACAATGTACTTACGTCCCATGAAATGTTACTGAGATTTTGATTCTTATAAATTAAGTATCATAAAATCATCATAAATTTAACCTTGTTTTACTACAATTACTAGAATTTAGTTTTACTTTCTATTAGTTTTACTAGAATTTAGCTCAAGTACTTTATTCGTAGTTCGTAGCATCGTACCGTTTTGAGTTTCAGATCGATTGACATAAATTTGTTGTATTTTGTTAGTAAATACATTAGTTGAACAAATGTAAAAAATGGGATTTGTTTAGGACCATCTAGTAGAAATGAAAGCTTTGGTCACCAATTTAATCGTACTTTGTGGAAAATTTTTAATTTTAAAATTAAAAACCATATAAAATTAAATAAATCGTACGGTCGTTCTCGGTCCACCATAAATTGCAAATCTTTTCCCCTCAACAATTTTTGGGAGAGATGAGCTGAAAGAAGTTTTTACTTCAAAAACATTTTTTTTTAATTTTCTTATTTTTCGTAAAATAATGGAAAACTTAACAACAAAATACTTACGGAATCACCTCGGTATATGATTATTTGTCCTCATAAGACAAGTATTTTGCTCACATACTGTGTACGCAGGTTGTAGCATCATAGCCTTTTAGATTTAAAATCGTTTATGCTAAAGTTATGCGGAAAGATACAGTTGAATTAGCAGAACACAAAATTAAAAAAATATTATTTTTTTACTTATAACCAGAAAGTTAATAACCAAAAACTTGTAGAACTATCTTAATATAAATTCATCCATCTACGTGTCACAAGTATTTTGCTCAAACTCTTCATTCTTGGGACACATCAACCCTAAGACTTATTTTAAGAAATTTAAGTCTAAAATTTTACAGAAAGTAATAAAAAAATTAAGAAATTTTTTTTTTATTATCTTAATGTTTCGTACCTGAACGTTAAAAACAGAATTTTCACAAAACCACTTTGGTGTTTATCGGTCCATCTTTGTATCACAGCATTTTTCTTATACACTCTTAAATTTTCTCTAATTGTTTTTAAGTATTTTTTTACTCAGATAAGTACGAGTACATAAAAGATATGAAAACGCACCGGATCTTTATCCCAAGTTAGTCTTGAAAAAACTTAAATTTTTATTTTAGGGTATTAGCTTTAAAGGATGGGAAAAGAGGTATAAAATAATTTACACATTTTTTCGAAGTTTTTGGTTCAAAATTATATAATTTGTTTTTTATGTCAAATTTTAAGTGAATTTAAAAAATTCTTTTGAATAACCGTTAAGAGTTTATTTGTATTTACCTAAAAAATACCAACAAAATTAGAAAAAAATCAAGCGTACCTGATGTAAACCAAATCTAAATTGAAGGTAAAATATTAGTACTATTTTATTGACTGCCAATGACAAGATATTTTATGTTGATGATAAAGTGATTACATTGGTAATAAAGAATACCATATGACGGTGCTTTATAATGTCATATAGTATCAGATCAAAACTGTCTGCAAGATCTTTATAGCGTTATATTAGCTGTATATAGTTATGGTCCCGTTTATGGCATTTATTTTTTTGTTCGGCCTTATCTTATCACTGCCTTTCTTTCAGTACCCCTGAAATAAAAGATAAAATATTTTTTCTCAATTACTTTCTCTATTACTATTTCTCACTCCTATCTTGCAAATCTTAAATCGACTTATTTTTCATACCGCATTACAATATCTTTTTGAGACCGTTGTAAATAAATTGTTCAATTCTTTCTAATGCCTGTAAAGGTATATTCTTCTTTATAGAACGGTTACTGCAAATTATAACAATCGTCATGGTAGTTCTTTTCAAATTTATGAAATTCTAAATTTCTATCAAAGATAAAATTTAAATGAGCTTCTAAATTTCCAATAGTAGGGAGAAATTCCAAGTTTATCACCAATTTTGATGAGACCTTTTTAAAGTTATGAAAATACGTTAGGGTAGAGTAAGGCAGGGTAGGGATATACAAATGCACTTCACTATCAAAATTTCAGCACAATCCCGGACTATGTCCGGTCTGTTTTAATATAGAATTATTGAGTATGTAAATACGCAAAATTTGTGTAAAGTTTACTGTAAGGTAAGATAATAAATCTCCAGTATCTGCTAAAATAACCTTACACGCTTTTTATTAATTTAAAAAAGAAGCATAATTTACATAATACCCCTGAAACTAGTGTAGGAATAGGTTCAAATAATTTATGCGACTTTTTCTCAGTGGATAATACATCCCATTTTGATAAATTGACATCTAAAAGGTTATTAATTCCACTTAAAGCAAAACATGACAATATAACTACTTTCTTCAGTCATAATTTTTGCCGTAAGAAAAGTATTTAACAGATAAGTTTATTTTATTGTATTAAATAAGATACGTACCCATACACAGACCGAGAAAACTTTACCATTTATATCAGCCTATAACTTTTTCACGGTACTCAATTTATTTACCGCTCAAGCGGAACCTGGCAAGCTTCCAGTTTTATTTTCTGTAAATCATTGATAATATATATAAGTAGTAAACTTTTTGGACACGATGCTTGGAACTTCACACAGACACGAATATATATTTGTCTACGTTATGGTTATATAATTATATTACTACAAATCGCTTTTCTTATATCTTTATATTTGTACCTAAAAAGATATGTAGAGGAAGAACATTTCTAAATGGTAGTACTTCCGGATGTATATTTGTAAAAATAATTTACCATTAAACTTTTTTTTATGCCTTTAACATTTCTATTTATGCCTGTAACATTCTACTATTGAATTGGTAAATATTCCATCGGAGATGCTAATTTTTTAATACTTTTTAAAGGTAGATAAACAATATGAATTTTATATCGTTAATGCAATTTTATTCTCTTGTCGACTGTGGATTTTTGCCATTTAGGATAAGGTGTCTTATCCTACCATTTGGTCGCTTTCATTGAATGGCCTACTTTTCTCTCCAATTTTCACGAGTACACGCCAGCGAAAACGACAAAATACAAGTGCAGAAGTCACTCCGATCCCCATTCAATGTTAGTCCGGCTGGAGCTGCTATTAAGTGATATTTGATTATACGTTTGTGAGGTGTGAAAGAAATATTGCTTCGTCTGTGTAAAATGAAAGTGGGGACTTTCCTTTAAATTTTATTATGTTTTCAATATTTTACTATAAATATCTGCTTGTCTGATGTGATAATAGCTAAACTATTTGAATATTTAGAACCAACTAAATGTAAATATTTATGTTTTCATAACCTTATTGCTGTCATATCCCATGTTTGAACCATTCCGATGAAGGCAAGTAATGTTTTTTTTTATATTGTTTGTAGATAGAAGGCCGCGCAAGCACGCACACGGGCTCACCATCACTCACGCGCACGCTCACATACAAAGACGCGTGCTCGCGCACTCGCACAAGCACACACGCACACACACACGCGCGCGCACACACACACAGGCGCGTATGCAAGCTCGTACGCACGCACGCGCACACATACACATATACAGACAGACAGACACACACACACACATGTTATGTATACACGAATGAAAATATTTGGAATGAAGTTGTCGTATTATTTTTCATGTAACTTGTAACTCTAACGAACTCAGTGAGAGCTTTTGCCAACTTGTGAAACTTTTATAACGGAAGCGGTATATTCGTTGATTCTATCTAAATCGTCGATTCTGTGTAAAGGAACATTATTTTACAAATTTTGTTAATGGGTTTGGACCTGAGTTTCACTCTATTTTCACACTGAACATATCAATAACCCCATCTAGACTTCTCAATGGACAGAAAAAAAAATTTCATTTACGTCGATACAGCAAGTTTGTCAATCATCTAGTTATAATATTTTCAATATTAGGGAAACGAAAATACTCCATCGAGTGATGAA
Organism: Druceiella hillmani; assembly: GCA_039881145.1. Lineage (NCBI taxonomy): Eukaryota > Metazoa > Arthropoda > Insecta > Lepidoptera > Hepialidae > Druceiella > Druceiella hillmani. The sequence continues at coordinate 2,714,305 of JAYKKI010000132.1, forward strand.
CCTAAAAGTACCGACAGGAAAAACTTAGCTTCAAAATATTACCTCCTTAATCTAATTATTGTTAGTTGTAAAAGTTCGATTTCTCGAATTATATGAATCGAATCGGTTATATATATTATTTCGTAAGTTCATGGAGAAGAAAATAGTACTTGAATAATTTTGATTTTTAATTTGAACATGTTTTCATCGGAGTAGTGTGTAGTACTTAATGGGGACGGGACTCAGTTTTTGCTAACCTATTAATTTTTAACTCAACTAAATTATGAATATTTATTCCCCGTAATAACGTCAGCATTAAGTACAAAAAAAATAGCTCAAAATTTATTAAAGCTGGCGGGAACATCAATAAGAAGAAGCTACATTTAAACTCACGTGACATATATAACACATTAAAATGCTGGATTTTGTTCTTCGCGCAAGTAAACATTTCAGAAAGTTGCAAACCCACTCATCGTATTACTTTACAACTCCTTGATTAGAAGTCTACTTAAATATGACAGTATGATTCCCTTTGTGGCAGTGGGAGTCTACGTAATACATGGCAGTCCATATACTCCGAAAAAATGGAGAGTTCAAAAAAGGTTTTCGCAATACGTCTCTTGGAACTTTGGGTATCAGCGTTATTAAATTGTTATGAAGAATGCCTATCGTATTTCAAAACGCCCACTTCGGTCACTGAAGAAAAATATTACACTCAATTTTCCCCCCTCTTCTCCAACACCCCTCTTCTCCAACAGATACAGGTAAATGAAAGTGAAAAACATCGAAAACCTCTTTTCCGTGCTTTTATGTCACTCCATATCGCACTAACGTGGAATTAATCAAGCACGTGAATATAATTTTTCGAATTGTGAATTTTCTTCATATTTAAGGGTACTTTTTTAGTCCCTCATTATATTTGAAACTTATTTATTTAGTATATGGCTCATTGAACAATATTTTTCAACCAAGAAATGATTCAGTCATGAATATATTTTTTTTTATTTAGCCTATCACATGCTTTCCTTGATTCATTCTCGTTATCATATTATTTAATAGAATTCTATTTGAGCTGATTGTTATTCACTATTTAAAATGCTATCATCTTATTTTACTTCTTTAATTTGACGTCACTTTGATTATTTTAATCTAATCTAATATCACTTTATTCGATTTGATTTAGTTATATTTGGTTTAACTTAGTTTCAATTTATTTAATGTTGTATTTATTTATTATAATTATTTGGTTAAGTTTTATGCAACTTTGTTTAGCTACAATAACATTAATAGTTATATCGTGCCCACTAATTACATGTTCTATAATAATCAATATAGAAATGGAAGGTAGGTGTCTAAAATATGTGAATTTTCTTAAATATTCTAAAGTATGTGTATATATTGCATCTGCATCTAGTTGAATTGAAAATTAACCAACGACAAATACGTCAAATACTGTAAGCACAATACGGAGGACCCAATTTGACATTTAAGTTCATTTTTATATGTTAGAAAAGACGAGGTTTATTTTTTGTTCTGTAATAAAATTGAGAATGATATACCATTAAATTTATATATATATATATATATATATATAATATTTTGACGTTTTCAGAAATAAATAGTATTACTCAAATTGAAATAAAATCGTGCGATTTCTATCTGCAACTTATTAGGCTGATTTAGTCATTTGGTGTATCGAAATTAAAATCCAGCATTAAAATCCGTAGATATAATATTAAATAGCTAAAAACTTACCTTTATAAAAAAACATATTTACATTATATATTATGTATTGATACATACATTTGGATATTTTGAACGACGTAAAAAGGCGAAATTATCGCACATACGTAAATGTATATTGACCTGTGACATACCACAGATAATAATAATATAAATTCGAGGAACGAAAAGGCCTTTAGCAGCTGCCTTACCCGGAACGCTTTAAATAACTTAGCCGGGAGCGCGTTCAGGAATTCGAACTTCCAATATCATTTCGTAAAGTCCGCGAGCGCGGGTAGAGCTTACAAAGCTGCGCGGTTTTCATCCGTGAGAGATTCTAATTCTCTTCATTGTTGAAAATAGCTTTTGGAAATTCGAAAATAAATCCCTTTATAATTAAATATTTTTGAGTTTAACGAACTGGACAGATATGTGCTTTGAGGAAGTGATATTGATTCGTTTTAAATTTTGGTTAAAATGAAATTGTTGGTTTTTTGTTTTATTTATTTTGATTTTTCGCACTAAAGTGCGAAATATCAATTTATATTAATAAATGGATTTCCATATAAAGAGTTATTTTGGGTGTATATTTTTCCTTTAAACTTTTTCAAAAACCATTATAATATTTATATGAATCATAAAGATATATAAAATGTATTATTAAAGAGAACTGTAGCGCCATATTGCAAAAAAACAATATAAATAAATATTTTTGTAACGAGTGACATCCATATTTCGTATTTATTGATTTCTGTATCCCTGTAATGAAAAAAAGCGGCTTGTCCCTAAAATTGTTCAAAATAATATTAGTAATTTTTATGCATATCCACAATGTCAAAGAAATGTTTTTCCAATAGACTTTTTGTCGAAATGTCAAACGAATAAAATGAGAGATAACATTGTGGCAAAGGTCTTCGAGTATAAAGTACGACGATCGATAAAGGTTCTCCTATCACTTCCCTTTTTTTAAATACACTTTTTTGACTTTAATTTAAAGGCTCCTACAGTCTATGAACACAAGACACCCGACGACCGAATCAATTCAATGCACGACGAAACGAGGTAAATATTATTTTTAACATTTTCTCAATAACAATTATATTAAGGGTAAAAGTAGGATAGTTACCGTAAGAATATAGATGCGCCGATAATAACTCGTCATATTTAAAAACACGCATTGACAAGTTTAAAGCTATATTAGGAAAGTAATGTATTAGCCCCCACAGGGCGAGCGAGTCAACGGATGGGGTGATAGGTGGCGTCCAAAAGACAATCGTATTTAGAAATACGATTGTCTTTTGAACGCCACCAATTAGTGCATATTACGTATCGTTGCTATTTTATCCGTATTGCAACTTTTCATTTTACCAGGTGAGTGATGCATATTCATTGTTTTATTTTAGTTGTATAGTTAGTAAAGTATTAAATATGTATTATGTTTACAATAATTTGTTATTTTTTTTTCTAAAGCAAAGAGCATCTATCCCTAGCCAAAAAACTGCTGCCTCAATTTCGGTGAGTAAAGATACCATAATGGGTCCATAAAAGCGTCCATCCCCTACTAGAAATAAATGCGTTTTACTTAAATATAAGTGTTAGTTTACGGTAACAGAATGCCAACTAAGTACACGAGGAAAAGAAATACTCCATCGCATGCTGAATGGACACAAGAAGTATAAAAGCCAACAATATATGTATAACGGCAAACTTGCCTTACACAAAATAGCCCGTCGTTAAGGAATACTAGCAACAATGTTAATAAAGGGATATGCACACAAAAATCCTGAAAAAGAAACACCTTAGGTAAATATTTATCCGCAACGTCGTTTTACTTCAAAGGGCAACTATCCTCACCATTAAACTTGCGTATGGGCAACTATCTCACCCAGTAGGCAAGTATCCATTTCCTTAATAGCTTAAAAAAAATAATTTTTCTTACGTAAGTAGAATAAACGCTTGTTTTTTATTTACTAAATTAAAGATCCAGGATGTCTCTTTCAATAATCATTAAAATTATTTACGTAACATTTATTGTCTTAAAAATATAACATTTTTCGAAATGTTGGGCATCTATCCCATTTTTACCCAAAACGTTTTATTAGTCCAAACTGAATATCCACAAAAAAAAACTAAAAAATTACTCAAATACGAATATATTTGTATTTATTTGTGGGAAGTAATACTCGTATTGATCAATATTCAAATCCAAATTAAGGGTTTACCACATCGTATCGTGAATTGCTTTGATGCGGTCGCACAACACCCGGATACATTAATCCGGTTTAGCCATACATAGCCGCTAAAATAATGTAAATTCGCCATAACACGTTGTAACACGCGGTGTTTGCAAACAAAATCAAGGGGTTTCTGCATTATACATAAATAAAGGGAATTGTTTACAAACATCAAATTTCATTTGTTATGTTATTATCGAAGCGGAAGCTTAGTAACTGCGACCGACTGGAAAGCTTGGCGAGCTTTTTAACAAAAAGTTAATTAGCATTTTAATATGCGAACCTAGCGACGGCGATTAGATGCGTGCATAATAAAAAGGAAAACATATTTCGCTCTCATTACTAGTTAATTGAGCCACATATTATTTAATGTCTTAATTTTTAATATTTTTTTACGTAATGTATTTGCTCTGATGGTTAGAATATCCGATTTAATTTTTTTTTTACTATGTTGCGCTAATTGAATTTTCTCCGTAAAATATATATACGTCATCGTATGATGGGACAAATTAAAAAAAATTAGAGCTTCGCTTGTCAGAAAATAGAAGGAAAATTTCATAATTTAATCGGAAAATGTTTTTCAATAAAATATTTATTTAGGTGCTTTTTTCAATCTAAGACGCCAGTTTTTTTTCTAATAATTTGTTATGTACTTAAATAAATAAAAAAATATTATAACCTATAGCTCTCGTAAATTTAGGCAAATAGTTTAAGGGAAAAATAACATTTAAAAGATTTTGATTTCATCGTTTTCTTGAAAGTCTATGTATTTTTTGAAGTGCGTAATTAAGTAAGTTAAATGTAAATTTTGGAACATCACAACCGACGGTCTAATTTAACAAAATGAAAGAAAAATAATTTATGCCAAAGGCACTTTTCTTGGAAAACTCTATTCATTTCCTTTCTTACATAACATTAAATGAACATTTAAATTACGTAATCACTCATATTAATTTATTAAAGAAGAAATTCAGTTCATATGAAAACTACTAAACTTATTGACAATTACAAATTTTGCAATATGATAGATAACTTATAATTTCCAGATTGCCATAGACTATTCGTATATAAGTTATATAATTTTCAATATTTAGTTAATAAGATCAATGTAGCGGAAGAAAAACTCCATGGTCTGAGCGCTTTCGTAACAAAACTATCACAGATAAACTAATACATATGTGAACAAAAACTCCCAACAAAGAACATGATTATAAAAGTCTACAACAGCATTTATCTTTTGTAGATAAGCCACGGTAGCAGTTAGATAATCCATAAAAAAATGATTTGGACATAACTTTTGAAATGATATAGAAATATATATACATATATATATATATATATATATATATATATATATATATATATATATATATATATATATATATATATATCGACAAGCTTACATTATAACGTATATTCTATATGCTAAAATAACATTTAGGCATGTTGGCATGTTATCATAATATTAATACATTCATTGATTGAATATATTTGGCGTTAATTTTGTAGAAATTCATTATTCACAATTAAATGAAACTACGTGATGTATGCTTACATTAAAAAAAGTAGAAATAATACTACATCACGTAGTTTCATTTAATTGTGATTAATACATTCGTATTTACTCATTTAACGTAAACATTAAAAATTAAAACTTTAACTTTTTAAAAAGATAAAATAAATTAAATAAAACATTTAATTTGTTTTACATTTTGGTTTTATATTTATGCTGTCAATATTACCAAAATGTCGATGAAATGCCCCAAGAATTCTGGAATAACTAGTCATCTACTAGAAATTCAGAACATAATTAATGAATTCAGATATACATCAAATATAAGGATATACATAGTTTCATAAAGTTTATGAATTTGTAAATGTCCTTTATATCAAGGCTTCGGAAAAAGTTGTTTTGCAAAAAAATTTAAGAAGTCAAAAAAAAAAAAAAAATTTTTACCTTTTTTTAATTACATTCTGTATAAAAAAAGTACACTAAGGTTTTAATATTAAAATTTATTCAAGTGTAATTCAACAAATTATGAACTAAAAATGTACTTTTAGATTAAATATAATGATATTTTTTCAGTAACAGCAACTGAAAATTCAGAACATAGCATAAACCCTTGAGGATAATACTTGATGTATATTAAATTTATTTTTCACACGTTTTTAGAATCAAAAAACTGGCATATAAATCTTGCTGTCTTAATTAAAAATCGTCGCGGCACATCTGTGGACAAAAATTGCTAACAATTACACTGAAAAAAAAATTAGAAGGCTTCCAATCATTTTTTTCTCCACAGGTTCATCGTTTTTTTTCAGTTTCTTATGCTTTGAAAACAATTTCATAGATAAATACCTAGAAATAGGATTTTCAAGGGTTATTACGGCCCTAATATTTATGTTATAATCCTATATATATCTTTGTTACGTATTTAAGATAACATATGTTTACACACCAGAACACCAGAATTATATAATTGTGGTACACCAGAATTATACCAGACTATATACACCAAATTACAAAAAAAGTGTCTTTAATTTCATTGTATATCAGATTGATTGATTTTTGGTGTTCCTTTTTTTGTTCATTACGATTATCTCGGATTTATGGGAACAGCAGAAAAATTTAGGAAATAAATTTATTTTATTCTGATATGTATTCAAACCAGTTCCACTTCAAATGCTTATGTTACTACTCTACAACTACCATAACATTTATTTGCCACTTGAAATAAAATATCTATTTACGATGTCCACTGTTCAAGCGTTGCAGTTTAAATTGCGGATTTGAGAGCGGTAGCGTAACAAAATCATTTTACTGGTCGATCTATGACTTCGAAATTGTCGTTGTAGAGTATTATATGGTCTATGGTTCTTCTTCGTTTTTGTGTAATGCATTTGGGTAGCTTCAGTAAGGGTTTTGATATTGACTTGAAGTTGAAAGAAAGAGCTAAATGTCTGATAGAGTTTCGCACTACGAACATCCTGTAGTATTAACATCGTTTTAATATTATCATATCTTCATAATAATTTTAATCGTGTGTAAATGGTTCAGACATTTTAATACAATTTTATGAGGAAAATTTACGTAAATTATTATTCACCAATTATTATTAATTCTGTTTTTTTAAAAACAAAAAAATAATATTCTCACAATTTCTCATTATAGTATTGCGTTCCACGAATCCTTTACCGTACTTGCAACTAAATTATGGAAGAAACTTAATTTAAATATGCAAAACGCGCTCCCATTGCCCGTGTCAAAAAGTCATCAAAAACTATATCGCATGTCATAATAGACAGATTGAAATACTCCATTTCCGCCTTTTTTCCAACCCTAACGTATCGCTGTTTTGCTTTTGTTTTAATTGATATACTACTAATTCCATATTTATCACATTTATATCTACATAAATTTGTTAATTTTATCTTAATAGCGTCATTAATCATAGTTTACCAATCATATGCTGTATTCCGCAGCACTTGCTTTTCTCACTTGATTCATTGTGATGGATTGTAAGAGATACGGTGCAATAAATTTGGTTTAAAACAAAACATTTAAGACAAACTCTTTATTCAACTAATTTATCCATAATAAAATTCGCAAAGCAAATTTAAGTTTAATTTATTACGACAGTTATAAAACACACTAGTTAACAGATTGCCTTAAAATTGGGCTAGTAAATAAGGAACGTTCCTATAAGTACCCACACATACCCACATACACACACACACGTGTGTATGTGTGTGTGTATACGAAATAAATAGTATTACAGAAATAAGATTAATAACTTTTGATCCCCAAAAATGAGACTATATTTATGAATAAAGGGCCCAAACTAAGTACATGCAAGTTTATATTGATGCTATCTACATATATTTGTGCTACTTTACAGTATTTTTTATACTTGTTATAATTATCCGACCTACCTCAAAAGCATATTACTTTTCTGTTCATGGTGTAAGACCACGCTCTTAATGACTACTCAATTCCTTTTTTTTTAAAACACATGACTATTTTCCATAACATTTTAAATTGTTTATTAGCAGTATTCAAAAATATTGATATGATTTCACTTTGATATGGAAATTAAACAGAGACTACAAAAAGAGCTATTCTTGGAAATTTTCTACAAAATATTATCTCCAATGAGCATGCTTATTGACCAGCCCGAACACATCTCACATACTAAAATATTTATATATATCTCTATTCGAATTTATTTAGCCCAAATGAATAAAAAACAGGGATTCTTAAAATCGCCTTTAACCTTTTAGTTGTAAAAAGTATTTTTATGTGGCCGATTAAAAATGCGTTGGTTCTACATAGGAGATATTTTGAAATTATATTTATAAGGTGCAAAATGCATGCGGCAACTGCCACTTAAAAGTCTTTAATTTAGTAAAATATAAGAAGGTTTTTTTTTGAAGTGACACTTCTTTAGGCGCGTTATGAAAAAATTATGAGAGTGAAAAATATTTACGATGAGTGCGCACGATGCAACAAAAATCAACAGGTTTAAATGGCTCACCAAATATATATTTAAAACCCTGTAATGTCTGGTGCTATATTCACGACAGTTATTGAGGTATTTGTAAATACACAACACTTCTTTTATATTATACTATTTTTAGTTATATCTGTGCTTTTAAATAATAGTTTTAGTTACTAAAATTTAATAATAATCCATTTAATAAAAAACATTTATTTATTATAAATATTTGTGACAGAAATAGAGCTAATAAACTTTTTAAAAAAAGTTTAATTGTATTTCTTTAGGTCATGTTATATTTCGGTGTGTATTTAGTTGTATTTTATGTTATATATACAATTGTTTTTTGGAATATTTTTAAAAAATACTCAGTATTAATAACTAAAAAATTAATAATTAATCAAAGCTTAGAATAATATCTGATTGTTATTAAAATAATCCGTCAATTTTGAAAGCTCCTTTTAATAGAAATAATATTTTCCTAATATGAAAGCAAACCTTAGGGTGAATTCTTCTTGTATTTTGTAAGTTTTTATATGGGTTTATATAAAGGATATTATAGCTGAAATAAAACAAAATTGAATGTGGCATGATACGCATGAATTTCGTTACGTCCGCAATATAAGTCACCTACCGAACACGAAAATATACCGGAGTAAAGACCCCCGCCCAACAATATATTGGAGATAGAGAATATAGTGAGAATAAACAACATTACATTTTAATATACACACTAAAACTGATTATTAACGAGAAATAGGGAAATGGGTGAAAAGTATATTCTACAAAATCAACTTAAAACATTTTACTTAGCTGCGGTCGCTGTGAAACTTTAATCAGGAAAGTGTTAGATTAATCCCCACAGAAGGGCTGGCAAATATATGCTGGATTATTTAATTATTTATTACAAGGCAACACGGTTTCACGTTCTATATTCAACCATTACTTAACCACAGTTTCTAACGCTTTTCGGATCCTTGAAATCTGCCCTAGAGCTTTATATATTAGGGTTGACCGCTGTTTAGGACTATTGCGCGTGTCTGTTTTCCGATGTGAATAAATTGTGTAAACATTTCAGTTCAACTAGATATACGATAAAATCCGTTTTAGTCGTATCCTTTATACTCCCCGAAACTTCAGGGTCCATAGTCAAAAGACGATTTAGAATGGCCACCTAATTACAATAAAAACTAATTTATGATTCGGAATTTAGTCGACAAGTAACAGAATATTTTTCTAATATAATTCACGAATGCAAACTTATTTTAAGTTATAGAGAAAAAATAAATATAAGTCACAAAGTATTTAAATAAATTAAGGAGATAGACTACACTAGTTAATAGGCAGTCTGCTCAGGGAGTCCAGTAAATACATACGAAAATAAGACCTCCATTTATTCGTAGGTTAGAAAAATGTCTAATAAATTTGCTCATATAATAAAGGTCTTAACACTAGGTTTATAACTCTTTATAACACCAGTAAGATGGTAAGTAAGGCTGTTTTTCTATTTTGGCATTTGATATGCATAGTATAAATACGTAAGGGCTAATTATTTTCTAAATATACGAGTATTACATATTTTCTAATATCGCAATATACATTCCAGCAAAGCATAAACGAAAGATCTCAAAAACACATCGCTGTATCTAATACGGCATACCATATTAGATACAGCGATGACTCGTGGCGTGATAGAAATTTGATAAATAGACTGCAAAGATCTTGTGTCACCAGGTTGATAACACTTTGAACGACAAAAAACGACTCTACGTGATTTTATTTTAGTATTTGATATACATTTATATAAACATATATATATATATATATATATATATATATATATATATATATACTTATTATCTCTCTCGCACACACACACATAAGCGCACGTGTGTGCGTGTATGCGCGTGTGCGTGTGTGCGTGTATGCGATTAAAATAATTAATTATTTTGTCGATTTAAAGTATACTTGTATTATACGTATTTGACGACCAAAGGAGGTTCATAATATTTTGGATGACAAAAAATTACGCCATGTTATTTTATTTTAGTATTTCACATACTTTTATATTTATGTATATGTATGAGAGTTAATTATTTCCTTGATTTAAAATACACCAGTATTATACGTATTTCCTGACACCGGGTCTTATATCCCGGTATAGCCTAAACGAAACATAATATTTAATTTCACTACGCTACACATTATGGCTGTCGGCTGACACTCATATGACTGTCATCGATTAATTGCACGCTAGGCGTATATGTGGTCCAATGCGACCTGCATAAATTGACTGTCGTATTATATAATCCGATAAGTATAAGTACAATAATAAACAAATAATATTATTTATAAATATATAATGTGTGTTAATATTTTCATCAATGTTATGGAAAGAAGTTTAGAAGCTACTTTTTAGAAGAGTAAGAAACGGCGGAAACTTGCGGCAGGTAGCATGTGATTACTTGTTTTTAACATTTTTTTTTAACTTCCTGAGTTATGGATAAAGCAAATGAAAAATTGAATAAATAAATGTTTCAATAAATAATAAAATAATCTAAACATGACATAAATAACTTTTTTAGTCAAAAATTCTTGAGCTAAATTTATTAATATTTTTTTTATATTATATATTTTCTCAGCCTTAAATTTCTTGCTCTACAAAATAAAGATGTATTGAGGAATATAACATTACAAATGTCACCTTAATGAATAACGCTGTATAATGCTTAGCCGATATAATAAATATGTCCCATTTGAGCGTTTCACAATTTTTTTTATTGCTTTCTAGTTTTAATTGCTATACCCAAACTTTCAAAGAGAAAAAAAATTTACATCGACTCATGAAAATTTAAATACAAATATTAATATTGAACTTAGATTCAAATAATAATACTATAATAATAATAAGTTGTAAGTCCTTATTATCCGGTGCAAACAGTATGGTATGAAATCTAAAAAATTGTAAACAACTCTTAAACTCTTCTAAACTGTGCTATTAAATATTAATATTTTATACGTTTTTATGGAACCTGACTGAACATGTCTCGTGCTTAAATTTTTTATACTTGGTGATAGTTGAAAATAGCAAAAGTAACGAAGGAATTTTGCATTTACGGCTGATAAGTGCTCATTTTAAGAAATTAATGAATTTAATCGTAACTGTCCGACAGTTATAATTTAACAAACTTCGAATCTAAATTAAGAAATTATATTATAAAAATTTAGGTTTAAATATTATCGTTCGCGACAATTTTGAAAATCACCAGGTGTCAAAAAGAGAAAGCTGCCATAAAGACCTGGGTTAAAATATAAACTATAATAAAAATTGCAAGAAAATGTTATGTCACTCAAGATGAATAAAGTCCATTCACGATAAAACATGAAAAGTTAGTGCCTAACTTTACTAAAGGACATATTAAAGCAAACCCAGCGTTGAGTGTGGCTACACTATAACTTTGTCAGATTTACTCTCGACACTAAGTACATGGTGTGGAACAAGGAAAAAGCACAGAAGAGGCTTCATTAATGCAATGTTTTAAAATATTTAATTTTGTATGCGACTGAGACTCAAAAATAACAGAGTAATTGTTTATCAAGGAATGAGGTTAACGTCTGACATGAAAAAATTCAGTTTTTACTTTCAGGGATCCGTACCCGAAAAGAAAAAAAATAGAAGCTTTATAAGATGTTTCACGTGCCGGTTTACCTGTTGTACTGTCATAACCAGTAACTGTTTAATGCTTATGTTTCATATTTAGCCTATTGGTAAAAGATATTAACGTTTATGTGTAAATGTGCCGCTAGCGACGCCAATTAAAGAGCGAGTTATAAAGATTCCAGGACTTTTTTTTCACAATATTATATTCTATAGTTAATGCGGAAATTTTCAAGAAAGAAACACCCATATCTCCGAAATTCCTATCTTCTTAACCTCTCAGCATTTGAGAAATGCAGATATTTTTTACAGCTAGACAAGATATGCTGTGCAACTAATGTAATTACACAACGAAAAATAATATTAATATTATAAATAATAATTTAAATATTAAATATTCATTTCAAAATAATTTTTTACGACAGAATTTAGCCCTTAAATAAAAAAGTCGAATATTAATTAACGTGAAGATAATTGAAATAGCCATTGATATCTTAGGCAATACGCCTTAGAGATGGTCAACTTAACAAAAAGTATTGCCCGTTGTGTTGGATGTAATGACATTAGTTTTGTATTCATTTAAATGATTGCGATTTGTTTATTAAAGTTTGTTTTTACAATTGAAATAATTTTGCAAATTATTTTCATAATTTTTTTATACAACGAAAATTATCTATTCTAAATATCTGTTATATCTGTGATTTAAGTTACAAGTCCAGTATTTTTAGTGGATAAAACTATGGGAACTATACACTGGGTTATTGCTTTTTTTAATTGTGTTTGTTCGGTAATATGTTGAAAAATAAATATGTAGTTCTGTTTATTTTGTTTCGCAAGGCTATTTAAAATTTATTATAGTAAATGGTTTTATCTGTCATTATACTTCGGTCAAGATAACATTTATAGGTACCATTTTATGGGATAGGATAAGGTATATATTTCTAGTGGAATATGTCTATTTGTGAAGTACTTATGAGCTTGTGTTTGAGTGCTGGTTTCTAATGGTTAATGCTAACTATGTCTATGCGTGTCATATATGCTAAATTGGAGCAAGCATGCTTTGTTAGATGGTTTCAGAATATATGTGGAATTTAAGACAATGGCCTTTGGCTATATTTTAATTTTTGTTTAAGTCGTTTTTATTTATTTTTGTTTGTGACTTTGTCTCGTAGGGCCACAGTAAATAAATTATGATGATTTTCGTTTTTATTACTAATATTATTACGTCAAAAACTATTTTCACTTTGACGTATTTGACTTCCACGTTATAAATGGTATTTTTTTTCTTCCTTTATTATTAATTATGACTTAATTTTATTAATATTTAATAACAAGTACCAGTTTAAGCATTACATTTAAGGTGGACTATAGAGAGTTCAAAGAAAAATTACATTTTATTGACATATACCTACAGAGATGAAATAATTTGTTAAATACGAAAATGTTATTCTGTGTTTTAAATAAAATTTAAAAATAAAAAAAAACAAAATTAAAGTATATTACCTTTCGAATATGTCAAATATTTTTAAGGCAGTTGAATATTTTTTAATTAACATTTAGAAGATAATTACGAAATTTTTCTTCCATAGGATCGAACAATCCTTCATCCGACCATAAAAAATTGTTTTCAAGACTTAAAAAACAGTAAAAGTTCTAACCCAAAACATACTAATACATTTCAACATAATTGAAGGTTGTACGTAGATTCGTTTCAATTAGAGTTATAGAATTGTTCAAAATATTTTTAGGGGCACATGAAGTGGCCGAATTTTTTTTATTCAATTCCATACTTCGTATGAAAGAGAATCTTATAAAGATTTTAATACTATGCTCGAAAGAACATATGCCTCTCGGCCCTGTCTAAACAAGCACTAAAGACAGGCTAATAAAAAAAATAACTCAAAATGTAAACAAGTAACTAACTAAGCAATAATTGTAAATAATAAAAAAAGTTTTTAGTGTTTTGGAGAATTTCACACTATTTATTCGCATTTGAAAATTACGCTAGATTGTTTATTTATATGATGAAAAATTATATTGTTATTTATGAAAATTTCAACAGAAATAACATATAACCTGAAATATTTAATTATGCTTTAATTTGCATTATGAATGTTGCTCATAATTAAAAGGTTTAATTTATTTTACACTCCATTTTAACTCATTGTTTTTATTTTTAAAATATAAACTTTCTGTATCAGTGTGCATATTATTTTTAATTATATGATAAAAATGACACTTTCGTAAAGCGAAACAAACCGATTTTAATACTTCTTTCACACATTTATCCTATAAATTTAATAAACGGCCATTCCATCCCTTTCTTTGCACACAATAGCACGAAACCATTCCTCTTATACTCTGTACTATCACTTCAATGCAGGAGCCGAAAGGTAAATTAAAAGCTGCGCCAGAGGATCGTAAAATATAAACAAAAGTTTTTATGACTGCCCCCCAGGTTCTAGTTCGTTGACCGTGCCAGCAAACCGGCCTCGCATTACCGTCGAGGTAAAAACGTTACTCCAACCGCTGTAAAGGTAATAAGAGCACCCCACGGAGACATGTAACATCCTCTATGTAAAAATATTCTTTACGCTTATTATGCCATGGAGGTGAAGCTTGAATAAAAATATTTTTAATATAGCTAAGTGAGTCGGGAGGCAAATGGGCCACTGCATAGTAATGAAGTTGAGGAAAATTATCATAAATCTACTGCTCGACGAGTAAGTAGTTAAACTCTGTTGCAATTTTCTTCGGATAAGTAAATAGCTATTTAAATTTTAGAGAAAATTTCAGGAAAGTCCAACAAAAATCGAAATTTTTAACTAATTCAGCTAAATGGTGTTTTTTTAGTTAAATTTAAATTTGATATTAGAATATAAACAGAAATAATCCCCGGAAATATATTTTAACAGTTGGATAAACATTAATTTTCATTGTCGTAAAGTCAAATAAAAAGATTCACTTTAATGGTAGAAACTAGCAAAATGTGTCAGTGACTAATTTTTTTCATAAGAATAGTAAGGGTTTTTTTAGTTTTCGATTATATTATTATTTTTTTTTTCTCCATTCACCTATCGTTACCTCAGAGATCACAGTTTCATATCCATATCCACAGGATTTTGCAGTAGAGGCTTCAGAGAGAGATCGCAGTTAAAATGTAGAAAAATATTGATATACGTAGGGAACATTTTGTTTGTGCTTCACATCGAATGAGGTGTAACTGGACAAAATCTGCAAAATGAAATTAAGGTTCGATTTTAAAATTTCTGGGTTCCATGTCTCAAAAAAATAAAAAAACGGAACCTTTAAAAGGTCACTCGCATTTGAGTATCTCTGCCTGTCTGTAACCGCCGTTTTTCTCCCAAATCGTTTTATGTAGAAGCGGAATATTAAACATAGAGACAGAACATAATTTTAAAGATTAAAATTAAGGATTACGTGCAACGCAGACGAATAACTTTTGTACATGGTATGCGGCGACCGACAGCTGCCGATTTTTGTCAGACAAAATCTGTAGCCTAATTTCCGTCAACTCAATGCATACGTCAAGAACTGCGCACCTCCAACTATATGTCGCTCGTCTTCGTCAACGCTTGTTCCATTGTGTGTTCTATCCTTTTCTTCCTTGCAAAATTTTGACTAGTAATATTCGAATCGGCGAAAGTCAGCCAAAGTCGTTATGATAGCTTTATAGGATCTACATTTATAGAACTTGTGTATTAAAGAATTAATATCGATGGTCTATTTTTTCCGTGGATTGTGTGACTGATAATTTTTTATTGCCCGCATTGGGCATTATATGGTCTTAAATATCGTGTAGAAAATCACACGAAACCTATTGGTTTGAGAATATCAAAAAGGTTTTAAACAATATAACCCAGATATTCTGAAAACATGCAAAAAGTATATGTTCTTCCATTCGTTAAATCCAAAAATGTTGAACCTAAAATTATGAAATAATAATGTTTCCAGAAACCCACTTTACTTTTATAGAAAAACTACAGTGACGGTTCTAGGTCTCATTACTTTTGAGCAATTTATTGTATTTTTAACCCGATGAAGATGATAAATATTAGTGTTTAAATATATTTTTTGCAATTTGCCTTAAATATTTAACTTTTATATATACACTTTGATGTCTTTTACAATTTTTCCTTTTAAGTCTTAAGAATTGCTTGTGCAATATTTAGCTTCAAAATTATGGCCAACGTGTATCATTTCTTTTAATCCCTTTTATTAAAAAAAATTGGATTACCGGAAAGAAAACATCGTAAAAAACATCGGGATTTATAATAATATTTGTCTACGAGTAAATATGATATGGCCTATCATCTAATTATATTTTATGCGTATCCCAAATGCAATTGGCTAAGGCTCGAAAGGGAAAAATGGGACCCTTATTATACCATTCACAAGCTAGGATTTATGCCCCTCATAGATATTTTTCTCAGAAAAAAATTAACGTAGAAAATTGAAATTAATCGTGATTAGTGTATTAGTAAATTATATTAACCCGCATGTATTCAAACAATTAATATTGAAACATATTTTTAAACAAACTTTTGAGGCGATGAATTAAAAATCCTTTTTTACTATTTCATGTATCGTGAATCTCAATTTAAAGAGCAATGTCAACAACTTTTACGAGTTCACTTTAGGCAAGGACTAGTTCACTTAAGGCAAGTTGCTAGATGGTACTGGTAACTATGCGAAACTTGAGTGAGAAACCTTCTATTGCCAACATTACTGTTAATATAATGTATTAATTTATAATTTCATTAAAACCTATTTAACTTCTGCAGAGTGAATTAGTCATAAGGGGGTAAATAAAGGAACAGAAATTCATAAAATTGTTTATTCACTCTTGTCTTTATAAAGATAGATTAGGTATATTTTTAATATTGTAACGTATCTTAACACAAAGATAACATTGTAGATTTTGTTATTTTCGTTAATAACAGCATGTAATTATTAGTTATGAGAAACGAGAGTTAAATATAAATTTATTTCGATAAACGGAATGCAAATTTATTAACGGAGTCCGAAAAATGTTATGGTTTGTTAATATTTTTATTTCTTCCACACCAAAAAAAATAACTAAATCACCAATTAAGCATAAAATAACCAAATCAGATTACAAAGGTCGCCTGAGGTAACTGAAATTGTTATGCGGTAACTTGATCCCGTGGAATTAACACTGCAGCCTGCAGCGACCGGGTCGTCTAAGATAGAATTGTATAACAGATAATATGGTAATAAATTACCCGTAAGCTCGAACAAGATAAGCTTTAAGTTGGGAGAAACCGTAAATCTTTGGTGAAAAAAGAGATAACATTCATTATACGTAAGTACATATTTGAAACTTGGCTCTGTTCGTGTAGATAAAAATTTATGGAAAGAAGTTATTTAGGCATATTTGATAATAACTTTGTCCATAACACAATTGATTCTGTCTTCGTCCCATAAATTTACACTTCTTGTTATCGTTATCGGTTCCCGCTCAGTGACACAAAGTTTGTTGAAACACATAAAATTTATAAGACCCATTTGACACTTGTTTTACACATGTGATAGTTTTTTTGGTTTGTATTGAAATTTACAAAAAGAAGTCAACGTTATTTTTGTTACTTATATTGTCACACAACACATTCGATTTTTTCTTCTTATAACTTTATACATACATTATCAATTTTCCCCGCGTATTTTATTTAGTTCTGTTACTTAGATGTTGTTAGACACTTATCTTACGTTCTGTGTTCCTAATATGTTACTATTCTATTCGTAAATTAATATTCATAAAAAAATATTCTAAATATTTTCGCTCATTATGTTATCACTAACAAAATACATTTCTTTCTTCTTTCTGATAATTTTACGTGTACATTTTGTTACTGTAACCTTCCACTCAATATTACATTTCTTTTGTTACTTATGTTACTTATACTTTTATATTTAATCCACCCCCAATTGTGTAAAATGTTTTTTTTAAATGTATAATAAAATTTTCAAACTTTTTCTTAGTTAAGGGCAAGTATAAATTATCTTAAAACAGTACTGATCTTCATGTACTCTTTAATTACAACTATGTCGTCAGTGTTATTATTCCCTGGACTGTAAAATGCACAGCAAATTTAATAATGAGGTTGCCATTACATTGTAAATCTATTCGATTTAAAAACATACTGAAATTTTCTAAACAAAAACTGTAATGTAGAATTTAAATTTTTGTGAAATATTACAAAATTTATTAAAATGGCAAAAGAGCTATCCGATTAAACATTGATTGAGGTAAATTGTGACATATAAATTTATACAACAACAAAAACAATGTATTGCCCATTTCGAACGCATTGTAAACAAGCAAAATTTATAATATATAATAACTTCACTCAATATTTTAAGCGAATTACAAACATTGACATAACATTAAGTATTATTTGCAAACCGTTGCAAATATTTGCACAACGTACAATGAGGTCGAGTGGGGGTACAATCTTGTGTTCATAAGCTTAATAATATTTTATGTAATGAACCCAAAGGTAATTACTACGAACTATATTCAACACAGTGATATACTGATACAGTGAGTATATCACCATGTTGAGGTGTACAGAATGCAATGCAGGTAATAAATAATATTGCAATAATAAAAATTAAACTTAATTAAGGGCCTTTTTAATTTCCACATAAAATGATATTTATACTAATAAATTTATTAGACGATTTTATTGTATTTCATTAAGATGCAAAATATTTCGATATAATAGAACTTAATTGAAAACTTACGTATTTGATGCACATAATATTTTTCTTTTTTACATATATCGAATTGAAATGACTCTAAGCAAGAATCTGGGGCTCTTTTGCGATCGCAAAGATGTTTGCTTTTGAAAGTATCCATAACAGAATTTTTTTATTAAATAATTTTAATATATTTGGAATATAAAGAAACCATACTAATCTTATATAGATTAGTATGGTTTCTTTAAATGTCCAATTTAAAGAAAAAACCGACCATATATACATCGAAACACGCACAAAGTATGGATCCGCAGTTATCTCTGCATATTTGAAATTGTTGACGCAACATAGATAATTTAACTTAAAAGTTTTAATAAAAATAGTGTGGAGTTCCACTTTTATTTGGATATCATCTGAAATTGTTGATGCAAAATATTACATAATTGGAATATAAGAAACATAACAATATATAAAAATAAGAAACGGTCAATGAATATTTCATTCACCATTTCTTATCAGTCACTTAATAAAAATGTATGCCGGGTTTTAATCTATGGAGAGAATATTAAAAATTGGTTTTCAAATATTTTGCTACTATTAATTGAGGGCACGATATTCGTACAAAATTTAATGTAAAACTGTAAAAATGTTAGAAACAATGAAATTTTGAATGATTCTCATTGCAATATGGAAACTTAAAATGTTCAAACATTTTGATGAGTATATTAAATTGTTTTTGTAATATTTAGTACCAAAATAGGGTCATTTATAACGCCATTTATTTCCATTTAGATTATGAATGAAATCTAAATGGAAATAAATCGCGTTATAAATGACCCCTTTAAAAAAATGGTTCTCTAAGGCCGTGAAGTAAATGTATTGAAACTTGCAATTGAGTACAGAACTAAAGGTAAAACATTATAACTCGAACTGAAATTTGCAACTTGGAATATAAGCTAAAGATCTATTTTATATACCTAAATTTCTATAAATGAATAAAGATAAGTTTTGTACCTTTCTCATTCTATACTTTCACAACTCGTCTTCAAAAGGAAACGGTATTCAATAAAGGCTCACAGACAACTTCCGGAGTCGGAATCGATGTCTCAAAAGCTTTTGTCATTTCAATGTTTGTCTCCGGACGGCAGCCGATCAATGTCGTATTTTTTTGTTTTGTTTACATTTGTTGCCTTTTGTCGCAGCTAATTTTCGTTAAATAAGCATTCCTTTAGGCTCAATTCGTTCATTGTTTTCCTTTGAATAGGCTGTAAACATTTAATAGAACTTGCAAAATATGTTTCTTTTTGTTTGTTGAAGAAGTTTGTTGTTAAGATGTGATAACTTTATTTTTATTTTTAGAAGTACTGCTTACAATTACAACTGTTCACACTTAAAATTAATAATAACTTAAATATAAATAATAATTTGCAAAAACAAATTTTCTAATAAAAACCTTTTCGCTTGACATACGTGCCTATTTCGATTACGTTTCATTGTGTTCATAATTACATTATTAGGAGGTTCTATTAAATATATGCCACCCGGATGCTTTTGATTTATTACATGAATTATCGTAATTAAGGTAAAGTATAATGTTTAATTAATAAAACGATCTAAATTTTCTTTCCCTTTCTTTTATTTAGCGAAATACTTATGTGTCTATAAACTGAGTTTATTCACGCAACACGTGTCTATTGGAATTGACGCATACGCTTGGCTGACAATTCTCCATTATATACTTAACGCACGTTATTTATTTACTCGTGTTACAGTCAATATCTTTAGTTATATGCCGGAAATGAGAAACCGCCCACATTTAACTGATGTAAATTTCAAGCCCGCTCTCAAAGTAATTTACGCCACAAATTTTCCACGTTCAAAGACACAGAAGTAACCTACTGCTTGAGGTTATGAATATGCCTCCTATCTTGTACGATATAAGCTGAAATAATCTTTTAATTTATTTCCGTATTACAAGTACCAAAGTAACCGATGTAATTGCAATATTTATTAATATCCAATGGGTTTTAATGTATTGGTGGATAGATTCAGCAAAATAATGATCGTACTTATATTATATATATATATATATTACAATGATCATATAGAACGAACCACGGGCGTTCAGAACCGACAGTGCTGGAGAACGCTTACTCAGCAGAGAGCCAGAGCCTGTCGACTGTCGGGAGCTCAGACGATGACTGAGAGAGTCTCGAGAGAATCTTCTTCTCTTCCTATCACATAGTATTCGGTTCCTTTGTTCTTACCGACAAGGATAATTACAACAAATACTTTCTCTAGCTATAAACAAGGTCGTTTAGATGCACAAAAGTTTGTTCCTGGAATATCTGACGATATGTTATTTAACCATAAATTTGAATTTTCCCATAACTATGTATCATATTACAGCCGTATTCTTTGTAAGCGTTGTGAACATGCATATACATTACAAATAAGCTGTCAATTAAATAATGGTAAAATAGTTTCTTTTGCCTATATAGATTTTAAAATGAAAAATAGGTAGAAAATAAAAGCAAGCGATTTCTAAGGTTATACCAAGCTATTGATTCAAACTTGTCGCGTAAATATGCAAGTGTATGCGTGGGCATTCGCACTTGCCTAGCTGTATGTGCATATGTATATATAAGCGAATATTTGTATACCTATGAACATACGTGTGCTTGTGTGCACGGGTGCGTGTACACATTAAGTGTGCATATATATGTGTGTGTGTGGGTGTGTGTGTTTGAACATGGGTAAATGAGTGCACATATGTATCTGATATATTTGTACCAAAATAATTCCCATGTATATGTAGAAAAATAACACTTCGTATTTCAAAAGTTCCAAAAGGTTACGTATCAGCATTCCCATCGTAAGAAGCATATATAAATATATATATATATATATATATATATATATATATATATATATATATATGTGTGTATATGTATATCTATAAAGGAAAATAAATTTGATATAAGGGGTGTTACATAATATTTACACTTTTTAAAACACAAATCAGATTGTAAATGTGAAATACAAAAACGATAAACGATATACCTTCAGAGAAAACCGATACATCAAAGTACAGCTTATATAATATGTACTTCAGTATAAACGTAGAACACATTACTCTACTTCAGGTAAATAACTTTTCTCCAATCAGTCTAAGTAAATCACTTTTCACATCTGTCACCAAGCTACGACAGAAAATGAAGGGGTGAGTAAAATTCTTAAAATGTTGGTTCTTTTCTAATTTTGGTTCTTATTTAAATATTTCAAATGAGGAAAAATAATAGGGCCTTGGGTAAATAATCTAGTACACTAACTTTATTTATAATTGTTTTTAATCATCTGCTTCACAAGAAAAAACATTCGTCATATATTAAGTTTCAAAGGGGTATTTATTTTTTGAACCACTTTCAAAAATTCATAATATTTTCATTTGATTTTCTAAAAAAAAACAAATCAAAATTCAGTTTCACTCAAACGTGTCTATAAGTACGTCCGCCTGATTTCTTTCTAATTATTGCATCGAATACTCTGTAATGTAGCATCCATATTCATATTTTATAAACAAAATTAAATTTACAAAAACAACCTAATAAAGGTTAAAAAAATTTATTTCAAATATATATACGATATACGATCAATAACCAATCATGTGATATACATATGTAAAAAAATAATTAATATGCAATATCAAATGAAATTTAATAAAACTAATTAATTTGACGTTTCATAAAATATTTCAATAAAATGTTCGAAAATATTTTTTTATTCACATTTTACTTCTTCATATATAACCAAGATTTTTTTAAAAAAATTCAAATATAATTTATATTTGAATAACACAGACACCGCACTTACATATTACGATTGCTTGTCTTAAACGTACAACATCGTTAAATTTAGTCAACCGCAACAGTATTGTGTATACAACAGTTAACCAGATATAGACCAGACATCTGGTTTATTTCCCATCAATCATTCATTGTACTATATTCAATTTACTTTGACTTATTCGTTACAAAAACTGACACAGACAGCTGTCTAACTGCTCGCCCGTACCGCTGTAAACGTAGAAGAACAAGACAAGTATGAAATTACATTTTCTTCCCAATATGTAAGAAATTTCATAACGTATTATTTATTTCAGGAAGAAGTAATAAAAAGTAACAGTTCTCATTCGACAGACCTCTTTCAAAATGTTCTTTAAATGTTTTACCTAAGCATATGTGCTTGAGAGCAAGTAGAGGGAGATATATTTCTTTTTATGTTTCCGAACATGAAAAAGTATTGAAAATGGATACTACTTGTTTTATATTCATCCTCGTAGTTCAATTGTGTTATAAGTTTGTGAGTAACTTTCAATGTTCTAACTAAGCATGTGTACTTCAATATAAATTCCGAACATGAAAAAGTAAGAATTGGATATTACAAGTATTATATTCGTTCTCGTAATTTATATGTATTACAACATTTTTAGTAACTTTTTTATACAATACATACTGCAGATTAAATTTAAAATGGTTTTGAGTGTAATAAAAAGATATAATTTCAATTCTTATAAATTCCAACAGTCTAATACAGACATCGCATCAAGGGAAAATTTTAATAATCTGAATGAAAGAATCTAAGGTGAAATCTATTTATAATTTTTCAATTTCCATATAAACTTTTCATTAGATATCAGAATAATTTAAATTGTGAAAATTTATAGAGAAGATGGCGTGCTTTGAAAATGCTGTCGTAACCAGACACTATGTTAAATTCAAACGAAAAAGCTTAATTTTTTGAAAATAATTATAAGTATTATTGTAAGTTTATGATGCTATCATATTTTTAATTTTAATTAAATTTTATTGAAAGTTTATACTTACATTTAAGGCCACTAATACCATCAAAACCTCTTGTTTACTAAAATTGACTTTGTCCCGTTTGTCCATCAAAATAAAACCCTTCATCAAAATTTTTGACTAAACTCAATTTATTTTATTTGTTTTGAAATTTTAAATTTCGCTATTTATTGTTTTTTTTTAATAAATTGTGAAGGATTTTCCTCTTTGGTACAATCAGCACATATTTAATTTGAGATCGTGTAGTCTTAGAAGTTCTCTTAATCTATATAGGTTCTTGCTTACTTTCCATTCATGACTTTGTTATGTATTACGAAATTATTGTTTAGATTTTATGATCGTGCAACATATAGTGTAATATTCATATACCTCAATATCTGAAATTAAGAATTGTATTGTCGTGATTAAATCATATTAGAGAGGAGTAACATTTTTAGGATTAGATTATATATATTGAAAATTTATTATTCTAACTTCCTGATTATATTTTAATCTACTAATTTTCTAATTTTCATAAATTAAAATTTTTCTAAGCTTTAACTTCTAGCTATTTCAAAACAATTAAATCAACATGAAAATATTGACTTATAAAGAGATGTTTTAATTTTTTAATTAAAGTATAAAACTTGTAAACACTCGCGTATATGTAGAACTATATAAGTTGAATAAAATTATTTACAAAAGCAAAATTCCTAGTTGTAAAGATTAGTTAGTTTTCCTTTTTATATAACTCTCTGTGGCGAAACTTATAGAACCAACCAAATTGAAATTTGTGACGAGATTTTCACTTTTCAATCAGAATTAATATATAAAAAACAAACACAAAAAACAATTTCTAAGTCGGGTTTGGGCTAGTAAAAAAAACTTCCATTAATTCCAGTGGGTTTAATAAATTTGAAAAAAACAACATCTTATTGAATAATAACATTATAACCTCATTTATAATTCACTTAAAATTGTTTAAATAGTTTTAGAAAAATGTTTGATTTCTCTGAATTTAATTTTCTGATGTTGATAGACCTGGATGAATCTGTTCAGTGAAAATTTGTTAACAATTCCATTATTATTGCCTTCAGCAACTCTTTGATGTAAGAGAAAAGAACATATATTTTTTGAAATATTAAATTTTGTGAATTACATTAAACTAAAAATAAAATAGCGTAAGATTTATGCAAAATTCATTGTATCTGTCAACCCTGATATCAGGGGCGTGATGGATACGAAGCGAAATCATGCAACAGAACCACACAACTAGGTCAATTATCCTTAGTGCTTACTAGCTTTTCTATAACGTATCGATAAATATTAATTTTCCGCCGAATTACCATACAAATGAATTATTCAAACGCATTGGAGAAAATTTACTTGTATCAGTGAAATTAATTTTTCTGTTTTATTGAATAGCATTACAAATTTAATTCTTATTTGATTCGCATTTATTGAATCTAGAAATCGTATTAACATCCTTTCGAGCTTTGGTTTAGTATAGTTTTGCATCTTTAGATTCCTTATTGACTCAGACATTTTAATTTTTATATTGGTTCACCGGTTTTCATGTCACAATTTACAGTTGGTTTTTGCATGAATATTGATGTTATTCTCTATTCGTTTGTAAGTCACAATTTATTGTTGGTCTTTGTATCGATATTGACATTATCCGCCACTGGTTTACATGTAATAATTTATTATCGAAATCGTTGTCGATTTTGATGTTATCTTCTATTCGCTTACAAGTCACAATTTATAGTTGACGTCAATGTAGATATTGACATTACGTTCTACTCATTTGCAAGTCACAATTTATAGTTGACGTCTGTGTTGATACTGACATTAGATTTTACTCATTTGCAAGTTACACTTTATAGTTGACGTCTGTGTTGATATTGACATTACGTTCTTCTCATTTGCAAGACACGATTTATAATTGACGTCTGTGACGATATTGGTATTATCATCTGCTCGTTTACGAGTCACAATTTAGTCTTGAGCTATATCTCGATATTAACGTAATTTCACTCGGTTCGTATCCTAAGATATCTGGCTATTTTAGATTTTTAACAATAGCGGCTCTTACTTTTTGTCAAAAAATTGTATTAGTAGTCGCTTCACCTTCTTTTTGTATAATTAATGATTTTCAGATGGAAAACATTCACACAGAAGAAAATTTTCCTTCGCTTGCTAATACTGTTTCCGGGTGAAAATATTCATAAACATTTTTCAACCTACAGTAATTTAGCTATTTTTTTAATTGAGAAATAAGCGATCTCTTAATTTGAATTATGCTTTATGTTTCATGAAAACCCTTAGAACTGTTTACACCTGATTGAGTAACAAACACCCAGATATTTTTGGTACTAATTTTTCAAGCGAAATAAGTAACGGGTAATGTGTATTTATTATTTGGTAGCCATTTCGCCTTGGCGACAGAATTATTAGGCAAAAACGAACAAACAAATCAATATAATTTTTATAACATTAACTAAAAAACATTAAGCTGTGCTTTATCGGATTATTGAAATGTTAGATTTACATTTCTTATTAATGTTTTCTTTGACTGCTATTTTATTAACATAATGCACGTACATATTATATATGCTGAGAATCTGCACTGCCATGAAATTTAATATTGAGATACAACAAAATGAAAGAGAAATTATAAGAAAAATATGTATAAAATTATTTTCAATATAATGAAAACCACCAGCAAAGGGATACTTAAAAAGCTAATAAAGTTGTTCGTAATGGTTCAATTCTTTTCAACGAGGGAGAGAAATGAGATGAAATTGAAATTAGACCATTCAAAAAGTCTTCCACGGAGTTTGTATTGGAGTTTGTTGTATTAGTAAAAGGACAAAATCAATATGAATATTGTGACATTCGTGGAACATGAATTCCGTTTGATATTTATTTTAATTGTTTGAAACTTTTTTCTTGTGTTGGCAGTATACTTAATTCTATCGAGTTATAAAACCTTTTTTTAACTTGAATTCGTAATATCTTAAAACATATTTAAATAATATTTAAACAATCAGTTTAATATTTAGTAAATTCGGCCAAAAGAAAGTTGAATGTTAAAGAGATTAATAAAAAAGAACCAATCATGAAAGCAACTTCAATTTAAATTACGTTGAAATATATAAAATATAAGTTTGTAAACTGAAGCCCGATTAAGAAATAGTACAAAACATGCTTAAGAAGTTTTGTCCGCAATGAACTATCTAGACATCGTACACGGTAGTTAGGTTAGATTATATATAATAGGCCAGTTTTTGATTCCGCCTGTCTAAATACGTTGTATTTTGAGAGAACTGAATAGCAATTATAAATATGCATCAAGTCTTACGATTTATGCTGTCAACCCTTATCAAGAACAATAAGCGAATATTACTTTGTCAGAGCAATTCATTAAAGGTATGAAACTCTTACAAAGTTTATGTATTTATTACCTCATAATAATGACTTTCATTTACTTTACTTCTCTAATCACGTTTGATTTATAAGTACTATTTTGCTAGGCTGCTCAAAATGTTCATGCTTTAAACAAATCTGTAAAAAAATTGAGCGGCACTCTTTTGTTGCCACGGCCTGGATTTGTGCGTGACAACGTCTCCTCGATGCCTTCAAATATTGAAACGACACATGTCATCGAGCGTGTGTCGCTCATCATTTAAGTGTTTCGTAAGAATTTAACAATTGGCTACTTTTGATATAATCTCAGTGATTGAGAGAAAATGAATAAATACCAAACACGGTATCGGATAGGTGAATTTATTTGTCGAATTGTCAAATTTTAAGTTTCATAAATTTGTAACTTTTCTTTCCTTCGTCAAATTAAAAGAATTCTTTCGCCGTTGTATTTATTTCAGTGCTCTAGAATAGATAAATGAATGAAATGTGAGCCTAAAGAACTTTTTTACTTTTATTCTTTGTTGTTTTAATATTATATGTTCAAAAGGTAAAAAAAAAAATGAAATTGGTATTTTTTACATATTACACTTTTTGAAAAATTATTTAAAATTTTGGCCAAGACAAGTTGTTAGGTTATTATAACTGTTCATTCATAATTGTTTTGTGTTCGTTCAAGCAAGAATTTTCCTATTTGACCTAATTATATAACTGTACTCTTATGAAAGTAAAAGAAATATATTACATAACAAAATAATAAAAATGGGTATTTCACATATTATTCATAGAGCACAATCGAAAGAGGCTACACATTATACTTGTACACATAATTTAAATCGATCAATAAATTAATTCAAACTTGATCACCACTTGCCACTGACATCTGACACTGACCTCCGGAAAAGGAAATCGACATGACGAACAGCCTGTGCTCGTTTCGTAATTACAAAAGTTTTTATTGAAATAATTATTGGCTTAGTCGTAACAATTCGAGCCAACGATGGTGGTTCACACCGCATCCCAGAAATATTAATAAAAGGCGGTAAACGTTTTATTAGGCCTCAGGCGTGAGTGAATGTTGGATGCCCTGTTATTAATTTTGCTTCAATTAACAGACGTTAACGGCTCGTCAAAGTGGGAGAGTTATGTCAAAGTACTTGTCTAATGACTTTTGCTTATATCTATTTTAGGGCAATATTAGTACAGGGGATGCGTTTAATATTTTATGTAATAGTAGCTATAAACCTAAACTTTAGATACTAGGATTGCATAACGTGTTATAGTATCTATATTTTTCTCAAAA
This sequence comes from Druceiella hillmani, assembly GCA_039881145.1. Lineage (NCBI taxonomy): Eukaryota > Metazoa > Arthropoda > Insecta > Lepidoptera > Hepialidae > Druceiella > Druceiella hillmani. Next base: position 2,742,708 of record JAYKKI010000132.1, read on the forward strand.
ATCTAACTACCATTATTATTGTTAATTTCAAGATGCTTTTAATTTTCTCCAGATTAGAATAGTAAAATTAAAAGCAAATCGTTTTTACTGCATTCAATTTAATTGTAAGAATTGGATAAAATTACAGTTTAATTAAATATTCACGTAAAATACTTATTGCAAGCTATTTGAAATATTTATTTGTTGCAACCTATGTATTAACTTATACTTCATTTGCTGCATTTTTCGTCATTATTGTATTCAATCCGTAAAGTATACATCAGGGAAAATTTTTTTATTCATTTTCGTTGCTTCCCTTTCTTTGGCTTAATGTTGAACGAATTAGATATGTAACTAAATGTTAGTTGACATAGATTGAATAAGCCTATTGCACGAAAATTTTTCTTCTCAGGAATTTTAATAATTTTTTAATGTGGTGATACATTCGAATACAGAGAACTATATTTCAATTGGCGAATCTAATACAAAAACGGGTTAGGCACCAAATACGTACGAATACCCTAAGTTTTTTTTGTCTTTTTCAAGTAATTCAAAAAACCAAATGGAAATTAATTTTTTATGAAAGTATACTTTCATAAAAACTTATACTTTCATAAAAACGAAACGATTTTCATAAATTTTGAAAACATTATGTTTTTTTCAGAAAACTTTGTAATAAATTTTAAGGCTCTTAACTATGTTATGGTATAATAACCAACCAAGTACGTTATGAGAATTTATCGACTTAGATATATTCACTTTTTTGTACATAATTTATAATTAGGTAATTTTTACCTTGTGACGAAAACAGCCACAAACCGCGTAAATTTATCAAATTTTTTGTTGCAAAGTTATTTTTAATACGTATTTTAAAGGTTTCTGGAGTCCACTAATAGTTATACATTTAGAATAGTAGTACCTAATACTAGTTATGTAAGATCAACAAAAACTTACGATCTTTTACAACATGTTTAAAGAGAAATTTACCAAATGAAACTGGTCAAAATATTTTCTCTGTATTCCGAGCTCTTTTCTAACAATCAACATTTCCCTGAAAGTCGAAATATGTTAAAACGGAACATTTTCCCTAATGGTTACTTTTCGCGGAACCTGTTTTATTTCTGAAACGATATGAAGCCGTTAGTTAAAGCTGTTAACTTTAACGATATACTTTGCATGTTTTACAGTTTCCTTCTACCTACAATTACGTAAATGCATCTGATAACTTTTTGGCATTCAATTTTACGGTTCATTTCTATGGTAATGTTGGGAGTGGCTCTTTAGAAAATTTAGAAGTTAATTTACAAGAATTTAATAATCACACTTTAAATGGTTTAAAATGCTCTTACTAAAACTAAAAAATGACTTCGGCGCAGTTATTTAGATCAAATGCGAAAGGACTTTTTTAAAACTCGGAAAATTAATTTAGAAAAGGCCTGATTTCTATCCTTAAAATTGTTATTTTGCTCCCTATGCTTTTTGTCCTCATCTATTATTCTGCTTGGATGTCAAACCACGAAACAAGGAACCTCTATAAAATTTAACTGGTCGTGGATGTAACCAATTTTAAAAACTGATAAGAAACTTAATTTTAGGGAGATTAAAATAGAGACACCAAAAATGTTTTTTCTCCAAAATTTTCTATCTGTATTATTACAAGTTTTACATCACTATTTGAAAGTATTATACATATCATAATTATAATAATTATTGTACCAAGTTTCATTGGAGAAAAGTTAGTAGGCGCTCAAAGTATATAACTGTGTATAAAATTGTAGTTTATCACGGTGTTAAATTTGAATATTTAATAAAAAAAGAAAATGTTCGACTCTTCTCGTTGCCCCTAATGCCCATATTATGTAAAATTAAATAAATAAATAAAAGTATATGCTGGGCTGTAAAAAAATTGTATTTTGTACAAACTTATTACTTCACTTTTAGGTTAGTATTACTAATTAATAATTAATTATATCTGCTGAATTTCTGTGACGATACAAAAACTATTTTGATATAATGTGATTTGTCGATGTATATTTAAACATTATAATTTTTGAATATATTTAGCGTTAATTTCGTAAAAATTCATTATTCACAATTAAATGAAACTATGTGACGTAGTGTTATTTCCACTTTCTTTAAGTTCGTTACCACGACCTAAGTTTCGTTGTAATACTACAGCTTCAGGTGGGCTATTAGCAAATATGTTTGCTAATATCCCACCTGAAGATGTTGTAATACAATGAAACCTAGGTCGCGGTAATGAACTTAAAGAAAGTAGAAATAATACAACATCACGTAGTTTCATTTAATTGTGATTATAATTTTTTTGAACCCGTGGCAGAAATTGTTATATCAATGGCTTCATTAAACTTATATTAAAAAAGTACCTTTAAAACTTTATTTCCTTTTACTTAAAAAGCATAATTCATTGCATATTTTTTAAAGAGCACGGTAACAGATATTATGTATTCCAATGCTAATGCATTTGTTACAAGTATTAAAAGTTGTTAAAATTTATTTTAAGCTAAGTAATTAAAAATTAATTGCTTTTTGGTTTTATCTCATTGTGGTATAATAATATTAACTTTGTTCTTTCTTCTTAATTCAAAATAGATAAATTGATTTGTTTTGGTTCTTTAATTTTTCTTCCAGTAGTAGTAAAATGGTTTTTAAAACTTTGAACGATATTTATATTTATCTATCATAAATAGGAAGCAATAGTATCAAATACAACCCGTTTTTATTCTACGATTCTATTTTTATATTGTAGTCGCGATAAGCGGCGTTAGAGTCATAAAATAATTTTTCAAGAAAAGCGGAAAGTGGTTACGGCAAACGAATTTTCAAAGATACGTCTAGTTCGACTCCCGGCGGAGTGATTGTCGATATCTCGTCACACATAACCGAATTTCTCGGATGGAAACTCCAATATCGGATACGAGGGCGACGATTATGAAAGTACCTACTCGTATATAATTCCGATACGTAGAAGTGATACGTATAAAACTTCGATACACGGTAGAGATTGAATGTTCAAATATAAGTGAAAAGTTTATTGGTTTCAATGGTGCTAAGATTTCTACGAAGTATTTTTCAATTTAGTTCTGTTAAAGATTTTGTCAATATTTTTCTCGAAAGTCTCTTAGCACAATTTTTAAATTACTGGCTTTTAAATTGAGGTTGTAATATCACATAAAACCACTGCCTACGTACGTTGAGGGTGTAATATTATATAAAACCATTGTCTTCGTAAATTGAGGTTGTCATAACACAATTATTTATTATCTTTTTTCATAACACAAGTAACTATATATTGTTTTTTAGAATTTTTTAAGGCTTAATATGTGTAAATGTTAATATCTATATCATCCACAAATAGAAGGCATTATGCAGTTTTAACTCTATTACCGATGAATAGTAAACAGTAAAGACCAGAAATTCGAACCCTGGCTGACTTCTGATCTCGTGAAATAGGAATCACATATGAAATTACCAATTCATATGTATTGTTTTCTTTCCGCAAGATATGGAGAAAATAAACCAGTTTTAACAAATGAGTTGAAAGGATGTTACTATCCATGCGATCAAAAGCTTCCCAGAGGTCGAAATATGTACATCAACTTAAAAATCGATATCAATATGATACGGGACACAAATTCCTATATTACGGAATAAGTATTTCTTCTAATTTTAATTCGCATAGTTTTTTGCCTATGATCAAATCTAAACTTAATCCGCTTAGTTTTTGCTCATGATCTCTCCTCCGATCTCCGAAATTTGCAAGCTGAAAAATTGAAATAATTCAACCGATTAAAGGTATTGTACACACTATAGGAAAAATAAAACAAAGTTACAGGAGTTTAACATTTTTGGAGAAAAAAAGTCAAATTTTAATTTTCTGCCTCTTTGATCCCTTAATTTCTAGACAATAATCTTATAGATAGTTTTTGTTCAGTGTTTAATTGTATCTTTACTCTTCGTTATATCTTGGGTACAGATTTCTCAGCATACAAATTCCACTTGCTACTTGTATTTGAAGTAAAATTTAAAAAAGTATATTGTAAATATCTTTATGCATTGCTTAATTAGTTAAAATCAAATTGGTTACACAAATATATGTTTTTCACTTACAATTGACTTGTTTTTCCTTTTCATGTTAGATATAAATTAAACTGACACGTCGGCACTGTTTTGATTTTATAACAACAGTATTGATAAGTTCACATAATATATATTGCCTGAAGCATAATATATTATCTCTGCTTACTGATCATTACGTGTGTCATGTATAATTGTGAAGTTGCCTAAATTAATTTTCACCATACCATACAAGAAGTAGTTTCACTTCATAATTGGTTAAAAAAAGGCATTTGATAACTCATTCATGTACATAGATTTGAAAGAAACTAAATATGTTTTACATGCTATCTTAAACTGAGAAATTAATATATCGCCATGAAATTCCAAAATTCTTTAATGAAAAAACATCATATATTTAACTACCTTTTATCTACCTACATATGTAAAAGCGAGGACACAGGAAAAAGCTCGTAACCTCAATAAAACACAAACATTGGCTGTTTTGATCTTAGTAATCTTCCATTACAGATTTTCATGAGTAAACATAATTTCTAATTAAATAAAAACAATTTACGTTAATGCCAATGTTAATTAATTAATTTTAATAAGATGTAATATTAGCGCCAAGATATAAATAGCAGGCCAACAACGGTCCTTTCCTTTAAGAGACCTTCTCTTGGTCACTCGTTATTACGCTCGATGTAATTGAAGTGGACAGTCTGACCCTCAGTACGTCGAGTGGAAAACGGGGCATTACCGATACGATTTAAATCGTACTCAAGCATGAAATCAGACGCTTTTCATCTCCTGCCAGAAGCTCACCCTCAATCTTCCGTATTATTTGTGGTGTTATTTGTAAGGGTCGCTAAGATTTCGTGCGTAGGTTGGATGTGTTTGAGTTTGTACATGTTTTATCTATGCAAAAACTCTAACACCGAAGCAATCAAAATTAAAAATGAAGATGGTAATGATGTAGTTCAATAAAATACCTAATAATCCAATTGCAAGTGTCCATTAAAACCAATATAATAATTATTGGTTTTTCAATCAGTGAAAACATAAATCATTTATTGAAGAAGTTATAATTTTCAGTGAATATACATATATACCATTAGTTATATACCATTAGAATATACATATATACCATTAGTTAGCACTGCTTAATACTGCCAAGAAATAAAGATCACATATTTTTATTTAGTTACATAGATTGAGTATTTTATTTCTTTATTGTCAGAAAGAATTAACGGTAAAAGGAAATCCATTTCTGAATTAAATAAACTTTGATGGAAATTTAATTTCCATGTTCACGTATGTTTAGTTACAATCAATACAGTTCTTGGCTGTATCTATTATTAAAAATAAAACGTAACTTAAAAAAAGGAAACAAAATGTTATCATTTTGAAAAAGGAAAACTAAACTTTCTTTGAATATTATATGAACGTATACCATTTTTCTCCAGATCAAATTAACTTAGAAACAGAATACGGAAATAAAACATTAAAACAACTTACCAGTTTCTCACATTTCTCGTTATTTAAAGTCTGTGCAGAATTTCTAGCTTGGCACCAGTTGTCTCCAGTAGCGAGATAAGGAAAACTTAGGTGATTATGTAACTTTCTCGTCCATTTCTTAAGCTACTTGTAGCTTCTCAAGTTCGAAGTCGTTTTTGTAAATGCGAATTCGATAGGCCGATGGCGCAATTAACTGCTTGGAGACATCTTTAATTATTAACTGGTAATTCAGTTCGAAGCTAACACCAATTACGGAAACTTATGTAAATATATTTAGATTCTGGATGGAAACTTGCAACGAAGATGTAGGGTAGGAATATTTAATGTTTTCACCTACCAGCTTCTCTGTAACTTTATTTTAATGACAGTTATTTTCTTTCCGTGCCTCGTGTTCCTTACATGTATTACAATTAATTATTTTGGATTATTTAGATTGATTTACCATTATATATAATTAAATTTCTCCATAAATCATGGAGTACCAGAGAGAGAGAGAGACAGAATAACGTTTCAAAAATGAGTGACGGTCTAACCAGTAATTCAGACGTCAACCCGTTTTCCATGTCCTTCGGTTGTGAACGAAATATTTAAAACAAAACGTAAATGAACCATACACACGGTGAATTCATGTCTGAATTTTTTAAACACGTTAGGATGCTTGTTACAACCCTACTTTCGAGCTGATTTATATTTTTAAGTTCTTTGAAATTTTCTGTACAATCAACGTGGTAAAAAAGACGCTGAAACAATTCCGACTAAACAAATCATTATTCAGAAAAATGAATTTTAAGGTTCATACAATTTAATTTACGTATTGAATATTAAATAAAATCGTATTTACTTTATATATTCTTATATTACAAAAGTAGAAAAATAGTAGGATTAATTTTAAATTTTAAATATTATGGGTATAAATGTTGTTGAACTTATTACAAATTCTTACAATTCAAGTTCTTCAATTAAATTAAACAACCAGCTACTAAATAATTTTAAATTATTTAGTAGCTGGTTTTTAGTAAATTCAATAATGATACATCATTTTTCAATCATTACATAACTTTTTCGATATTCATTTTATGTTGTTTTTATTATCAAATAATAATTTTTTAATAAAAGAATCGCAGCCGAATAATATTTCAAGAAAATTACATAACCAATCTATTTAATGTCTTTTTTCTGAATGTTCTTTCATCAAAAAAATACAGTGAAACTTGCATTTTTTCTCAACTGAACTACAGCAAAACTTATACCAATAACTTTTAGTATTTTTCAGACTTAAGATTGACCGTATAAAAAGGGTTAATACAGGTATTTCATTCCAACGCGTTATGAAATAAATGCTATGTACGGAATAGCATACATTGGTACGTCGTAAGCTGGAGGGAGTCGTAGGCGTTGGAATATCGAATATATTTCTGAAATGTTTTATACCTTTGAGTTTGTATCGACAGTCAAGGTTGTCCTTTTTAGGGTTCTATAGCCGAATGGCAAAAACAAACCCTTTTAATTTCATCCTGTCCATCTGTCTGTCTGTCCGTCTCTCCGTATGTTAGAGCCATTTTACTCGGATACTATTGGCACTATCTAAATGAAGTTTGGATGGTAGATTTTATCTATGAACATCTAAACCATCCATTAACATAACTGAAGGTTGAGAAAAAATCAGTGTAGATACGCGTATGGGATATCGTTACATAGATCTTAAAAAAATTATATAGTTTTCAAAATACCTCTTTTATTTAAGATAATAATTATTGAGATATGCATTTCTAAAGTCTTAAAATTTTTATTACTCCCACTAACTTCTGAACTTACGTGTGTTAAGTTCATAGAAAAAATAAGGTAGTAGAATATAAAAAAAAACTCTCAACGAGAAATGCTATGAATTAGGTATATTGTGTAGTTTTTGAGATATTAGATATTTTCGGTACCGACTGCAGTTACTCACAGGGTCTTTAAAAATATAAACTTATAAGTTTAATATCGTTTGACGCTACGGAACACTTCGTGCGCGAGTCCTACTTTGCACTTGGTCATTTTTCTTAAATTTAATCTAATTAATAGTGTAACATTGACATCCTAAACATTGTTTATCTTGACAACTTATTATGTTAATTATTGATTATAAGTACATGGTTTGATGCTGGGTGATATACGAGAAGTTTAGTGAATAGTCATTGTGCCAACCATGTATTAAGTGCCAAATTGTTTTCGTTTTAGTGAAAATGTGCATAAATACATATAAAGTTTAAACATTTGATAGTTTATAGATTTGCAAATAATAATAGCATTTTTCACTTTGTAAAAATGGTTATCTATATAATTCATTTTATCCTTGCAAATTGCGCGAAATAATTTTGCGTTGAAGTACTTATTGGATACTGCTATCCAGATATAATTGAGCTTTTCGATCTACTTTGTAAAAAGTAATATTAGGGGATGTGGTAACAGTGAGACATTTTGGAGTCCAATTTCTCGCGAAGCAGATTTTCTGCTTCGCAAGAAATGATTTTCAAAAATCACAAAAATATCACTAGATTTTTTCGCCGGCATAAGAGCTAAAGATTTTTTCAACGATACTGTACTTGAAAAAATATTTCGTCTCCAAGTGTGATATATGGAGAAACACTCCACTCTTTTTCTTTTTATATTTTTCAGTTATTCAACTACATCTTCTTTAAAATTTCATCACAACCCCTTTTGAAATGTAAGAACTATGAGCCAGTGACAAATGGACATACAGACAGACAGAGAGCATTACAGAATTAGAAGAATTCCGCTTTTGTTATTTGGTTAGAAATAAATATTCCTTTTTTGTATTTAGGATAGTTCAAATATAGCATGCATTTAATAATTTATTCTGTTTTGCTTGTACGTAAACTAATCAAATAAATTTGGATCACTGTGTTTGAAATTTGATCGTATTATACCATTTAACCCTTAATGACTTAAAAAATTTTAATGGTATATTAATATTTACATCTTTCTCCAACCATAGGAAGAGAAATTTGCCCCCCATTTCAAAATAGCAAGGACGAAGAAGCGACGGTAACTATGCGAGTAATTTGATTTTAATTACCATTTCAGTAATTTCTGCCGCTGGTCCTTTATTGATCTGCACATTTGCCGATATCCTGTACTTTGATAATAAAATTAGAAACTTCATTAAATTAGGCGACGCGTGTCCCGCCCTGAACTCAGATGATAAATTGATACAGTCTGAAAACTTGCGTAGATATTGAGGAAGTTTCCGCCCTCTGTTTGATGTTGCAGCCTTAATGTCACCAAAACGGAACCAAACTAATAAGCGAATGGATGGAATTTAACACGCAAGCTTATATCAAATAAATACGAAACCGATACGGTATAGTGTCATTTGTATAATGGCGATGTTTATTATAAAACTTCAAAAACTTTTTTTGCCTTGATTTATGATGAAAAAGCGAGCAATAATGTTTTAAAATTTTCCAAATTCTTCGGAAATAACGCTGCTATATTTTAAATGGTAAGCTTCTGATGATTTATATTAGACTAACTTTTGCGCATCGATTTGCTTGCGTACTTATAGTTCAAAACTTAAGGGAAGAAATGAAAACATGCGGCGCCAACTAGAGTTATTAGGGGAAATTAAATACTAAGTGTTTATCACTGTAATTTTATGACACAACTGATAATGAAAACAATAGTTATCTAAATTTCATATTTAAGGTAGTGATTTTATTGCGCTTTATATTAGCGTAGGTAGCGTTTTAAAATATCATATAGATTCGTTGCACCGTCACGACTTTGCTTCATTATTGTTCTTTTTCAACTTCAAATAAGAATTTTCCTAGAGAAATATGATTTCCCGAGACAAAAAGTGGTGTATATTATTTTCAAACCCGCCAACAATATCTTTGCCGAATAACGTCGTCATGTCGTTCCATTATGTCATGAAAATGTACAAAAAAACATATTCTTGCAACTATAACTTTAGTTATGAAAAGATTTCCTGGGATGAGGAGTAAGCTGCGTTACTTTCCGGCTGCCAACTAACACTGCAAATATCATGTAGATTCATTTCTGTATTGTGCCGTGGAAGCTGGACATACAAACATTTTTGCATTTACAATATTAGCTGGGATAATGTTCTAAATTTTTCTTTTGTGACTATTTTTCAATATATCGCAAATTATCCGTCTTTATGTTTTATGGTTAACGAAAGACGATAATAGGTGAAAATACATCATCTTACGGGGGTTTCACTTTTCCGAGATGTGACAAAACGAGTGCTTTATTACTTAACTCGTATCTAACTTTGTTGTCATCGTATGTTGATTAATGATACTATCGTACAGGATATTGAATAAAAATGATTACAGTTTTGTTGCTCCGTAACTGAACACGGAACCCTTATGATTTTGTTCGTTTATTACAAACTTGCACTCTACAATTTTAGAGCATATACATATACTTCGCAACATTTCTTTCTCCTATTAAGTTGAGTTTGCCTAATATTATGCATAGAAATGACGTGTTATGTTATTTTTCAACTATGACTTGAAAAATCTAAAACAAATTTAATTATATTATAAGAAAATTCGATTGAAGTTAAGTTAACTTGCGTCAATATTTTCAAATGATGTGGACGACTACACAATACAACTTTAGGCGATTGCCGGTACGCACTTGGACGCTTTTTATAGTTATATTAACCGTTTTTAGAATACCTAAGTCTTGCAAATTATTAAAAAGCGGCAAATTGTATGTGTAATTAAATATTCCAATCGTAATATTTTTAGCAGTTAAAAAAAAATAATAAAATTTAGTTTGAAACTAACGTTTTTCAAATTAACAGAATTTTACAATTTATCGCCTTGTGTTTATTAGATAGATATGTAATAAATAAAGTAAGCACACTTATATAACGGCCTAGTGTTACAAAATACATTTAAATATCATTATTTTAATAAAATGTAAGAGAATTTGCCACAATATTTTATGAAAACCCCCACTTTCTTTCCTCTAACCCTCAATTCAATTGACGTATAAAGTTCATACAAATTTTAAAAAAGCTAAACAATATACAAATACGGTACACAATCTACTTCACTGTGTGTACATTACCCCATTTCCAACCCTAAAACGCACCCCCACTCCAGTAAACCCGCTCCGACCACTCAAACTGAACGACCCCAGGCAAACGACTCTTTTTCTCTGCCTACCGAGATAAGTTCACTTTTATACAAATACAAATACGGAGCCGAAGTGATAACCGCAGGTATAATAACACGAAGCGAGGGGCGGGTTTTAGTGCGGGTAGTGAACACCGTGCGCGTCACCTTTGCAAATAAAACTTGGTGGATGCACGGGGTGGGATTTATGTGAGGCGTACAGCGATGAAGTGGCGACGTCGACTGATATATGGCGCTTTTCTCGCAAACAAATAATAATAATGGTTACCCGTTTTATTGCCGCGACACATCAGCGAGGAAGTTCGCGGGTATTTATTTTGTTATTTTCGCATCGGGGTGTCGAGTCAGCGAAGTGCGCGGAAGGGTTATGACGTAAAGGAAGTAAAAATTTACGACGTTTCAGTAATTATGCGGATGGAATATTCTTTTTCTGTATATTCATTGAAACCATATAGGGAGCAAAAGAGATATTCATCTCATGAAAATTATGTTTTTACTATTCGTATTTATCGAGACAGAATGGTTAAAAAGAAAAACAGTGAAGTCGCATATCGGACGCCTCATGACGTAAAGGAAGTAAAAATTTACGGCATGTAATTATGCGGATGGAATTTTCTTTTTCTGTATATTTATTGAAAACCGTAAAGGGAGCAAGAAGAATATTCATCTCACGAAAATGATGTTTTCGTTACTCGTACTTATCGAGACAGGATGGTTAAAAAGAAAAATAGTGAAGTTTTATATCGGACGGCTTATGACGTAAAGGAAGCAAAAATTTACGACGGTTCAGTAATTATGCGGATGGAATATTCTTTTTCTGTATATTCATTGAAAATCGTTTAGAGAGCAAGAGGAATATTCATCTCACGAAAATTATATTTTTGCTATTCGTATTTATCGACACAGAGTGGTTAAAAAGAAAAATAGTGAAGTCGTATTGCGGACGACTTATGACGTAAAGGAAGTAAAAATTATAAGGTAAAGGAAGTAAAAATTTATGACGTTTCAGTAATTACGTGGATGGCTTATTCTTTTCTATATATTCATTTAAAACAGTACAGGGAACAAAAGGAACATTCATTTCACGAATGTTATGTTTTTTTTTGTTCAAACATATTGAGACAGAATGGTTAAAAAGAAAAATAATGAAGTCATATGTCGACTCAGCGAAGTGCACGGAAGCCTTATGACGTAAAGGAAGTAAAAATTTATGACGATTCATTAATTATAGGGATGGATTATTCTTTTTCTCTATATACCTTGAAAATAGTACAGGGAACGAAAGGAACCTTAATTTTACGAATGTTATGTTTTTCTTTATTCGAACTTATCGAGACACAATGGTTAAAAAGAAAAATAGTGAAGTCGCATGTCAACTCAGCGAAGTGCACGGAAGGTTTATGATGTATAGGAAGTAAAAATTGATGACATTTCAGTAATTATATTGATGGAATATTCTTTTTCTGTATGTTCATTGAAAACCGGGAACAAAAGGAACATCAATTTCATGAATGTTATGTTTTTGTTATTCGAACTTATTGAGATGGAATAGTTAAAAAAAATAAATGTATAATAAAAAAAATAAGTATGTAAATATAAAATAAATAAGAAAATATATTAAGGGTATAGAAAAGCAAGCACTTTGAGAAATGAAAATATGTTTTATCTCTATTATCTTATTTATAAAAATATGTTTTGTCCCTATTATCTTATTTATAAAAATATTTTTGTTAATTTCTAATCTATGGCCGCTTTAATATTCAAAGTGCTTAACTCTACAAGAGATTTTAATTAATACTTTTAAATTTAGATTTTAATAAACACATTTATTGTGAGAAAATTTTGAGCACATGACAATTAACATATTGAGCAACTGAAAATAATATTTAATCGACGTCGATAGTCCATTGTTAGATTTAATTATTTTCTTAAAAAATACTACCGAAATCCATATAATGTTGGACCCAGTTATTTCGATAAAAAATGACGTTTACAAAAAAGTAACTACTGAAAAAAAATTGTCTAAATCCTTAATCAGACAAATGAGAAATCATCTGTTTTTCATGAAAAGTCAGGTTATTTCTCATAATAGTTTGTAAATGTTTTTCCTACGGAAGTTTTTGAAATAGCAAGAGAAACAAATGACATATTGCGTATGTGTGTGTGTGTGTGTGTTGTGTTTACCATCCATAAATATATAGACCATATTATTCCATGAAACGCATAAACTCGACAGGGGCGTCGGGAAGGCAAATGTAAATCTTGAAAAGAGATAAGAAAACGTTTGTTTTGACAACAGAATCATCCTCAATATCAGGTAACAATTTATTTTAAATTCATTTAGGCAAGGGCTACACAGTGCAAAAAACAAGTGATGTTGTTGCTTTACATCGTTTGAAAAAAAACTGTTATTATTTCATTAGTATTTTAAAAATGTAATATAGAAGCTTTTATGTAAATAGTTTTTTTTAAATCACGAACTCTTTCGTATTTTTTTTCTTGATTGCCAATCTTTGAATTTTTCTGTGTTTTACATTTTAAAAGATACCAGTTTTTTTAAAAATCATATTTTATTTCCGTAACGTCAGGCCCATTTTAGATGGCCTCATTTGGAATTATTTTGAACTTCGCTGCTTTCCTATGAATTTGTAATTATACTTTCAAAACATTTTGTCAATTTATACAATTCAATTCATTTATATACTAATATTTCATTGCTTATGATATTCCATTATATGCATTATACTCGAATTAAATAAAGAAGTGAGAAAACATAAATCAGTTACTCAAAAAAGAAAAAAAACGAAATGCTTTTTTTTAAATTCAGTATTAAGATAATAAAGGGTTAAACATGAAAATGTAATAAATTCTTACGACACAGTATTAGGCTTTAACCTCATGTTTTTACTCCAACACATTCCTTGTTATATTGTGTTGTCTATTATTGTTATATTTTATAGCCCATCAATCGGTAAAGACCATAAACTAGCTCGTATCCAGTTATATTGTCTCCGCAAGCATCGTAACAAATACAGTGATGGGATAAAACCCGGTATTTATTTCAATAACAGACACTGTGACCACAAAACATTTTTTTTGATACTCGTACGCGCGCCTAATTTTATGTGAAAATACTTCGTTACATTTTGTTCATACAAATTTTGTGGGTAAATTTATCGCTCCGGGTTCTTTTTATCATGCTGATATATTGCTCATTTACTTGTTTGAAGTTTAATATATGCATGTATAATTTAAGCTCAGACGCTTATCTTACGCTAAACCTTTGTAAATATAAATAAATAAAAAAGAATTTAGCTGCAAATATACTTTGTATAGCTATTACAAGACTGTTTAACGAGTAAAATTAAAATATATGTGTTTAATATTGATAATGTGACATTAAATTATATGTCTAATATACTTTAGGACTGACATTTATTTCTAACTTAATAAGTAACGACGTAATACTTTAAAACAATTAAATTGTTGGTCTTATCAAAAACGGTGGTTTAATAATCTAAAAAACTTAAACTAAATTTTCTCCATGGTTTCAAATGAAAACTAAATTTTTAAATATTTTGTTGAATTTTAGTTAATTGATGGAATTAAAAACTACGTTTCGAAATGAAAATAGAACACAGAAAATTCGTTACACGAAAAAAAATTAGCTAAGACTTTACTTAATATGATCTGACGTTGTAACTATTTACAATTTAATTGTGATATTTTCTCTTCTAATAAAGAAATTATGTTCCGATAAAGTAAATAGCACTATATCCAAATCTTTGAATTCGATTATTCATGAATACTTGCGGGGCGCCAAAACAGAAACCTATAACAAAACACTGTTTATTTGTGGCTATCACTTTAATAACTCACACAATTCTTGTGGATGATTTCTTTTATCATGATGATATCACTGGCTTCGAGAATTTTCCAGATTTTTTTTAAATAAAACACATGAAATATTTATTTTCCGATTCCTCTATTCCGTCGTTATATTTAAGTTAATATTGTTTCTCGTCTTAGGGCTACATAATACTAGTACTGCATTATTAATATAGAAGATAAAAGCCAACTTGACACAAAAACATCAATGTTTTATTAAAAAAATCAATGAAGCCTTAAATATTTATTACGCGCTGATCTCTAGAATTACATGTCCGATGCGAAAAAATATGTTTGTGTCAGAAAGTATATATGTTAAGATAGATTATAGACTACATACTATTCGATTCGGTAATATCTGTAGGAAAATATCAGTCGTATATATCATTCGATACAGTACGATCTGTAGGGACATAGCAGTTGACATAGCATTTTCTATGATCCTACCACAGAGACATAGCAGTTCTGTGTAGATACATATATACACACCTATAGAGACATAGCAGTCCTATTTACCATTCTATACGACGCGATCTGTAGGTACATATCAGTCATAAATATGATTCTATACGGTACGATCTGTAAGGACATAACAGTCGTATATACCATTCTGTATGGTAGGATCTGTAGGGACATAACAGTCCTATATACTAGTTTATACGGTACGATTTGTAGGGACATATCACTCGTAAATACCATTCAATACTGTACGATCTGTAGGGATATAGCCGTAGTATATAACATTCTGTACGGTACAATTTGTAGGGACATAACAGTCCTACATACCATTCTATACCGTACGATTCGTAGGAACATATTAGTGGTATATCCCATTCGATACGTTACGATCTGTAGGGACATAGCAGTCGTATGTACCATTCTATACTATACGATCTATAGGGTATAGCAGTCGTATATACCATTCTATACGGTATGATCTGCAGAGATATAGCAGTCTTATATATCTTTCGATACAGTACGATCTATAGGGACATACCAGATATATATACCATTCGATAGGGTACGATCTGTAGAGATATAGCAGTCATATTTACCTTTCCATACGTACTATCTGTAGGGAGATGGTAGTCGTATGTACCATTCGATAGGGTACGATCTGGTGGGATATAGCAATATAATATATCATTGAATACAATACCAGTTGTAGGGATATATCCGTCTTAAAATTATAACTGAAATCGGACAAAATAAAGAGGCAAAGTTGACAGAAACCGGTTTATTTATCAACTAATCATCAGAAGCATTTCTGCCCATGTACGGCACTTCTGTCACCCGACATCGTTGGCGAATGTAGGGAAGACTTTAAGTGAATTAGTGAAGTGGGAGGAAGGGGTGGGGGGATTTGAACGATGTTTATACCATATTAAGCCAATTCTACACACACATGGACACATATTTTACGTATGTATGTGTATGTACATGTATGTGTCTATATATATACACATACATACACACCCACATATATATATATATATATATATATATACATATATATTTATATATATATATATATATATATATATATATATATATATATATATATTTATATATATATATATATATATATATATATATATATAAGCTTTCATCTTGTATCGTACATAACGTATAGGACACTTGTACTTTCCTCAACGCAATTTCAAATGACATTTTGATAACACTTCAAGTTTGACAGAACAATGGTATCGCTTCTGGGGTTTATGATATATAAAACGAAACGTGTCGAAAAATGAGAAAACATAAAAATGTAAGTAAATAGCAATGTCTTTGTCAGAATAGAACTTAATAGTTACTTATTTCTTGCAGAATAGAAGAAACAAAACTTAATGAATAGTTTCTTGACATTTCTTTGTCATTTATTATTATGAATCCATTATGTACTGTATGCCTGTATGTAATAAGTTATATTTATAAGCAAATGATAGGTTAATCGTTAGTTTATATTATTTTATGATAACACACTATTATTTTGGAACACAACACATCGAATTTTTTTTGTTTTTTATTTTAGGTTAAACTTTTATTTATAAATAATTATGTACCTGTGATGCTACGCGCGTCATAGCCATTTCTTTTAGAAACTTCTTAACTTAGAAACGGATTTTTCTTAGTAATAAGACATATTACAGCACATATCTCAATAGTTAACACACAAAACATGCAAAATTTGGGAGGAACAAACAACAATTAGGTATTTAAAATTATTGTAAGTAATTCTACGTATAAAATTCGATATTGTTTGACGGGCTAGCTGTGAGGGTATTAAACATATTTTTTATATCTTATATATGTTCAGAGATATAATAAAAAAATATGCGAACAAATAATATTCTCCCTTGTTTGCAAGTCTTTGCAAGGGTTGTAGCAATACTAGAATGATGATTGTGTATATATATATATATATATATATATATATATATATATATATATATATATATATATATGCATTTCCCCCATTAACTTAATTATAATTCTCTTAGTTTTCTTTAATATTTGTTACGAAAAATTCATATTAATGGTGCCTTATGGCAAATAAAGTAACTTCACTGCAAAATATATATAACCGTTTACGCGTGAACTAGACTCGAACTTGAGCGGTTTTTTCATTACATTTTATAAAATTTATTTCAAAATTAAGACATATTTCCTTTTTTTGAGGTAAGTATCATCTAATTTGATAATCTATTTATTACCTGAGTTAATAATAATGAATTATATAGTATTTTGAAGTGAAAACTTTTTGACTAGTTAATTTAGTTGGTGTCGCATCAGAAAAATAAGTGGGACGCAACTAAAATGGCATATTATATTTCAATTGATACTTATAAATATATATCTGCCAAATTATATCCTTTATAGTCCATATTGTTTGCAATAAACATCTTTTATTCAAATAGTTTTTCAATGCAGATATTTTAAATGAATAAATTTCATTTGGATAGTCATATATTTAATAATAAATTTAACGAAAAATTATTGTCAAATTCAAACTTTATAAAGTAAATTGAAACAAGAAAAAAAAAAAAAAAATTATATTTTTTAAATAAAAGAAAAAACCGGCCACGTGCATGTCAGAACAAGTAAAGTTTACAGTTCAGTAATTGTCTCTGGACAAATTGGAGTTCAGAAGTATCTTGAAATTTTTCATGCAGGATACCTAGAGTTATTTTATTTGGAATTTCTAATAATTTGCTAGTTATTTCAATGTTATCGCGATTGATAGCATGCGAAAAAAAATAATTCCTCCAACTTACATGGGTGGAAGGTGCATTAAAGAAAATTAGTTTTTTTTATTTTGCAATGTATAAATTAAAATCTCCATATTTTCAAACCATGAGTAACTTTAAGAGCTATGGCAAGTGACTAATTGGGTGAATAGATGCGATAAAATTACAAGGGTACCTTATTTCAATATAGCACCCGAAAAACTGGTTATGTATGCGACAGACCCAATCTAGGAAGAATCCTTATTGACGCTTTTCAGCCACTCGTATTTTGAAATCATGACATAAGTTTTTATAAAATTAAATATAAATATTTTTTTTATTAAATTCACTTATTTACATTACATTTTCAGCGACACTGGATGATCGTTATATTTCAAAATATTATGTTTCCATTACCTATAATTTACAAACTTATTTCTAATAAGTATAATAACTAGCATCTAAAATATTGGTTAGAAATTTCAGATACCAATTTCGGATACAATTTAGAAATTTCGGATACAAAAAGAATGAAAAGACGTTTTTAATAAAAGCATTTATGACTATTCTAAGCCGTGGTATTTCAACGTGAAAAAAATTCAAACGTATTCGTGTTTTAAAAATTTATTACCAATATATGTAGAAAATAAAAAGTTCAAAAGAAGTATTGAATAATAATTTTCTTATGATAAAACCATTAAATAAAATATTTATATTACGTACGTATTTTCCAAACCGAATATTTTATTGTATTAAATATAATGAATAAAATGGTAGCGTGAAAATATTGAAATGAAAAGAAAAATAAAGCATTAGAGTTGGCCTGTAATTAAGGATCCTAATAGTAGACTGCTCTTAACTTTCAATAACAAAATATATAATGTATCAAATATTTATTGTTAAAAACTTTCATTATAGTCGGGATGATTGTATGAGGTCCAATCAGCTACGATATATTATATTCCAAACATATTATTGTACCTAATAACATTTTCTTTACAGTCTTGGCCCGTTGTATTTACATCAAATCTATAATATTCTGTATATTAAAACTTATTAATGTAGAGCCAAAGCCAATACAGTAGAGTTAAGCAATGAATTTTAAGCAATTAATTATATAAAATCATAAAAAAAAGAAATCCAGTTAACACAAAATCAAAGTTAATGCGTTGTTCGTAGGATTTAAACAATGTTAATTTAAAACAAAATGAGAATTCTTATAATGTAATATTTCCTAGAATTAGGATTGGCATCTACAACCCTGAAATGATAAGAGCGCTTAGACCTCCACCCGCTTAGTTTAGTGGACCTCCACTCACAACGGAATGTGCCCTCACGTGTGTGCCATTTGACATTATTGACTCTCTGACATGCTCTCCCACCTCACTGCGTATGCCGCACGTTCTTACACTACTCTCCTGTGGTCTTGTGCGCGAACGACCGACGAAATATAATTATTTTCTGGCAAAGGCTTATTGTTTATTTGTTACTATTGCAACAATCCGCGAAGCTTAATTTTCTCTCCAAAATGATAAATTGCAACACTTAGATTCTCAACAAGTGATTCTAGACAAATAATTTATTATTTCTCTCTTCTTGACAAATAATAAATACTTCTACTATTGAACATTTCAGAAATCCTCTGAACTTGCTCTTCACCTCAGTCGTTTGGATTCGTAGGCCTAAGATATAACAAAGTTTGGTTGTGCTGCAATTTTTTTTCCCAGTAGTTTTCTTTTTAATGTTATATAGTCGATGTTATGCCAATTTTTGCGGTACCAAATTTATTAAAATCGGTTGAACTATTTCATAACCACGAAAGAATAAAGACGTTCACATAGTCACCGAAATGGACTTTGAATATGTTGGAAACGTAAATTTCTTTAACGGACTGTTGTATAAAAATTGATATTTTCTTATACAATTTTATGAAACTATCTACCTTCGAGTGTTTACAGGATCCATTATCGTGTAATAATATTACGAATTATATTGCTGGTAAATTATAGACGAATTTAAAAGTTAACCATCGAATATAAATGTTACAACACTAAAGTGATGCAGTGAGGTAAGAGGGGAATAATGAATAAAATGTTATTAAATTTAGAGCTTATACAAAAGTATATTCATCCAAAGCGCAACTACCAAAGAAAACTTCTTGGTTAAAACCGTTTTAATATTTGAATGAATAGATTTTAATCAAAATAGTATATTTGGATGAATGGATCGAAGTAATGTTTCATGTTAAATTAAGAGAAACATAATTCTTCATTTAATATAGTTTCAAAACTTTCAGTTTTGTTCGATTGTTTAGGTACGAAGTTTTTAACAAGATTTTAATTAAGATAATTTAAGTTCGGCGTAATTTACTACATTCCTTTTATGGATTTTGGAATACATTTTATCTTTCAATAAATATTTTGTCGTTATGTTGCAAGTTTTTCAGTTATCTTGCGTTAGGGATAGGATTTTCGGAAACATTTCACTATAATTTTAAAATAGGTATGTATAAGGTATATATATAATTTTTAAAAATTCATGAGATTTTACTTTCCAGGTGGATCAACCCAGTTGTTTTTTATTATATTGGTATCCCTAACTACGAAAGGCTCTTTTTTAAATATGCGTACACTGTGTTGAATTTTTACGTTCTAGGAAAATAATTATATCCAATATCGCTATGAGGTTTATTAATGAGATTAATGTGCAAGAATGTGATATGACTGCAAAAATTCGTATTACATTTTTTTTAAAAGGACAATTTTTTTAAAAGGTTTAATAAAGAATTTGTTAAGTTATTCTTTGTAATTGCAAGTTTTTCTGAATCGATTTGATACTGGTTGTGGTCTGCGACTACGCTCGAATAGAATTAGTATTCTCCAGGGTAAAATGTACCCTATGATCATCTCTATAATTTAGCTTACATATTTGCCAAATCGTACAAAGATCAATTGAATAACTGAGCCTTGAAAATAAATTAGACAAAGTGTCTTCCGAATTCATATACTTACGTACATATATATATATATATATATATATATATATATATATATATATATATATATATATATATACACATATACATGACGAAATTTAAAACGACCTTATCTGACGATATGACGTTTATTTACCACTCTGTTGATAAAAGTGTCACTTATTCCCTTGAATGGAAAAGGGCAAAATATATTATTATTTTAGGAATTTTCTTTCATTTTCGAGTTTCAATTTAATAAAAAGCACAAAATTGCAGAATTCAATCTTTATATGTAAATAAAAGAACGGAAATCTAGAAATACCACTGAAATTATAACATTTATTGTCCTACGCTGAAAAAAAACTTTTATTACTTATTTGTATTTCATGAATTTGAAAATTTTCCTGTAACTGTTCCTATAAATCTAAATTTTGGATCATTGAGAATCAAAAACAATTTAATTAAAACTGGAAATAGAGTAGAATTTCATCCTCAAAAATATAGCTTCTACATTGTTTATCTGAATTATATCATGGAAATTCAGAACACGAAAATGTTTCGACCTTAATTTCGAACAGAAACAGTAGTTTATAAAAAACTTCATTACTAGACAACATCAAAAACTTAACTAAATACTGTGTTATTTTTTTAGTTAAAATATTGTTACCGTAAGGAAAATAATACAGTGTAACTGCGAAACAGACCTAATAAGCCTCTAGCGAAATTATACACGGCGAAAACAACTAAAGACAACAAAAACTTAATTTAATTACAAAACTCCAAAGTACTCAACGGCTCCCTTCAGAAGATATCTGTTCTACGGGATAGAAAACGCTATGTAAATGAGGTTAACACGCAGTATAATGGAGCTAAATATGACTTTAGTAGTAATACGAGCGGGTAAATACAATTTCTGGAAGCAGAATATTTTCGTCAAGTGAATATCAAAATATTTAGTACTAAGTAAATGTGTTTGTTTGTAATTTTGTTAACTTTTGCTGAATAGAATTTGGCGCACGTGACATGACGTTTAAACCCTTCTGAAACCACAGCACGCATAGTTTTATGATATTTACAAACTGATTCTGTTAAACGTATAATATTCGATGTGTTTTCTTTTATATAATATTGCTATCTCGTACAATATCGAAGGCCAGGGAGAAAATTTCTATATAAATAAATATACGGCTCTGATATACAGACAGACAGACAGCCGCACAGACAGATGGACTGACAGATCGAAGCATAGACGGACAGGAAAAAGTTATAAGGTTTCCGTTTTTACCATTTGGTTACTAAACACTAAAAATTGGGGAAAATAAACGAAAAATCGGAGCCGGTTTAATTTTTTTTCTTTCAAAAGTAGCAGGTATACGCTCCTAGCAAAAACCTTATTATTATAATAAATATTGGTGATATTTAAAACAAATTGTTATAATACAAGAAAATTGTTACTACCATAATAGTTTTTCTGACCATAAAAAATTTTATTTTTTTGGGCAAATGTTTTTAGTTTTCTCAGTTTACATGCTGTTCTTATTACTATTTATCACTTGACAAAACCCATCTTGACAAAAAATATCAGATTGTGTAAACGTAAAGACGTATTTAATTTTACAAATAACGATTAAGATTCTCTGCAATCATTTTTAATTGAGAAATTTAAAAATGTTCATAAATATTATCTCAATTTAATTACATATATAACAAAAATATATGCAAAATAGCAAATAAGCATTTTATACTTGTTTGTAGAAGGTTTCGTTCCTGGTTAATTTATTTTGACTATATAAAACAGTTTCACGATGCAAATGCTTGAAATTAAAATAAACAAAATTTAATACAATTTATTCCGTTAAAGCTCGATCAGAAATTTACATTCGAAACCGAAGAAGTCAAAAGTGAATTGCTTTTTTGTATTGACCATAAACAATAGCCCTAAGTTTCGATTGAGTATAAGTTAATGGAAACGTAATATAATCGAGAAAAGTATTAATGAAAATTGAATTAATGGAACTTTTTTAATTTCTTAATAACGGAAGATAGAATAAGTTATGAGTAATTTGATTTACTTTAAATTTACTTTTAACTGGACAAAGGTTGCTACGAAATCTGTTTAAAAAAAGGTTAAAATTTACTCACTTATTTCTGTGCACATTAAAAACCAATAAATGCTTTCCATTAAGCTCGGTCCTGGGAAATTTAATTCTCTCATAGTTCTTGGATTCATAGAGAACGAAATATACAGTGTAACTGCGAGACAGATCAATTGGTAAGCAGGTGAGTAAATTAATTTAATATCGTTTTCGTACAATATATAATTATTGTGTAATATGTACCAATTTATCGCAATATTCGTCTCTTTCTATGTGAACGCAATAATTCTGTATCTTATTTCATAACAAATGTTATTGGACATAATATATTAGACTTAGACGAAACTGCGCGAATTTGAAAAAAGCTGAAGACTGCGTTTAATATAAACAAACGTGTCTCGTAAAAATATTAACATTAAGCTTTTAGTTGAAGATGAGAGAGTGCTCAAGTGGAATTTTAGTTTGTAGAACATAAATCGAATTATAAATATTCTATCGGGATCGTTGAAAATTTTGTATTTTTTTATTAATTAGTTTGTTTTCCTGTTCCTTTTCAAAAATTCGAAATATAAGTGATGTATATTTTGCGAACTATGCATTCAGGGGACACTACACGAATTTAATGATACTTCTAATTGGAGAAGTTGTTTTGAAAAGTTATTCCATTAAAAATCATACCGCCATCAACGGTGTTGGACTCTGATTAAAGTTCATCATATCACTGGTGCCATCACATGCTCCTTTATATTTCATCATTGAATACATTTAATGCTTTATATCTTTTTTTTTAGCCATCGTTACGACCTTTTTTGGTTACTTACGGCCTACGTTTTCACCGACTATGTCCTTTAGTTACTTAACTTCTCATCTGTTACTCAAAATTTATTTGTTCTCCATATTTTACATGAAATCTTACTTCGTTGTTCAAATTTACGGTTGATTGATTCGTTTTTCTCACTTCATATCAACTTTTCATTATTTTTTTAAGGGACGAAACTGCGAAATATAATTCAAACAGACAACCAAGGAAAAATAAATTAGATACAAAACAAATACTTTTACCAAGTGTCTGAGCGCAGTTTTGCAGCAATAAAATGAATTACTTAATATTTTTTTTATTTTCAAGCTTGTTCTGAAATACATTGTCAAATATAAATAAAAGTCATTAAAATTATTATTAAAAAAATTAATTTCTTTCTATAATTTATGTTTAGCTATTAAAGTTTAAAAGTGAATACTTAAAATTTCACAATTAAATGAAACTACGTGATGTATTATTTCTACTTCCTTTAAGTTCTTTACCACGACCTAGGTTTCGTTGTATTACAACATCTTCAGTTGAGCTATTAGCAAAGATTACTAATAGCCCACCTAAACATAATAATAAAAAATACAAAAATATTTGCTAAAAGCCCACCTGAAGATGTTGTAATACAACGAAACCTAGGTCGTGGTAAAGAACTTAAAGAAAGTAAAAATAATACTACATCACGTAGTTTCATTTAATTGTCAACAATGAATTTCTACAAAATTAACGCCAAATATATTCAATACTTAAAATTACAATAGACCTTTTTAAGACAAAAATTGTCTAAAATTAATTATGGTTATTTATAATTATTATCAAGGAATACTAATATTTATACCTTTTTGGAGACAACAATGGATACACAAATCAAATTTGCCCCTAAAATTTTACAATATTAAGTTGTTTTTGTTAAAATTCAATATTAAAACGTATGCGCTACAAGAAAAGGAGTAGATATTCGTGCATTATTTGCCCTCGTAAAAAAACTCCGGTCAAACAATACACGACGAACCGAAAAACACATCCAAATTTTAATTCCATATAATTACATCCTCCTCCTCCCTCGGTGCCTACCCGTTGTCTGAAAATCGCTATGCAAATAAGGGTGACATATAATACAATGAACCCAGAGAGGACCCCGATACTACCTTTCAAACATTGTTTTGAAAAGAATACCCTTGAAATGTGAAAATTAACAACACAAATATTTAGTACAAAATGTAAACGATAAAAAATGTAAACGAATCTACAATTCATTCCTCAGGCTGGGTAAACTTCAATTCAAGGATCCTCTAAATCAATACAACCAAAATTCCAGGGTAAACGGAATCCTTATATATACGTGGCATTCGTAAGGTAACAATATATAGGATTCAGCACTCGATATTTTTTATAGTATAGTAAATAGCGTACTGACTGGCACCTGTCCTTTATTTAACGCAATATCGAACGACGTTTTGACGTGCTCTACGTTTGACAGAAGAAGGACACCGTTATTGGGGCTTGCAATATTTCAAAACGAAATACACGTTCGTATGTGGGAAAAGATGAAATGGAAAAGCTGATATTATAAAAATATTTAGTTCTTTTTTAGGAACTTGCGACCGTGAGCGAAGAAAATTGATCAAGGTGGACAGTATTTTTCACATTTATTATATATGTACCATTGCACCGTTTTCGTTATAATGCGTATCTTTGTACTTAAATATAACTATTTATCAGTACAAAATTAATATGATTGAACAGCACAACCTTAATATTACATATAATATTATTACCTTAATGCATGTAATATTAAATTTATACTGTTAAATAAATCTTGTATATGTTATCTTTAACATTTTTTTTGTTATGTTTATGTTAGCTTTAAGTTGTTTTTTTTTGTAACAAAATAAGACTGAAATGTTGTGGTCTATACTCATTTACCATGTAATTGAGATAGTAAAAAAAATTGCTTGAGTAATTCTGTTCCCATTGTCGAGTTAGATATTTATTTGACAA
This sequence comes from Druceiella hillmani, assembly GCA_039881145.1. Classification (NCBI taxonomy): domain Eukaryota; kingdom Metazoa; phylum Arthropoda; class Insecta; order Lepidoptera; family Hepialidae; genus Druceiella; species Druceiella hillmani. The sequence continues at coordinate 2,768,450 of JAYKKI010000132.1, forward strand.
CAGCAAAATGAAATTGTAAATGTTTAATGAAATTAATAACGTACGTTTCGTTCATCTAATTTCGAAAACGATGCAGAATTACATGATTATAAAATAAAATTTATAACTAATTTTTCAATATTCTTAGCTTCTAAGAATGATTGTATTGAATATAATCTATGCATTTAGCATATTTTAACAAAAGTTTTACCAAAAGCCAACCATAATAACGAGAAGTATTTATTTGTTACGATCAATAGCGGAGGCTTCGTCAAGTCATGGGAACGTAAATGTCAAATTCATTTAGTTTTTAAAATTAATAATTATGCTGCTTTTCGTTTAAAAACAGTTACGTTTTACAACATATTTCTGGATTTAAGGTAACGGTTTCTCTCTGGAAAATAAAAAATAGGTGTTTACTGTGTCTTTTCTGAAAAAAAGAGAGTCCAGTTTATTTTCTACAATGTATAATAAAAAAATGAAATTCGTCTCAGGGTATATCGCAACTCGCATAGCATTCTATAACCTTTAATTTTTTTTAACATTGTTGATTCAATTGACCCGAAATAATTTTAATTGAATGTTCTAATCAAAAACTTTTTAAATTCTTATGTAAAAAAACACATGGTAGGGAATAAATTGCATTTAATTTTCAAACTTCGTGCTTAATAAGTAGTTTCCAAAAATCAAAGATACTTTGAAATCTCAATTTCAGCATTCGAAATACCTTTTTCGAGTTCGATATCTTTCCACTTAATATGGTATTCGCAGATATGTTTTAAAAAAGGTAAATGGAGACTCAATTTGATTCTATCCGAAAACATTCCACTCAATATGGTGTTCACGAATCTGTTTTAGAAAATGAAAAATGGTAAATGGAGACTCAATTTGATTCCATCCAAAAACATTCTACTCAATACTGTGTCCTCAAATGAGTTTTAAAATGGAACCTCAATTTGATTATGTCCGAAACATTTCCATCATTATTCCAAAAAGGGTTTTTGAAATGAACAATTTTAAATAAAACTTCAATTCAATTTTGAAAGACCCGTCCGTCAAACTACCATTCGATAAGTTGTGCAAATAAAATCTGGCACCTTTATAATATAGGAGATGTAACGAAACTTGTTTAAATATTTCGCTACACAATAATTGAGATAATTCCCCCAACGATACACAAAATTTTCTTGTATATAACTAAAGACCTTTTTCTTTATTAAACCTTTATTGACGATTTGAAACTAAATTACAAACAAAACAATGTTAGATTTCAACTCTCACTTGACACGGAATATATTTTCCAATATTCTTTGAGTTATAAGAAAATAGAACATGATATTAAAGCTTGAAACGAATTCATAAAACGCGTCACTGAGCTTGTGTACGTAAGAGTTTGTTTACGAGGGTCGGAAAGATAAATGAGAATGTATGACGGATTGTTATTGCGAGAAAATACGTGAATAGCGTAGTAATAAATGTAATGATGAACAAGCAAATCCTGGGAGATATGACCTTGAAAGAGTGTTGTGGAGTTGGTACTGATAATAATGTGGAAAAGAGAGTTACTTTTTGGGTTCCTAGCCAAACAAGGACACCTTTTAATTTCGACCTGCCTGTTCCTTAGTTTCAACAAGTTTAAACCTATATGCATAAAATTATGCTATTATATGCTTAAGATAAAGATCGCAATTAATATGTGACAAACATATTAATTGCGATCTTATGTATCTCCCTGTTTTAAATAGTGAGGATGAAGAAAACAATTGGCGTACCCTGTTGTACGATATTTTTTTAAGACTTTTAAAGTGAAATTTTGGTTCTATATATTACCTTTCCTTTTCTAGCCGTATTGGTACTATATACTATCTCTCCTTTTCTAGCTGTATACAAAATATATGTCCCTTTCCGTTTCCAAATAAGATTGTAAAATGTGAGAAAATTCTAAAAGTAGACTTTAAGACTTACAATGAAATGAAATTATTCTGAATAATCAAACTTTATTAGTTTGAAAACTATAAACAATTCTTAAGTGCGCGGAAATAACGCGGACGGAAATTACTTGACGACCAAATTTGCTGATGTACCTAAGATAAATCAATATGTATTGATGAAATATATTTAGCGATATTTAATTTAAAAAATCCGGAAAACCAACAAAAATTTCAGGTTTAACTCTTGGGGTATTAAAATCCTGACAAACTACCATATGTATTTATTTTACATATTTTTATGTTACACTCATACATGCCCACGAGTGTAACAGTAAAAATATAAAAAATTTATGTAATCTGATTTTCTCATTCTGATCCTCATTGGAGCATGGTTTGAAACGCACTTGACCTGTTTTCGTTTATAAACTTCGGAAAAATAAAATTTTACAGTACAATTACTAAATGAATAAGTAAAAAATTTTTATACATAAATCATCCAATAATTATATAATTAACATTATTAGAATCTTCTAATCTATAACCTATGACATTCAATGGATAACGTAATATTATATAAAGTAGCGAGTTTTGCGGCAGTATACCTACAAAACTTTAAAAGCCCTCCAACGCGCACAATTGTAATATATTTAGGTAAAAATACTTCTGATATTTAAGTTCCAATTTCTAAAATATTCATGACTTTTGCTTCATACTTTCAAGTACAAAGCTATAACTTAGCAACTTCAGTGTTAAGTTCTTTGCATGTTAAGTTAGGAAAATCTAAAATAGCAGCGTTCTAGTCGTAAATCTTGCTCTTGAGCATGTGGTTCTACTTAAACTACAGTTTTATCGTGGTATATTTGAAATATATCGAGGCTAAAATATGTGCGAAATATGTCACGGTAAATATTTAGTTATGCTAAACGTTTAAGTTTTATCGAGAGTATTATTATTATTTGAAAACATATATTTTCCGATATTTATTGTAACTAGTATTTATTGTCAGTCATTTCAGTTGATTGATATTGATTAGAATGTTTCGTTATAAATATTAATTTAAATACGTGTTATGAACAGTTGTGGTAACGTTTAAATAATATTAGCACCATTTTCGGTTTTCATTGTTAAAGTCGGTTTATATACAATTTGATCTTGGTATATTTGAAATATATCGAGGCTAAAATATATGAGAAATATGACTCGGTAAATATTTAGTTAATTTAAAGTATATATTTTACTAAATTTATTGTAACTAGTATTTCTTTTCAATCATTTAAGTAGATATTTACTGGAATTTGGTTTTCACTGCTAAATTAAAGTCGGTTTATTTACACTCTTTTGTTTATAAGAAAATCGCATACAATTTCATACCAATGGTGATCGCGAATAATCGTGCGAGCATTAGTTTTATTAAATTCTGTATTCAGTATACTTCTAAGCTTGAACTGTACTTTTGTTTAATTCAAGACTTGTATTCAAGTGGTGTGTTCAAAAAATTCATTTCTCATTCTAACCACATGCACATTTATTAAAAAAAACCGTACTGTTATGTAAAATATCACTTTTACGTCTTGTGAGAAATTTTATTACGTATACTGTTAATCAAATATATAAGTTATGTAAATAAATGTTTAAAAAAACCATTCATATTTGTTTTACGTTTTATAATAGACATAGTTAACTCCAATTTTTTCCATACCACCTCCCCCGCCTAATCTTTGATATGTTTACGGCATTTTTATGTCCTTGATAGGTACAGTTGGCAATACATTTACATGGGGAAAAATACATAAATATTAAACGTTAATTGCGTAGTAAAAATATTTTATAATATTAAATTTTCATATCTGCCAAAATATTCAGGAAAACCTCGTAGTGCGAGTTCTGCTCGAACTAAACAGTTTATTTGATAATGAACCGTATATGTTTTATTCGATAAGAAAATTGTTAGTTTTTTATCGATAAATATAACATTTTTTGAGCTAAAGGAACCTACTACGTATGTATAGCATTTTCCCTTCCTTACGAGATATATTCGCTGTGTGTTTTGTTCAAGACTGTATCGATATTTAGTTTCTTAAAAGAAAAAAAAAACTAAATAGCGAATTCACATAGTTCATAATATTTCTATTGAGCTGCAAAGGTTACTTTTTTTTATCTTTCTCTATACAAATGTACTGTTTAGTATATTTTTAAATATATATGAGGAAAAGAAGTTCGCAGAAGAACTTTTTATTTTATTTTATAAGAATATTATTTGTTTATCGGTAAATTTAACATTTGGTGAGCTAAAGGAACCTTATACTTATATACAGCGTTTCGCTTCCTTGTCACATATATTTGCGAACTGTGTTGTTAAAGACTGTATCGATACTTAGTTTATTAAAAAAAAAACTAAATAGCAAATTCACGTAGTCCATAATATTTCAATTGAGCTCCAAAGATTAATATAATCTTTTACTATACAAATATATTGTTCAGTATATTTTTAAATATTCACGAGAAAAAGAGATACTTCGTTCGTTTTATTTAAACTAAATTGCGTAAACTGTTTAACATACAACAATTGGTGTTTTGGTTTAAAAACAGGATGTGTATAATAAAGAAAAAATATTATAGAATTCTGTGTGTTGCATTTTTAAAGATAAAGCTCTTCAAACATCGCAAGATCAATTGTAGACATTTTTTGGACTAAAACCGACCTTCTGCCGGTCTGCTACTTTTTAACTACCTTGATTTAGCTATATTTTATATAATTAGAGAAAATAAATATTTATACCCGAGAATAAATACTTTTTTTATTTATACGTAATAAAAATTACGATATTTGCAAAGTACTACGCATCATGGGTAACGGTTTTTAAGTTTTATTCCATACCAAACTAGAAGCCTCCGGCAATAGGACGGATATACGGACGAAGGAAAAACGTCACAAAAAAAGAATTATATTCGGACTTGGTATCTGTCAAAACTCAAAAAAAATATATTAGATTTATTTTTTATTCTGACGTATAGTTTAACTACAAATTGTTCACCTTGATTAGGTTTTGTAACTAATTCAATTAAAAAAAAATTATTACGTTTAGATTCTACGTCTAAATTACAGCTTATTCAATTTATAGCTCTCTTTTAGTTGTTTATATTTTACAATAACTTTTCTATGAAACATTTGTAAGTTTACTTTTCCAAGCTTATTATGGATTTAAGTTTTTATAAATTATTCTTCAATAAAGATAAATTCGATCTATTGGCCCTTTTAATCGGACATAGAATATTAAACACAGATTCCTTCTTTCTATGGAGTATTAATTGCTTTTAATCTTTTTTAAAAAATTTTAACATACTAAAGTACGAAGCAAAATTTCTATGTATAAGTTTCATGCGTCAAATAAGTACATTTTCAAATTACCAAGTGAAACAAGATTGTTCGAAATTAAACAAAAAAACATGACAAACTTAGTTCGTACATGATCTTTGCGTACCACCATGTTCAGTGAGATTATTAATAAAAAATTGCATCGAAGCTAACATGTCCAATTTCGAGTTTTAAGATACTAATGAGTAATTACTATCGCTACACACATATTATCGAAATACATTGTATATTAAACTACCAACAAGATTATTTACTGTCTCTTATTTCTAAGTAAGTTAATCATCACAGATTCATTTATTAACAAGATTTATGTTTCCTACCAAACTTTTACCTAGCAAACTCGTTTTGGGCACGCGATGTCATGGTTCTACGGAGCTTAAGCAAAACTCGAAGCTCGCTTAACGGTTCCACTATCTCGTAAATAACCGACTCCACCATCCATCTTAAGGCGGTTCTTCTGCTCTACAGTTCGCGATTTTATAAAGACTGTAGTGATTTATTTGATTTTCACGATGCCTACTTTTTATTTCTTGTAGATCCAACAGTCGCATCTCGTAAATTTAAAAGTCAAATGGGTCGTTGAAAATAGATGAACCGAGCGTATTGTTGAATTAAAATTTACTTAGAAGGAAAACGAAATGAAAAGTAAATTGTAAAATATAAAATAAGACAATTCTATTTAGATAGGTGGAAGACTTTAATAAAATTTTATCAATGTCTGATCGCGAAATAGTTAAATAGGAATTTTATAATTTACACTTTCGCAATAAAAAATATAGTATTTTTTTTTATTTGCCTTCCGCGTATTATTTCTAGAATTACCAATTAAACTATTTCAATTTTATTCTTATTAACGTTTGGGTACGCAGGTGATAATTCTTGAAAAACTTTTGAAAATACATTTTTGAAAGTTTAATAGAAAAACACTTTTCTGAAATTAAAGTTTAATTTTTCAAGATTTCGTAGTGTCATCAGATCTTTCTTATTTAATATTACATGACACTGTAGATAGAAATCATTAAGTGAACTTGGGTAGAAAATTCTTCATGCGAATGCCTGGTTGGTATTTTTTTTGTTAATATAGGTATATATTTTTTTTAAATATGTATATTGTTATGAAAATTTCTATTTCACACCAAAATATACGAACTACAATAAACACATTGAGTTATTGTTAACTTTTTCAATATAGATATAACAGTTATTGTTAATTTTTTTAATAAAATTTTTAGCAAAGAATTAAAGTTATTTCTAAATAAAGTTCTTTTGTATTTTATATAAAACAAATTTCTGTTTTTTATACAAAACAAATTTTATTAGTTCCTTTAGTCATTATTTAGGATATTTTACATATTTATGCAGTATAGTCGATCAGTTGGAATAATTAAGAAAGGTAGACTTTTGGTGAAATATATGTAACTATTATGTATCTACTCCTAAGTCCGGTTCTGTCTGATGGACTACCAGTAACGTTTTAATCCTAAACGATGCCGCCACAAATCCCACTGCTATTATGGATTATGTGGTTAGGGAGTTAAATGGTGGACGGCAGGTAAATGTGGTTTATTTTGAATTTATGATGGCATTTGACCGAGTCGATCATGATATTCTGTTAGTAGAATTACTGGTGACTGATATGTCTACCGCCCTAATAAAATTTTTCACCAATTTCTTTCGGATTCGGAAACAAAATATCTAGGTTGGAAATTTCAAATCGCAGCTTTATAGTATTCAATCTGGAGTATACCACGGTAGTAATTTATGGAGTATGCCACGGTAGTAATCTATGTTTCTTATTATGATTAATGACTTACCATTTGCAGTTTTCGGTACTTTTCGTGGCCTTCTGTTTACAGATCATTGGAAACACTCTGATTGTGTGCTGTTACAAAGTAATATCGACTAAATATTTCAATGTATTATACGGAATAAGATACATTTTAATATTGAAAAATGTCCAATAATGATTTATAATTCCGAAGTATACACTTGATGAACAATTATGAGTTAAATGGACCAGGGTTCGAAAAGGTATCATCTGTTTGGTATGTTTATCATGGAAACTAGTCAGAAGGCCCGCGAAGTGTTGGAATTTATGACGTGGTATTCCCAGTTTAATCTATCTTGCGGATTTTCAAGAATCGTATTATCTTTGAAAAGAATACAGTCATCTAATGATTTCCATGTGAAATAAACTAATTTGGCAGACAATATTAAAAAATGTTTAAAAGATCTTGGTTTAAAAAAATATTAAGTTTCTATAGTCAAATTTTTTAATCGGTATATTTGAAAATAATTAATTTTGGCTCCGAATGGAACTATTTTGCTGCGGCATTTTTCAAAATGAATATATAATAATGTGTGTATACATTTCAGTCTTGGGTTTAAAAAAAATTGCTCCTGACTCCTCCTTACACATAGGACGAAGTCATAACTCTTTGATCTGTTTAGAGTGCATATGGACACCCAGCAGCGCTCACTTGTTGTTCACACACTTACGTAGATCAACGCTAAATTACGTTGTGTGAGCAATCTCGGTATTTGTATGCTTTATTGACAGCTTAGCAATGCTATTATGGAGTTGCTTTGATAGTTCAGGCCTGATAATTAATTCTACGTCTAATTATAATTAACATTGGGGCAACGTTAAAGTTAAACATAAATATTTAATAAATTAATAAAAGTTGATTTAACCAGCATAAGTACCGTTATTCTTTTTCACATTTGTATCTCAGATGACCGGATAATGAAAGTGATAACGAAACTATTTAGAAAATTTCTTACAGTGGGCCTTTTAAATATTTGTCCAAAACCAATATTAAAATTGTTAACGAAAATTAATTTCGACGAATGATTGTACTTTAAATAAACATGCGACTTATTAGGGGAAAAGAACAGACACAAGATCTACCACCTAATAAACACTTTATATTCATGAAACGACTTTCGACTTGTAAATGTCAAGACTTGTTTATGTATGTGTGCGTATATATATACATACACAGAAGTAACATGAGTTATGAATTCCAGTAAAATAAACAACATTATACTAGGAAAAATACTTGCCTTTACCCCGATTTCAGGCAGTATGCTAATCATATGTATTCTAATGTTACTGCATTCCTTTAACTTACCTGAAACAAATTTAAAAACAGTTTTAGTTGCATAATTATGAAATGATATAATTATAATATATGTGTGTAATAAATGCATTAGATCCTTAACTCTTTAGGCAATATTCGTTATAAAGAAGTGACCCTATAAATTTATGTAAAATATAAAGAGCTTTTCCCGCGGCTCCGCATTGACAAAAACTCCGTTTACTAGTATTCCCCACCTGATGACAATACCTATGTAAAAATACGCTGAAAAATAAGCAATAATAAACGATTATTTTTAAAAATATTATTTCAGAAATGACAACTGTTTAATGTAAAAGAATTTTTTACATTTACATGCTTGTTTATATAAAGATTCACAAGTTTTCACAATAAACATTAATGAATATGGTGTTTAGCAAGAATACTTTTATATAAAAGTATTTTATATATATATATATATATATATATATATATATATATATATATATATATATATATATATATCTCCAATAAGCTTTTTGTGGTTGTTATTCTTTCGGCAGCGTATTAAATTTTTCGTACGCGGACACAATGTCTATAGTATTTATTTTCATATCTCTACTACTGTAAATATTTTTGTAATTATATATAGTTTATCTTGAATCTATGATGTATGCTATTGATTAACAACATTTATTTGAAATATTTTGGGCCTTTTAAACGTAGGATAAAGATAAAGAAACTATTAAATGAGAACAGACGATAGGTTCGGATACTTGTCTGGGTTTATAAGATGATTTTAATTTAAATAGATACTCAAAATAATGTCTTAAATGCAATTAGCAACTTATACCGGCAGAAATACGGTTTTAAAACTGAGCTCGAGGCTTCTAGAAACTGTGATAGTTATATAAATTTATTTTATACTTAATTCGATATATTTAATTATTATACTTTTGGTTCGATGTAAACACTATATGTTTGATTCAAGAGTCTTTTGGTGTTTTGAAACTAAGCTCGAGGCTTTTAGAAACTGTGATAGTTTTATTAATTTATTTATACTTAATTCGACATATTTAATTATTATACGTTTGGGTCGTTGTAAATACTATATGTTGGATTCAAGAGTCATCCGGTGTTTTAAAACTGAGCTCGAGTCTTCTAGAAACTGTGATAGTTATATTAATTTATTTATACTTAATTCGATATATTTAATTATTATACGTTCGGTTCGATGTAAACACTATATGTTCGATTCAAAAGTCTTCTGGTATTATCAAACTGACCCCGAAGCTCCTAGAGATTGTGATAGTTACATTAATTTATTTTTACTTAATTCGATAGACTTAATTATTATACGTTTGGTTCAATATAAACAACATACATTCGACACAAGATTCTTCTAGTAAGAGCTGAAGAGTTAAGCGGCTTGTTTCGGAGCTTGTGAACAATTATTTGCTCGAATATAGATTTAAGCAAAGTCTCAGCTAGACGATGCGTAGAATATTGTTTTAAGATAAGGAGTGACTAATTACTTGCTGGAATACGAACAAATACACGGACAATGTTTCTGTTCAATTGAATATTAGCTAATCACTTTCCGATCTATTTGTTCTAGAGGAGACCAATTTGATATTTTATCGTCAAGGTAGGTACTTGTAATACTGTTAAATCTGAATATTAACCCAGTAAATATAATATTCGCTTGTATTAACGCTGATACATGTTTACACAAATACATTAATTATAATTAGCTGCTCATTTTCGTTCTGCTGGGGCAGTATACTTTTAACAAACACTCTGTAATAATGAACTATACGCATCCCAAAACTTCTTTCTAGATTTAATTTTCGTGTAAAATTTTTTTGAACATTAAGTTAATGAAGGTAATTGTATTGAAGTTGCCTTACTCAAAATACTTAATAATTAATTTAATGTATTAAAATAATTTAATAGCTAATCTCAGAAATATGGTCGGCACAAATCCACTCTCTTCGCTTAAATTTTAATTTTATGCGTCCAAAAATAACATCACATATTTTATTTTCATCTAGATATTATTAAACATATGGGGGAAAAATTTATTTATATGGTCAAACTATTAATAAGAACTAAAAACTAGCAAGCGAAGAAAAGTTTAAGGTTTATAAAATTGGTACGAATTTTGTTAATTGTAACAGTTTGCTTTTAAAACAATAAGTTTGCCATACGTATCAATAGTGCATATTAAAGTTTACAGATGAATCACTAAATGATAACAAGTGAATTCTAATATCCAGCCTTACTATACAACATAGAACCTCATTTAAGTAAATGTGAAGCAATAACATTATTATTAATTCCGTTTATTCGAAGATATCCAACAGGCAAATGGATTATTAAGTGTTCATATATTATGATCCTTCGGCTATATTTACTACAAAGAAACTTTCAGTTAAATAGATAGTTTACTAGATTGAAATATCTATTGCAAATATAAACCTTTGTGCTTCCCACTCGAGTCCAAAGCACAATTATTGATCATCACTAGATATAAGTAATTAGGTACTGCGAAGACGATTCTATTATTCCTCAGTATAGTAAACTTGATAGGCAGATCAAATTAACGTGATGAAAATGTCGATATTAATAGTAGAGCTCAATTTCGAATACCTTTTCAATTGATTTATGAATAATGTCACCAGAATATTGTATTTCGAGCAACGTTGGCAAGTGTAACTAGTGTCAAGATATTAATTTTGAAAATTAATTCGGATCAGGATCGAAATTCGCCTCAAGTTCGATTGTATTCGTCGATATTATCAAAAGACTAAGGATTAATCGAAGTGATTGGACATCTCGTTCAGAGAAATTGTATTCCTTGTAATAATACAATAAAATAAATAAAATACATTATATCGAATTAGGACTGGAAATATTTCGTTAAAAACTTTCTAAATGTAAGTTCATTCCGACTTACTAATCTTTTCGTATTTTATATTTTAGTCAAAAACGCTAAATAATTTTTACGTTTGATGAAGATTCCGAAATCTATTTAAAAACATATGTTATTTTACGGTTGCATTTGTAACCCGATTGAAGAAAGCTCAATATCCTGCGTAACTAAATATTATAACTTTGTTTGTTTCAAATTATCGGTTTCTTATTATTTATAAAGTTACAAGATATAGTGATGAACATTTAATACGTATTAATATTTATAAACTTAATAAATTAATTATTATACAACTAAAATTCAGATATTCGACTTCTAATTACACTAGATATCGTAAAATACATAGATGTACTCCATGTAAGACAATAAATCGACATATTTTTAATAAAGTTTTCCAGTTTTGTAAATCGTTCTCTTGTACTAAAATACTTAAGGTTATAGTCTCTTCTTAAGGTTATAGTTGACATCAAAATAATTTTATCGAATCTGTTAGGTCAGCTTTTAAAATAAGACTTTGTAGATATTAAAAATTGTGACGCTAATGAATAATGAAATGTGGTTAGATGAAATTAATATTATCAATTCAAACTTTGTGTAATTAATATTTTGCATCTAAATGATGTTAATCTAAATTACAATTACGAAAATGAGTGTCGAAACATCACAAAATTTAAGTAAGCGTATATAAAAATAAATGTTAGTAGGCGTATAAAGGGACAACTTTTATATTAAAAAGAACAATCTTTTTCCTGTATAGCAAAAATCCAATTAAACAGTTAAGAAATCAAGGAAATTTAAATGGATACAAGGACGCGCTCTCTAACATTTTGAAAAACATATTTTCGCTTTCTTATTTCGTACTATTTTAAGAAACGATGTAATTGAACGTAAAAAAGAAGACAAAGAAAATTAAGTTGAAAATTCTATAACGCGTACTTATTTATTCTTTAAGTGGTTAAAAAAATGTATAATGCTTTTTACTTATTTTTAAGCTTGAGGGCAGATGATGCTTCTTGGAACTCTATTGTATAGTCCAAGTACGTATGATCAACGAGGAAAAGAAACATATTACGTTTCGCTCTGTCGGAAATGAGACATTAAAATTGAATATATATATATATATATATATATATATATATATACATATATATATACATATATATATATATATATATATATATATATATATATATATATATATATATATATATATATATATATATACATATATTATAAACGAGGGGCCGTTTTTAAGTTCGCGGAATGGAGAATAAGGAGTGAGAATAAAAATACAAAATTTTTTTTCAATATGTTCACCTGCTACCTTAATACATTTTTCAGATCGTTCAATTAGCATTATGTATACCTTCATAAAAAAATGTTTCGTCTTTGCCCGAAAAATAAGCTAAAACAATGTCCTTCACTTCTTCATCGATTGAAAACTTCTTTCCACGAAATTCATTTTTAAGGGCTGGGAACAAATAATAATCACTAGCAGCTAGTTCAGGACTGTAGGGTGGGTGTTCCAAAATATCGAAGGCCACCTTGTACAGGTGGCTAGCGTAACGCGGCTCGTGTGAACGGGCACGTTATTGTGCAAAAACACGACACCTTTGGTCAATTTTCCCATCCTTTTTTCTTTGATTGCCTCTTTCAACCCCTCTAGAATTGACGTAGAGTATTCTCCGGTTATGGGAGCATCTTTATCTTTATATTTCGTTAACAGTATCCCTTCTGAACTCCAAAAGACTGTCGTCATGATTTTACCAGCCGACTGTGACACCTTAAACTTCTTGGGTGATGGTGTGCCTTTTTTTGTGCCACTGCATTGAGTCTTGTTTAGAACACTCCACGCGGCGTTGTTTTTGAGGCGGTGTGAGCATTCTCGGCACCCATCTTGCGCTGACCTTTGTCATGCCATGATGAGCATGGAGAATTTAAAAAAATATTGTATTCGATATTATAACCATCTCTGCAAGCTGTTTCTTCTTTAGTCTTGTATCTTCCAATACTAATTTTTCAACTTATTCAATAATTTCCGGAATAGTCATTTCGATCAGCCGACCGGGGCGTGGATCGTCTTCAAGTGAATCTCTACCCTTTTTAATAAGACTATGCCACTTGTATACCATAGTTTTAACATGGCAAGAGTCCGCGTAAACGGATGCCATCTCTTTAAGTATCGTTTTAACTGACTTTCCTTGTTTGGTAAGGAACTTTATAACGGCGCAGTACTCGATTTTTTCCATGGTTCAGACTTTCTTCCAGATTGAGTTGTTGGTTCAATGATAGTTGAAAGACTAATGATCGGATTATGATAAAACTTGGTATACTATGCTATACTAATAATTAAATAACTAAAAAGTTACTTAACTAGCTTTCCTTCCGTTAATCACCTTTACTAATGGCCTACCTTTCCATTCCGCGAACTTAAAAACGCCCCCTCGTATATATTAAAATATATATATATATATATATATATATATATATCTATATATATATATATATATATGTATGTATATATATATATATATATATATATATATATATACATATGAATGATACCAATAAATATTGACCACAATTAGAAAAATATTGAAAAATAAAGTTCTTAGTTTCGAGTAAATATTGCAATACGAAGTTTCTGTACACATTTAGGCAAATTTTAATTTTTAAGGGTACATTAAAATTAAGCTATTAAAAAATATTAATATTGTTTTTACATGACTGCCCGAAAAGGAGTACTATGTATTCAGGATTAATGTATGGAACTGTGGACTTTCTTAATTGTCTCGGAGCGAGAAACGGCTCAACAGATTTTGCGGTACCGTTAAAATATTATTCCGGTATATTATCTCGAGTTATATAAGCTATATAACGTCAAAATAAAATCAAAGTGTAATAGTAAAATATGTACTGTAATATATATGGTGTCATTATCGAGAGTACGTATAAAAGGTTTTAGTCATTTAAATAATGCAGATATTCATTACCAATGCAAGAAGTACATAAGATTAACTTGAGAAGCAATGTATAAATGAAGAAATTGTAGGTGAATTCAAATTGATAGGAAGCCTCACACGTTTGTAAAAAATAATGGTTTCTGAAATTCTTTATAAGTTTGCAACGCGTAATAGCTCATTAAAGAAGTAATATTTTGTGGGAAAGGGACAATACAATCAATTAATAATAAATAACTCTTTGGGAATCTCCGCGTGAGCATTTTTTTCCCATAAAAATCAGCCTTCAAAAATATTATAATAACAACGTTAATTAATAATCGTGCGCCACTAAATATCTAAAGCTAAGTCGGCCGTTCGCGCACAAGTCCTTAAGGAACGGGGCAGCAATATGTAGTATACGTGGTGAAGTAGGAGAGCACCTATACACCTAAGGACCCATGTTGCGAGTGGAGATCTCTAAGTGACAATTTCATTAAAGAATTGTGAATGCTAATCTTACGTTAATGATTAGGGGGATTCTCGTTTTGCATTTATGATTCTGAAGAGTTGATTACTTAAAATTATTATTGTCTCTGATCTAGGAATAATACTTTTATTTTGGTTTTCTATTACTTCAATTTTTTATTTGTTTTTCCAAATTTGGATAGTTCGTTGTGTAGGTGCCTATGATGAAAAGTAAACACAGCTCAAAAATCAAAGAAAACAAATAAAAGTAAACTAAATATGAGCCCTAAAAAAACACTCAAGGAAGTGGACGGACCGCGAAAGCGGTAGATTTTTATAACATTTTTACTTTCAATTTTATCATGTTATATGTTTATCGTATCCTAAACATATAAGTTTTTAAATTTAATATTAAATTTTCACAGCGGTTCTCCACTTCACTTTCAATCGTAAGCCCTTTATTATATAACCTCATGGATTTAGTTCTAATAATAGACCCAATAGTGCCATGAAAAAAGTAATTAAAAAAATATCTATTTGCTTCCATCATTTAGCATCTCAACTGATGCAAATTTCAATCAAAGTATATAAACTTCCTTGTAATGGGTACTATATTTTATACTTGCCTAACTACTGATTCAACTGAAGTTATACTGAATTTTTAATCACCAGTTTATTATACATCCTAATTTTTCACTTTTCTTCGTTTATATTGCATAGGTAACTATATACTTCAAATAGTATATAACTATATACTTCTTTTTTTCGCAGGAAGAAAAATAATCGTCTATCAATTTTTCCTTAATTTTTAATGACCATCGATCGAAATAATGTATAGAAATATTAGAAACGGTTTTTTATAGAAGAGATTAGACCAAAAATTAATTTTCTGAAAAAAACAAATGGTTACGACATAATGGCATGCGAGGTCCTGTCAGCATTTCGTTTTTTTTTCTAAACTTGAAAATATAATTGAAGAGAATAAAATATAATATAAAATTCAATTTAATCATAATTCCCTTAAAGCTTCTATGCAAATATGAGAGTAAACTTTAATATTAAAAAAATTAATGTGAAGGAAATATTAAAAATATAACAGATAAAATATTCCTATAATTATTTGATTAATGAGTTACTTTTAATATAACATATTTAATATAACACCTTTTTTAATATAACATATTTCATGACTTATGCGATACAAATCGCCCAAATTGAGTTTGCGCAAATAGAGTTCTATGAGACCAGCTTTTTCAAAAAAGGCAGACGTAATGTAAATCTTACAATTTTCTTACAATTTACACATTGTGGTACTGTCATATATTATAAAGGAATTCCGGAAAGTAAATTTCTAAACAACTTTTCGAAACATATGTTTCTGAATTTATTCCATTTAATAGATGCTTTCATTATGATCATAAAATGATATCACTTCCTATTTTATCTCGTTTAATTGACCCCAAAATAAAAATTCAAATATTTTTAACTGTCATCTTTTCATGAACATATCCCTATATCAGTTTACCACTTTAACAGGACAACTACATGCATATGTTATACGATGTAAATGCTTAAGTACTAGTACTAAGTCCTTTCAGGGCACGGATATTATTATGATTGAGCAGTGATTATCTGTCCCAAGAACAAAAAAAAACAACAAAAATCTTTATTAAAAAAAATATTTCAAAGGAGCTAAAGACAATATGCGACGAAAAACTAATATCTAACCCCATCAAAAATCCATTACGTGAGTTATGAACGTATTCGAGCTCGAAGCAACGCCATAATGTTGTAAGGCGGTTGTTACACGACGTGAATGACGGAACTGTATCCGAGACGCGAACCGAAAGCGCGCCTCTCGCGGTATGATGAACAAAATTCATTAAGTGTTGCAGAAAATGAAATGTTGCGTAATATTACATTTTCGCCGAATGTATGGGGTAAATATGATGGTTGAGCAGTTGTGGGAGAAAATGAAGGGGCGGACTGGGGAGAAAGACCGGGAATTGTCGGAGCGATTTATGGGCGTCAAGAAATTTTATCTCGGAGACAATTTTATGTTGAATTGGCAAAGAGTTATTGGCATTGTTGAGGCTGATGTCGGTGGTGCTTTAAATTTTGCCGATAATTAGTCAATGTCGGCGATAAATTAGAGATAAAGTGATATACTATATCCTCCGACGGAATACTAATTAGTTTTTGAAGCATAAAATTCCAGCAAAGCAGGATTAGTAAATGTTTATTTAAGAAAAAATAAAAGGAAACCTTTTAGATTCAATCCGTATGTTATTCGTATATTAATTCACTTAGCAGGGGGTGTTAAAATAATACAATTTTTAGTTGCTGTTTACCTAATATTTTATTTATAGGACGGGAGAATAAGAAAAGGGGTGGTGTTTGTGAATCAGAATCAGAATCACTTTTTAAGATAACTTTCCAAAACCTAAATCGACCTTGCGTTTCGAATTTTAGTACGGAGTTTATACCAGAATTTCACAGCATATACGGTGAAGGAGTACTTCCAGCAAATACTATTATACTGAAAATAAATAGAACGAGGAGGGATTCTGGATGTAATCCGAAGCCATGAACCCCCAGGACTTTCAATCGATAATTAAGCACAATTAAATGAAACTACGTGATGTAGTATTATTTCTACTTTCTTTGAATGACGTAGTTTAATTTAATTGTGAATAATGAATTTCTACAAAATTAACGCCAACTACATTCAATATTCGATAATTAAGGTAATACGGACCACAAAGGTACTTCGATGTATTAAAGATGAGAAATAGCGAGAGAATTAAAGGTAAACTAAACGCGAAAATTGTTCTTTTAGGGTTTTGTAACATATTCAAACGGAATATTTATTCTTTATTAACGCACTATTTAGCAAGTTTAAGTTCAAGATACTTACGTAAAGAGGTGTTTCGAAGCATGAAGGTCATGACAATGGCTAGTGCTTAGCTATATGAAAATATTATGTATTACAAAAATATTAACAATATTTCTTTTAACTCGCTTGAACACAAATATAGTACTAGTTACAGGCATTACATAAGAAGCATTACGCACAGACTGTCTAGGTCTTCAAAAATGTATATATATAAAAGTGCCATTTTTTCAATAAACTGTTTGCAACTATTAAAGTTTTTGAAATGGTTCATTTTCAGAGTACAGTGAGGAGTATACTTATAAGAAGCTTATTAAACAGTGAACGAAGTATTATGTGGTAAATGAGAATTTTATAATTGCTTTTACTGTATATTGCGTTACTATTATTATTACTATAACTTTTCAATGTTGAATTTCTTATTATTCTTGTTTTATAATAACAAACTTTCATTAGTTCAAGTTCAATATTTAAAATGTTATTAGTATTATTTGTTCCGTTTGATTGGAAATATGGTTTATCGCTGAAGACATATTTGGGTATATCATAAATTTATATAATAATAACATTTACGCTATATTAATATTTATGCAATTCAGTAAAACTGTTTATTATTTAGTATTAATTGAATTATTGTTAAAAATGTATTGTATCTAACTTTTGTTTCACTTCATCGGGCTTGTTTCTGAGTCATACGTCAGTCACGTATTTAATTGTTTATGTTATTTTTTGGTTTATTTTTTTTATTACCTTTGAATATATTTTTGTATTTGTAGCTGTCGACAAGATAATGGACAGATAAACTGCTATTAAAATGTTATAATAGCTACACGATATGTGACACGGTCACTAGTAAGTCGATCTTAGTTTACTTACTTTGTTATTGATTAGTATCAATATTAACCCGTTATGATATGAAATATTATATTAATAATACGTAAATAATTTAAAATATAAAAAAAACGGCACGAAATAATTTACCTGGAAAGCAAAATACAAAAATTTACAATAAACTTGTATTTAATAATCCTAACAGTACACTGCTCTCAACTTTGAATTATAATATATATCGTATCTATCAGAGGGAAATTACGTTTTTTCATTGAAATTTATGATATAAATTTCAATAGAAAAACAGACAATATTAGGTTAAATAAGTTGGAAAGTCTGTCCGATAGCAGACTGGTCCATATTTTCAAGCATAATTTATCATACTTTAAATGAATTTCAAGGGCTGCTATGAATAATTATTAAAAAAAGTTATCTGTAATATATCGATAGCCCGAAATGTTAAAATCTGTTCGGCCCTTTCATCGCTTCGAAGGGATGAATAAACCCTCACAGATACACGACTCCTGAATACATAACACATTGTTTTGCGCAGTAGTATAAAGAATAGCGAGAAAAACGATGTATCCAATACAATACATAATAAGAATTGAAAAAGAAAGGTAATTACGTTTCTCAGTGAGAGACAGCAACCAGCAATTGTCGAAAAATTTGTATGAAAGTTTGAGTTATTCAATAATTTTACTTTAAGAATATTAAGGTGTAAGTACTTTAATATTCTTATATTTATTACTGTACTTAAACGATAATTAAATATTATTATTATAATATATTTATTTCTAAAATTTAGTTCAGAACTTTAAACATGGTGTGAAAGTGAACGAAAACTCAAATATATCATTACATTGTACTACAAATAACTGTAACCTATGTACCATGACATTAAACCACCTGTTATTTTGGGGGGAAAATCTAAGGATCGATTAGGAAAGAGGAGGAAAAAGATATAGATAAATTTAATTCAAATCTTTTTATGTATTTTTTAATTTTCAGTTTAAAAGTACTTTTTTGTTTGCATGTTTAAACAATTAGACGAATCTAAAGTTAAAAAACTTTGACAATTTCTCGGTGTGTTAAGACAAATGTATTAAACTACTAAAATGTTTAACATCAATTTTTGCACACATTTTATAGATAGTTAACTTTATACCAAATTACTTTTTAATATATGTCTCAAACGGTTCCGAAGTTATGGTGGTGAAAAGGGAAGTAAAAAAAAGTCTTCGCCACTCGGAAAGTAGGTAGCAACAGGCCGTAGGACTAACCAGTTGCGGCAGGGGTGGCCCAATTTGGCCTACACGGGATCCAAACTGAACTAATTAATTCCGTTTAGTGTAAGAGCATAAAACACAGCATTTACATTTCCATGTTGCATGAGGATGAAGTGAGAAGGTACACAAAATTCTTAATACAGACCACTGAATAAAATGTTTAAATTCTTAAGACAAATTTTGGCAAAACATACCATTTAGTTACTTTTAGGTATAAACTTTAATCAAAGGAATGAATATTTTATCCAATGCTTACACATTTTGTAAAGTACATTTTGTTCACTGTAATTTCAAGGGTTATCGATGAATCTGCTATGAATGTTTAAAAATGAATATCAGACTCCATGTGTAAAACGATCTTACCTTCGCTTCTCTTACACCCTTGACATTTGAGACGATTGGCAAAAGTGATAACGAAAGGAGCGCAAGTCTTTGAGTAAAATTTGGATGCCGTTAACGCGGCTATTATATCGCTGAGAGAAATTGGAAAACGTGTATGTAGATAGGTTTAAATGAAGTACTTAAATATTGAATTTTCATTGTGCGCGAGCATCTGATGTTTATTTAGTAATGCCATCAAGATAAGCGCTGAAAGAAAATTTGATAAACTTTATTGAATATACGGAGTCAGTTAAATTGACGTATTTATATCTGTGTGTGTATATATATATATATATATATATATATATATATATATATATATATAAATATACATATATGTATATATATATATATATATATATATATATATGTATATATATATATATATATATATATATATATATGTATATATATATTTATATATAACTTGCATAATATGTTATGGTAACATGTACTATAAAATATTTATAACAAATTATATTGCACATTTGTGTAGAAGACTCCTATTTAGTGAATGTTTTTTAACAAGCATTATTATTATTACTATTATTGTAACAAATATTTTTTCAAAATAATCTTAAATCATTCCTTTACTATTTAAATATACTTAATTATTAAGTTTTGTACCGCAAATAGGCAAATTTTTTTATTCATAAATTTTTTTTTGCCACGGTAATAAGTATCCTGTGATCGTGTTCATGGTACAAGAGCGGTTGAGTTCTGAAGATATGAAAGCGAGACCAACAAATATACAAAAAAAAACCCTTTATAATATTTGGCATTACTTCGAATTTAGATGAATATTTTTCTTTAAAAAATTAAATGTTGTTAAATTAATTGTAAATTCGAATTTTTGTTACTGCTCAAGGATAATATTCTTTTTAATTTGTAATTATTTGATCATTGCTATTCACCGATCAAGTTCCAAATAATTTATAAAAAAGGACGTTTAATATGGAGAGTATATGACTATATTCACTGAGGTATTACATATCTAAATGCATAGGAATAATAGTAAATACAAAGTAATGAATACTTGAATATGTTCGTAATTTTCTTTATCATTACAATTTAAAATATGCAGCCTTCATAGTCAGAGAAATATATTCCGTTGGCGTGTCTACTGGTAGATTAAAGTATACATTCCTGTAAATTATTTTACCAATTTTTATACCAGTATAAAGGTTTGTCAGTGTCTGTGATATGTAGTATAGAAATACGTTAACACATAACCTCAATTCCGTAATTCTCTTTAAATTTTCAAACAACTGTGAATTATCATAGAGTTCAAAGACTAGTCGTATTATATTTAAATCAAACGTATAATTATATAATTTAGTTAACCTGGAGCTATATCGATCATTTTAGAGATATGATTACATTCCATACACTCTTTCAGCAGAATTGTGTAACCGATGTACTTGAAAAATATTTTCGACCTTATATAGATAAAAAACAAATATAATACAAAAAGGGAAAATAAATTTAACGTGACTCATAACGACCCAATTAATGAATACTTTTTAATTGCTATATTAATTAGTTGATTTTTAAACCCCAAACTTTTTATATTTGATCAACAATAGTGTCCACACGTTTTAAATTTTTAATAAAATTAACAAATTCACATTACAGCTTCGTATATGTTAGAAACGCGCCGGAAGGGATACTGCTTAAATCCCAAAGTTTGTTACCGATCAACAAATAAAAACTAAATATGTGTCTTTAGCATCGAAGACCTCTTTTTCTCAACAATGTTGGGTTAAACACTAAACATTTTTTCCGGTTAACAGTTGAAACAAACGAAATTGTTCGCTGGTCAATTGTCCGGACAGAAATCTCCAGTCCACTTTTATTTTATTTATTTTCCTTCGTTCGCATTTTGATGCAAATTTAACCTTTTACTTTGTTTTTTTTTGTCCTCCTTAATCGTCTCTTTGTTCAAATTTGTTATAAATATGTTACTATGCCGCATCTGTGCTGAAACATTATTCGACAAAATTGCATGTCGTTTACGTTTAATTTAATAAATACTGGAACCTAACATATTTTAACCATAAGGATACTATAGAGATTTTAAGTATCCAGTGTATATAATGACATATATAATATAATTGAGCTTTGATATAAGTTGTTTGTTATTATTTCCCAACAATATGATCTCTAAAAATTATTTGGCTTAATAATTCCAAATGCTGTTCAAAGTTTCTACGTGATAATATTTTCAAATTTTCCACCTGAAGATGTTGTCACACAAAGAAACCCAGGTAAGAATTTAAATAAATTAGATATAATATTACATCACGTAGTTTCATTTAGTTGTTAATGAAAATAAGTTTATATTCGTTAACAATATTTCTTCAGTTTCAAATAAATATTTCATAAACTGTAATGTAAATGTCTGTTTAAGACAACAATTTGCTACAAATTTTGATCCTAATGATATTGTACGATTTTGAAAGCATTAAAAACTTGTTAATTTTTTGGCAATATCCCAAAATAAATTCCAAAATTTTTGGAGTTAAAAATTATTTTCAGTATATTTCAGTGTCCTTGATATCAGAATTATATCTTTTTTGAAATATGGTTAGGCAATTTGCTCTAACGAATGTATATTGTTTAGTAAAGAAAACATACGAATCAGAGTAAAACAAAATTAATGTAAAGAGGTTATCTTATAATTTCAATAATTAGAATTACTGAGAAATTTTAGTAATATTTACCTTCGGAAAAGAAAACGTAAATTCGCTGAAAAGTAACAAAAATTTGTTTAAGAAATTTCATGGAAACTTCATTGAAACGTTTTGTGTTTAAATTCAATTCGCATTTTAATTTAATATCTACTTTCATTTTTCTTTTTAACTTTTTATTAATGCCTTAATAAATTTTATTTCTTTTAATGTCTTTTGCCAGATTACAAAATTTACAATAATCCAAATTGCAACATTTACATGTTTAACCAATATGGTTAGTTAGAAGAGATTCCTCATCTGGCGATGTGTCCGCCAAACATACATGTCCAGTGTATGTAATAAATTCCATTTAATTTAATTACATATATCGGAATATTTGCATTGTACAACCCCATAGAATAATATCAATTGAACTTATAACCCTCACTAAAATACTTGTATATCGTATAACTCTCGGAAATATAATAAAACCGCACCGCTCCCCTACAATAAACTCACTAACATAAGCAGTGGGAAAACCCACACAAACCAGTTTTCCGCTATTGTGTTTGAAACATATAAATGCTGTTGGATGTTTCTAAGAGTTAATCTTTGCTAATAGCCCACCTGAAGATGTTGTAATACAACGAAACCTAGGTCGTGGTAAAGAACTTAAAGAAAGTAGAAATAATACTACATCATATAGTTTCATTTAATTCTGAATAATGAATTTTTCCAAAATTAACGCCAAATGTATTCAGATATTTTGAAATATCAGATATTTTAAAATATAAAATTAATGTAAAAGTATCATTAAGAAAATGTGTAATAAATTTTTAGTTAAAATATTTATTTTTAAAATATATACTGAAAGTTTTGCTCTGCTTTGCTTCAAAGTCAAAAATGTTCGAGAATGTTTATAACATTTTTTTCTCTTTTATTAAGAAATATGCACAATTTTCCAAAATACAGAATTAAAATTCTGGATATAAACCTACCATCATTAAATGATCTAGGCTGTGATTAATATTAGTCTAATCTTAAGCAAAATACTTCAGACTTCTAAGAAATAAAGGATATTTAATGTGATTTTTTTTCTTATCAAAATGACTGAATAATATAAGCTTTGTGTAAAAAATCAATTATAAATTTAATATACCTTCCTTTTCAAATACCATGTTTGTTTTTCCAATAATTTAAGGTTATTTATCCGTCATAATACTGAAAACAACAAAGATATTCGTTAAGCAGATGTCTGGAAAAACCGTAATCCTCTTTTTATTATTCGTTTTCCTTATTCGACGATTTCATGTAAATTTACATTTCACTTTGTTCTCCTTCTTGCTTTATCCTGTTAAAATATTATTTGGCCGAATTGAAACAGTATTTATGTTTGTGTTACAACTATTTTTATGTTATTTGTATCCGTTTTGATTTATATTTATGTGGTTTTAAAAAATTAAAAATAAAATATTTTAGTAAATTTATGTTAATACTCAGAAATATCTTATACTATCTAGACAAGCTTAAGAGAAGAATTAATTATCATGGCCTTAAAACATAATTTGACTACTAGTAGATCTAGATCTGATAAAATGGAGAATTTTCAATTCTTTGAAAGTTTATTGGAGTTATACTTATTTATACGCGTTATGAAAAAATTATGAGAGTAAAATTTTACTTGCGACAAAAATTGACAGAATGAAGTTGCTCACTAAACATATATTTACGTGCGTGTAGCGACTGATACTGTATTCATTATAGTTATTGAGGTATTTGTAAATATACTACACGTGTTTTGTATTCTTACAAATTTAAGTTTTAATTGTGCTTTATATAATATTTTTTAATTATTGAAATTTATATGTGTTCCATATAATAAAAAAAGTAATTTATTTATTTTGAATATACGCGATAGAAAGAGTGCTTATAAGCTTTTAAAAGATATTTTCTATTATTAAATGAGTATTTATTTATATTTTAGTTTAATTAAATTTAATTTTAAATTGAATTCAGTTAATTTAAAAACAAATAAATTTTAAAATTAAAATAAATAACAATAATAAATATTATTTCTTTATAATAACATCAAAAATAATATTAAAAATTTAATTATGAAATGATAATGATCGTAATTGTAGATAAAAATAACAAATGATTGTTACTCTGCATGAGAAAACAAATTCCAATTTCTAAAATGTAATTATTTATTTGACGCGTAACCTTAATTATTTCCAATTAAATGAAATTACGTGATGTAGTATTATTTCTACTTTCTTTAATTTCTTAATTTTATTTATATTAGCAGGTGGTATATTCAGGTAGGATCTTTGCTAATATCCCACCTGAAGATGTTGTAATACAACGAAACCTAGGCCGAATTTATAATCATATTCCAGTCTTTTTTTTATTTTATTTCGTTATTCGTATAACGTTATTCGTGTATTATGACAAAGAAGTATTACTTCTGACGAGCGCACATAAGTACGCGCACGATTTTTTTTAGTATTTTCATAAGCTATAACACTAATTATATCAAGTTTTGTTTGCGAGTTAGTTTGAATTCGCAATACTAGAATTTAAAATAGTGACTGTTACTAATTACAATTTAAATTACATATTGCTCGTATTCATTTGCTTAATAGTTATCATTTTATAATGTCTTTTATATAAATTTTACATAAAAGCTCTACTTTTCAAATTTTCAATCAAGGGATGAGCAGTCCATACCAATACCACATAGCTCCAGTTGTTTTCTCTAAAATGTTATTGTAAAATACAAAGTGCCAAAATAAATCACACTTGTAAAAATATATATATATATATATATATATATATATATATATATATATATATATATATATATATATATATATATATATATATATTATTATAGTCAAGTAATTTTTGTCGCCAAAGTTTGCATGTCTCTATTTTGGGTCACATGTACGTTATCGCTAAGTTTTCGTAGAACTTTTAAAAAGCTTAAAATTTCTGACATAATTGTTTTGTTTGTTGAATACATTACTTACAATATTTTTTAGGGAAACCACGACCTTTTCTTATTTAGTTAAGTACGTATGTATAGTAATGTTTCAAACGTATAGTATTAACGTAGTTCTGGGTTTCACCCGGAATATATATAGAGGCAGACGAACGTATGCCTATCATACACCCTTTTATGCTACATAAAGTTTTGGTATATAGTTGTTTTTTAGGTTTATAATACATATGGGCGTAAATGCTGCTTTTATTTAATTTTCACGTCGGTTAAATTACTTTTTTCTCCGCTGAAATATTAATAAAATTTCACAATGATGTGAAATTATCATAGTTTTGGGTTCGGAATACATCACATTAATTAAAACGATAAAAAATATTTGTTAACTAGCCGGTGACGTTTTCGTGCCTTAAATGCCGTTTTATGGAAACGGTTATTTTTAAAACGCAATTTTGTTTGTCTGCGAATTACAGTATATAATTTAGAACTGCAATACGTTTGAAAAAATATTTATTTACATGGTTTCATACAATCATAAAAATTTTCCAATATATAAATATGTATTATACAGCATGTTATTCAATCTTCTAATTTATGTATGTAATTACAAAATTTTACAATTGTAATTACAAATAACGAACGAAAGCAACAAAATTAAATGTTTTTATACCCATCGGTGATCGAATCAAGTAATAATAATATTTGATTAATTCGCCAACGTGATATGTGAATTCTTCGATATATTTATTAGTTATTTGTTACGTTGTTACGCATAAAAAAAAACAAAGAAAATTTCGTCTCTTTCACTCATGCGGGAGTAACCTAATTTAAGTGAGAAGGGGCGGCATTTTACGTTTACTACATGTTGACACGGTTTATTTGTCGTATGAAATTCCATGGCGGGTGCCACATTAATTTCACTTCGTTTTTTGTGAAACTTTTTTCACTAACACTCAGGATGATCATTTACTCACACATATATCACATTAGGTAAGTTATTGAAAATGGCATCATTTAAAATTGTTATTTAACAAATTCCTAAGAAAACATATTACATCATGGCTCTATTTATTAAAATACTTCGCCAATTTTTTTAAACGACATTAGGTATATTAAAATACCAATCAGTTAAAGATATTAATATAAGAAAGACCTGAATTTATTTTATTTACGCATATGATTTTACTAACGATACTTTAATTTTTATTAAGTATATGCGTTTTTACTCGACTTCAAAAAAAGGAGGAGGTTTTCAACTCATTGGAATTTTTTTTGTATGTACCAAGAATAATTCTTTTCTGGTTTTGTGGATTCTTTTTTTATTTGAAAGACTATTTTTACTTTAGGTGTAGTCCCATATAAATATGATAATGATCTGACGATGAAGTCTGGAAATGGACGACTGAACTCCTTAACGAATGGTAGTAAATCAACTATGATATATGTATATACACACACACACACACATACATATATATATATATATATATATATATATATATATAATATATATATATATATATATATATATATATATATATATATATATATATATATATATATATATATATATATATATATATATATATATATATATATATATATATATATATATATATATATATATATATATATATATATGATAGAAATATGCTACGAGTAGTTGTTACTTTGCAATATAACTATACAACTTACCAAGTCAGGATGGGATGATAAGCTCTAAAGATAAACAATGGAACTCCTTAATAAATGGTAGTAAATAAAATGTAATTCAAAATATTTGTTTTTGTAGTTTTTGCTGTTCAAAATAACTGCACCATCAACCAGGTCGGGGTTTGTTGATGACTTCTGAAGATGAATAATACAACTTCTTAATGGATGGTAGTATATCAATCGTGATTTAATAGATTTGCTACTGATTAGCTGTGAGTTTATTTATTACTTTGCAAAACCTGATACTGGATTTCGAAAACATATTTTAGTACTTAACATACAAAATAGATTCATAAAGGTAAAATAGATTCATGATAGAATTTGAAGTTTTAAATTTACATTTTAATAATATAAATTATAAAATTGTTTTAGTTAGTCGACAGAGCTGGTACTCGTTTTCGTTGGTCGACAGTACACCGACTTCAAAAATAAGTAACTTAGTTATTTTTCACGAATGAGTGGGTACCCGTTTTGAGTTAATTATTAAACATACAATTTCTAATCCAGGGTACTTGGATTAATTAATAGAATTCGCGAATAAATACTCATGAATAAAAGTTATCGGGGACCATCCACGTCATAAGCAAGAACTGCATAACCATTCAAATAATAAGTTAATAACCATTATTATAATCTACATTCAAGTCAAGTCTAATATTTGTTGTAGGTTTTCTTCGCAAGCCAGCTGCGGTTGCATTAACACTAAAAATTTATATTAAATTATGTTTATGGTAACTATAATATTGACAACTCAAAAAGAAAAGAAATGGAAAATATACAAGGGAGTGACGGATACGGAAACCAAAACGTTGGAAAACATAGAAGACACCGATCGGTTAAGTGGGTTAACATAAAGTACAAACAAGAGGTAACAAAGGATGGAAACTCATAAAGCACAGCAGTATGCTGTAGCTTACTGAGTAGCTCCCTAGAATAAATGACAGGCAGTGGAAAGTGGGTCAAGCCGTCTTTGAAACGGAATATAAACGGTTCGAAGATGAAAGGAATAACTACAAAGCTGTTCACTAATAAGGAACCATGCATGAGAATCACGAAATTTTTTGCATAATATTAGAATTAGTTTTTAACATAGTAAGAAAAACATGGGATTACTTATGACGTTATATATATTTTAATATATGGATAAAATTTAATTCAAAAAGACCTTAGTAATATTCCTATTAAAATAATAATGATTACAAACTTCTCAATAACTAACATGGGAGAGAAGTTAAACCTGAAAAAGGTTATAATATTTGAATTAATCATATTAATCAACTTAAACATAAGATCTTTGCAAAATTTCAGAAAAATACAATATATTTCTTGTATAATTTATGTTTAAAAACATAAGTAGAACGTGTCAAAGCAATTTTCAAATTTTAACATTGTTACTCAAAATATTTTCCAGTGGAATTTAAGTCAACTCCCAATAATGTTGTGACAACCCTCTAGGGCGTGGAATATATTTTTTGTCAAAATTCCTAACAATATTTCTTGTATAAAATACAGAAAAAATGTTTTTTGGAATCCTTATGACTGTCACGGATTCTCCTTATGACTTTCCAGATGATACTCTTCTTACACGACAAATGAAATAAGACAAAATTGACTACTTCATTTATCTCCTCTGTAAATCCTATCTAAATTTTTTGAGTGTCCCGATAGTGATTGAAATAAACGTGGGTTAACTGATCTGTCCTATGAATAATCAAAGAGGGAGAACATAGAGGTTTGTGGAACTTCGACAAGCCTCTCAGTTCTCCTTTAGAACTTTATGTTCCTAAGGAATAAAAATAAATAATTTTAAGGTTGTTTGTTCGAGCCTTTACAAAACAAAGTGAAATATTAACTAACAGTGATATTAGTTTCATATTATTATGCAAAATAATGAGTTTTCAGCTCTCTTTAAATCATATCGATGATTTAATAAAAATCTTGCGGACTTATTTTCTTTTTTATATAATACAGTCATTTTATTTTCATTTAACACAATACTACGAGTATATGACCTTCGGTTAGTTTCCTCTGATCCTGAAACCTGTAAAAATTCTCTAACACGTTTTTTCCTTTTATGGGTATTAAATTGGAGTGAAGGGTCCGCAATACCAGCGGTCAGACGTTACGCAATACGGTTCAACATTTGCCGCAATATAGCGAACTAATCTTCTTTCTGGGTAGGAGAGCTGTACGATAATTAAAACCAAAAAAGTATTATTTAAAAGGGATAATGATATTGGGATTTCATCTTTGAATTACGAAAATGAAAGGAAAAGCTGTAAAAAATTTTAACGAGGCGGTAAAAGTTTTAATTGTGGTCGGGTTCGAGTATTGAAAAGGTAGACAAAAGCAATTTTATCAAAAACTGTTTCAACGGACGCCGAGATCGTAAAGGTTTCCTTCACTTCTTTAGTTTTTATTTATGAACAATGAAAATATTATATTTGGAAAACATTTTTCAACAAAGAAATTCATGTTCTGTATTCCTATTCTTAATATTCCATGATAATAATTTAATAGAAATACGTTATCTAAAAACAAAATAGACAAAGTTCGAAGTGTTAATGCCCGCTTTCATATTTTTGATGAACAAATTTTTAAAACGTAAAATATTTCAAAACTAAACCAATTTTTAAAATTTTTATGAACTATACAGGTAAATAAGAATTTTTTTACGGTTTTATTGAAGAATGCCAATAACTGTAGATGGAAAGCTAGTTCTATAATCTAGACATTCAATTACCATTGCCCTAGGTAAGTAATTCTAATCCATTTGAAATACCAAATATTTGCATGTTAAATTTTACTTAAAGCCAGCTATATGGAATTTACTTAAATTTTAAATTCGTTAAAATATTACTTTTCATCAAATTTGAAGTAAGAACTTAAATACGGATATAAACAGCAAAGAGTATTACGGAATATATTGAAATTGAGATTAAGGGGAGTAGAAGAGTATTACGCATTATTATTACCATTTTCCTACCCCGGAGACCCTTTTGTTAAATTATTTAAGGTTCATACAGGTTATTTCAATAAAACTCTACTCCGACCTTCTGTCGCTTTTAGCTTCTGAGCGAAATAATTTAAAGACTTAAATTTTACCCAGTTTTGTAATTGTTAGACGGAAATCTGAAAATCTTAATTGAAGTTATTTAAAATTGTATTCCGAGATATAGTCAATTATTTACATCTCTACAGGTATGTGAGATATGGTTGAAAATAAATCTAGGAGTGGAATATAAACATATTTAAAAAAAAAAATTTTCGTTACAGGAAAATATTAGCTATCAAGAAAAGTATTGTTTTTAGATCAGTGTAGTTACCAGATCTATATTGATAGCCTCGATACCTCGCACTTGAAATTCCTACCTATTATGGTGATATACAAATAGTGTTAAATATGTTTGTTTTCTAAGTTGCAGCTAAAAAAATATAAGTTTTTAATTATTAGATCCTTCATTGTTTATGCTTTATAACGTATTGCACATACATTGCAACCGTATTAAATCGTATAGTTATTTTAAAACCATATTAAATCGTATGTAAATCAAACTGATGTAGACACGATGCCAACGATATTCGCCTCTGCTACTGTTCTTTAGGAATTCTTCCTTTAAGTTTTTACAAAAAATGATTTCTTCGAAAAAATGATTTAGATGCTTGGCTGAAAATACTAGATATATTAACGCGGGAAGTTTTGCACATCACTATTCTTATACGATTCAACTTTCGTCAGAATGTTTAAACTTCTTCAAATTAAATTTTAAAAGTTTGGTGTATTTCAATTGAAAATTGAAACGAGCTCTTTGCTTTTTCAGCACATCAATTTTTTTATTACTTTGCCTTTGACTTGCCTACATAGGATTTATCCACATCAAGGTACCCATAAATTCAAATACCGTTTTTAAAAATGATCTTTAAGAAACTAAGGTTTTCAGGGGCCGTGGATCTCAAAATTTTCAGATATCATTATTGAGTTTTAAGGGCATATGTAATTTATATGATATTCGGGAAGATGTCAAATTTGCCATTAATTTTGACAATATATGGGAAGTAACAACGGAAGTTATCAGAATATTAATGGAACTGGTAACAAGTTCGTAATTTATTTTTTGTTTTATAAAACAGTCTCATTGGCACTGTTTGCAAATTTTCTTTCGATGGAATAACTAACAGGGTCGGCGCAATCGTCCTTTGATATTTCTTTTACTGCTTCTTCGTAGAGAGTAGCTGCTCTTCAATAACTGGTAATCATGTTCCTCATAGTGTCTTTTATTCCTGGGAATGAATTGAAAATATACGGCACGATATTTATTTATTATGTAATCAATTATTCAGTCGTTAGTCTGGCAGAGTGCTCAACATTATCGCGGTGAAGGAAGATTCTACTACGAGGAGGTTGTTCTAAGCGTTGTAAGAGAAGTTTGTTGAAAGAGGAGACGACCATCTTTTTTATTTTTGTAGGCAGTAGTATTCTTGAGGAGTCCGCCTCTTTACTGTACATATTGTCACGTATTATCAGGTTCGTAACACTATACCCGGTTTTTATAACCCGTAACGATATCGAATACAGTATTTGAATGACCATTGGCGAATTTTTAAAAAAATTTGAGTTACCAATCAACGTGACAGTGTTTTTGAGTCTCGGTCAAGTTATGTTTTTTAGTTTTTGTTACCAAGCACGAAGCTTCCTGATGCCCAAATATTCATGCAAAATGTTCAGTACTTAAGTAATCTGATTACCTAAATTTTTCCAAGTTTTGACAGTTTCCATCCTGAGCTGTACAGCATTGATAAAATTTTCATTTGTCGCTGTTGAGGGATATTCCTTGCGCAGTTAATTACTGAGATTGGCTCGACAATGCACGAACTTGTCTAATTCGTTGCATCACAAAAGGAAATTTGTTGCTGTATAAAATGGCAATTAAATTATTAAATTTATCCTTGCATTACCTTGGAAATCTTTAAAAATTTGTCAAAATTTGTAAAAACAAATGACAGATTAAACCAAAGTACCTCAATGGATTAAGAAGGTGATTGGTTTTCGAAATTTTAATTAATTTTTTTATTGCCATTATTACCAATAGCAAGTTCTAACAATTTTCATTGTTACCCCCGTATCCACCCATATTTTTCTATAATAAAATATTCCGTATTTCATACTCATATTAACTTATGAATAATAGGTTTGGTATATCTCAAATATAAAAAAATATAGACAATTTAACAATAATATTGAATAACCTAAACTTTTTGGAAAATCCTAAAAGTAAAAAAAATACAGATTTTTTTATAACTAATTAAACCACACTGTACGTCGATACGAAGTCTGTTTATTACATGACCGATATTAACAATTTCAAAGCCAATCAAAAATTATTATTAAAACCGTCGTCGAAACCTATCAAAAGATGGATCATCGAAATTCAGCATTTATGGAATGGCATCAATACATCGGATGAAAAAAAAGAAATATTGTGCAAGTTTATATACTAATACGTCAATCGTACGCCATATTTATAATTTAACCAATCACTACAGACCAATACTCCGTCCAATAATTCCGTACAAACAATTCTTGAAAATTATCATGAATATTCAAATTTTTCGGTTCGACTAGTAGAGCATGCTGGGCTTAGAGGAAAATTCACTGTATCGATCAATTCATAATTTCCGACTACTGATCTAAAAAGTAAGAAATAAAAGCAGAATACCAACGTCTGTGACATTTTAAAAAGGTTTACAATTTGATAGTCATTTGCTGCAGAAATTTTCAGTGACAACTCGACTATATTTTGCGCCACTGAAAATATATGCACGAATAAAATAAAGTGTGGCATACAATATAGAGAGAATATATTCCCAAAATAATCTATTAAAATTTGCAAAGATAACAGAATAATGATATAATTAACTTCATAATATAGATTAAAATACTACTTAACTTCAACAGCCAATAAATATAAAATCGGTAGCTCAAATAGAAATATACCAAGGAGGTAGAAACAAGCGAACGTTTAACTGCGTTAACATAAAACACAGGCACGACGGAACAAAGAGCTAAACTCATAAAGTGCAGGTCTGAGCTTTAACTTACTAAGTACTTCCCTGGGATAAAGGATAGACAGTAGAAAGTGATATGGGTTGAGAACTGTCTTGGAAATAGCATATAGCCTAGCTCTACTCTATGTAAGTAGACCTCTACGCGATATAAGTAGAAGAGTTTCTTAGTTGTTATGTTGTAATATATATATATATATATATATATATATATATATATATATATATATATATATATATATATACATATACTTTTTTTTTATCTCTTAAGAATTATTTTTGTTGTAAAAATTCTTTAACTTATCTTTTTTCTTCTGTTCCATAACATAACTGTAAAAAGAAAAATAGATCAACAAAAGCGTCACCCTAGTATGAAAATAACACGAGTCGAATGATTTTTAGATCAAATACTCGATAAAATAATACGGAAATGCCCTAAAAATTCACATCTAAATAGCAAAAGAAGTGATTCAGTACAAACTTAAGAATATATCATAATGAAATAAAAATAAAAATGAACCGCTAAAACGTGTTAAAACTTGAAAAACAAAAATCAGCTTAATACAATTTTTATATGTGTTTAAAATTTGAAAGAGAGTTGGAAATAATAAAAAAATTAATTTTGAAAAATTTCAAAAACAACATTTTAAAAAGATTAGTGTATTGACTTATTGGCGGCATTGGTGTATTGATAAATTTTGTAAAAGTTCCAAAATTAATAATATATTTTTGAATAAAATTGGCCGACTGGCAAAAGAATGCCTTCAATTTTGTTTGAAAATTTTTTCACAAATATTGGATATACTATTATATTGTTCTAAATTTAATTAAAACTCTTATCGACACCTAAAAATATTTCATTAGAAATAAAAACAAAATTTTTAAATAGAAATCAGCGAATCGTTTTTTCCCGTGATTTGCGTAGTCATGCTTCTCTGCTTCCTATGAATACGAAGTTCTCTGAAAATTCTCTGGAAATGCCTGTTAATGAAAAAGTAATATAAATAAACATAATATATTATTTACGGGCTGAAATACGGATATAAAAGTCAGATAAAATATTTATTCACCATTTTACTATACTTTTTCATAACTTTGTATGTGTAAATTAAATTTGATAAAATTACTATTGTTTACAGCGAGTAAATTATAGTTTCGATCGTCCATTTAATTTGGGAATTTATTTACTACTGAATTTTTGTTCTATACCTCTGGTTTTTGATATTTTATTTTAATGGACTATATATTCGCTATATAACAAGATTGTGAGCAGAGAGACTCACAAAAATTCGTCATTTTTTAATGATGAAAATCCAAAGGTACTTACAAATTGCGTATGACAATCGTTTCCAATAAAAATAAAGATATGACCAATGTCATAATACCACATAGATATGCCATTAGTGCTCTAAAATTGGTTGATGTGAGAAAAGAGCAATCTATCAAAACTTTACTATTTAGTGTGAATTGTTACTAATATAGTGTATGGCGAAAGTATTTGGCTATCTGTTGTCTCTATCTCACTTTATAGAGATCTCTTTTATCTAATGAAAAGATGTTTTTAATGACAGGGCTATAGCCACTAAAAGTCCGAAAACAACAGTACATGGAAATAATATTCCACTTTTATTTTGTTATTACATTTTCCTTTTAATTTCGAAATATCTAAAAGAAAAGAGTGAAACAAAATAGTGAAATAGCTGTATTTCTGTACCCGGTTATCACACTTGTTCTGTGTTATAGAGTGGGAAGGTCAGACTGAGTTTTGTTGTCTGTTCATGAATTATAATGATGTAGTTCATTATTTGTAGTAAAGTATTATTTGCCTTAGAGAAATGTTGTCCCATTCATACCTATGTCTTACTCTGTCACTTTTAATTGGGAAGTTGGGAACTTTTATACTTAGGACTGTCCCTTTATGACTTTTTTTACTTGACGTC
Organism: Druceiella hillmani; assembly: GCA_039881145.1. Taxonomy (NCBI): domain Eukaryota; kingdom Metazoa; phylum Arthropoda; class Insecta; order Lepidoptera; family Hepialidae; genus Druceiella; species Druceiella hillmani. The sequence goes on from JAYKKI010000132.1 coordinate 2,803,941, forward strand.
TCATTCTCCCGCTCGCGTCATATTATACAATATTGAATATGTGTACAAAATTTTCTAGTAGGTAATTTTGTATACTCTTTTATAGTACTTATGAAAGTGTCTTTTGATCCTTTCATAAGAGTAAAACTTATTGTGCCAAAGTGCTAACCAACGAAGTTTAATCTAAATTTATTGATCAGTACTTTATAGATGTGTAATTTTTGTGAAATGAACCTATTAACTAATGATATTACATAATTTTTTTGAGTCTTCGTTTTCCGTTAGCCTCATTATATAACCAACATTTAACCAATTTTATATAAATATTTGATTATTCGTTGTATTGGAAATCTGATACTATTTTAACTGGTAATTTTTTTGGAGTTCATACTCATATTTGAATTAATTTTATATAATACATTGTTAATAACGGCCTGAGTGATTAATAAAGTGAGACAAAGTGATTATAAAACTGATTAAATTACTATTTAATCTCAGCTTCAATCCGATGAGTGTAAAGCATAATGAATATTGAGTAGAAGCAAATCGGAAGGCCTCTCCCCCTTCTTCATTTAACCTTATCAACTGAGAAAGAACTCAATGGACAAAGTATATATCGCAAGTGGAAAGCGAGCCGCCGAAACAAAGAGACTTCAATAAGTCTAACAGCTTAATGATAAATCAAAGCCGGCGAATTGGAGTCGGAAATACCGAAATAAATAAAAGAAACAATGAAAGAGACCAGGCTGGGCCGGTTGAGTGGGAATGAGGAAAAATAATATAATTGAATTATTCGCCCAAAAACGTAATGCCGGATTTCTTCGAGGGCGAGAGATAAAGTTAAAATGAAAATTTTAATTTTCTACGCCGTCGGTATAAATGGTCAAACGAAATTACGCTTATTGAACGTTAACTGCTTTTTCAACAATGGTAATTTATGGTAAATTCTGATGAGAATTTCGTCCGGAGATAATGTATTAAAATTAAATGTTTTCCAAGTATCATTTCAGGGAGTCCCTACTTTTAATGAAGGCGCTATCTTTTTTTTTCCTATTATTTACTTATTTGGCTACCAACGTGCTGTTGTGTATATTACTGTGAGAAAAGAAAAAGTATATAATACGTGGTAAATTTATCAATTTATTAAGAAATGTATTCCTACTTGTCCATAAGCTTATTTCGAGACGTCCTTACAAAGAATCCTAGTACACGATAAAGTGGTCTGAATTAGAGAACTCGAAGCTAATTTTGCGGCAAATACAGAACTTCTATTATAACGGGTACATTTGAATATAATGTCGTTATAAATGATAGAATGCTGACAACCGTTATGAAATATCAGCGAGGAATTAAGGAAATTTATGTATAGTCAAAAAACATTTCAATTTTATTTTTGAGGACATCTGGTTTCTTTTTGAACTTTTGAACAGACTTATATTAAAAATACATAAAGTCGTAATAAAATCTGCAAGCACAATTCGCACATTGAGCATTCCATACTTATTTCAAAACTTTAAACATTTAAAATATTTATTTAGTGTACTCTTAACTATTGAATATATTTGGCGTTAATTTTGTAGAAATTCATTATTCACAATTAAATGAAACTAAGTGATGTAGTATTATTTCTACTATCTTTAATTTCTTTACCACGACCTAGTTTCCGTTGTATTACAACATCTTCAGGTGGAATATTAGCAAAGATCTTATTAGCAAAAATCTTGGCTAATATCCCGCTTGAAGATGTTGTAATACAACGAAACCTAGGTCGTGGTAAAGAAATTAGACAGCAGAAATAATACTACATCGCGTAGTTTCATTTAATTGTACTCTTAACTGTTATCTGTTTATGCATCAAGATATAGATAGCAATTAAAATAACTGTCTATAAATAATAATATTATTTTCTACCACGAAAATATATTGCATCGTGTGTATTTTACAAGTATAAGACAAATAACTCAGTTATAATTCGGTAACTATATTTTTTTTATTCATAATTATGAGTTTTCAAATTTAATCAATTAAAATATTTACGTAACGTTTGTCTTACATTTTCCCCAGCTTTTTGCCATGTTAAATTTAACACTTTGGTGAGGGTAAAAATACAATATTAAGAGACTAATATTTCTTGAAAGACACACCGGAGTATACATTTTCGATTACATTTTAAAACACCTCTTCTTTAATAGTCCATTGAAAGGTTCTGTGATTGTTTTTAAACACACATTTTTTTCTTTTTAATTTCTTAAGAGGAGTAACTCTTAGAACAATGTTTCCTTTATTTCTATATTTTCACGTAATTACAGTAGGTCTTTCTACGTAATTTCGTCAAAATGTGTCCTTAATTCAATAAGTCGTTAAGCTATGACCCAAAGACGGGCTGCAGAATACGACAAAAATACAAGACTCTGTTTTATTCATTCTGACACAAAATCATGAAAATAGGGAAATACAGAGATCATGTATCACCAAACAACACTCAATGAATTTCGAAAAAGGTCAATGGCCTGCCCGCCACATTACTAATAAAGGAAAAAAAGGGAGAAAGGAACCTCATTTCAGGAAAGTGAAATACAATTTACCTTTATTCACATACATTAATGGATGTAGAAATTAATTTCCAAGAATTACTAACACAATGATTTTGTGATTTGGAAAACTATATCATTTAAAATGACCTCTTGGTATTGAAGGGAACCGTAACTGTAACCCAATCTAAGAAATAAGTGTAATATAACGTATATAAATCTAAAATCTAGTTCGATATGGGATTTATAAGAAAAATAAAGGAGAAAAAAATCTTCAAAGGCAAGGCAGAAATTATATATTGAAATATGAGAAAAACGACCTAAAGAATATTAACAGAGCGACTTTTGGTTTGGCACTCATGAATGAGGACTTATCATATAGTTTATTTTTCCGGTTTCATTGATAATGTGATATGATTAGACTAGAGGGAGCGTCTTAAATGAGGATCATAATAGGCAGACCAGCATGGCTAATTATTAAAGAGTTGGTCTCGTTCATAGTTAGGATTAGACGGATATAAGATGAATAAGAATAAATATGATGTATAAATCATACGTTTTTATAAAAACCTCACCGTATAACATTTTTTCCTTCCGCGCCCAGCATATTTGCATTATGTTTTTTTTTTAATTTTTACTCCATATAGCTATCACATAACTTTCGTGCATAAAAACCACGGTTTAAATATTGCAATCTTATCGCTTATCGGTCACATTTATAATTTTTTAACGTAACTAATATTTATTTTTGGCTAAATATCTGCTCCAATTTGAAATATCAATATCATTTATGATTCGAAATATCGATATATCTATTTAAATAAAAATCTGAATTTCTGTAGTCAACGTATGCTATCGATATTTTTCGTCGAGTATTATAAGCTCAACGAAATTGCCGTATGTCAAATGTAAGCTCCGTTTTGACATCCCAATTACCATTCGCAATTTTATTCACAGAACTGTCAATAGAAAAGGAGTGGTGACAGGGATTATAGTATGTATATGGTTTGATATATGAAATCGATTGATAATAAACGCTTACCGGTTAAAAAAATACATAGAGATAGTTTTTTTGCATCTTTCGTAGAAAAACGGCCGGAAATCCATTTTTTTTTCAATAAAGTTACACAAAAATAACATTTCCATTAACATACATTGCAAGTATTAACTTAAAAATAAAAGTCAACACTATTTTCTTCTAAAACTATAAAAAGAAACACTGACAAAAAGATAACCAAAAAAAAAGAAAAAAATCCACAACGGGAAATATGAAATCCGTTCATAATTAAACTAAAATAAGGCTAAAGTTAACCAATAACCATGTTTCGACACTGAATATAAATTCTACATGGCAACACTAAATGCGTATACATACACAAGCGAATCAGTTTCGCAATTGAATTAATTGTGAATGCGAAACCAACTAAAAATTATAAACAAACCGTATAAGTAAAACTGTTCGGCGCGGGGGTGCGTGCGCAAATTGTGTGCACCGCAATTGTAAGTGAACTAGTTGCCAACTAAATGATCAACTGATATTCAATACAATTGGACCAATTTTGATTGTCTCAATTTCAATAGTTTTCAAAAGTTTATTCAAACATGGAAAACAGCCCGTTAACTTTTATTCGGTAATTTTTCATAATGTCCAATATTGTCAATTTCTATAAAAATATATATAAGTACTTATTTATATATATATATATATATAATATATATAAATATATATATATATATATATATATATATATATATATGAAATACGCTAGGCGTTTATAACAAAAGATCGCAATTTTGTTAGATATTTTGTTAGAAAATCTTACCCAATATGTATATATATATATATGTATATATATATATATATATATATATATATATATATATATATATATATATATATATATATATATATATATACAGCCAATGCAATAACCATATTCGCGCTGAGATAAATTTATAATTTATACTTACTACAGCACATTATATTTTTTAGAAATACGAGTAAGGTAAAAGTTGATATTTTGAGGAACACGATAATTAATATTTTAGGAAATGTAATAGCAATTTTAAACAGGATAACACTAACGATATCTCTCTCAATAATTATTATACCACTACTTACAAAAAATACTTAATAAATTCACATAATTATATTCTATTGTTAAAAATTATATATGAAATTTATTTAAATAATGTGGAAAAAATTAAAATATTGTTTGTTTGAATTAGAATTTTACGAGTACGTAGTGCAACCTAAGCCAAAAAACATTATATTTGTATATTTACCATACTCCCATTGAAATACAGCAAGAAGTAAAATAAGTAACGATCAACTTATATTGAATTATATGAAAATTTAGTAGATATTATTGTAAACAAATAACATCGTTTTTGGGAGTTGGCATTCTAAGTAAAACGCATTATATTTTCCGGCAATTTATCTTCATATTCACCTTATTCATATTAGAATAAATAACACAGATACGAATATAAAAAAGTGAGTATCCTAAATATCACATAATATTGAAATGTCAGAAAAAATAAAAGTAATGTCTCATTTGAAAGTTTGTTATTTATAAAAATGTATTATATTTGCTTAATTTTTTTGCAAACTGTTTGAAGATATCTGTCCAAGTACCATTCTGCAAGGAATAACCAAGTACAATTCCTGGTCCACTAACTATCTCTGCGCAGAAAATCATGTCCGTTGTGATATTAAAGAAGGACAAACAACCACATATTCGAATATTTAATATTTGTTGCATTAGTTAGAACGAAATTTCCCGGATTGGAAAGTGACCTAAGTCATTTCTAGGCCCGCCAACTAACTCATTTGCGCTAGGCAAGCTTTATATGTTTGTTAGGTCCACGTAAGTCTAATTTAGTATGTCGAATTAATTAGCGACAATGGAAAAGTTCGTATTATGAAAAGAATAAATTTTGTACGCCAGTTTTGTACTTAGTACCAAATAAATATTTGTGTATCTAAAAGCATAGATACATAAATATTTATTTGGCATTTTACAACAAAGTTATGTAATTATACCTATTATATATAGTAAAAACGGACGACAAAAAACTCGTCACAATCAAGATATAATTGCTAATCATAGGTTTACATTTCAATTAACATTTGAAATAATTTCTACAGAAAATAATGAAAATGTAAATAATAAATTATTAAAAATATTAAAACCTCACTTTCTTAAATTACGAAAACAATTTCTATTATCATTAAATTAGGGAAACAAATCTTCTCAGATATTCTTGAAACAAAGAACAATAAAGAAAACATACTATTTCGAAAACATATCTTCATATTGCTAATGCATTGATATACAAAACCTATAACCTATTCAAAACCCAAAACCTATACAAAACAATATATATATATATATATATGATTTAGAGAAAATCCACAATTATAATCGAAATAGTGAAAAGATTCCGTAGGACATACTGTATTAAGTACTGCATTACCGACGAAATTATGCCTACATAAAAGAAAAAATATTTTCGATATTTATATTCAAGAGAAAAAACGAAAAAAAAACCAAAATGTTTAAAACAAACTATACCCTACGTACTGCATAATAATATAAGTTCGATACCAGTCATATAAGTACGTTTCGAATGATAACGTATTTCAATCGTTAATCCTTGCTTACCTTGGTATTATAAGGTTTTAGTTCAACAATTTCGTCTAATTAATTACCCTCGTTAACATGAATTAGTTTCCATGCGTTATTACAAAAGGATTACATCCCCTAGCGTGGAAATTATTATTACACATCTTGTTCGTACACATGGTTTAATGCCGCGCGATTTAAATCTCTAGTCTCACACCTGTCTAGATTATGTCATACGGCTAATTCAAACCCGTTTATTAATTTGTAAAGTTTTGTTAGTTATTAATTTAAAACCTATTACCGCATTAAGAATTAATATTTATTAATTTCTCATACAATCCAATAATTCTGACCTTATTCTATTTAAAATGCCACCAGTATGTTTATCATAAGCAGATATCTCAGTTGACTGTGAGTTCTAATTACCATTTACTTACTGAATTGTTTTTTTATATAATTTAGTCCGGTTTTTACTGTAATTCACGATTTTTATATAAAGTTCTTTAAATATATACTTCTTGAATTCAGTCATGATATTGAATATATTTGGCGTTTATCTTGTAGAAATTCATTATTCACAATTAAATGAAACTACGTGATGTAGTATTATTTCTACTTTCTTTAATTTTAAAGGAGAAAAAAAAATTAAAGAAATTAGAAATAATACTACATCACGTAGTTTCATTCAGTCATGATAATTAAGCATAAATTAGTTTTCGTTTAGTTGTTCTTACATGATTGTTAGAAAATATAAGCACTTGGCATTTTCGAATGCCGGTGAAGTTTGTATTGAATTTGTCTACAAAGTCCGGTGGAATAGAGTGTTTTATTACGTGTAGATTCTATAATGGTCACTTCTGTTATGTTTTTGATGGAATCGCTAAAAACGCCCATTTTTAATATTTAGTTTTTCAAGTCGATTGATAAGATAAAGTGGGAGCTCATTATGTGTTCTGTGGAAAATATAGAAAAGTGCTAAGTTCATAGATTTCAAGAATAGTTCTTTGAATTTTGATTTGTATTGATATGGAAGGAATCATGTAACTAACCATCCATCCATTCAATAATGAATTTATACTTTTAACTTACGGAAACATTCGGTTTTAATTGATTAGTCAGGCTGAGGTAAATGATTCAGTAGTTAAATATAAGTTGAATTATTTGGCTTTCGACTGCAGATTATTTACTGTCAACACAAAATATTGCATTTTTATAAACTTTTACTCAAAGTTAATAATACATTATTCCAAATACTTCAAAAAGAGAAAAAAAATGTTAAACCTATGATGTTGAGGTTTTCTTTCACTAAATGGATAATTCAGAGACATGGTGTTTATTTATTGATTTTTAGAAAATTATATATTATTAATATATTAGTTTTACGGATTTCAAATTGCAAAAAAAATGTCCTTCAAATAATGAGAAAGCGCTTGATATTTTTCAAGGCTTTTCCTGTAAGTGTTTCTGCAGATTATGTAATCAAATGTGCGGATTTGTTCAATATATTTCTCCCAGATTAGAGTGCCCAAGCACACAAAAAACATTTTATAATTCCTAAACAAATCACTTGTTTACTAGTGGTGCTATTTAATTCGCATGCCTTGGAAATAAAAACCAAATTAAATATTTAACGATATGTTAATTAATTTAACTACAATGATAATTCACCGATGATATTCATAATGCTTCTCCTAATCACGTTTCTCGTTTAAACGCCCAAGCGTCATTATAAAAAAATTACATCACATTTCAAACTTCGCGATGAATAATTTCGCTACAGATTTCACACATGAAAACAGTAATTTTGAAGTAATTGTTATCATTTGTGCGCTATGAGGGAAGACGATAAATTGGAACGGCGGACGGCCTTACATTTTCCAGAGCATTACGTTTGATTTATACGAGGCGCCATTCAAGTAAAAGGTTTATGGCTGGCGGCGAGTATTGCGAGCGACAATGGGGGATGAATTGCCGTGACGCGCCTGAGACCGATTGGGCACGAATCAATTGGGTTTCGCCCTCTCTCTGAGATCACATTTTGGCCTTTCACTATGAGTAAAAGTTTATATTATCGTCGCCTTAAATTAAGAGTGAACAATAGAATTTTAGCTTATACAGGTGTGAGAAGAAGTGAGTATGGTGAATGTTACGAGTTTTTCTACGGATATAGTTAGATTCCGAATGCAATTTTAATATTATAATCAGATAGAATGTATATTATAATGATTAAGATATTATTTAAATTTATTGAAAAAGGCCATCGGTTAATAATTTTTTGAATAAAAACAAAGCAAGTTAGGTATTATATTATGACGATTTCGAAATTAATATAAAATAATTAGTTCTGAAATCAGCAATTTCTCAATTAATAAAACGGTGTAGAGTAGATATCTGTATTGGAAAAAGGATAGAAAATTTAATCTTGTAACAATGAATTATATAAATTGCACATCTTCGTTTTTTCTGTAAAAGTTAATTTATGTTTCTTTATGTAAATTTGATTAAATTTTAGGTACGAAAATATGCAAGGATATCGCATTATGTCTTTTTGAGGTGTTTTTGAATGACATGCATATTTGAATGAGATAAGTTAAAAATTAGAATCTGAAAGTTACCAAAATTTCAATGTTTCCATAATATATATTTAATATTCTTCAAATAGACGTATTTAATCAGAATTACTTAAATATGGTAAATAAATATATGTTGGGTTACTCCAAAATTAAAAACTTTCATTTCAGCTCAATTAAGACATCTTCTACGAATATTTGTTTATTTTTCAGTTTTGATTTTTGTTTCTTATAGAATAACTTTGCAACAAGGCTACTATTCTCCAGTTTACTCAAAATTACTACAATTTTCAGTGGAATAATACCTTATATTTTTTATGTACAAATAGAACTTGGCACACATATAAGCACTTGCAAACATATAAAAGTATGTAGTATCCTATTAAACTATTTACAAATATTATTTTTTCAAAACGTTAACATGTTTCCTACTATATCATTCACGTGCAATACAATGGTGTATAATTAAAAATTTACAATATCTTGGACAATTGCTACAGTTTTTTTATAGTAGTTTCATCGGATATTACCAACCCTGTTTTCCCTGATTTTTTATTTAGTACTTTCGAAAATAAGGCGGAAGGGGTCATGTTCCTTTCTAGCATATTTTTTAGATAATCTTTTAAAATATGCCTATTTAATTTTCACGTGATCATTTTCAAATAGTTAGCCAATGCAAAACATGTAGGTAAAAATATGTTACGATACCAAATTTAAAATTTCAGCTCCGGGTATTTCATGGGAAAATCGGCTGTGGCAAATGGACGGAAAGATAGACAGGTTAAAGGTTTTGTGAGGATTCCGTTTTTTAGTTTAAGGTACGGATCCCAAAAAGTGAATTTTAATGTTGATTTCTCAGTTATGCATCAGATGCATAATGATTGAGTAGATCTACATAAAATTCAGAAATTCAATTAAGAGAAAATTTATTTTAACCCGAGAAATAACCTACTTCTCATAGGATGAACTTCAATGTCCTTTACTCATTAAAAAAACATTTAACACGAAATAAATGGCGAAATGTTCGTACTCAATCTGTGGTTCACACGTGTTGAAAATTAAAAACATGCGAGTTAATCCCACCCTTTTAATCGAAAATCCACTCAGATGAATCCGCGAGTAAAACCATATTGTATCACAATTAGACGCGAAGCTCACAATGTAAAATACAATGATTCTCAACTTAACAATCGTTCTTTTCAGCATGTCACCGCGAAGAATTTTCTTACTTGTTATTTTGTAGTTATTGTCACGATTATGGCACTACAAGTGAAGAGAATAAATGTAAACGGTGGATGGCCTTGCATTTTCCACAGTATTATATACGAATCTTATGCGGTGTTCAAGTAAAACAGCTACATTGCGAGAGACAATGAACATGCATTTTTGAGATGAGTCTGTTCGGTAGTGATTTAAAAGAATACGAAATGTCCCAATTTTGAACTAAAGTTTAAAACGTCGTCGAGACAAAGTGAAAACGGTAAATGGAATCATAATATGATTATATAAGGGGTAATGATTCCCAGATATTATCTGTTAATAAAGTTTCACAGTTACAGTTGTATCCTTTATAGTTTATATTATGAGTCTTTTTAATCACTACCGAGGTAATGATTTAAAATAATGTAAAATGTCTCAATTTTGAACTAAAGTCTAAAGCGTCGTCGAGACAAAGTGAAAATAGTAAACGGAATCATAACATGATTATATAAGGGGTAATAATTCCCAGATATTCTCTGTTAATAAAGTTTCACAGTTACAGTTGTATCCTTTATAGTTTATATTACAATTTTAGTCTTAGTTTAAGAAATCCAAATATACTAAACTTTCGCAATTTAATAATTTCCATTTATTTCTGACTTTTTAAAGTAGAAAATCAATGTAACAACTCTGGGATGAATACTTATCACAGTATTTACGGTTAAATAATTTTTAGTAAGTAGAAAACCAGTAATTACTATAATACTCAAAGAAATAGACTTTGTAGATGATATCGATAAATTCTTTTGTTCTCAAGATTCGATGATCGATTGCCAAAGACAAATAACTTTCACAAATACTCCGAGTTCGTTGGTCTTAATATAAGAAGAAATGAAATTATAATTACGTTAATAAACGGGAAAAATTAAAAATAAATAATTAGTTCCTGTACTGTTCTCGAAACTATTGCAGTAGAGAGGGCGAAAGAGATGACAGAATAAAAATAAGAATTGCGAAAACACAATATTGTTTTTGTAAACACAATAAAATCCAAGAATTATTCTAGGTCAATACAGAAGATGAAGATAAAATTACTTATATACAATGCCATCGTTAATAGCCTGTAAATATAACGCTTTGAAACTTGTAATTTAACCAGTATTAAAGTCAAATGATTGACAGAAAAAATAATTAAAGGAATAATGGGATTTTTTTGGGCAAACATTTAATTTTACACTCAAGTCTAAAATTGTACAACTTGGCGTTGACAGACGGACTAAAGAACGAATGGAGATTATGAACTTGTAAGGAATCTTTACAACTTCATAATCTCCATCTGCTTCGGTACGAAATGTTAATAAAATTATTTAACCGTATACGTAAAAAGACCGTATAGTACCGAAATCGTTAGCCTTTGTAAAGAGGGAACGGCACGACTCTTTTATATATAAATTAGTTGACAATGTTCTCAAACATTCCAGAATATTCTCAATCCTTCCGTTATAGTTCATTCTTGAATAAATATAATATTACATAGGACAATGGTATATTCAAGAATATTTTAGTACACTTTAACTCGTTCTAGTACATTATGATCCTCGTACATTCCATAACACTTAAATGTAATGTTTCCCAAATATTCTATAACAGTATCGGCCCTTCCGGTCTATTTCATTCCAGTAGATTCAATTCGCGCCTCCGCAGACACCCATATGCAACCATCATAGTGCACGATGGGAGAGTCGAGGCTACTATCACGAATAAACGTCAGTTATCTACGGAGGATAGTTTCAGTTGCAAGGTAAAATATACGGGCACACGTCTATAAATAAATATAAATATATATATATATATATATATATATATATATATATAATTTGGTATATATATATATGTACATATACCAAATTATATGTTAACAAATATATAACGATTCCACAAATTCACAACAATTTCATCTCAGGTATTATTACGTGTAAACCATTGTATGTTAGGTCAGAAACATTTCATTTAACTCGTTGCTTGTCAGCTGAAAATAAAGCTTAATAACTATTCAGTGTTGAGATTAGTTTCGTGTTTCTAGATCTTTGTATCCCAGAGGCATAAACCCTGTTCTGCTGCGTTCTCTGGCTGAACCTACCTTTGCAACTGTCAGTTACGTATATTATGCATAACGCTTTTGTCAAACGAATTAGCTTTTGCTTTATGTTTGCTAAAATTCAAATAAGTCAATGTTTATATAATACAAACACACACACACACAAACGTTCAAGTGCACGCCTCACATGTACACCCTTACAAACAAAAATAAATATATTTGTGCATGTATGTCATGATATCGATTAAAATGGCAGAATTTGTCTCCAACCAGTTGAGACATTAGCAACATCCATCGATTCTAGGTTGCGTCGTTTGTTGCCAGGTTTTAATAGCCAGTTTATTTAAAATTATTCATATATTTTTATTCAAAAAGAAAAATCGAGTTTTATCCTGTAGGAATTATGACTTTTCTTGGGTAAAAAAGTAGTCCAAAGTCGAATCATAAATGGTCATATCTACACTAAATTTCGTAAAATGGTTTAGACGTTATTGAACGATAAATAATCAAACATGTTTTTAATTATTTTAGTCTTATATGTGACTCGTATTACTTTGCTATATGAACTGGCCTAGCTTTGGTACAGGTTTGTTGCCCGCATGTATAACGATGTAACAAATAAACAATTATGTAACAAATTTTTTTTTAGAAAATAATTTTATATTTATAACATTAGTAGGGAAATATACGCCTTCAGATAATAAACCATTTATTCCCGTCTCATATAGACGTACCGTACAACACTGCTGAATATATCAAGTAACATTGCTCATCAATCTCGCTCGCGTACAATTATGATTTCTATATATTTCACACACCGTTACAGGTAATCAGTTCTCTAGTAATTGCCTAAGCTTGTATCCTGTTAGTGACTATGACAAAAGTAAACAAGCGGTGGCCTTACATTTTCCAGAACATTAGGTTTGATTGATACGAACCGTGATACGAATAAAAGGTTCGGAGAAGTGATTGAGATTGACCTTTTTCGACTGAATAGAGTTTTGTTCTCTTGTTATAATAAGCTTCTATGCTTTCTACCTCGTTTTGAAATGGGGTTAAGATAAAATTTGAAATGGGCACAGAAGTAATTGCGAATTAGCCTTAAATGAATTCACCTGAAAAAAGTATTCAACATTTTAATTGGCGTAATGAAAATTGTCAACCTAAAACATCAGTTTTCCTAGAATAAAACGTATTCTTCTCTACATATCTCTGAGTCAATCGAATCGATGGAAGATAACATATCAACAGTAATGTGGACAAAATAATTTACGACACAGAATCGTAATAAATGATGGTATTAATTAAAAATTCATTTTTTATGCTCTGCATTTATCTGCACTAATATTCACACTTTTTATATATTGTACATACTGTAAAGGTACGTTATCCGTTTACATTCGTAATAAATTTGAAATAAATTTTTCAGTTTATTTGTGTGATTTTGTATTAGAATATTTAGCAATTGTGAAACAATTCAGCAGAATAGATTATTATTTGGTGAATGGAGTTTAAAATAAAGTACGGAACTAACTAGATAATTATTTTGAATAGAACCTTAGTTTTATTTCAAAATAATTAGCTAATTAGTTCTGCATTTGGCAGTGCGATAAAACTAAGTCCTCAGTTTGTATGTGTGGTCATTTCGTATTAAAATTGTATGCACGTGCTATTGTAGGTATACAGATCTGAAACTGTGGCAACTAAAGTTGTAACAAACGGACCGAAATAACAAAAACACATAAGTAAATAAATATCTTTATGGAACTCCATCTCAGTATGGAACTCTAAAAATGATATAATGCAAGAATTTCAATCATTAAAGTGATAAAAACTAGCTACATATAATTATAACGAATGCGTGTTGTGTGATCAAGAGAGGATATTCACACACACACACACACACATATATATATACATATATATATATATATATATATATATATATATACATACATATATATATATATGTATGTATGTACATGTACATACATTTACGTACATAGATACAAACACATGTATTTGCATATCGCATAAGAAATCAAAGCGTATCATTCGTACCGTGCCATGAAAGTAATAACGTAATTCACTTTAGGTCAAAAGGCTAGGAATCAGAGTATTCATCAAAAGTCTCTTATAATGAGAAAACATATTTCATAGCACCGAACAAACGACAAATTACACTAATTATTCGGACAAATATTATAATTCCTTACCGTGCATGGTAATGATATATATTGCTGGTTTTACCAACCTAAAACTGAACACATTAATTACACCGTATAAATTATATCTTAGTTTGAGTATTATATTGTGTCGCATACGTATTCTGGTAATGAAGTTGAATGGTAATTAGTGAATTGTTCGTAATAGTTTCATAAAGTTCACTGACTGTTCCAGCTGTCGGCGTAACTGTAATTTATCTTCGTCACTCGTTAAATGTTGTATCAATTTCGTTTGTAAAGCAAAAGTTTAGCAATAGTAGACGATGTTTGCCCAGTGTATATTTAAATGTAATTGTAATAATAACTCAACCAATTTTTCGAGTTCAAGTTTAGATTCTAATGAAATACGAAGTCATCAGAATTTTTTAAGATTCTAATGAAAATTAATAAGATTCTAACGAAACAAATAATAAGATTCTAATGAATTAAGAAGTAAAACAAGAAATTTATCTCAAATATGACTTTTGGTCATATTTGTATAATCTTTCCTTTCTTGAATGATTTCTTAGAATTACAAAATTAAAACTAGTGTAAATGTTTTCATTTTTGGTATTTTTAACACTATAATGAATATAAATGTAAATTCAAAGCGTAATGGTTCAATAGATGATATATCAGATGATAAAATTCTGAGAAGCGGAGCTAAAAATATACAATATTTTCCAACGTAACTACATGACAATGTATAACATACGCACGTCACTTCTTTCCCTTTTTTAATAATGAACATAAAGCAAATCATGAAGCCTTTAAAATATTTATGTCATTGGATCACATTGATAGAGTTAGTGATAAAATTATCGTCTGCAAATCCGGAACCTCTCTAGAGGTAGCTCGAAAACAATGTCGTGGCTCACTTAAGAGATTGGTCATAATATTTCAAATATGGCATAAAGAGAAATATAGAAGCCCCTAACAGTAAATTTTGGCACAAGCTGAAAACGCTAGAAACGTGACAGTAGACTCACTAGCCTAATAAGCAAGGTCACTAAATGGAAATACTTACAGAACTGTTCCCTTTGAAGATACAAATACAGTAAAAAACACAGACTTAGCAAATTACTTTAAAAAGGAATGTTAAATCTGTAAAACAAAAGAAAGCAAAGAAATTATTAATATCATCATCAGATAAGAACCGGATACTACAATCTACAGAAAATGTACCGAGAAAAACAAAACCCTACCGCCCACACATAACTTATCTTGCAACACGTTGATCCTGGCATCATGAAGAAACTCTTAAGATTAGATAAATTTCTATTTTATTTGTTAACCTTATAATGTTAAATCTCAAAACCCTTACAAAGATGTGCTTTCTGCTTACGATTTACTTGGACTTCCGCACGAAGACAACATGAACCACTCAACAATAATTTTTCTCATATTTAAGGAAATTAAAACGACTAAAGAATCGATATTCGCTAGTTAATCTTTTCTTTCTGTTTGATTATGTTTTTAAAATGTTTATGTCGATCTAAAAAAAGCTAAATAAAGCTTATTCCTTCGGAATCAAAATGTATATTACCATCTAAAGAAAAAAAAAATCTCTATAGGAGAATTGAAATCTCTCGCCAGGTAGTTTTACTAGTATGTCCTGGACTATCTTAAATACTTGACATATAATAAGTATAATATGTAAAACTTGAATCAAATAAAAAAACACTGAAATGTGTCGCGAATATCACAAAGGGGACTCTTAACAGGCCGACAACCGTATGGCACTCGGACATTTTTAAGTCAGGTAATCAGTTAAAAACTGGCTCGTAGTCGCTACCATATGTGATATACAGAAATGTATAAAACAAAAATCGTTTTAAAGTAGAAAATATATAATTAAAAAAATTAACGAAATCTAATTCGAACAAGTATTTCTATTACAATTACGTAGTGTGTAAAAATAAAAGCACTCTTGAAAGTTTCAATTTATTTTTTGGAATTAGATATTTGCTAATATTATACACTACACGTCCTATCCAAAATGTATCTATCGATGAACTCAAACACTCTGTAGCGACCTTCGCAGAATTGTACTTTGTTTGTGAGTATGATATGTTGTAACTACATGGTTTGCTTTATATTGAAGCGAAATATAGTTATTTGTTAATATTATATTTATTTACCTAAATAACGTTGCGCAATATAATTGTTTATGTATATACTTAAATAAGTATATACTTAAATAAGTATATACATAATATATAAAATATATATTTTAACAGTAAAAGATAAAATTTCCAGTTTTAATGCGAATAGAAGAAACACTTTTTAGAAGACAGTATTTCCCAGTCTGAATTATCACCCTTGAATAAAATCCAGTTCCAATCCAATTTTATATTTCTAATTTAATTATGAGTATAATTAAAACAAACAAAGTACTGTAAAGATTAGAGAGCTTGGATTCGCTATTGATGTTTTATACAATAAAATCAATTTCCTAAAACTACTACATTTTTCAGCTGAGGGTGGGTGGAATGTAATTGAGAATATAATTAATAATGTAAGGGCCCATTAAAAGAGAAGTACTAGTGTGAAAGCGTTAATGAGAATGAGCGAAGCAAAAAAATATAAGAGGATAAGAATATTTATTATATAATATTTTCCGTCTTAAATAAAATTACAAGATTTGTACTATTATTTTGCTTTTCTACAATAAATGGCGCAAGTCCCTACTTTAGGGATTTAAAATAAATAACACAACATAAATACGACTCTTAAGAACGCGCTTTAGATGTTTTCATTACTTCATATATTTTTTATTTCTACTCGACGATAAATAACGCTAAATGTTTTCTATTATATAACACGATATGTTTTTTTTTAATTGTTCATTACATGCAAAAGATGTCACAAGTAAATTTCGTAAATCGTAATGTCATTGTGTTTTCAAAAACAGAACAAACCTTGTGCGTAGCTGCCGTAGACCTAAGCATCAGTTGCTTTTGGCAAGGACAGCTGTATGTACCACTTTCCCGTGTCAGCAACGCTAACGATTTATTTGTTTATGTCCATGACGGTTCTACAGGAAACATTGTTTACAGAGAAATTTTGTCAACAATGTTCTAAAGCTCACGCGAAAGGAGTCGCAGGCACGGCTAGTATTTAAGTAAATCAACAAAAATCGGTCAGTCACGAGTGGAACTCGCACTACGATGTTTCTGTAGACATTTAGGCATTAATGAACATTTAATGCTGTATAATATTCCTACTAAAATATTTTAAAAAATTTAATTTTTTAAAACGAAAATATATTGCCTGCTATAACTTTCACAGGCGCAGGTTTAAATTTTTTTTTTGCAATTTGATTGTAAATTAACAATTTTTGGATATTTTTCCTTTACTTATCTGGTAAGACGTTGCTTTTTGTCAAAGTTCATTATTCTAGTTTAAAACCAAGTACCCTACAGGTTTGGATATATTTGCAAGTGTAGCATTTTAGACTTTTATATTGCGTTGACCGAGAAGCTTAATATTTTTACAGCTCCAAGGGGCCGTAGAATTAATATCAAATACTTAGGATGTTAATTTCCACCCGTTCCTGAGAAAAATGGTCTTGACAGACAGGCAGACAGACAGACAGACGGATGGGAAACGAAGTGATCTTATAAGGTTTCATTTTGAGATACGGAACCCTAAAAAATGAACTCTGCTGACAGATATAAAAAAATGTCACAGAAATAAGATCTTTCTTGATATAACAAAATTTCAATGTTTACCGCTATATTTTCCAGCTGAGGGTGAGTGGAACGTAATTGAGAAAATAATTAATAATGTAAGGACCAACTGAACGAACAGCTCTAGTGTGAAAGTGTTAATGAGAATGAGCGAAACAAAAAAGTATAAAAGGACAACAATATTTATTACATAATATTTTCCGGTTTAAACAAAGTTGCAAGGTTTGTACTATTACTTTGCTTTTCTACAATAAATGGCGCAAGCAGGAATTTAAAATATATAACACAACATAAATACGACTCTTAATAGAATAATATAAAGTGTACCATCGTCGCTGCTCGTAAAGATGATTCCAAACAGATATCATCATTTCCTATTTATTATACTCCACAGTCAATAATATATAAAATAACTTCTTTTAGTATCAAATAAAATATTTTTATTCCATATTCCCCATGCCTTATATTTTTACAGTGCGTTTTAAATATGAGCGGCGACGAGAAAGGGTCTCACATACGTCTGTCCTTTTATACTTCTTTACTTCGCTCATTCTCACTATTGCTTTAGTACAGGTACATCTATTTCTATAACCCGTTACATTACTAATTACTTTGTTAATTAAATTCATTATATTTCCTCCCTACTCACTACTTGAACCTATATTATTTTTAAGATAGCCTATCATCAGCGATAATTTAAACATGGCCAAACTATTTCAACTTTATTTACTCTCTGTTCACAGTTTGCACTTTTGTTGAAATTTTAAAAATTTAATTTCTAATACACTTGATGTTTGTTTATTAACTTAAGGCAATTTTTCAGAAATTATTTACAAGCTTTACAAACAATTACACAATTCTGAATACACAAATTTAGGCGGATAACTAAAAATTGGAACCCGTCGACAAATGAAGTCTGATATTTACCTACTCAAAACTTCATTTCATTGTATTAGTCTAGATGTTGATTTTGGATATAAATTTGTATTTGTGAAGGGCATTGTAAAGCAAATGCGGCGGTAACGCTTATTACCTAGTACTACGGCTTTCTGAATATTCATTAGTTGCTTAACGACAAGAACTTTCATTTTGTTGTATATTCCAAATACATTTGAAATTTATTTGAATTTGAAATTTATTTTGAATTTCAAGTTGTCAAAATTTCAATCAAGTTTCTTCATTCGAAAATTAGACAAAAGTTGCTAGGTGGATTTAGAATTGGACTATGTTTTAATAAAAGTCAAATTATTTTAACAAAGTGGTAACAAAACCGTGTCTGCAAGTGCGTCTCGCAAAAACCATCAGGCAATAATAAATATAACTTTCCAGTTTTATAACTTACAAGCTTGGTTAAAGCAGTTTTAAATTTTAGAAATTTCATTAATTGAGTACTTTTTATTATTTAATAGCGACATTTGTTTATTTTATAAGTAACCATCAAAGTCATACTTTTGTAAATCTCCATTAGATGGATATTTAATAGTTTATTTGTAATTCATTATTTGCGTATATATTTGTGGAATGAAGAATAATCACTATATATCAGAATTTTCACTTCTCTTTATATTAGCCTATCATTTTTTTAAATGTTCTGCTTTCATATTAATAAATTATTATTAAATAATTTATTGGAAAACTTTCCCATATTTCGTTATATTCAATCTCTGGATCGCATTTTTTTTTTAATTACTCTCTAAGAAGATTAATCTTAAGATCATTCTCATATATTGTGTTTGTCTGTAAAAATGAAAGAGAACATGCTATGAAAACATATTTTAAAATTTATTAAAGAAATTTTAAAAATACATAAGAATGATACTACCTTCTAATATCATTACCTAATAATTAGGCAATATAATATCATTACCTAATAATTATGTAATTAAGTAAGATAATAACACGAGTTTACACACAAATTATCACAATTAGCTACAGACGCCGTAGAAAGGATTTATATCACCGGGTTCCAAACCATTTATTCGCGTCTGATTCGAGTGAACTGACGATTATGCTACGTAATATTGCTCATAAATCTTAACCTCGTTTTGCGTCTGTGTACCAGAGTAAAACTACCTAAGTAATTAAAATTTAAATGGAATTGGCACAAGTGATGTGGAAAATTAGTTAATCCCATAATGGGCACTTAAAACATTTACGATGATATACGTACCGCAACATACGTTAGATATTAACAATTTTAATAAAATTTCAAATTCAATTTTAATAAAATTTTAAATCAATTTTATCACAGTTGTCATTTGATTTGATTGAGATTAAACATTATGACAAAAATATTTCAAACTATTTAAAATTAGTTACAGTTAAGTTACTGATTTTCTTCTCAAACCTTAAACAAAACGTTATACGACTGTTACAATATATTATGAGAAAAATAATAAATTTCGTATTTATCTGGGACAAAGTACTCTATTATTTTTAACGATGTTTATTTTGATATCCCTAAAATATCTGACTGAAATTCTAATGTAAGTAATAGTATATAAATAAAATGAACGCGAATTTTAAACGATTTAACAATATTCATTTATTTTCACCAGATATTTTTTGAATTTATTAAATAGTTACGAATAACTTAGTTCTTTTGCAGATGGTAATAAATCCAAAGCAAAAAGAAAACCACAGCTGAAGGAAAATATTTATCCAGACAATGAGAGGTAAAATTCCGGAACTGAAGTAAACAACTTCAAAGATACGACCTTAGATTACCCTATCGATTCTTTTAAAACAATATATTTTAATAAATGCAGTAATCTTTTGATTTAATATCACATCTAGCATTAAATAATGATATAATAGAAGGTTGATGGAAAAGGTATTTGGGATGAAAAAGTAAGACATGTTCTTCGCTCTAAGTTTTATATTATTTTCTACTAATAACGCGAGTTGGTATGACGTTTTTTTGTATCAAAAATTTAACAGATTACATTATTAGCATCATTTTGCATTGACGACTTCCCTGTACTTTTCGATAGAAAATTATTTAAAACCTTCACATATACAAGTTCGGCTATTACTTCTGCGAAAATAAATTTTGTCGAGCAGGTTGGATTCATTTAACACACACTTTGCAGATACTCTTGACATTAACAAAAGTCAAACCAAAAATAATAGTTCATGTATTATGCCATTAAACACACATGTTATGTAAATTTGGCAGCAAGATATCGATTGCCTGCAGAGTTATTGTTTATCAAAATAACTAATAAAAACATTTTGACACTTAATCACTTTTAGAATTAAATATAAATATCAAAGTTTTCATTGCATGTCATTATTATGCCCATAATTAAAATAATTCCGGAAATCATGAAAAACGGTCAATAGATTAATTATTTTCGACATACTTTTATCTTTTAAATTATCAAAGAAGGCATAATTAAAGTGATGATCCAATGCTTTAAAATGTACTATCTTTTTAGAAACGATTTTTAGCGAAAGTAAATTGTATATCTTTTGATTAAAATGATAGCAAATATATCTACAAATGTTTTAAATCAGTGTCTTTCTATATAATCAGGTATTAGAATAATGCAAGGAATATAACAATCAGAAAACTTTTTACCAATTGTCAGAGGCTTTTAAAAACATAATGAGTGTAATGACCGATACCAACAAAGGGCGTAATTGCTAGTCATCGACCATTATAATGTACGTATTATCTCACTATAAAATAAATTGTCACAAAAAGAATCGTAAATAATTGATATATTCGACTATTTTCGATGAAGTCTCCAACACGTATTATTTAATACGGTCTGCAATTTTGTTATTAGTTTAATATTCAAAGTGGTCTGTAACAAGTAATGATAGATAATTCTTCATGATAAATTACTTGGATTCGGTTGAAACTGTAGGTAAAATAAATGGAGATATTGTTGAATTGACATTGTACATACGAGTAATAAATGGATTCTAAATTTTGAAAAATATTTTTATCATTTTAAAATTGGGTACCGAGAAATATTTCATTATTTATTGCTGATCATTACCAGTGGATATCGAATAGTTACATATTATTCTGTCATACTATTTTTTTTATTTATCTAAATCATAATTCTCTTTTGAAATAATATGTACAAAAAAATATTTACTACGTCTTTTAACTCATTTTGATTAATTGTGTGGCATTTTGATAAAAGTTCTCCATAATAAGTCGGATGAAAGCTCGATATAATAGACCGAAATAGCAATAACATATAAGTAAATAAATATCTTTATGGAACTCCATAAAGAATGGAATTCAAAAAATTATATAATGCAAGCAAGTCAATACTTAAAGTGATAAAAACTAGCAACATAATATATATATATATATATATATATATATATATATATATATATATGTATTTACATATCGCATAAGAAATCAAAGCGTATCATTTGTTCCGTGCCATGAAAGTAAAAATGTAATTCACTTTAGGTCAAAAGGTGAGGAATCAGAGTATTCTTCAAAAGTCTCTAATGATAAAAGATCTTTCATAGCACCAAGCAAACGATAAATTACACTAATTATTCTTACAAATATTATGATTCCTCACCGTGCATGGTAATGATATATGTTGCTGGCTTTACCAACCTAAAACTAAACACATTAATTACACCGTATAAATTATATCTTAGTTTGAGTATTAAATTGCGTCGCGTCCGTATTCTGGTAATGAAGTTGAATGGTAATTAGTGAATTATACGTAATAGTTTCAGGAAGTTCACTGACTGTTCCAGCTGTCGACATAACTGTAATTTACCTTTTTCACTCGTTAAATGTTGTATCAATTTCGTTTGTAAAGTAAACGTTTTTCGTTTGTAAAGCAATTTCTCTTTACGCCATATTTGAAGTATTATGTCCAACCTCTTAAGTGAGCCTCGACATTCCAACTCCTTTTCGAGCTGCCTCTAGAGAGGCCCCGGAGTTGCAGATTTTAATTATATCACTAACCCTATCAATGTGATCCAATGACATAAATTGTAAAAGGCTTCATGATATGCTTTGTTTTCACTATTAAAAAAGGGAACGAAGTAACATGCGTTTGTTATACATTGTCTTGTGGACCCTTTGGAAATTATATATTTATAGCTCCGCTTGTTAGAATGTCATCATCCGATAAATCATTTATAAAACCAGTTCGCTTTGAATTTACATTTGTATTCATTATAGTGTTGAAAATATAAAAAAACATTTATATTAGTAGTATTTATGTAATTCTGAGAAATCAGTTAAAAAAGGGAAGATTATACAAATATAATGAAATGTCATGTTGGAGACTAATTTTTTGCTTTATATATTAGTATTACTCCTTAATTCATTAGAATCTTATTATCTGTTCCGTTAGAATATTATTAATTTTCATTAGAATCTTAAAACAATTCTGATGAATCTATTTGAGTTAATAAACTATTTGAGTTAATATTACAAATACATTTAAAGATATACTGGGCAAATATCGTCTACATATTGCTAAAACTTTTGTTTACAAAGGAAATTGATACAACATTTAACGAGTGATGAAGATAAATTACAGTTATGCCGACAGCTGGAACAGTCAGTGAACTTCATGAAACTATTACGAACAATTCACTAATTACCATTCAACTTCATTACCAGAATACGTACGCGACACAATATAATACTCAAACTAAAATATAATTTATACGGTGTAATTAATGTGTTCAGTTTTAGGTTGGTAAAGCCAGCAATATATATCATTACCATGCACGATAAGGAATTATAATATTTGTCCGAATAATTAGTGTAATTTGTCGTTTGTTTGGTGCTATGAAAGAATGAATTACATTATTATTTTCACGGCACGAAACAAATGATACGCTTTGATTTCTTATGCGATATGTAAATACATGTATAAAGACATATGTTATATAAATGCATGTATATTTATATAAATATATATATATATATATATATATATATATATATATATATATATATATATATATATAAATATATATATACTATATTGCTAGTTTTTGTCACTTTAAGGATTAACTTTTTTGCATTATATAATTTTCTGAATTCCATATTTTATGGAGATGCATAAAGATATTTATTTACTTATATGTTAGTGCTATTTCGGTCCGTTATATCGAGCTTTCATCCCAATTATTATGGAGAACTTTTATCAAAATGCCACACAATTAATCAAAATGAGTTGAAAGACCTACTAAATATTTTTTTGCATATATTATTTTAAAAGAGAAATTATTTTAGTCACATTGTGACAAATATATTTGTGATGAATCTATACAATTTCTACATGAACTTTAGTTTAGTTATGTAAAAGCATTTCACCCTACGATAATAGTTATATCATAAAATTTTAAAAATTTTATGTTAGATTGATTATTATGAAATCATCGATTTTTTGCAAATGAAAAAGGACACTGAAATATATCGCGAATATCACAAAGGGGACTCTTAGCAGTTGACAACCACATGGCACTCAACATTTTTATGTCAGGTAATCAGTCAAAAACTGGTCGCTATCATATATGATACACAAAAATGTATAAAACAAAAATAAGGACAAAAAATCAATTTAAATCATTATAAAATAGAAAACATGTAAGTACAAAAATTAACGAAATCTAATTCGAACAAGTTTTGCTATTAAAATTACGCAGTTTGTAAAAACAAGAGGACTCTTGGAAGTTTCAATTTATGTTTTGGAATTAGTTATTTGCCAATATTATATACTGCACTTCCTACCCAAAATGTATGTATCGATTAACTCAAATACTCTCTAGCAACCTTCACAGAATTGTATTTTGTTTGTGAGTGTGATATGTCGTAAATACATGGTTTGTTGTATTTTGAAGCGAACTTTATTTACTTATTAAAATTATATTTAATTACCTAAATAACGTAGCGCAATATAATTTTTGAAGTAAAACTTCTTTACGCACGCTTGACTTTGAGAGTAAGCTGGTGAATGCGTGACGAGAGCGTTACGAATAGTGTGATCTGGCGAGGCGAACGGAAGTTGAGAGGGAGATGTAAGTTCGTGAAGACAGAAAGGGTATGTAGGAGCAAGAGAGAGCAGTGCGCTCGCACCTCTCTCTTCCTCTCATAGCCAGTGCATGAAATATGTATATATATATATATATATGTATATATATATATATATATATATATACATATATATATATATATATATATATATATATATATATATATATATATATATATGTGTGCGAGTTTAATAGCGTTACGCGATTTTAAATTCATTTTAAAGTTCATATTTTGTGAATTTAAAGTTTTACTTCAGTCGTGTGGTCTAAAGCACACTCATTTTTTTATGTGGATACTTATCTATATTTAACCGCGAAAGATACAATTTCCAGGTATAAAAGGATAAAAATATTTATTATATAATATTTTCTGGTTAAAATAAAGTTACAAGCGTTGTACAATTATTTTGCTTTTCTGCAATAAATGACGCAAGTAGGGATTTAAAATAAATTGTATTGTTTTGATTAATTCATATATTTGTTATTTCTACTCGACGATATATAAAACTAAATGTTTTCTATTATATAACGCGATAGGTTTTTTTAATAGTTCGTTGTATGCTATTCAACGAAAGATGTCGCAAGTAAATTTCAAGTAAAAAAACTAGGAGGTTTCCGTACACATTAAGGCATTTATGAACATTTAATACTTTATAATATTACTTAAATATTAAAAAAAAATAATTTTTTCAGAACGAAAATATATTGCCTACTGTAACCTTCACAGGCGCAGGTTTAAATTTTTTTTGCAATATGGTTGCAAATTAACAATTTTTGGATATTTTTTCTTTACTTTTCTGGCGAGACGTTGCTTTTTATCAAAATTTATTATTCTAGGTTAAAGGTAAATACACTATAGGTTTGGATAGATTTGGAAGTGTCGTATTTTAGACATTTTTATTGCGTTGACAGAGAAGTTTGATTTTTCTACAGCTCCAAGTGGCCGTAGACCTGGGTATGAGATATTAGTTTCAATTTGATACCTCCACCCGTGCCTGAGAGAAAGGGCCTTGACAGGTAGATAGGCAGACAGACAGACGGATGGGAAACGAAATGATCTTACAAGTTTTCTTTTTTTTTTCTTTTAATATACGTAACCCTAAAAAATGAACTCTGCTAACAAAAAGATATGAAACAAAAATGTCACACAAATAAAATATTTCTTGATATAACAACATTTCAAAGTTTACCGCTACATTTTCCAGCTGAGGGTGGGTGGAACGTAATTGAGAATATAATTAATAATATAAGGGCCAATTAAACGAAAAGCATTAGTGTGAAAGCGTTAATGAGAATGAGCGAAACAAAAAAGTATAAAAGGACAAGTATATTTATTATATAATATTTTCCGGTTTAAACAAAGTTACAAGGTTTGTACTATTATTTTTATTTTATAAATTAAATGGCGCACGTAGGGATTTAAAATATATAACACTACATAAATACGACTATTAATAGAATAATGTAAAGTGTACTATCGTCGCTGCTCGTGAAGATGACTCCAAATAGCTATCATCATTTCTTATACATTGCACACCCCATTCAATAATATATAAAATAACTTCCTATAGTATTAAATACAATATTCTTATTGTAATGTTCTTCATTTCATATATTTTTACAGTCCGTTTTAAATATGAGCGTGATCTAGGTCTGTCCTTTTATACTTCTTTACTTCGCTCGTTCTCATTAATGCTTTCGTACATCTATTTCTATAATCCTTTACATTATTAATTATTTTGTAAATTAAATTCATTATTTTTCTCCCTATTTACTACTTAGACATTCTTTCTCGATAATTTAAATGTGGCCAGACTACTTCAACTTTCCTTACTCTCTGTTCACAGTTTGAACTTTTGTTGAACATTTATAAATTTCACTTGTAATGCAGTGCACTTGCTGTTAGTTTCTTAAATTAAGACAATTTTTCAGAATTTATTTGCAAGCTTTACAAACAATTACAAAATTCTGAATAAACAAATTTAGGCGCATACCTAAAAATTGGAACCCGTCGACAAATGAAGTCTGATATTTATCTACTCAAAACATCATTCCATTGTATTAGTCTAGATGTTGATTTTGAATATAAATTTGTATTTGTCAAAGGCATTGTAAAGCAAATGCGGCGGTAACGCTTATTAGCTATTACTACGGCTTTCTGAATATTCATTAGTTGCTTAACGACAAGAAGTTTCATTTTGTTGTATATTCTAAATATATTTGTGTATTCTGAATTTCAAGACGAAGAAATTTCAATCAAGTTTCTTCAATCGAAAATTAGAGAAAAGTTGCTAGGTGGATTTAGGATGGGACTATGTTTCGATAAAAGTCAAATTAGTGTGGTAACAACAATAAAGTGGTAACAAAATCCTGTCTGCGAGTTCGTCTCGCAAAAACCATTAGTCAATAATAAATACAACTTTCCAGTTTTGTAACTTGCAAGTTTGGTGACAGGAGTTTTGAGGTCTAGAAATTTAATTAATTGAGTACATTTTAATTATTTAATAGCGACATTTGTTTATTTTATAAGTAACCATCAAAGTCATACTTTTGCAAATCTCCAATACATGGATTTTTAATAGTTTATTTTTGATTCAAAATTTGCGTGTATATTTATGGAATGAAGTATAATCACTATATTTTAGCTGTCTTACTTCTCTTTTTATTAGTCTATCTTTTTTTTATTCATTCTGATTTCATATGAATCTATTATTATTACAGAATTTATTGGAAAACTTTCTCATATTTCCTTATATTCAATCTTAGTACCGCATTTTATTATTTATGATTAATCATTCACATATATTGTGTTAGTCTAGATAAACGAAAGGGAACATGGCATGAAAAAATATTTTAAAATTGGTTAAAGAAATTTACGTTTAAAAACATTTCTAGAAATTTGCATAACAGTTTTAAAATCAGATAAGAAAAATAACACTACCTATTTGTTTAGGCTTCAATACGTCTGTAGATAAGACGTAATTCACTTTCCATTAAACTTTGATATACTATTTTAATTAAACTCTAGGTACAGAATGAACACAATAGTGTCAGATATACACACAAACTATATATATATATATATATATATATATATATATATATATATATATATATATATATATATATATATATATATATATATATATATATATATACATATTTATTTTTACGCCCTCTTCGACCATTTAAAAAATTAACCTCCGAATAAAAATTCAACTTTTCCCACTTGACTTCTGTAATTAGGTCACAACTTTCGGCAGCAATCCAAATTCCATTTTCTATATCAAACCTCTCTGAAAAAGTTTCTGTAAGACATAAATGGGCGGGCAATAATTAAAGTGATTCCGAAAGTACCAGACGTTTTTAATGTCCTGTAGGTAGATTTTTTGCATTAATATTTAAATGTATTATCATAGTTTATATTTAAACTTAATATTAAAAGAAAATAGAAGGTTTTTCTTCAAAATATCCTAAGTGATGAATACCAATTTAAGGAAAAATATATTTACTACATTCCATTTGCAAATACTTATACTTCTTCCCGATATCTTACCTAAGCTAAAGTAAAATAATTTATTAAAGCACGTTTTAGCCTTGGGTTACGTTTTGAAATCCAGGAAAACTAGTTTCATCCTATTATATCAAAGGAAAAACTCCTACAGAAAATAATTTTCTGAACTCGTTTCCAAAGTTTTCTGAATACACCTTATCTCTTATAATCCCTAATTATCTATCCTCCGGCCAGTGTCTAACCATTTCGATGTTATATTATTAATTTTATTAGGATGAACAGTATTTTTATTTGCTTTATTCCACTTTAATTATACTTCAGTTATGTAATAAATAATGTTTCTTTTAACATATATCAAATTTCATACTTGATTTTTGAAATTTGACATCTGACATATACATAAGATTGATACTACCTTCTAATATCATTACCTAATGATTAGGCAATATAATATAATTACTTAATAATTAGGTAATTAGATAAGATAATAACACGAGTTTACACACAAATTATCACAATTAGCTACAGACATCGTAGAAAGGATTTATATCACCGGGTTCCAAACCATTTATTCACGTCTGATTCGAGTGAACTAACGATTATGCTACGTAATATTGCTCATAAATCTTAACCTCATTTTGCGTCTGTGTACCAGAGTAAAACTACCAAAGTAATTAAAATTTAAATGGAATTGGCACAAGTGATGTGGAAAATTACTTAATCCCATAATGGGCACTTAAAACATTTACGATGATATACGTATCGCAACATACGTTAGATATTAACAATTTTATTAAAATACGAGATCAAACATTATAATGACCAAAATATTCCAAACTATTTAAAATTAGTGGCAATGGAAATTTAAAATTAGTAACAAATCTCAGACAAAACATTACATGACTGTAACAATATATTATAAGGCAAAGAATAACTTTAACATGTATCTGGTGCAAAATACTATTTTACTTTAACGATGTTTTTTTTAAAATTTTGATATCCATAAAATATCAGGCTGAAATTCGAATGTAAGAAGTAGTATATAAATAAAACTACGAATGCGAATTTTAAACAATTTTACAATATTAATATATTTTCACCAGATATTTTTTTAATTTACTAAATAGTTACGGATAATTTAGTTTTTTTGCGGATGGTAATAAATCCAAAGCAAAAAAAAACTAATTTTCCAAAAAAAAACTAATTCTCACAGCTAAAGGAAACTAATTTTCCAGACAAAGAGAGGTAAAATTCCAGAACTCAATCAAAAAACTTCAGAGCTACGACCTTACATTACCCTATAGATTTCCTATCAATTCTTTTATAACAATATATCTTAATAAATACAGTAATCTTTTGATTTAATATCACATCTAGCATTAAATAATGAAATAATAGACGGTTGATGAAAAAGGCATTTGGGATGAAAAAGTAAAACATGTTCTTTGCTCTAAGTTTTATATCGTTTTCCACTAATAACGCGAGTTGGTATGACAGTTTTTTGGATCTGTTTGATATTTTTTTTTTGTGTACGTTATCAAAAATTGAACTGTTTACACTATTAGCATCAGTTTCCATTGGCGACTTCCCTATATTTTTGGATAGAAAATTATTTAAAACCTTCACAAATACAAGTTTGGTTGTTATTTACTCCGATAATAAATTTTGTCGAGCAGTTTGATTTCATTTAACACACACTTTGCAGACATTATTGGCATTAACATAAGTCAAACCGAAAATAATAGTTTATGTATTATGCCATTATACAGACATGTTATGTAAATTTGGCAACAAAGTGTAGATTGCTTGCAGAAATATTGTTTATCAATATAACTAATTAACATTTTTCACACTCAATTACTTTTACAATTACATATAAAGATCAAAGTTTCATTGGATGCTAATGTTATGTCCATAATTAAAATAATTCAGCATTTAATTCAGATATAGGAAATACGCATCGTTACAAGAAATTTTATCACGAGAAATAATGAAAAATTGTCAATAGGCTAATTATTTTCGACATACTTTTATTTTTTTAATCATCAAAAAAGGCACAATTAAAGTGATGACCCAATGCCTTTAAAATGTACTACCTTTTTAATAACGATTCTTAGCGAAATTTAATTGTGTATCTTTTGATTCAAACGATAGCAAATATATTTACAAATGTTTGAAATCAATGTCTTTCTACATCATCAGGCAGTGGAATAATTGCAGGGAACATAACAATCAGAAAACTTTTAACTAATTTTCACAGGCTTTTAAAAATATAATGAGTGTAATGACCGATACCAACAAAGGACGTAATTGCTAGTCATCAACCAATATAATACGTAGAGACGCTATAAAATAAATTGTCACAAAAAAAACGAAAATAATTGATATATTCGACTTTTTTCGGTGAAGTCTCCAACACGTATTATTTAATACGGTCTGCAATTTTGTTATTAGTTTAATATTCAAAGTGGTCTGTAACAAGTAATGACAGATAATCCTTGATGATAAATTACTTGGATTCGGTTGAAACTGAAGGTAAAAATAAATGAGATATTGTTGAATTGACATTGTACATACGAGTAATAAATGGATTCTAAAGGTCGAAAAATATTTTTGTCATTTTGAAATTGGATACCGAAAAATATTTCATTATTTACTGCTGGTTATTACCAGTGGATATCGAATAGTTCTCTATAATAAAATAGTTCTCTGTAATAATTCGGGCGAAATCTCGAAATAAAAATAAAATAAAAATTTAATAATTAATTTTTTGTAACAAAATTTTACCACATAATGTAACAAAATAATACAAGGTTGTGTCAGAAACAATTTTATGAATTTATTTAATATTCGTACTTTTAAACCTTAAACATATGGACAATATCTGCAATAAAAATAATTGTTTTATATATCAGGGTTATTAAGCAGTTAATTGGTAGATAATTATTTATTTTGGTAAACAGCGCCATCTGTTCCTTTTATAAGTAATCATCGTGATAATATTTTTAAAATTTTCGGCTTGATGGCGGTTTTAAATTTCTTTTAATTAAAATTTTGAAACGAAAACTGGATTTAAATTTACATGTTATTAATATTACATAATATCACCCTTATCTATTAGATCCTAGGCCACCCTAGAAGAAAATGTGTGAAACTTTTAAAGAGAGAACAACTTCACCCCGCGAAGGGAGGACAATCTTGCTCTTTGTTTGGACTTTGTAGTTGGGCGTTTTATTTGGTTATCTAATAAGAGCTGTAATGAAATATGTACTTACGTCAAAAGTTCTTTGGTATATAAGTAATAATAATGCAATAAGAGACAAAGGAAAAGAGATCTTGAGCATCTCTTTTCCTAATTCGCAATGTAAAGTAATTTAGGAGTCTTGTCTGTTTAGTTAAATGAGCAAAAGTCTACTTGTGTATCATATAAAGTAATTCTTCAACATGACGTCTATTGGTATTGAGTTTACTACCCGTGACTGATTCAAATGAAAACGATGTTGAGAATATATAAAACGTAAGTAAACTTTTATTTCTTCTTCTATATATGAAAGTGCCAAACAATGTTTATGGAAGTAATCATTAATTGAAGGATATAATAAAACTAAGGATGCAAAAAATCTATATCAAAAGGCCCGAAAGTAATTATATAATCTGAAATACAAATTTTGATTTAAGCTCTATTGTTTTACCATTTTTTAATTTCTACTATGGACTCATTTCGGCTTGACACGAATAAGTAATGATTTTTTCTACACTACTACTTTTTTATAAACTACGCTAAAATGTTGTACCTTGTCCTAGTACGGGTGTTATTGTCACTATGCGGGTGTGATGATCAATGTACGAAAGCTCACACGTATAATTTCGTTTACTTCATCTCTTCTAAACTATTCATTAGAAAATTAAGGTACACAAAAGAAATTTCATCTATAGAAGTCGAGGAAGATCAATGTAAAATTTGGTTTGATAACGATTAATACCGTTTTGGAAAAAAGGGTCTTATAAAAGTGAATTGAAAAAATATTGTTTCTTTTGAAGAATTAAAGGTTTCTTACAGGTTTCATGTGATATATACACATACGCTGATGTGGATATTATTGTAGAACTTTTTTAAAAGAACTTTATTGTAATATACCGCTACAAAATGTCTATAAATATGTAATAGGTGTAAGCTAAAGTACCTTTAATATGAATGTTTTTTTCCGATTTCATTATAAGTCGTTATCAGAAGTCTGGTAATTATTAAGACATATTCAACAATTCCACGTCTATAAACCATCCTCCTAGATCGATCTATCCATTAATAAACAAAAACTGTTCATTAATTACTCAGTGAATCGCGTACACACAGACAAGAAGATGCGACCGAAGAAGTTTTTTATATCCACGGGAATAGGTTTTTTAATGTACTTGAGTAACAGATGAGGGCGTTATGAAATATTCTGTACGTATGTTAAACAATATATATGTACCTAAGAGAGTAATAAAAAAATATATTTTAAACATTGACAAATTTTGTTCAAGGGAAAAACGAAACTAGAAGACGATGAAAATCAGGGGCAGAAAGGGAATAATTTATGAAAATGGTTTCAAAACCATATATTAGTTTATTTGAGCTGCGGCCCGGTTTTTTCTTAAGGTTTTAAAAGTAAACATTTCTCTCGAATTCCTACATCTTACACAGAGGCGATGAAAGTGTTTTACGGCGCTATAGAGTTACGCGGGGAAAATTTTAAAGGTCTTTGAGAGTTGAAAAAGTCAATATTTTAAATTTTAAGTAAAAATATTGGTCACAAATTGATCGACTTTGGATTTTTGTGATACATACACATAAATGAATAAATATATATATATATATATATATATATATATATATATATATTTATTTATATACATATACATATATATATATATATATATATATATATATATATATATATATATATATATATATATATATATTAACTTGTGTATCCGTATATTTCACAGTGACACACCGCATATATGTGGGGGGTGCCTGGGTTGATCTGCAGAATGTGGTGTTTAAAATTAGTCGACTTTGAGCATTTACTACTATAGAATGCTGATTTGCACTAAAATCTCGCCGTTGAATATTTTAGATTGTATGAGAATGTACTAGGATATCCTCGAATGTATTAGAATGAACTAGACCGGAAGGATCGAGAATATCCTGGAATGCTCGAAAAGCATTGTATTTTAACATATTAGAATGAGTGAGAATGTATTTGAATATCCTCGAATGCACTGGAATGAACTCGATCGGAAGGATCGCGAATGTTCCCGAATATTCGAGGAGTATTATATGTGGGTAGGAGGATGGTTTCTGATACAGTATGAGGCTAAGCGTGACGCGCATGCATCAGTTGACTTCGCGGTCAGCTCTACTGTGCTCTGTAACGCGTCGAGCAGAAAATCTATTTCTGCATGTGCCCGACAAAAAGATACAGTAAACAAAATTATTTTACATAAATTACTTAGCATCTAAGATAATTTTATACACCGGAAATGGAATAAAAATAAAAGAAAAGAAAACAGAAAATAACTTGATTAACGTTTTCTACATTAGATATAGCAGAAAACTTCCGTAGAGATGTGCCAAAATGTAACCTAGCGAAACGGGTTACCCTCAACTAGTTTAACTATATTTTCAGCAACGTTTGTTTGTTTAAACCACACTATAGTTATATGTGTACTTACTGAATATGAAACACTTGAAACTGTCTATTTCATTTATCGTTATTTTAAATTTCTGACATATTTTTAAACATTAACGATATCTCGTAATGTTGAGCATTTTTATTTGATACAACTCTAATTGAAAAATATTTGATATTTTGCCGCGGGGTTTGGACAGAATATGGAAAGTTTCCTCCTCTTTCTTTGTAAAATAATTAAATTCATTGTAGATTCTACGTACATGCAAGTTTTTTAGTAGGTTTTTTTTCGTATGGACACATACGCCTATTGAATTAATGATGCCATCACCGAATTCAAGTGGATTTCATTAAGCATCATTTGATTGTGGCGTAAGGAATACTTATCCAACATACATGCCGTTAAATTCGACTAATTAATCTTTAAGTACATAAGCACTCGAAGACTGATTAGTATAGGAATCAACGTCAAGAATTAACAACAGCACTATGTATCTATTCTTTTTGACACAGCTTGTGCTATACCTCTCCATATCACAACAGGTAATTGTGAAGTAATTGTTCTCATTTTCGCCCCTAAAGTGACGACGATAAACGTGAAAAACGGTTGGCCTTACATTTTCCAGGGCATTACGTTTGATTTATATGGGGAGCTAACCAAGTAAAAGGTTTACGGCGGGTTGGGAGTCCTGCGAGCAGAAATAAAGGATGAATTGTCGCGACAGGACCGTGACCGATCGGGTTTGAATCAATTGAGTTTGGCTCTGTCGCTGAGATCCAATTTCATGTTTGCAGCTGGAATTCAATCGTTATGTATGGTAATTGCATTACGGTATAGTGGTAAATATACGTCTATATTTAAACCAGCATCATCTTATTTTAACTTATTATTATCCTATTTGAAAAGACGATTTGGATAATGATTAGGTAGTGCAACTTAGAAACTAAAACTTATCAACTCCTAAAATTAATTTGTAGTTCATGTCTTTGCTGACTTTTTCAGCCTATAAAGATCTCTTTGTAAGATCTTCCTTCAGACCTTATTGCTAATTTCTATAATGATAACATTTTTGATTATTATTTAATATAACGTCAATAAGGTATTTGCATTGCCGTTAGATGACACTCATGAATTTATTGTGCTCTTTATTTCTATTTCTGACTTTCCTCGGGAATTTTTCACTTTCCATAATTTGTTTAAGTTGTAATTAAAAATAATATGTTGCAAAATGCTAAGTTTGTCACTGGAATTGACACTATATATTTGTAACTATTTATGTAAACATTACAATATTAGGTTTCATGTATATTTTAGGCCAATTTTTATCGAGGGTAATTAACAATACAAAAGAAATAAAAAGATAAATGACACTGGTACATTATTAACTCGGTGGTTTATTTTTCATGGGATAAGCATATTAGATTTCTTTTAATTGCATTTCAAGATAAATGATGTTAAGAAGTTCAAAAATTAAATACAAAATTTTAATATGAAATTATTTACCAAATTTATAAAAATTTTTCCGTAACTATTGTTAATTATAGAAAATTTTAAATTATTAATAATCCCGTAAGAAAATACGATTTTAATAATATATAATAGTTATATAGAAAAACTTAGAAATTAAAACATTTTAATTCTTTCATTTTAATTTATAGTTCACGTCTTTCTTTAGACTTTTATTGCACTTTCCTATAAATGTGATATTTGGCATTATTATTTGTTCTTACGTTTATATGGTTTATTAAATTTTGATAATATCATAAAGTTATTTTGCTCTTTATTTCTATATGTAGCTTCTGTCGTTTCATATTTTTGTCTAAGTTTTAATTTATGTACAATATGTTGGGTAAATATTGAGTATGTTAATGAAATGAACACTCTATGGTTTTAGTTGTAATAATTTGTTGTTTAAAATAACCAATTAATGTGTAAATGTAAGTTATAAACCATTACAATATAAACATTTTGGATTACTGCATACCTGTTTTATCGAGGATAATTAGCATTAACAATAGAATGCTACAATAAATATTACTGTATCCTATTATCTTGGTAGTGCTTTACCTTTGCAGAATACGCTTAGTATTTTTATGCCGCTATCTTGGTATATTTAATGGTAGTGATTTTATTTTGGCTAAGTGCCCAGCCAATTTAATAAAAAAAGTTTCACCTTCAACTTAATTAACAACAGAATAATCGTTTTTCAACTAAAAAATAAATCACTCTATCGAATCCATACTCTATCGAATCCATATATATATATTCGATTTTAGAGTAACAAATAGATTGTGACTCCATGCTTTTCACGCATGGAATTCTTAGTCAGTAGACAATGTCTTTTTAACTAGATATAGTTCATGAGCCAAATAAATAGTAGCGTAGGTCGAAACTCACTTTTGACTGGATAATAAAAATGTGCTAAAATATATTATTTTGTACAGAAATGATACAACCAAGATTATATCGGTAGACAGGTCATATTAGATGAGATTTAATTTGTTTTTTATGACTTTTTTAAATTCTAAAGAATGACCCGAATTTGATACTAAATATTTTTCATCAAGGCTTTAACAATAATTGCACTTCAACATATTTAATTTTAGCAATAGTCCGGTGCAATATCCATGCAGTGTATTCCAACATTTTGAGGAAATTTTAATCATGTAGATTACAAATTTAAATCTGAAAGTTTTCCCAATGACCGAGCTATGTTTCATCTGACTCTAGAACTGTGCTCGCTACTCCCATAAACAGAAAAAGAAATAGCATGTAATAAAATTTAACAACTTCCTTCCATTACCAGTTCATTATTACCCAGATTTAAAAAATCGGTGTCTTCTTCGATAAAATGCTTCACGGTAGCAGGTATTGCAATAGTCTCATGGTCAAGACTGTCTATGTTTCCATTATCTTTTATCCTTTCTATTTAACGTAAATAGTAACCTACCAAACTTTTTTCTGACCCAAATGTGCACTCCCTTAAATTAATTTTAGTTTATTATACATAATTTATTATACCCATCATATTTTCCTCTATACAAGTTCAAAGTCAGCATGTTTTCGCTATTTCGTAAACCTCGTGCCTGAAATTTTTTTACTCCGATTTTAATTATTAATCTACTCTAACTTTGACCAAGAGACTATAGATTTGAAATATATGACATGTCCAAGATTAATGAGGAAAATTAAGGTTGCTTCCTTTAATATCCGGCTTAGACTTAAAATAAAAA
The DNA here is from genome assembly GCA_039881145.1 of Druceiella hillmani. Lineage (NCBI taxonomy): Eukaryota > Metazoa > Arthropoda > Insecta > Lepidoptera > Hepialidae > Druceiella > Druceiella hillmani. The sequence continues at coordinate 2,841,314 of JAYKKI010000132.1, forward strand.
AGATGAATTTAACTGGTATGCTTTGTGGTGAAATAATCTACTTAATAGTTAAGAAATATTTAACATATTATCAATTATAATTAATATCAATACCTATAGGAGTTTTTAAAGGGATTGTAAAATGAAGATACATTATACCAGAAAATTAGCAAAATATGTAAAATGAGATTTATTTATTACATGTTATTCTGTACATCACTGGCTGTTAGTATTTTATTGCAAACATAAAAACTATAATCTAAGAATCAATGTGTATGATAAGAATTCATTTATAAAACTTGTTTACATTTTCATTACTGACATTAGTATCACATACAGGTATTCTTATGAGCAAATTGTTTGTAATATTAATATCATATCAGAACATACACTGATGCAAATCCGATTAAGATATAGATCTACACTTAAACTTTTGCCTTCATGAACTATATATACTTATATATATATATATATATATATATATATATATATATATGTATATATGATATATATATATATATATATATATATATATATATATATGTATGTATATATAGTTCATGAAGGCAAAAGTTTTTCATACATAAAAAAGTTTATAAATTATAATTAATCAGCCTAATCATACAAAAATTATAACTCTTAAAAAATAATCTAAACGCATGTCTATTTGTGACAATTGTTTTTACCGACAACGATTTGAGATGGAAATTTGAATTTAAATGTAATAATAGAATTTATGGACTTTTATAATTTATATTAGCAAAAAATTAATTGAAATCCTTTAAATCGTATTCAACAACTTATCAAGTGGAGGGCGAAGTTACAAGGATCCCAAAACCTTTCTCATTAGAGTTTATGTGGGATATATCTGGAGATGTTGTTAAAATTGTTCAGAAAAAGTGTCATTTCTCCACAATTACTAAGGTTAAAATTGCAAAAAACCCCTAAATTTCATCGGAAAGCTATAGTAATGATCGTATATCTGATTTATTTTTTGAAAAACTACGGCATCTTTATGTATAAAAACGATATGCTAGCCAATATATATTTATGTAATAAAAAATAATACCAAAATCTGTAAACAACTTAATAGTAATATTATGAGCATATTATTAATATTATTACTATTATTATATTACATTAAAATTTATGGTAAATTTTAAAGTGTCAATGTTTATACGGATCCTTTTCGGTGTAAATTTTACTCGTACTTAAGAGACATTTTTCTTGCATTTATCTACTATATTTTAGAGTGCATGTATTGCGATGATGACTTCCTCTTGAGTATAACCACAAATTTTGGAATATTGTAAATCTGTGTTAACCGACGTTACTCTATATAAATATTCTTCCGTTGTTATGTTCGTTTTCTCCAATTTATTTAGCAAAATGGATTTAATGAAATCTACTTGCATTAATAATATTTTAATAGTTTATAAAAAAATATGATCTTTTATCAAGGAAACAAACTTTTAATATCCCGAAATAATAAATTAGCGTTTGTTCCTTGGATCCATTTTGAATGCTTGGGGGACATGATAAGAAATATCTAGCCGAGAACAAATATCTAACCTAGCCTAACCAGAATTAACAAAAACATGAGAGACACATCTTTAGAAATACCAAAGTAAAGTTTATAATGACCGTGGAAATTTCAATATTCTTGTACCGAATCGAGTTACTGACTGTGAATATCGTCCTGGTACAGAATTTCACTTAAATCCTGAATTTCTAAAGCAACCAATGTATTTATATTCCAAGAGTTGAGAGAAAAGGACACTTCACCATCTGCATACAAAGAACACTCGCATATTTGTTGCCATAGATCTTGAATGATCAGAAAATAGCCTAGAAAAGCGGTCAAAATAATGGGTAAGGGACCACAATGCCGTTTTCCAGCTAGATGGTCGGGTTAGATACGAGAGCTGGACCTAGAACCGAGGTAAGAGTAACTCTAAATGAACACAACCCTTAATGGCGAGGAGACAACGGATAAGCTAAGAAGATTAATGGCTTTGAAACTAAATCGCATTAGCCCAGTAGACTTTCTACAAGTTATTCCAGAGCCAACATTTCTCATAGCCTCCATTTAAATAACGAAATTTAATGAAAATAAAGTATTTTCTAGAAATTCAGAAGATATCTATGCTTGTAAAATACACTATATATATATATATATATATATATATATATATATATATATATATATATATATATATAAATACGGCGTACGTTCAAATATTACAATTTTCATGTGTGCTGAAGTGTAAACGGAAGCCTTATAAGTTCTGTTCATACTTATCAGGTTTATTTTTAATATCTTGGTTATATTCTGGAATATATCCTACCTGATTTAACGATATTTTTAAAATTTGAGGTGCATATTTCATTTCAGAGATTTTTATATAACCAACTGGTCTGTTACTTTTCCTGTAGCTTCCTACTTTTTCATAACTCATAACATACTCTTCTTTTGTCTGAATAAATAGTAAATTTGGGGAAAATGCAAAGGCTATATATTGAACCAAAAAGTCATTATCTCGAAAACCAAATGCTTGTAATTGTGTCCCTGGTCTCTTTTCATGTTTGTTCCAGTCTTATAAAAAAAATTTTTTTAAAGCTATCTGTGAAAAAATATGAAATATGATGGTTCCCTTTTTCTTATAGGAGGAAACCTTGGAAGTGCTAAAAACTACATTTCTATATTCGTGTTTTATTTCGTATTTATATAGTAATATTAATTTAATGTAAATTTTAATTCCAAAAGTTAAAAAATAGGGATACGCAAACACATCTAATAATTGCGATTATTTCCAATCTTTTTCTAAAAAAAAATATACGATTAATAATGTTTAGGAAAAAGTCGAATGTGTGTACAAAGAATGATAATTTTACTCAAATGATTCCGCTTTTAATTTCAAATCAGATATTAGAAATTTAAAACAGAAAAATTTTAATAAAAATTTTTTTTAATCTAAAAAAATAGAGATATCTTATTATTGTCTTAACTTTACATAACTTTGAATAAACGGTAATTGAACATAAATTATATTTCAAAAGAGCTCGCTAACGATACTTCACTTGAAAGGAAAAGCTTAAAAAAATTAGCCCCACTTTCTTTACAGGGAAAGGTTGACTAATTATAATTTTTGTAATATTTTACCAACAAATGTTGATGTGTTTTTCTGTACATGTATATTGATGTACATTTTCATACAATTTAATTGAGATCTCCATATACAGGGACATATTGTGAACTCAACTACAAAATTTCATTCTCATATGTCTGAAAGCGGGACTGTGTTTTACGGAGCTGCGAAGCTGTGATTTACAGCTGGATGTAGATGACAAAATTATAAGGGTCCTTTCTTTTACTACAGCACCGTAAAATGGTCTTGAAGGTATTAAATCACTTAAATCCATAATGTTATCGTGAAATGTTAGCTGTCTGTATATAACTACAGAAAAGGAAATCCTACCTAATCTTGTGTTTATATTTTAGTAGCTACCATTATAACCCTCTGTTTGCATAAATTTAAACACATTCCGAAAATGAAACCATAAGCTTTTACTAAAATGATACACAAACTGTGCGTAACTGGAGTAGAAAACGACCACTATTATCGTATATAAGTTTAACGTTTCCTCAGTTTCTTGCGTGTCAGTAACGGAAGCTAGAGAGGTGTATAGCAATAGACTATTACGGCGTTTCATTATCGTTATTCACCCTCTTCACTTGGAGATAGTATGACGATGTGGATATTCTACTATGGCATCTGCTTACATAGATCGTAGCTGTTTTTACATCTGTATAATAACGTCAATAATAAGTCTCAGCTCGTTTTAATGTCGGTTTTGCTTACCACGATATTAGACAGAGTAAAATCAAAGTTGCTTTGGAAAAGAACAGTTTTCCTAAGAAAAAAAATCATGTTATAAATTTAATTATTCCATTCTGCCTGAGATGATTTTCTCCTTTCCTATTTGTTTATTTTTGTTAGTTTTTACGTCCAGCTTCTCTCCGGTGGAAAATAGGAAACAATGATGGTGACATTTTTTGAAATTAGGATAATTATTTTTAAGATTAAAGGGAATAATTTGAGGTAGTCACACAATTTCCATAGTTACCAATCCAAACTGTGCTTTGAGTTGAAAACTGATTTAAAATTTTCGGATTGACAGATTAATTGATATTTTGCATTAACAATTTCATATGTATATTGCACGTGCAAGGGAGCTTACATTATATGGATATTTTATCTCTTATCTATTAAATTTTAACCAGCGTATGTCAAAAACAGAACCTCATCAGGAAGATATTTTATTACATAATATATTTTTTTAATACAAATAAAGTGTTTAATACACCCATATAGAGAAATATAAAGTATCACATTTGGAAACTAGCTAAAGAAATGCAGCAGACTGACTCCAAATTTTTTTAGCATTCCCTAGAATATCAAGGGACAAAGATGGAATTTGATTTTCAAAAAAAGTGCAAATTAACTATGCGGGCGGAGCTTCAACAAAATTTGTTGATCGCTTACTTTAACAATAACGAGAATAAATCAAGACATTAATGAGTTCAGTATTGTATACTACAAGTAGGACGTGAGCACCAGATTACAAGAACTTCATTTGGATGACATTTTTGGCATAAATTTAAAAAAAAATACATATTGAATACTAATAGTACTCACATTTTTGCGTAGATCTTTAGAACATTTAAAACATTCAGGTATGTGAGTTATAGACATTAATTTCGAACAATAATATCTTCCTCTATATTAACTTGATGAATCACAGATCGTTTTTAAGCTAAAAATATAGTAAATTAAAAACAAAACCGAATTCTGGAATCATAATTATAGTTTTATCATTTTTTAACTTTGCGTAAGATGCCAGAATGTTCATAGTTTTTTGTAATTTTAAGTTCAACAGTTATGGAAATATGAGTGGAGTGAAAAAGAGGTGGAGAAAAAAATATTTTATTGGATGTTTCTTGAGATCTAACCTAAAGTTCTAATTTAATTTTCCATGTCAAACGGTTTTGGATTATAACGTAATGAGTGAGAGATTTTCGCACGGTTTAATTTCTCTTTCCACTTGGTGTCAGTTAATACATATTTTTTTTATTTATCATTTCGAAAAATGAAGAAAAACATTTGAAACATGATGTTTGCAAATTTTTTGGTAATTATTTTATATTTGTTTAATTGATGAGAAGTTGAAAAAATCATTTTCCCTAAATTTATTTCAAACCCATTGATTTAGAGAAAAATGATAGACTGAAATTTTATTTGACCCACTTTGACTTCCAATAGAAACTTGTTTAATGGTTAATTGTAAAATATGACGTTATATGTCTAGTTAGATTAGATGGCATTCAATACAGCTTTGAGTAAAATTTACTACTTATCAAATAAATATTTATCAAAAAGAAAAGATTTTGTGATAAAGTAACGTAAATATCATGGAATTTCAAGTTGAATTTCTAAATAGTAACGTTTATCAAAACAGTGAAATATATGAAGGAATAAAATACTAAGACTGCCTGGAAATAGCAACAAAAATGAACAACTATTGACTATTGTCATAATGTAAGAGAAGAAACACTACATTCTACACAATAGAAATCGTCATGATTGAGTTATTAAAGGTAATCTAGACGTTTCCACTATTAATAATAATCAACAACATTTTCTTGTTTACATGCAGTATGATAGTCATATTTTTGATAATAGTGTTTTCGCAGTAACCAATTTTATTTTCTTTTCAAACTTTAGGAAAGAGTATGTTATAAGAAATGTGCACGTGTTAAATATCTGGTTTGAGAAATAACCCCAGAAATACTCAATCATTAGGTATTTAACGAATCATTCAATGTATCTACTATTGTGAGCAAAGAAAAGTGTGATAATAGCTCATACCAAAAAACATTTCGATCAATAAATTTCATAATCCTAATCTTTATCTAAATTTTCCTTCGCGCAAGTGAGCATTTTGATGTCTATTTCGGAAAGAAGTACTTTCATATTTTCAAAATTTTGTTCCATGAGCCAATAAACATCTTCTTTTGATATCATAAGACATGTGTAGACCCTTTTTATGCAAATTTGTTTGCATTCGATGCAATACAAACAAAAATCTTCTCAAATTTCCATTAAGCCTCCTAGTAACTTTTCGGTGTTTTTTTCATGGAATTTACGATCTAACAAGTATGATTGAAATAATATTTTACTCGTAGATGGATATATTCATATAAGAGTAAAATAGTATTTCACTCATAGCAAATTATATTCTTCTGTGATGAAGGTGGAACGTTAAGTGAGATTTTCAATATAAGGAACCTTGTGGAAAGGATCCGTGATTTTTTTAAGTTTCAATTTACACTATAACAGTTTACATAAAAAGAATAAAACCTTCGGTTAAACAAATATATTTTATGATCGTAGTTTAAACATTTGTAAAAAAATTAAAATTAATTTTCAAGTAACGGAGCAAGTAATTAAAAGACGTATGGTGGACGTTATTCGAAGTCTGTTTATTCGGTGCAAATAAGTGGGTTAAAAAGTTTTTTTAGAAACGCAAAGATGTGTCGTAGCTAAGAAAACTATGAAAATGTCACTCAAACCATATTTCCACATAAATTCTATATTAAAAAAATAAAAATGTCACACTAAAGTCATAGCTATTCCCACCAGTATACTATAGTTACTACTGCAGAGGAACCTAGAATATATTTTTGATGTAAATTTATATTTCCCAAAGGTAATGGCGAGGCTAGCTTTCCACAAAGTGGGCGGGAGTGCCTAAGTACTATATGGTATCACGACAATATTGCCCACTACAGCCCAGTGGGAAGTGACGTAAATTTATAGACGTCAAGATTGAAAAGAAATATGCTTGTAGGTTAAATCACAGCTTTAGGTAAAATGTTTAGTATTACACATAAATTTCATGATATCTCTATTTCGTTTCAATAGATATTTTATAAAATTATTATTTACAATTAATTTATTGAAAAGTAAAGTATTCTCCAATGTTTGGTTATTTATTCAGCGATTAGTTGGGCATAAAAGATTACGGTTAAATTTTCCAACGTGAAAATGTTTATATTAAACAAACGATAATGATTGGATATATATCGCTGTATTTTTCTTTATTTAAATCTTCCCACACATGACACATCTTTATCCCATTCCCCACATATTGTAAATATATATTATATACTCTGAACACTATAAGTTACATGATGACTAAAGTTTTATGTAAATTGCATAAGCTGTTTTAGTATCAGATTACTCAATTTAATTTAACTGTTAATGCTTATGTAATCTTAGAATGTAACCTTAAAAACCGACAAAACTTTTTTAACCTTACCCTTTATAAAGTTTTGCATGGTAGCCAAATTGCCGATTTCAATAAAATAATCGGAGTAATTTTATTCCATTTATATTTGTGACAGTGTGTAATAAATTCATTTGTAGAGAAAAGTCAATCAAAAAACCAAGATTATGCGTAATAGGTCAGATATTGGATCTATAGTGAACCGGCATTTTGTAGATACTGGCATTTTGTTTTTAAATTAAATGTAAACGAGAAAATAATATAAACAATGTACATAATTTGGTTGAAAATATTTACTTGCAGTCAACTTTACTATTTTTAAATATTGTAGTTTGACATATCATTCATTGTCATAATAATATACTTCATTCAGTGCAGTGTTGGTCTCAAATTAAAATAATTTTTTTACTATCGATAAAAATTATTGATTTCACAAATGTATTAAAAGTAATACCAAGAAATATTTTCTTTTTATGTCACTTATAAAACAAATTTACATAATTATTTCCAAACGTTTATTCAACATTCAACTCACGCAAATATTGTTACAATATATTTTTTCTACTAGGTATAATATTCCTGATACGGTTATGCTACCTTACAGATATTCGTGTAATATCTTAATTCTAGCAAATTATATTTTTAAAACTCGTCATAAAAGATACGTCCAGAATGCTAATGATTTTCCTGAATTTATATCACTAAATAAGATATTTATATTTTACCAATAATGGCACGAAACTTTAATTCAATATAAATGTAAAATAAGGAGTAAAGCCAGATAGAACATTCACCAAAAGGGCATTTTGTAAAGTTTTATATCAAAATTTCTTCAAAATTCTAACTTTTATAATAGAAATAAATTCTCATTTTTTGGGTTCCGTACCACCAAAATAAAAATGGAACCTTTTAGAAATTTTAAGATCAATCACGCGTGTGTGCGTCCGTCCGTCACAGCTGTTTTTCTCAGAAACCACTGGACGTAGAAACTTAAAATTTCATCAAATCATAGTAGAAGATCATATTGACCTGAATATATCACAAAAATATTTGTTTTTAAATTTTAGGGAGATCAGCGTAAAAACTCGATTTATTTTCATTTCCGTATCTAGTATTGAAAATAGTTTAAAAGGGCAAGGATATACTCTGAAAAACATTTCTTTTATGATTTTTGGTATTGTATCTCCAGAAGTATATTAAAAAATATTTAACCTTTCCCTCATTTCTAATATTACTCAACCCAAAGTTAGAAGAAAATATGTTTTTTTTGTTTATGTTTTTCTACGTTCGAAGCCGATTTTTTTCAGAAACTGTGCTATATTTAATATATTTTTTATTTATGTTTTTCTACGTTCGAAGCCGATTTTCTTGGAAACTGTGCCACATCTAAATTTGCAATTTGACTTACTTTTTTAAAGTATTTACATATGAATTAAAGAGCGCGTAAATAAATGTCATAAAACTTATCTGTCATGTGGTATATCATTTTAGTGGTTTGTAAAAATAAATACAAAAATATTTATTTTTTCACAATTTTAAATTACACGTTTAAAAACATATTCCGAAAAATACGCAAAAATACAGAACTCCACCCCCTTGTTTGTAAAAGAACTGACTAAAAAATCATGAAACAAATAACGTTGGTAAAACCTAACTTAGTGATTACACGGAAGCTATAGCGATCATATTAAATCTTATAATTATTTGCGTCATATTTTACACCTGTGAAAGATACGGTAGTCAATATATTTAGATTCTCAAAAGTTAATATTTATACGAGTAAATAGTTTAATAGAAATATTATATAAGCTTATATGTTTGTATGTCTCTACATATATACGGAACCAACGTAATCTCGGTTCTCCTCGTATTTAACAAGTTTGTTATTTGGCAACAATTGATTTAAACTTCTTACGTCTGTTGTGAAATAATAATATCTGTAAAAAGAATTATGTATATAAATTTACTGACAAGAATTAATTCAAACTCATCGTGATATAAAGAAAACAGTGAAACAGGAAAAAACTGATAATTGTTCACATTCATCTAAGGAACCAACGTATAAGATGCAACCATCTATGAAAAAAATACGAATGGCCTGCAATTTTCCAGTTCAAATCAATTTGGTTTTTCATTATTTTTTATTAGGATATAAGTTTTCAACTTTCTAATAAAACATTACATTCATAACAAGCCCTTGGCATAAAATTTAAAAAAAAATATTTTGTTTTCTCTTACGACTTTAATTTTTATATAAATACTAGTTTTGCCTATGCGAATACGTACGCATGGAATTAGGTGTAAAAAAATTATAAGGATTTTTTTTGGTATTTTATACCATTTTTTATCTCGTGAGCATAGAGTTTACTTAAACAGTTGACTTTGGCAGTATCATATCGTAATATATCTATGAGCATAAAGTTTACCAAAAATGCTAATAGTTGGCTTTGGAAGTACCATATTGTAATATATCTATGAGCATATAATTTATTAAAACATTAATAACTGGCTTTGGCAGTACCATATCTTAATATACATATGAGCATAGAGTTTACTAAAACATTAATAATCGACTTTGGCAGTACCATATCGTAATATATCTATGAGTACAAAGCTTACTAAAAAGCTAATAGTTGGCTTTGGCAGTACCGTGTTGCAATATAGCTATGAGCATAAAGATTACTAAAAACGCTAATAGTTGGCTTTGACGGCACCATGTCGTATTACACCTAAGAGCATAAAGTTTATTAAAACTCTAATAGTCGGTTTAGGTAATACCTTATCGTAATGTGGCTATGATCGTAAAGTGTACTAAAATGCTAATATTTGGCTTGAACAGTACCTTATTAATAAAGCTATAGTTGGCTTTAAACGATAAAAATGCTAGTAGTTGGCTTTGGCAGTACCATGATGCACAAAAGTTTACTAAAACTTTAATAATTGGCTTTGGCAGTACTATATCGTAATATACCTATGAGCATAAATTTTACTAAAACGCTAATTTGAGCATAAATTTTACTAAAACGCTAATTTGTTGAGTTTGGTAGTACCATATCGTAATATATCTATGAACATAAAGATTACTAAAACGCTAATATTGGCTTTGGCAGTATCATATCGTAATATATCTATGGGCATAAAATTTGCTAAAACGCTAATAGGTTGCATTGACAGTACCAATATTAACTAAGTGAGGATGTTTTTGTATGTAGTAATATTAAGTTAAAAAAATATCTTATATGTTACTCGAGTATTTGAAATATTATCATACAAAATATCGTCAAAATACGTGCAGTATTTTTTTCGTAACTGAAAAGCTAATTTACACAAAGGCAGACAGGCAGAAATTCGAAAAACAAGTCATTACGTACGCTAAATGAATCACTCTTACTAAAACATTTTCCGTGTATGGAATTCACTATGTTACATTTTTGTTGTATCTATAAATATTAAAAAGTCAGCTGGTACAAGATATTTGAGTTAATAAGATGTATTAATAAGCCAAATATTTATACGTCGTGTAGTTTCTGCCAAAATCTGCTATGAGAGACCGATTGACAAACAGAAACGTTTTCAGCTTTATACGTGGAACCCTAAAAAGACCAAAAACATGCAAAATAAATAAATTATGCATTTCCGTCCACACCAAAGACATAAGATATAACAAAAGACATAAAATAAAATATATGAAATTTAGAGGCAGAAAATTATTTTACAAATATATGTATGGACATTACAAACCTTATCCAATGATGTCCCACTCTAAGATATATTCGAAAAAAATTACCACCAACTAAATGCATGAGAGTTATTGAAAATTTGTTATAAAACTATATTATACATTAATTCAAAATTCTCAATCACACATTTAGTGGCAAAATTTAATATTTATTATAAGTTAAAAAAATTCTGAACCGTCAAGGGACGCCTGGCGCATGTGAAACATCTAACTTTTTTAAATTAAAATAGTTTCATTTAAACGAATTGAAAATAGAAAAATAAATATTAAAATAGTTGTTAATAATAAAATAGCATAATTTATTACTTAATTTTCATGAAATAATTTATCACAAAAATATTTCTTAATAATCTATTAAAAATATTGGTGTGTTGGGTTGATCACAAGCCATACGGCCTTTGACGACGTGGCGCACCGCAGAGTATCAATTCAATACATTAAAGTAGATAAATAAATAAAAATATATTTTTAATTTTATAATAGTGTTAGCCGACAAGACGTAGAGCCGCGCGAATTAAGTCGAAATGAGCCGATGAGATGCGAAGCTGGTCGAATGGCACATCGTGACGTGCCATCAGAACGTTTTGACTCCCACCTAAACGCGCCACTAGCTGTTTCACATAAAAAATACAGAAACAATAGCAGGCGAGTGGACAGACATAACGAAATTATAAAGGTTCATTGTTTCAATATAAAACTCTAAAAAACTTACATAAACTAAACTCTGTTGTTTCTGGAAAATGATATCTACTTTTTCATAAGATCGAATGACGTGATAAATACACAGTATACGGAGATAGGCCATGTTTCAACATAAACCTGTCCATGTTCGAGCCCATAAATTACTTCTGTCACTAAAATATATCAAACGTTTCTAGAGACAACTGATAAAATATTCAAAGCACGTAACCCCGCACTCCTTGACTATTATTTTCAGCATCAAAATGTAATAACGGCGGAGGAATATTAATAACCACCTATCTGTGACCTACTTGCAATTTATTGATCTAATCAATGTTTGACAGATTTTTTTATATTTTTGATATTTTTCTGAGAATTACTCATTACATCCTTGTTGTATTACTCAATACATCCTTGTTAAATTTTTGTGCCTAATAATAATGCAGGAGAGAGCATTTCGTTGATGAATAACACCATTTTTTCCAGAGAAATATCATTTCCGTGCACTAAAAATCTATAAAGAATAAATGACACTCTTTTGAAGCTATTTCATGAGTGGGAAAGCAATATTTCGTAACTTATTTATTGCTGAAGTGCTTCAAAAAATTTAGAACAGTGATTACTTGTAAAGATGAGGTGAATTTAAAAAAGAAAATATAGCGGACTGCAATAGTTAGGTTTTCCTCTTCCAGGAAAAATTAAAATTTTTTTCATTAAAAAAGGATTATTAAAACTATGTGGTCCGATAACACCAAGTTGGTATCGCATAAAAAATATCACTCCACAAAACATTATTGGTGACATTGGTGTTGCGTGTTAAGCTATCGGGTAACAACTTAATCATTGGTGACATTAGTGTTGCATGTAAACGATTGTTGGTGACATTGATGTTGCATGTTAAGCTATCGGGTAAACGTCGGTAATTTTGCACAAGGATAAAAAATGTTTAATTTTTTTACATATATCGGCGAAATTTTGCAAGAACGGGGATGCATAGGGTGATTTTGGGTTTCGTAGTCTCGTCATAATTTTAGGTTCTTAATTTTGGGTTTCGTAGTTCGTAGTAGTAGTTTTGTGGAGTGATAGTTTTTATGCGATGAGGGGTGGAGGGGAGGAACATATGTTCTTGTTATTTTTCCATACATCTCTCAATAAATAATAGACAGAATTGTTAAGAAAATATTTTAAGGCTTTCAAACCACGCTCAACACTTTGCAGGGATTTTGAAATTTTTTTCACGTATTATATTTTTCCCCTAAAATTTCATTATAATAATTTCAAATGTTACATATTGAAGCGTGTTTGAGTTAACATGATGTGTTTATTTGTAAAATTTTACGTATTTACGTCAAGCGAGTTCTTAAAAAAAACTGCTGTAACAAATGGATACACAAAGAGGCGAGTGATCTCATTAAGGTAACTTTTGTCCTTTTGAGATAAAAACAGAACTTCATGTTTTATGACTAAACCTTAAAAACTGTTGCAATTTCCATATTTAATCATCTGGCGACAGGTGATCCTGTACCATCGCCTGATGAAAAATGTATGCAATACGTGGGGACACACATACACACACACGTACGCACGAACACACGCACACGCGTGCGCACACACACAAATACACACACACATATACAATCAAGTTCTAATTTCACAACGCTAGCTTACATCGTATTGCACTTAAAATTCTTAAAGCACGTTAATTTCAGAGGTTCTATATCAAATCTCACTGACTAACTTTCAGCCTCAATCTCAGATCCTAAAAATATGAAACAGATACAATTTATATATACATTCTGTAGAAGTAGATACTCACTATCAGTAAGTTCTTCCAAATACCATCTTTGAAAATATGCAATGCTGACTTTCAAATAAGGCAAGTTTTAAATTTCGCCTGCTAACCCTAAACTCAATAACGCCCACTTACATCACTTCAGTGCCGTCAAAATAGTAGTTACACCCACTTACCAAAACAAGATTGTAATCTGAAATTGTTCTAATTACCATAATTATTCATCACAAACAAAATAATTGAAAATAATTGTTTTTGAAATAAACACGTCTAATTACAGAAAATTAAAATATAAATATTATTAGTTAAGTTCGTATCAGAACATGGGATATTAGAATTTCACAGTTAATTTACAAAATTAATTTGTTAAAACAAAAAGCTCGAAAAAATAGGCTTGTTAAATACTTCTATCATGATTATTTTCAGATTGATTTCTCCTTTAGTTTGAAGAGTAAAAGCAAAGATATAAAATAAAAACCATTCCTAGAAACATGTTTCCTTGCCTGTTTATGTGGAATAACGCTAAAGAATTGTTTAATATCTTCAAAGTACGGAATAAACTATTTTGAATATTCTATTATAAAATCTCTAAGGTTGTAAAAATGATTAGCTTCGTCACTATCACTAAAGCTTAGAATCAACATGCCTAAATGTATTTTTACGTTTTTTCCCATCAAATATTTTTAGTATAATAATAACTTAGTAAAAAAATTAAAGCTATTATTTGAAGACTTTAAAATTAATATTCATTTTTAGCGTTTCTATTTTGCTCCTGCTTATAGACTTCACTTTGTATAATTTCTTTGCGATAAATTGTGAACTTTGGACGATTGAAGGTAAAAGCAAAAATACAATTAAAGTAGCTAACAACTGAGGCGAAATATTAATAAACAGAATATTTTTAAATTTTGTTATATCTAGAAATACACTACACTTTACATAGGTAAAATTATTATATTACGAAATAAGCCTTTGAAACTGACACGTGTTAATAACACTAACCTTGACACGTGATATTTCGGAGTCTCTGTTCCGAGAGTAGTTATATGAGAATTAAGAGAATATGAGTGGTTGGTGTCGAATTTAATTAGCATAATAAATCATTCACTTTTGGGTATAAATGGATTATATTCCCGTCAAACGTCTAGTGGTGACTGTAGTAAAGTATGTAAATACAAGGCTGGGTTGTACGAAATGAAAATTTTTCAGTGCTGAAAATAAAATAAAATGTGAATTCATATATTCATTTGCTTTCAGTATCCGAATATATTAAGCAAACTTATTACTACGCATGAATATTTTCCAATTTAATTCATGCAACTTTAGATTAGAGCTCATTTTGTTAAATAAGGTGAAAAAATTAGACTATTTTTGTACCCAATCAAGAAATGCTTTAATATATAAAAGAAAATGGAACAGTACTTAATTGAAGATACATTAAGATGTCTGTGATATCTATAAAAAGAGAGCAAATTTATTTCCGTAATATAATCTTATTTTATTAGGCTAAATATACAATGAAGAAAAAAACAAAATTTTTATTTAATTTTTAAAATATTAGGTAAGACTCAAATAGAACTAATTTTTTTCAATAAAACAATTGTATGACATTGATATGTGTAGTTCTAATTAACTTATGTACATCCTCGGGGAAGTATTGTGTCGAAGGTTTTTATTTCTAAATTAACTAAACGAAATATCTGCACCTAAATAATCAATTATAGCCCAAAGACATTATACGAAACTAATCTGGTAATAGCACAACTCATTAAGTTGATAAAAATACTTGACATTAAATTGTAGAAGGCGCCGAATCTCTATCTTCAAATTATGAGGTCGTATAATTTTCATGAAAATATAATTTTATATACTAATATACCACTTTGATACACCGTCTCTACTAATATAATTCTGCGAACAAATGACACCCATTTCATTTAGTTTATATTTCCAGAAACCTAAAAACCTAAAAGGTGGAAGATAAGCTAATATTTCTTGTGTCAATAGATTTAATCGGAAAATCATATAAGTATGAATAATTTACGAACTATATGGGTTTTTCTGTCATTGGGATAATTGTAAAATAACAAACTATTACACATGGAAAAATCATTAGTCCTAACAAGCCACGGGAATGTCAACTCCGAATTTTTTTTAATATATATGTATATATATATATATATATATATATATATATATATATATATATATAAATATACATTATCAATAATATCCTCTCTAATATTTGAAGTCAAATTTTAAAAATATTTTGAAGTATTTTCACTCACCCTTTCAATTTATAATCTGTTCAATTATAAATAAATATATTAAATTTTTCAATTATAAATAAATATATCTTTAAAGATGTATACCCTGTTTCTCTACTCTTCTTTAAAAACATAATCGATTTTTTTCCGTTCTAATTTTTATTTTATTACTGATATATGATTTTAACTCCTGAGATAAATGCAGCTTAATATGCTAGATTTCAAGTTTCTACGTCCAGCAATATATGGCATAAACGACTGTGATAGACAGACAGACGGACCAACAATGTTTTCTTAAAAGTTACGTTTTCTTCTTAATTACGATACCTTAAAAGTATCTCTTGATGAATGCATAGAGAAATTCAATATAATTCACCTAGATTAAAAAGGTAAATCTTTTATTATTCCTCAATTTTAATAATTGTTTCCAAAATTTCGTTGTTGCTAATGAAAAAATGCTTTGATATTCGTAATGAGAGTGTTTTATTTTAGATTGTACTATGTATAAAGGATGAAAAGTAGATATGTATATATATATATATATATATATATATATATATATATATATAAATATTATGCTGTGGAAAATTCTTATGTGGTATTCCCGTTATCATGGACACACATTCAGTAGAATGTCACAAAAGCGTTATTTCAAGTACACGATAGATAACAAATATATTTGTGCTTGTACTCCTTTTACTATTTTACTTTTATCCCCAAAATATTTACGATGTAAAAATATACAAATTTACTCTCAAAAGTAATGCCCATTTTCACGATAACTACAACACGTTATATTCGCAGATGAATCAATCACAATTCATTCATTTCTCATAATACATTTAAAAGCAGAAACAGTTCGATGTAATTGTGTGTTTTTTTTCATGTGATTATATCATTTTATTTTCCGGTACTATTAAAATTTAAAAAGTTATCTCCTGCAACTCAGTAATTGTTAGACTTGAAATGAATGTATTAGTCCATTATTAATGTTCACTTCTTATTTTTCACTTCTTATTGCATAATACTTTCCATTAAACTGTGATATACTATTTTAATTAAACTATAGGTACAGAATGAACACAATCGTGCCAGATATAAACAATATAAATAAACAAGATACAAACATATATATATATATATATATATATATATATATATGTGTATATATATATATATATATATATATATGTGTATATATATATATATATATATATATATACATATGTATATATACCAAAAATCAATTTTGATTCGAATCTACAACACATCCGTTTTATTGACCGCAACCTATCAAAATGGAAACCGGATTTGCGGTTGCTTCACAATTACGATCTTGCGTTATTAATTTATAATGGACCACGGATACATTTCACTGAATTTTCACTTCAACCGGTTTTTACCATTTTCGATATCATTGTTTTAATGTTATTATATATGCATAAATTACAAGTACGTTACATTTCACAATTTCCTTTTTTAATAGTTTCAAAGAGCATCCTACTATTATACGCTACTCGTCGTAAAAATATCAATAATCAATGATTGCACGGTGAAGTTATTTCCATAATTCTCCGTGCATAATTAACCAGTGTCATCTAGCCGTGTCCTAAGTAAAGTTTTTTTAAAACCATTCTATGCATTATTCCATAACACTTCCAGTTTTTGTACTAAATTTATTAAGAATCAGTAATTTTTTCTAAACCTAAGAAAGTCGTCAAAGAAAAGAAAATTGTCAATTTAACTTTAGTTGAGATTTAATACAATTACATTAAAATGAACAGGAGAAATGTGGAAAAAGCTTGTACCGTAATCACTCTTACACTTACTGCTTTCATACCTGATTACCATCGAATCAAAGTTAATATTGTAGTGGAAGGTTGTAGATAGTTCTTTTTATAAAAGTATTAGAGAACTTAACTACGATTAGGGCTGTGTTGGGAAAAAATAAAGCATTTGCGAAGTTACGTAATGCCACGTTAGTACGAACATATGCTTTGTCATCACTTCTTTATGCCCTTTGGAAGAAGGTGTGGGGATTTAGGCAAATGGAGAAATCTTGATAGAATCGAAACGGTACATTAATCGGCCTTAGTTAACTCCGCAAATAATAAAAATGTACTCTTTTCCATGAAAACCGTATTGGTACATATTTTTGTGGACACTATCGGTAACACCTCCTGAAATATTTTATGACAATTTTTTTTTCATAGTTTTGGTTCAGATTTGTTTAAAAAAAAAGAAAACTTTTCATTCTTCGAACTTACACAGAATGTTGTTCACACTTTTTAGTTAGAAAACTAATTACAGAAAATATATTCGTTTTTTGGACATTCCTTTATCTTTTATGTCATTTGCGACATTCATTTGCACAATTTAATATGCTGGGTTAAAATAATAATTAAACTCATCCTTTACATCCGTTCCTTTACATTTTTTTATACCTTGATTGGGACTTTTATAATTTTACACTTTTCGTCAAGTCTTTCAATGAACCGTAAAAAGTTAAGCAGTTATTATGTTGCCAAGTGAAGTAATACAATGTGTACCCTTCACATACACGGTAATAAAATTGAATTATGAATAAAAAAAAAATTTAATATATATTACTAAAAACAGCAGATTTTAATAGAAGTATTGCATAGAAGGTAAAATCGGGAAATTTGCGAGTATCAATTTTCAGGACACTTTTAACATTGGTGGTGAAATTCAATTACCTAGGTTTGTATTATTCAATACTTGAAGGGATAAACAATTCTTAAAATATATAATGTATTTTTAGAAATAAAAGGTTTTAATATAATTAAAACATAGTAAATAAAATCAGAATTGTGAGTATAATTATTCAAGAAATTTTGGAATATCTGCACATAGTGATGGTAACATGCAAGTACCGAGATCTGTATTATTCTGTATTTGAAAGGATAAATATTCCTTAAAATATGTAATGTATTATTAGAAATAATAGGTTGTACTGTATTATTAGAAATAATAGAAGTACTGCATAGTAGACAAAATTATGAGAATTTCGAGTATAATTATTCAGGAGACTTTGGAATATCTGCATACATTGATGGTGACATTCTAGTATCAGGATCTGTATTATTCTGTACTTTAAATGATAAACAATATTTAAAATATCTAACGTATTATTAAAAATAACAGGTTTTAATAGAAGTACAGCACAGTAGAGAAAATTATGAGAATTGCTAACATAATTTTTCCGGAGACGGGAATATCTGCAAACATTTATGGTGACATTCTAGTAACAAGGTCTGTATTATTCTATACTTCAAAGTATAAAAAATGAATGTTGAGAAAAGAAGGAAAATAGATCACGGTGAATAGTGATGTTATCTAAACTTTGTCCTGGGCACAAAAGTTGTAAACATAAAAACGAATTAATGAACTCATGTCGATTATTTAGATTTTATAACTCAATAAATTGTTATGATAATTTTGTTGCATGCAATTGAGTAATTAATTTCAGAAATAAAATAGTAATTTTCTTAGTCTGAAGGCAGGATTTATGTATCTAAGAGTTCCCTCTCAAAATGAAAGAAAATAGAACCAGTATAGACTATTTTTTTAATCCGTCTGTAGGTGAAAGCCGTTTTTTTCAGAAACGACTTGAGATATCAAGTTGAAATTATTATCTTGTACTGAGGTCTATAATCTTAGTTTGCTGTAAATAATTTTAATTTTTTTTGGTTTACGTAAAAATAATATAGGAAATTTTAAAGCGGTTTTCTTTATTCATACTATATTACTACTCACTTTTCATCGAAACCAGTAGTAATATAGTACGAATAAAGAATCTCCAAAAAAAGTTCAGAGTTAGTTACATTTTAGACCACCAAAAATGTACTATTAAATGTTTATAAATGCCTAAATATATAGGGAACCCTCGTGATTGACAATTTCTCTGCAGAGTTTCTAATTTGTAAGTGTCTCTCTAAACTAGTTATACATAGCACTTATATATTTTTCATTAGAATACTCCGTAAATGGAGGGTAATTTAAAACATATATCTTCAAACAAGCGGTTATGTTATGTAGCACAGAGTGTTATTGATTTGAAAAAAATACATAATTCTTACATTTGTGAACATGAAAAAACTTCGATAAAAATGATACGTTATTTAATCAAATCATATTACCTATAAAATTAGTGTCATAATGAATACAGTGGTCGCTATTTTGATTTATATTTAATGATATGTGTACGAAATTGAGTCGATACTAAGAGACTGAAACATACGAAATGTCCTTCGTGCGACAGAGTACGTCATCACACTAAATCATAGTTCATGTACAAAGATATTTATAATATCACGCTAAATCATAGGCTACGTACAAAATATCTTTGTACATGGCCTATGATTTAGCGTGCTAACGTATGCATAAATAACATATTTTGGTTCGTTTTGTATGCATGTGGACTTATTGATATTATTTAAATCTATGTATGAAATAAATTATTCCATATAAACCTTATGAGACGCGTGATTTTCAAAATTCAATGTCTTTCTGAATCCGTAAATATTTTTTACCAAAAATTATTTAAGGAAATAAGATTAAAGTATACGAAAGGAAGAATATTTGTTCAATTAAAAACTTCACTCTTAATTTTTAATTTCGAGTAATTTATTTATATCTATGGCACTGTGTCAATAATTTTAAGCAATCATAAGAGGGATATTTTATCAAGAATGTAATTTATTATTCAAGAAAATAATTTAATATTCGTATTAAATACGTAATTTGATATTTCCATCAAGAACAATGCAGATATATTTTCTCAGCAGATATTTCCTTAAACGTGTGTTTTCTAAAAATAACAATGCATTATTACGACATTAGATCATTTGTCATTTGTTAGCTGCGAAACGACCGTTCGGAAGATTGATGTGCGGTGTCCGCGCACTCTTTCATCTTATTCTAAGGTCGACAATAAGATTCGATATCACGATCCATCAACAGTTTCAGTAACTAAAATTGATATTCCGCCTAGTGTTTGTGATATATAAAGATTTCCCAGATACCAATATGTGGCAGTAACACGTTGTATTTTTTTCTCGAACTTTGAAATTAAGCTGAAATGTCCTTAAAAACATTATACCGTAGCCTTACATTTAAAATTATTAACACTTAAAGCAGGTAAATATTTATAATACAAAGAACACACGAATAATTATCAGCTCTTTGAAGTTTTATAATTTAAAACAGAATAATGCCCGTCTTCAAGTAATGGCACGTATTAAATACAGTTAATTAGTTTCCGCGATAACAAAAATTAAGAACTTGTTTTTCATCATTTTATGTTAAAGAAAGAAATTAAGAAATAATTGCTTATATAATTGTAAATAAGTCGAATTCAAACCTCTGCAAGTAAGAAAATAGTAGTACTAATTCAAATAGATTTCTATTTATTAAAAATCTTTAATGATCACATTTATAATACGTGTAAAAATTGGTGTCTTTCTTAAGCTGGAGTATGAAGACACTCAGTTTCATATTTCGTATGTATTTAAGAAAAACCTTCAAGATCTTGTTGCTGCGTACGGATTTGCTTATTTTGTTCTTCGATTTGCGCCTTTACGAGATGCGCTCGTAGATTCTAAATTGTCGAGTGGATGCTTCGTCATTTACTCCATTTTTAATTATGTTTGATATTCAAATTATTTTTTTTAATATTAGTTTACATTTCTTTCTCAATTTCTCTAAATATTTTTTGTTTCTCTAGTGACTATCACAACAATAACAACTTAGAATAAAAGGAAAATTAAATGTTCAAAACCTAATTTTATTAGTCGAAACTTTTAATAATTTTGATTTATTTCTTGTTATTAATAAAAAAATAACGGACATTTGTACAACAAGGCAATTTTTTAATAAATATAAGTGCGGAAATATGTTATTGGATCAATTCTAGGAAAAAATATAATAGAAATAAAAAAGAGAAGCCAAAGTTATAAAAAAGCAAAGATAAATATTTCAAAACAGAATCGTCAGATAGCATAAATATGAGACAGACAGCCATTGAAAGAGAAACCTTTTTCGCAGTATACGCAAAACATATTCAGATAAGATTGGATCAGATCCAGAATTACCGAGGGAACTACCGAGGGTATGTATTAGGAATTCTATGTCACTTGGCAATGTGATACGTCGTTATTCCAATTGATCCCGTACGCGTCTGCGAGGGATGACGACATGATGAAGAATTAAGTATATAAATCAGAATATAGGAAACTTTACTGACCTAGAAATTTAACGCTTTTGACACGTGTTTTGGTTAGGCAATATAAATCGAAAATAAATGTAAAATGAAGCCAAGTAGAATATGTTTCGTCTAGTAAATATTACTGTCACTTCCGCCAAAGTGTTTTGTAAGAAAGTAAAATTCCTATTGGTGATATGAAATGTAATTATTGAAAAAAATTCACTTACAAATGTTTACAACTGAAAGGTTTATAATATTTAAAAGAGACTTCAGAAATGTTTCTCGAAAAAGAATATTCTTTACCAAATTGTAATGTAAGCAGAATAGACGGAAATATTAATATGAGTAAATTTTTTATACTGATAACAAATTTTATTGGAACGAATTTCATTTGGCTAGGAAAAGTTATTCAATAAAAAATTATTTTAATTTTATTGTTCTTCTTACATGTGATGCTCGATTTCTTATTCCATTACCAATTACATAGTGATTCAGTTCATATTTACTACATATATATGATACATATAAATTTTGGTATTAAATTTTGATTATTTGGAGTGTCAAACAATAATTATTTAGATACATAGACATAAAAAAATGTTTTAGTTTCAGTTTGAAAAATACAGAGAAAGTTCCATAGTTACGATAATATTATTTTCTTCATAAGGTTTTTAGTGGTAATTTTATTAGTTAAAAAAGTATTATTTTCATTGCGACAACGCAAATTAGGTGATTTTAGAAATATTTTCAGAATTAACATAATAGTGAAAGCATATTCCTATATCAATTAGCAGAATTTTCCATATTGATGATATCTATATATTCCTGTTGATCGATGCAACTTAACAACGACTGTCTCATTTTGCAAAAATGTTAATTTTTTTCCAAAAATATGTGGTTGAAAGTTTTTACTAGTTTTTAACTTACAATAAATTCATAAAATACTATATTTGATTAAACTGTCCTTTATAAATGCCAAACTAAAGGTTTTACTTAACTGAAACAAAAGATGCAAAATCTTCCCATCTGTCCTAAACAGTGCGAATGCCAATGTGTAACCCCACGGCACTGCTAACTTTTCTATAGAATATATGAAAACATTTGTACAATCTTTTAGATTTATTAATGCAAAATCACAATATTACAATATATTTGCTTTATTTCAATTATCACGCCAGAAAGCAAGAAATTATACATAAGTGGGAAATTATATATCGATAATTTGTTAGCTGTACACTAAATTATTAAATGGCATAGAGAAAACAGCGCTGTGAGCAACTCGTCAATAAATAATTCCCATTTGTTTTGTCCATGCGTGCTAATCTCTCATATATATTCCTAGGAATAAAGTCTCTCCCAATAATTCAAAATGGCTTGACACCACCACGCACGCACCCGTGCAAACACTCGTACATCCTTGTCTGTATATTTTCATAAAGAGCTTTCTCATTTGCATATTTACTACATAACGACATTTCATGTCGATCATTTTAATTAGACTTTTGCATGTTTAGAATATCAATTAATATCTAAACGAATATACAGTTAAAAAAATTTAATGTAATTCTTAAATATACATATTTTCATATTTGTTGAAAAATATCAATAATGGAAATTGAATAACATTAGTTTGGATATAAATAATTTTTTTCACAAAAATAATTAAATTATTGTAAAGTCAAACATACTTTTTAATTTTCGATTCAATTTATACATACATATATAAGTATATATATATATATATATATATATATATATATATATATATATATATATATATATATATGTATGTGTATATATATATATATATATATATATATATATATATATACATATATATACACACACATATATATATATGTGTTTTTCATTAAAATTATTTAAATTTTTCAATGAAGTAAAATTTATTTTAACAGGCCTTTATTTTCCTCATATTAATGCATGATACCCCAAATAAATGCCACAAATAAAACTTAATTTTATGTCCCTGTTAATCTGCCATAAACACTTTAATCATAAAAAGTAGTATCAAATTTCTTTTTAAAGACAATTTGTGCACATGAAACTATAAAATAAAATGTGTTTATTAATTTAGGTTCATGGGGATGGCATGAGAATTAAATATATTCTTAAGAAATATTGCTAAATTTTTTGTCAATTGCGTGAAGTATCTGAGCATGAAAAGTGTGACGTACCCTCAATAACGATTAAGAAATGTAGAAAAGAAAAAGAGGTGTAGAAAAAAAAACTCTTAATTTGATCTTGAAACCAATTATAACAGAGCTTTTATATTTACCATTTAACATAACGGTTTTTATGTCAGATACTTTTCGTTCTATAAGACAACAAATTCAGAAAACCGAAAAATATATAAGGAAAAATAAAAATAAAAAATAGCTTGTATAAGGTACTACTATAAATATATAACATTTTACGAAGCTTTTTTCTACTAAAAACTTTAGCGACTTAAATTCAACGTAAATGTAACCGTATTTTGAAGCAGGTTTTGTAATTAACTTTTAAACTTATTTGGGTTCTGGAACAAAGTGATTGATGTGTCTCGAATGAAGTGAAGGTCTACTAGTCTGTTAAAGGGCTTTAGATGAAATGTTTTTTGATATAGAAATTAGTTTCTAAATACAGCAGGATTATTAATTGATAAAAATAATTTATTTCAAGGCCTAATTTATCACAGTATTATTTTATGTTTTAGTTGGCAATGAATAATGCGGGTTCCTATCGCCGATTATTAATAAAGGTAAATTCTGTAGGACAAATTATAATACATAATAAATTCAGTAGAGATGAACTTCTGAATCGATAACATAAAGGACAACTTATTACTGAGAAGAAACGTGAATATGAAGTGGAAATATTATAAAAATATAAATAATTTAAAAAATTGGGGAATATCTTAATATGGCTAGATTGAAAAGAATTAAAAAGCGGAAAAATTGTTCGTGTTTAAATATTTTTAAATTTGAAAAACTATTTAACGAGGAAAATACGTAAGTGGAAAATAGTATGACATTGTGTATTATTAAATTTTACTTTGAAATTAAAACGTTCTAGTATAAATAATAATAAAAATATATTGGAAATAAAATAGAAACAAAAAAAATGTTTCTTTTTAAAATCTTGCGAGTGTCGAAGTTAAAATATTTACAAAATTGATTATATAATCATAGCTTCTGGCTCGTCTTATTCATTTTTATTTGAAAATAATAGCTTGTATTCAGAGAAGAAAACTTGGAAATGTATTATAAAATATAAAATTGTATTAATATGTTATTTAGCTCTTTGTTTATTACTTATAATTACTCGTCTCGAATATGTAATCCACTTAAATTGATAACTTCTCAATATCAATATTGTTTTATGATAAAGTTTTAACATTATTAATATCGACAGAATTGTTTTAGATTCGTAAATGTATGAAGTCGTCCTAATTAATTTTTAGAAATTGTAAAATTGCTGGAAATCTATAGAATAACTAATATCCTATTTAGATATTTTAGTTACTACCTTTATCTAATTTAAGTATATACAGTTCTGAGGAGCAGCCATGAAGTTTTTTTGGAAATTTGTAAATTTACTTGTATTTTAAAATTTTAAATTTACTGTGTTTGAGATTTCAGATAATTTTTAGGGTCAACAGCAAAAAAAGGAAGCCATCTAGGATCACTTCATAGTCCAGATTAACAGACCTACACATTATCCGACCTACATTAACAGACCAAATAACAGACCTACACATTATCGGACCGACATTAACAGACCAAAATACGTCTGTTAATTACCTTTTTCTTAGAAACGAATGGAGTTGCCAAATTGAAATTAATACACAATACTTAGATCTACAGTCAACGCACACACACAAATAAATCGAATCAAATGCTATTCTTTCTTTATGAGACTCAGTCCATTATAAAATTATCCAACGAATGTTTTGCAGGTTCTATTGATACTATTACGAAATATGCGAGTCAAAACTCCACTAACACAATCAAATTTAATTTTCAGCAACAAACTCTATACGACGAAAACGACTGTGATGGATGAGCGAATGGTTGGATGACTAGTTTTCTTGTAATGAGCGGATGGTAGGTTTCGTTGTATTACAAAATTATTTTGTATTTTTTTTGTATCCTCAAAAAAATCTTATAAAATTCAAAAAGACCCATAATGAGGTTAAATACAAAAAGGAAAAAAATATAACTATTAACTAAGGCTAAAATAAACGTAACATGAGTTTTTTAAAGAAAGTAGATTAAAACAATGATCTCTTCTAGATCAATCCAATTCAGGTTAAAATTGAATCCACTAGTGGCCATTTTTACTACCAATCGTTCTCTATTTATCTTAATTGTAAATTATTTTCACTTAATAGTGTTGTAGCGGCCTGATAACTGTTTTGTTAAAAGTTCAATTCATTCGTTCGAAAAATTTACGGGCGCTAAAACGATGATGAGAATTATATATATATATATATATATATATATATATATATATATATATATATATATATATATATACATATATATATATATATATATATATATACATATATATACATATATATATATATATATATATATATATACACACACATATATATATATATATATCACTGATGGAAAATGAATTAAGGAAGTTATTTCATGTCACAATAAACGACACTAACTTAAGTTTTATTACATCATTGCTTTAATCCTTACCTTGTTTGATTTAAATTCCGTTGATTGATCTGCTGTTTATGATTTGTGTAATTAAATATGGCCCCTCGGGTCTTAACGATTTTATATTGCCGGATATAACCATGAGCTGGGATAAAGCCGTACCACACAATATCATGTAAAATTACGGAATGGTTAACATTTTTTCCACGGCTTTGCTCGTGTGGATTTAAAATTACGGTGGCAAAATTTATGTCCAGGTTTTGGTCTCTGAAGAGAAGAGGCAATCTATTTAATTTACTCAATGCGTCATCTATTCGTATGTCATAGCACTAAATATTTGACTAAAACACGAGTTTTATACGAAATAAATCCTGTTATTTCTTACTTTGGAAAGCCTACATATTATTCCGAACTATGAACTATGTTTATGTCATTTCTTGATTGAGTGACATAGATTCAAATGTACTTTTCCTGATAGTAGTATTTCAGATGAGCATGTCTATATGTCATTACTTTTATTCCGCTGTACGAACTATACGCATGCCAAATTCGGCCTAGCCCTTGTGCCGTTAAACGTACGGCAAATTTGGCATAGCCTATGTGTTCTTCCGTTATACGCACTATAAGCATGTTTCAATTGGTCTGGCCTATGCGTTATTCCGCTATATGAACTATACGCATGCTTCAAATTTGATAATCATTTGTGGATTTATAGCAAAGTTATTACGTAACATGGATGTAAATAACCTCTAAAATGTTAATAGTGATAATATTATAAGATATTTTAAATAATGGTGTTATTTACATCTGTTTTTAAAACTAAAGTCAAACATTTTTACAGACTTACCATGATTTATTTACAAAAAAAATAATAAGTAAATAATAATATTTTTAAAGCGACAGCAGTTACAAAAAATACTGAAACTGATCTAGTCTTCTTACTCAGTTTAATTGGGAAAAAATCTTTTAAAATAATTTCTTTACCGTCCAATATTTTAACTAAATAAACTAAACTAATATTGATTATTGGAGTTAATTTTGTAGGAATTCATTATTCACAATTAAATGAAACGTCGTAATGTAGTATTATTTATATTTTATTTAAGTTCGTTGCTTATTGCCGATCTAGAAATTAAAAATTAGACTACATCACGTAGATTCATTTAATTATGAAACCAAACTAATGTTTGTACGGTATTAGAGGTGAGTAATTTTCATTAACATTTCATGTTCCAAGGTATGCTTAGCTGACCCAACTTATATGCACCCAGTTCTTACGCACAGTTAAATTATTCACGCTTTTAGTATACACTTTAAACATGAGAACAGCTGCGCTTGTTAAAAGCTTGCTAAGACGCCTAGCAACGTAACCACTTTGTGACTATGCTAGCGGACGAAGAATTTGGAACAGTGGACTTATCTTTATATCCTTATTAATTGCGCATTACAAACAATTAAATACTTTAATTACCAATACCTAATTTATAAAACAGACTTGTCTATTTATGAAAGAAAAACAATAATATAAGAAAAAATAGTACACGAATACCAATGAAACCAACATAGATATGTTTTTCTTAGTAGTATAGTTACAATAATTAATGTGAAGAAAGCCGTACTGAGTTTGTTTGTTTCGTTATTTGACGCACTTTTACGGTTAAATAATAATGTCGATGAACTGAGGGGATATCATATAATAAGTATTTTATTCTGGAATGGATTTTTTTAGTAATTTATTTAATTACCCTTCCAGGGACAACAACACGAACGTAATTATGTAACTACATTAACATAAACCTGAATTTATATCTACCTATCTAATATGAAATATGAAATTAAAATCGTCCTAATCTTAGAGATTATATTTTAATAACACAAACATTTTTCCTCTTTCCATAGGATAAAAAACACGGGAAAAAACCTAGCAAATTATGATGATAAAACTTATTAATAGGTATGTGGAAATATTAAATATTGTAAATTTTATTGACTTTAAATTGATATTAATATCTTGGATAAATTTAAAACCAAGTGAAACGCAAACCATACTTTCAGGGCGTTTGCCTTTCACTTCGTTCGTTTCGTAAATTTATCCAAAGATATTAATATAAATTTAAAATCAAAGAAATTTAAAATCACAACTCCTATCTGAAAAAACATTGTCTATCATTTAGGTGTATTGTGTTTTACAACGCACTTCCACAGTGGTGATTTAGATCATTATTTTGAAAAATGAACAGATAAAAAACATTAAATATTTTGAATTCATTTTAACAAACTCATTTTTTCTATTCAAAATTATGAGAAAAATTATATCAGTAATGAAAATTATGGGGAAAACCTCACATCAACATTATACGTCTGTTAATTTTATTAATGACATTTAATTTAAGAAGTGTTTCTTGATAATTTTTAAAATCTTATTTTTATGAGAGTTGTAGAATTTGAAGTCAATAAATTTACGATAAAAAATTTTCATGTTTCTTTGGTCTATTTGATACAATAATCATAAAATAATTGTAGTGGCTGTTTCTACAATTGAATGTTATTATATTTACGAATATAGTATAACAGTATTGACTTACAACGACTACTTTAATGTGAAACCAGGAACCACGATGTGACTAATAGTTCCTAGTTTTACATTATCCAACACGATGCTGGGCACGATGCCATATTTAGAGCTATTATTCTTTTTGATTCGAGTCTTCTATAGTGTAGTGTTGCTTGATTCACGGTCTATTTGTTATTTGTGATATACTTGCTCTTTTTTCTACTTTTTTGCACTTTTTTCTGTGTTTGGCTATTAAGTTTTTATTTTTGTTCACTTATTTTTAATGCTGTTGATGCGGTATAAATACTGTATTGTAACATACTTTTATAACCTAATTATGTTAAATTCAAAAGCAAGCATGAAGCAGATAAGAGATTTGAATTCCACGTTCCAAACTTATATAAGAAGTCAATTTATCTTTTTAATACTTTTTTACCAGTTATCTCAATATAATTACAAAACAGGAGTTGTTAAACTATTTCCGGCGTTATTAAATATTTCCAGGCGGAGCATGGAACAAATGTCGAAATTAAGTATTTATTAAATAAGAAAAAGCCAGAAGGTTTCTTTTATTTCTTTCTGCAATTGACGTAATTGTTAAGAAGTAATGCTTCACTCAAGAAAGTTGTTTCTATGTAACATGTAAGTAAAAAAATAAATTCTCTTTCCGTTTAATATTGTAAAGTTTTTTCGTTAAATATTTTTTTGCCTTTAATTTTTTAATTTTTATTTTATACATTTATGGAGTTAAGTTTCAGCTTTCATGTATTCAAATATTTGAGTAATACTTTTGCCATGTTTAACTTATATGATTTGAGAAAAAAATTAAAAAATGACAGCAACTTTAAATGGTCGATTGTGATCAATAATGAAATTTTTATGTAATTATAAAACAAATTGACTAACTATAATGAAACATTTCTAGTTATCAGGATGGAACACGTCAATATACATTTTAAACAGACAAGTATTTTTAATATAGTAACAAATACAGTAAAAGTTGTTTATCGTTAAAGTTCTTTTAGTTGTAGATTTGAATGTGTAAATATAAATTATATATATTTTGGGTAATCAATGTTTACCTATCTGGAGTTATAAATTGATTTTCGAAAAACTAAGTACTTTTCAAATTGCTACAGGTTCACTTTCTGTGTCATTTCATATATATATGTGATTATATATATATTTATGTATTTATTTATATATATATATATATATATATATACATATATATATATATATATATATATATATATATATATATATATATATATAAAGTTGTAATGCAAATTGTCTGTCATTAGTATTACATTTCGTATCCTATCTATCCCCCCCGTGATATCGTATACGTGTCCCCTATCTGGCAACACGTACATTCGCACGAAAGTGTAACTAACTACTATTGTTTATTTTAATTACGCAAAAGATCTCGAGTAATTGATTAGCTTTTCCCTATATATTTATAATTTATATCCAGATATAAGTTCTAGTAAAACAACCTGGACTTAAATACTAATGTTCTCTTGTGCAGTTTTTCACGATACACGGGAATATTTTGCAAGTAAGTAACTTTAAGCACGCAAATTGTACTTTGTCCTCAAAGTGTTATAAAAGTCAAAGTGAAAACTCGCATTAAAACTCAGACTATAGTCTATATAAACAAACTTTACACTATTGAGGCAGACCATAATTTTCATTGTTATTTTAAAAGAAATCTTCAAGTATATGTGAAATGTCATTCAGACCCTGTGTAATACAAAAGTTAAGTATTTAAATTATCATTTGAAAGAAAATCTTCATGCCTTAATCACACTCATTATTTACTTCAGCGTATTTTCTTTTCCGCAACTTCAAAATAAAATCGTAAGTATATTTAAACACGAAAGTCATTTTGAAGGCTTTTGTGAAAGCTCGAATGCAGAGAATTGCCGCTAAATTAGCACTTTCAAAACCTCTATTTCGAGAGTTGTATGATTTTCACATTTTATAAAATACTGTACAGTCCATTAGCAAACCTAAATAAATAACACAATCAATACCACATTTTTCATATAAAGTTAATTACTAGGTATATTTATAGTATCTCTGATTCATACTACGGGGCCATATAGACACAACAAAATTCATTTTATTTTTATTGAAATCTTTATATTCTGAACGATTTATTAAATACAAGTTAATAAATTTTTCTCAATAATGGGAGTTATATATTAAGATAAACCATTTAAAGCCCAACAAATTAGATTTAAAATCGTTAGCGACTAAAGCAAGATAAGTATTATATTCTTGTTCTTATTACTGAATACAATAGCGACTTAAATCTTCATCTAATAAATCTCGCACTGCTTTTAAGGATAGCCTTTATAAAAAGCTCGAGCCTTAAAGCTTTTCATGGAAAAGCTCCATAAATTTTCTTAAAAGCTCAAGTTTACGAAACATAAAACGCGAGTCGATTTCCAAAGTACGGGGTAACTTTAATATCTTAGGCTTAGTCATTTTGTCCTTGGAAAGCGTCAAATTTATTCTTTGTTTAGTATATTTACAATGATGAGATTAATAAAATTAGGCCTATCTGGTACAAAATAACGAAATTTTACACTAACCAAATCATTTTTGAATTCACAAGGCTAGTAAAGAAAGCTTCTGTAAGTCATGCCAATTTTGAATTTACATTGGCTATGCCTTATTTAGAAGAATAAATAAATAAATAAATATATATATATACATATATATATATATATATATATATATATATAAATGTGTGTGTGTGTGTGTGTATATAAAATAGGGAATATCGGAAAGCGACGGCTTCTGACCGAAAGAAGTGGAAGGAAGTGATGAAAAGAGCTAGTGAACCAGCGGCACTTTGAGCGGCTTACCGGCTTCGACTCGCCCTTAACCTGATACTAGGCTAAGAACAATTCATTTATTCCATAAAAAAGTGAAAAAAGACCGTCAATTTTCTTTCGTATTAGTACAAGTAGCATTTTTATAGCAATAGAACAGATCAGAGAGCATTATATATTCACTATATTATTTTTCCTATTCAATTTCACATTATTTCTGTTTAAGAAAATCATGATGATTAAATCCTCCCTATATATTAAGGTACCACGTTTGTCTTCATGTTTTCAGAGCTCCTGATTTACTTGTACCTTTTGGATACATGATTTTTAATAAAAAATATTTTAATTATTGTAATACTGAATTGTTATACACTTATAACACTGTTGTTAATAAGACGATATGACTTTAGAATAATTTTACCTTTGTCTTAAATGTACGAATTTAGAACGCAAAATGCTAGAAATGTCTATCTGATAAATCAATAGATCTAGTAGCAGTTTACCCGTCTCTGAATAAGCGTACCCCTTTTGTCTAATTTCTTCTGCGAGTTTCTTTGAATACATTTTTTTACTTTTCGTTACTCTTTGCATTATTGTCTTAGTCATAACTTTAATATCATGTTTTTCCTTCCCTATTTATCTTTAACGTATTTTACAGTAAATATATCCTGAACATATGTTGGATGAAACAAAACTACCCTAATTTTTTTTTCGCAATGTCATTTTCCGACACTGAATTTTAAAATAAAAAAAATGAATTCATTATCAAATGATGAGACATAATTCTAGCTAACTTACCTACTTAAATTAAAGAAAGGATGAAATATTGGCCATAAGAAAATAAAAAAAATTATTATATTCTGATAATATAACATAATAATATACATATTCATTGCAACAAAACAATTTTGTAAATTATTAATGATGATTTATATGAGACACCAAAATATTAAAATGTAATCGAAGTAAGTTAAATTAAAAATATTTTCCCTAATGAAAATATGAAATAAAAGAAAAATTTAAATCGAAATAATAAGTTTGTTAGTCATTATCTCTAGGTAAATTTCTTTCGTTCGCGAATATAAGAGCATTAGGATAGATATTATCAAACGATTATTGCTAATTATGGTTTATAAAAAGTCAATAATCTCAATAACACTTTAAAATATTCAGTTAAATTAACATTTACAGATTAACTTAAATTAATTACAGGATAATTGTCAGCCTTGCTTGATAAAATGTTAGTAAAAAGTTTTAATTCTCAATACTGAAATGTTATGGTCAAATAATTTTAATTTAGATCAGTTTTATCTCGCGCCTATTAAATGTTATATGTTCCTTTTCTTCCACGGTCATGTTGTAAACGGTGCTACTTGCTTTGATAAAATATATGTTTTTATTATTTACCAAAAAGCTGAAATACATCAAATCTTTTATCAAACTTTGCGGCGCCGATTTTCCTCAAACAAAAAAGATACCGGTTTTTCCCGAATTTCCACAAAAAATGAAGCACAACAAACGATAGCGATTTGTAACTTGCAAAGCTGTCTAAAGATGACAGCCTAATATTTTTTAAATCGCATAGCGCGCATCGTCGACCAAAGTCCTTTGCATATTTACGGCATAAATGGAAAGCCGATGCCCAACCTATAATTTTATTATATTTCCGTGTAAAGTGTTTTACTGGCACTACATCATTAAATTTTGCTTCCCGTCAATTATATCGTTATATTAATATTTTATTATATAATTATTTATTGGTACCGTCAAGAAAACATGAGTACAATATGATTTTTCTTTTTGTGTTGATGTCGTTTATTTATGTAAGCTGGAAACACGCCCATTTTTATTCGCCTATAATATTATTTACTTGACTAACTTAAAACATAATTTAAACACAATTTTTATTTAAAATTTTAAATTCACTCACCATATTTGGAGTAAAAAAGAACTTTAATAAACCACTTTTATTTAAATTGTTTCAAAATAAACAACATTCATTTTAATATCACTTTTATCGATAAAAACAACTTTGTTACTTTAATTATAGTGAAATATAGGTACATACGTTCTTTCCTGAATAAAATTTAACTTCCCTTTATACCAACAATCACCTTCGGTAAAGTTTTCTTAAATAACAAATTAAAACTTAACTTTTTCAATATTTTCGCAGAAAATAAGTTTGGTTTTAAAACCGGTGTACTAACGAAAGTTTATCAATATGTCACAGGGCATAATGCACTCAACTAAGTATAAGTGACCTTATGTAATGTATAGAATAGTTATCTTTCACGTCACTCGTAGAGGGTGTGCGTATGACGTCAACGCGTAGAGGACCGGCGTAGAGCCATGCTGTGGGAGCGAAAGCCCGGAGTCGACTAAGGACCGTAGTCTTTTTGCTTGCCGCGGCGCGCTCTGAGCTCGGGCGCCGTCGGTTGTTTTCGCTATTCCGGTTTTAATTTCAATTGAGTTTTGGGAATGCGAATTGCGTGAGACGACATTTTTGGCGGATGTTTGGAGATAGTTTTTGTGGGGTTCGTTTTCGCTTTGTTGTATTTGCAGAGAATATAACGATGCGTATTTATATCTAGGTAACGCCGATAATGACTTACCATGGTGAGCAATTATTGCAATATTACACAGTGTTTCGTATTTAAACTTTTGGAAATGTTACTGTTTTAAAAATTTTATCACATTTATTGAATTTTATTATGGTATAACTTTAACTTTCAAGTAAATATTTTTTGTGGTCCATTTCAATTTAAAGAGAACCACAAAAAGGTGTGACGAAGTAAGACTTCAAGAGCAGGGTGGCACGTAATGCTTTAGTCTTGCACTGATGCGTAAACTTGTCGAGTAATATTTTAAGTCGCGTATAAAATACATGGAACGCATTTCGTAAGTTTAAATTATATTATTTGCGTATAATTATATACTCAACAAAAGTTGATTCTCGGCATCTTCGTATTGACGTCGTTATTACGAAAAAATAAGATGGTGTTTCGTAAGTATTTAGAAAGGTTTTTTCTAAGAATTAATTTTTTAATTTTTGGTTAAACACTTGCATATTTTTTGGTCTATCTTCTAGAAAACATACGAAACTTCTAGTGAATCATCATTAAACTCCTTTTCTTTGCAGATGATTGAGTAAGGAATTGTTTTATTTCCTATTTTCAAAATCATGCAGGATTATTTTCGCCATATTAACTGAATAATAAATAAATTTGAAAAATTAATTGCTAATGGAAAATTATTTGAGACATCCTTAAATTTTTAATAGCAATAAAATTTTTAATATTAACCTTTAACTATTGACGTAATATTTTTTTACATAAGTTTTCTTACATAAGCCTGAGCAGTTCGTGCCTTTAAACGTTGATGTAAACGATAAATGAAGATTTTAAGGTTCAAATAATTACTTACTATCTAAAATAAGTATATTTAAATAAAGCAAGTGTATTTTTGAAATTAATTTTTATTTTTAAATGACATAATTGTATTAAATTAAAAATTAAGTAACATTTTTTGGCAAAATTTACTTGAGATCAGAAAACAGTCTGTATTTTTTAAAAAACTTAACAAAGTTAATAACATTATTTGTACTTTTAATCTTCAATAATTTCTCTAATAAATCAACCGTAATCAACCGTAGCTATTACATAAAAACAATAAAATTGCAAGGCACAAAGTCTTACAAACTAAGCACAATCTGGGAAAAACTTTTTTAGCGCACTGAGGGCATACGTGTTTTTTATACAAATAACATGTATGTGTGGACTTTCTTTGAAGCTTCAGTGGACATGTGTGACACCTTCTTCTTATCTCAAGTCCTTCTTCTTCAACTTCTGGAAGTTCTGGATGTCCAGAAGAAGGCATTTCAGGTCTCAACACTCGTGTCAAACTCAAGCGTAGTTCACGAGGCAGTTTTTCATTATGTACTATGCGTTTTAAGTGTGGCAACACCAAATGACGGGCCAATTCTTTTATGAAAATACCTCTTTCTGTCATTTTTCTTGGTGTATATCATACAAGATATGGCTATTGACAGAGCTGCAATCTAAAATACGATAAAATATTACCATCGGCCAACGTGTTTGACTTTTTATCTATTTCGTCCACTCCTCCTTTGGTTGTATTATAGAAGTGGATTATTTCAGGCTTTCCAGTAGATTCAGCATGGTGCATAGATGATAAAAGAATGACTGCCTTATTTTTTTTGGGTCATGCGAAACAAGTGTATTTTGACCGGCAAAACCATAAAGTGTAGAATTGACTTCTCTTTTTTTTTACGGTAGGAATTCTTTCGGTATCTCACGTTTGTTTTTTTTCAACGTGCCAACTCATGTTAAACCCTTTTTCTTCAAATCTTCGACAAGTTCGAGTGAATTGAACCAGTTATCACAAGTAATATTTCTGTTACTCCCGTATAATGGCTTTGCGAGACGAATAACTGATTGCGTTGGTACCAGGAACTTTTTTTCATCATCTGTCAAACCTGCACCATCTGATCCACGGCCTGTATATATGTAACAGTTATACAAATAACCATTTTCTGCGTCACATAAGCACATTAGCTTCAATCCGTATTTTGCTGGTTTCATTGGCATGTAAATCATTAGGTGTGTACGTCCGCGAAAAGGGACTAACATTTCGTCAACTGTGGCATACTCGCTGACGTTATAAACCTTTTGACAATTTTCCACAAATTGAGTAAAATTTTTTGAAATTGCTGCTATTTTGTCAGTCCTCCGTCGTTCTTCGCAATCAACAGGGTTGTCAAATCGAATGCAGTGCAAGATATTGAAGAATCTAATTTTTGACATAACACACCTGAATATCTCTCGACTCGTACGGGGTGTGGTGAATATGTAATCCACTTTTTCGTGATTTGATTTGAATACGGCCGTGTAAAAGAGTAGACCAATAAATGCATGACGTTCAATTATATCTAATTTTTTTAATACTGGGCGATCGCCTTTTGAAAATTTGGCTCTGTATTGATTTATCTTTTCATTAGTCCACTTGAGTATTTCTTGTAACATGTCATTGTCCATAAACTTATTCCATATTGAATAAGGGTCTTTTTAATCATTTGCAGGTTTGAAAAGTTGGTCCGTCTTATAATGTTGTGTTGAGGCGTCCTGACTGCTCTTGATGGAGGTTACCGTGACCATTTGTATTGATTTTTGCCGTAGTAACACCGTATTGACAATAGTGGAAGTTCGTCTTCGGAAAAATCTTGTTCCGATTCCTCTTCAGGCTCTGAATCGCTCTGAGAATCTTCATTATGCCCTTGTTGCTTTGGAACAAATGTATCACCGTCTTCACAGGTCTTCTGTCTCTGAACCACTAAACTCTTCATAAATCACCCAAGATAAGAAAACTGATTCAAAATCCGGGTGTCTGGTCGCAACCGACTTCCTAATTCTAGAATGACATATATTATCTTCGTCATTAATAGTCCGTTTTCGTCCCGATGATGTACTTGGTTCCATTTTATATTACTTGTCCAACTATTGAAAGAAAAAGTTAATATTAGTAACATAAGTGATTTTAAAAAAAGTTACGTAAATACTGACGATGGGTCACAGAGGCCCGAAAAAAACTTCGAAATGAATTTACTTACCAAAATTGCGAGCGAAGCTACAGGAAAAAAAGGTTAATAATTAAAACTATTTTAATATGAAAATTGCAAGAAAGTGAAATTTTATTTTAAGGGACCATATATCGCAGTGATCGAATCGAAAATTTTTTTTTTTTAATTTATATATATATATATATATATATATATATATATATATATATATATATATCAGTTGGTGATATTGGAGGATAGATAACCCTAACCAAGTTGCGGATGATTCAAAACCATGATTGTGTTATTATAATTATGAACATTTTCCAAAATATGAAAACTGTTGCAAAAATTATTTTAATACAATCAAAATAATAGAAATTTTCACCAAAATATAGCAACTATATATCGAACGGAATAAAAGATGAAATTTTGGACAAAGTAATTATGATACTGAGGAAATACATTGGTGTAAAATAGGATTTTAACTAGAAATTTACTTTTAACTTCACCCTTGTAAATCAGTATGTTTATAAATATCCTAACAAGCAGTTATTTTATTTTTTAACTTTTCACGTGTAATTTTGCACGTATATGGTATATAACATCTGTATTAAGAATATAGTAGCTATTACTTTGCCTTTATTGAAAAAATGTGGGTAAATCAAAATCAAATAGTGAAAGGTTTCAAGACATCTAAAAAAAATTGTTTTTGAGTTATACACTAAAATAATAACAATGTTCACTAAAACTTAAAACCCAATCTTAATTGCAATACCTTCATTGGCAAGCAAACAAAAATAAAATTATATAATCTAGTTATATGCTAAATCTATTATTGGTGTAGTTTTTAAGAATTTTCCAGGAGGGTTTGTGGTTTCTTGGTACCCAGCCTGATCTAGGTTTATAAAAGGCTTTGCGTGGGCTCAGCCACCATTTATTTTTTGCTGTTTATCACTTTAAAATAGTGTGGAAATATTACATTCCTCCGTGACAAGGAGTTGTCTATAAACAATATTTTTCGACTTAAATGGCTGGATAGAATCTTATGTTTGTTTCTGTTACAACTGTTATTATTTTTACTAGCAATATTTTTTTATAAAACCCTATAATTGAAGGATAAGTAGTAAAGGCAAATTATGTAGTATTTTATATAGAGAATATCTGATAAAGATAACTCAATCTTCACTATGAATCGTGTAACTTTGCAAATGAGTGGTTCATTTACGAGTCTAAATAACATTTCTTTGTTTTCTATCCCTATATTATGTATTCATTAGTGCTCGGAGTACACGTTGCCCAAACTCATAGAGAAATTAACAATGCCCTTCGGTATATTTGTTCCATTTGGTACATTTGTTTCAATTATGGTGATGAGAATGATCAATGTTCG
The DNA here is from genome assembly GCA_039881145.1 of Druceiella hillmani. Lineage (NCBI taxonomy): Eukaryota > Metazoa > Arthropoda > Insecta > Lepidoptera > Hepialidae > Druceiella > Druceiella hillmani. Next base: position 2,880,395 of record JAYKKI010000132.1, read on the forward strand.
TATTGTTTACTACAAAAAGTAACGTCCTCGTGTGGTCATTGGAAGCCATATCAGCCTGAATGCGTGTAGCATTTTCTGGTTATTTTTTCTTATTCAGACAAAATATCACATGGTTTGGTAAGAAAAAATTTGTATTAGGTTGATGCATACGGAATATTGATTATAAAGTTAATAAATATCTAATCGCAATTAAAATTATTAAAGAAATATTTAACGCGTTATTAAATTTTTTGGTTTCCAACTTTATCATTTTTAGCAACTTAGTTGGGATTTAAACTATGTTTAAACTAAACTATTATGTATGAACCACTAAATCAAGAGATTATTGTAACTTCCCAAAAAATATAATATTGTATAATGCCGGGCTATGTAAAACGCACAGTGAACCATAAAAGTAGGGACAAGTTGTAACGTAGCAATTTCTACTACAGTAGACGTTTTCTTGCGGTCAAATATATCCATGATTAACGTATCTTCAATATGGAGTTTAAACTAAATATATATTCTTCTAAATTTATAAGCAGCAAACATTAAAAACTCGGTTCTAGCAACAGAGAAATTAGTTCGGTAACGATGGATGTATACTCAGCACCATGTAAGAAATATTATTGTGAGACGTTGTTCGATGTTTCAATGAATGCTTTATATGATTTAACTGTGTATTATGTGAGGTAAACGTCAATATCTTTTTCCTCAAAATATATATCAAATGTCAAGTTTCCAAGTTTACAGTTAGTGTAATGTCATTTTTTATTATTGTGTCATATGACACGGTTCATATATTAAAGGTATATTTGTGTTTTTTACTTATTTCATATTGTTATCGTTTGAAAATAGTATTGGTTCTTATTATTCGCTCATTTTTAGTTGGATTTAAAATGTTTGTGTCCCCAAGGAGGAAAATTATTGCTACAAGAAAATATGATATTGTTTTACAAAAAAAATTAATGCATTATTATTGTATCTTCAATTACAGGCGTTGTATTCAATTCAATTGAGGAACTCCATCCACATGTTGCGTGCTCTTATGATATGTTATTATTACTATAGGGTACTCAAGATCAACTAATTGCAAGGAATCCATATCTTATTTGAAATTTGAATTCAATCCGGCAATTAAAAGAGAATTTTAACTAATGCGTTGCAACAAAGAAACCGACTAAACATTTCAATCTCTATTCTCACGTTAAGAAACGCGCATCGCGTAGGCGAAAGTGCACGTCAGCAAAAAATAAATTTTGGCATTTTTTTTAAGTTTAAAATCAGAACATTCGAGTTATGAAAGCCACTCATAATTATTTTGTTTTTAGTACTGACAAATGACTTCAATTTAGAATATTCTTGGAGCAATTTTTATATCAATCCACTTTTTACTTCTTTTAATTTTTTAGCTACTGAGGGAATTTTACCAAAAAAATGCAGATCTTTTAGTTGTGAAAAACAAAGTCAAATAAATTGACTGTCAACTTATTTAATTTATTGTTCACAATTAAACGATATATATTTTAATAAAAAAAAACAATGAAATTGACTATTTCTAAAGTTAAAAAAAAATGACTACTCCTAAAGTGCAATTTCTCTCTCGTGATTAGATCCCGCATTGAGGAAATTAATATATGGAAGTTTGTTTTTTTATTTGCATATAAGAGATAAACTAAATGACTATTGAAATATTTTCAAAACAAATCCGCAATTGGAAAGTATATATATATTCCTAATAAAACAATAATATATTTCTTCTTAAGAAGAATATGAGGTACAACATTTTTGATATTATAGCTAGTTATAAACGCGACTTTAAAATGTTTTTTCATAGAAATAGCATATTGAAAAATCGCAATACTAACACTTAAATTTCATGATATACCTATCATCAATAGCCGTGGCTTAAGTCGGTTATTAAAAAAATTACATTCATTTATACTATGGTTCTATAAAAAGTAATTAAATTATTTTTTTCCTTTTGTACAAAATTCCTCTTACGAATTTCTTCTTATCCTCTATACTTATAGGTTTTTAATATTACAAAATCTATTAAAGGACATTTTTTATATCATTTTAATCCTTCTAATGATTTGGTCGAGAAAACCAAAGATATGTTATACCAATATAAGTTTATTTTTTTTCCACAATCTACAATAGCTTTATCTAATGTTAAATCTCGAGATTTTTGAATTGTAATTGAGTTGTAATGAAAATTGTTTCCTCTTTACTAAGAGAGTAATCTGTTAATTAAATAGTAATATTAAACATAGCTTAGATGGTGTTAATCTTAATGTAAGCCTTTAACCCTTAGTACGAATCAATCTCTTTCAGATCAATTCAAAACAATAAATATTTGACCAAAATCACGTAATTAAAAACAAATTTCAACTAATTTCATTTTTAAAAGAACATTTCTCATAATATTTACAGCAGACCTTGTCATAACTGAATTCTATACCGATATTAAAGGATTTGTCATAATTTAAAATTGGTAAAGAAATCTTCCATTTAATTTATTTGGTTAAATAAAGGGCTCGAAGGAAACAAATATAGGTATTTGAAAAACGAAAACATAAAATAGCGTGACAATTTAATAACAACAATAAATTTTAGATAATATGCCGAACTTTTTGACAAGTTATGTAATCTGAACTTCTAAACCGAGTCCCTTAAATATATTACGCGGTTATGCTTCAACCGTTACCAGTATAAAATATTTCAATTAGGAGTCGAGTTTCATATTCAGATAAAGAAAGGCCTGATAGAAAGCTACGACTGCGTACGGCCGCTTAATTAATATTGCGTGATTAAATATAATTTCACACTCCCATTTCCACATCATAACGACTGTTTGAAAACGCCTACGAGTATCCCTTAAACAAATAATATGACCCAATTTCAAATGTAAGTATTATTGTATTTTTAAGCAATTTTTAAATTTTATTTCAGATTGAAACTCACCTCATGAGGTGACCTCATAATTATAATATGTATTTGTATATATAAATCATCACGTCCTATTTAAAAGTTCAAATAAACGGCTATGATGAAGTGGCGATCAGTTTATTTTACTTGCGTGTATAAAAATCATTTATGACGTATGGAAATCAGAAATATCTTTGTTTCGTGCAAAAACTTATTCTGGCGACATTTTTGATTGACGAATAAGAATATATCACATGGAATACCACTTTTTTATTGTCACTTTTCTAAAGCTATTACAAAGCGGTAGTTCTACGATAAGTTTGAAGAAAAAAATTTTTTTAATTATTATCGAAAGTTCCCTTTTTGTATTCCAATGAGATTTTTCTTAATGTATTTCCTAATTTAATTATAACACTAAAATAATAATATCAATATTTATAACCCAAAAGACTTCAACTGTATCAGTAGCTCGAAATCGAAGGTAAGATTCATGGGATTAAATTTAATTTTTTTTCATTGGGATCATATCTGTATTTTGGAAAATACTGGTTAACGTATTCACAAAACAATACTGTATAGTCCCAAAAAGAATCATCGATTAGAAAATTCCAGCAAATACAAAGTTAAATTTTCACCGGTTCACCTTGATTTTTGAGTTTGATAGTCTATTGATCACTGGACAGCCATTTTTATGCACAGACAGAAAGTTTTAAGTAAATGAAGCAGTAGGTAAAATTTACCTAATCGAAGTTAAATATTTATTTTTAGGATTGCATGCATCAAAGTGACAGAAGGATACCTTATAAGATCACTCACGTGTCTGCTTGTCCGTTTGTCCCAACCAAATTTCTTAGAAACCGTGAGAAGCAGAAACTTGAAATTTGGCGTAGATATAAATTTTAATAATATATATATTTTGTCATTTGCAAACTAGCTTATTTAATATATCTATATAAGATTTAAAGATTGGGTACAAGAAGTACTCCATTTTTTTTCAAATCTTATATATCATATGGAATATGATCTGTATTGGCTTGTTATGCGGAATAGAAATATTTATTTTTTATTATTTGAAATTGCTTATTTAAACAAATGTTCTAATAAAAATACAATAAAAGAGAGAGCACTTTTCCGAAACTAATAAAATAACAATTATAATTGAAAGAGGTAAATTGTGACGAGAAAATTATAGGAAACCTGTGACGATTTATACTTTTAGAAATATGCGCCACGTTTTCACGCCTGTGGAAAACATAGTATCAATGTATGAACGGTGTGAAAAATTCCTGTTTCTAAATAGTTTAATAGAAATGCTGTGCTTTTAAATATTTATAAGTGCTTAAATATGTGCTGATCCTGGTAGTGTAAGTTAAAATCGTGCTTGGCATTTTTATGCTTTTACACCAGAATAGGTTCAAGAAATTTTGTTATTATCTATTAGGTTATATTATCTTCTGTAAATCTATTACTTATTGTATATTGTTATCGTTATTAAACACACACAAACACACACACGCATACATGCATACATGCACGCACGAATGCACGCACGCGCCCTTTTACGCACGTACGCACACACCACGCACGCAGGCACGCACACACGTACGCATACACGCACGCTCGCCCGCATGCATGCACGAACGCACGCACCCGCGCACGCTCCCATATGCGCATGTACGTAGACACACATATGTATGTTTGTATGTATATATAAATATATATTTCGGATTATGGTTGCATATACCACCAACTTTGAATTTAATAAGTTTAATAAGTATTTTCATTAATATTTTTTTATAATCACGAAATTGCAATGACGCATCATATTTTCATTGATTACCAATGTAGTCACTGACGTGTTTGGTATTTATGCAAGATTATATAAATAACTTTAAAAAAATAAAGTTTTTTCATACATGGGCACATATTACACATTTATCCAAGATGCTTATTTTTATAAACTTATCAAGACGTCCAAATTACAGTGTGTGGTTAAAAAAATATAAAAGTAAATTTATAATGAAGTCATATACACTTTGGACAAAATGAATTTAAATCCTGTAAAATAGACCACTTATTTTGAAATATTTGTCTCTTTACCTATGTATAAATAACCTGTATATCAACCGTTCCTTAAAAAAATATATCAAATAACTTACAAATAAATTGAAAATAATACATATCTGATTTCTTTGCAAAGTAAAGTAACTGAGCAACTTTGTATCATAATATTCACCGTTTACGAAAGGAAATGTTTAAATTAAAAAGATAATTTGTAAGAGAATAAAGTAATCTTGAGAAAAAAAAGTAATCTTGAACTCAAAATAAATAAGCAACATTTTAATAAATAGTGTACATTTATTTTTCTATTTTACTGAAGTTTTAATTACTACTTTTCTATTATTATTTTTATTTAGTTTCACAATTCTTTTATAAAAATGAAAAAATAAATATTAATCTCTCAACATTTTTCCCTTAATGGTAACAAAATATTAGTTTTATATCTTTTCAACCGATGCCTCTTTAAACAGTTTAACTGCGTTTGCGAAATATCGACCCAACTTAAATATAAGCAAATACCTCGGGACAAGCAACATGTGAATGTTTGATATCGTGGAAAAGATTAAAAAAAAATGTTTCTCTATTAGAAATTTACTTACACCAAGTTAAAGGAAGAGACTAGTTTTAATATACCTGATTTAATTTTTCTTAAATTCTGAAATTATTTTTTTTCATTTGGTAAATTCCTTAAGTTACCCGTGGGTTCAAGCCTGGTTGCAAATCAAATATGAATATTGCTATTCAGTACACATTCGATGAAGTATTTGTAACTGGAACTGTTTCTTGTCTGATTTACATGTCTGTCTAGTCCCAGAAGATTAGGACGGTATAACTTTATATGTTATGTGTTTGGGGGGTTGAAAGAATGGAAATAAAAAAACATTTGAGATAAAAATTAATATCTTAAAAAGACAATATCATTGTGACTGATCGAGTTTACAATAATATTCTCTTGTAAAAAACTACTGGGGATTTGTGTGTTTCCTTCTTCATAATACATTGTACAATAATTTTTTACTCGATTCAATACATGATCTATAAAAAATTCATATATGAAATTTACATTATCCAGTTTACAGTTAGTTTATATAATTCAATATTTTTTTTCTTCGTTACCATGACAAGTCATATCTTAATATAAGGAAATAATCTCCCACAGCCAGCACTGGCCATTGTCTTTTATTTCCCGAAGATTTTATCTTTTTCTTGAAGGTAATAGATCAGTTTAATGTCAAGATCTTTCAATGGTATCGACTCGATATTCCAATTAAATCTCAGTAATAAGCTTAATAGTAAATAAAGGAAAATAGATAATATTAACGTACTCATGAATATGTGATACAGTAATGAGATAAATGGAACTAGGCCAGAAAGAGTCGTCCATTCTCGCGTCACGTATCAGTACGTGACCTCGATGTGATTATGAACGACTGTGACCCACCAGAAGACTTGCCTGTATTTATTTGTCATGCAATATTATTACTACTTTCATGATATTCAGTAAATTTCATTTCTAGTTGTGCTCTTGGTCTACTTTAAAGGATTATTTATAACTTGAATATTATATCCTTGAGCTAAATATATATATATATATATATATATATATATATATACATATATATATATATACATATATATTTATATATATATATATATATATATATATATATATATATATATATATATATATATATATATCCTAATTATTACATGAGAAAACGAAATTATTCCATTTGTCTCCAGTTTAGACCGCACAACAATATTTATCCTTATATTGATACACTTCAAATTTTTTATGTGGTGTAAAATGTACTCATTTTTTTCCTTTTCCAACAAACGAGAATAAAGGGGTAAAGACACTTTTATTGCCATGACTAATTCTTACGTATTTTGTGTAGTTTACAAACCGTGACTTATTTTAATGATTACCTTTGGTAATCAATATAGATTTTACAGTTTTTTTACTTGTATTTTAACTTACATTACTATTGATGATACGTTATTGTGTGTAGTTTATAAACCGTGATGTATTTTAGTGACTAGTTTTTTAAATATTTTTTAACTCTTATTACTGTGGCTAGTACTCATAATATTTTGTGTATTTTATATACCGTGACATATTTCAATGATTACCTATGGTGATAAAACTAAAATTACATTTCTTTTACCTGCTTTTTAACGTATTTTACTATGGCCAATGCTTACGTTATTGTGTGTAGTTTACATACCATCACTCGTTTTTATGATTACATTTAGTAATAAGAATATATTTTACAATTTTTTTTATCTAGCGACGTAGCAATAACAATAATACGTACAAATATATATGCTAAAATATCACGTTCGAAAATATATTTTTATCAGTTGCTGATATTCAGATATGTAGCTTATTGTTACAGATAAGTAATAAATATTTCAATAGTTTTTTTTGATTTCAAAGAATTTCATTGATGTTATTTTAATTTTTTTATAAAAATTAAAAGAGACGTTCTAGTATACCCTTGTTCATAGATATGTGCACTCATTGTTTGCTTTGTCGAGTATGGTTCCCATAGGATACTCTCTTCATTTGAAACATTTTTACTGCCTTTGTTAAAATTTGAAATGGAAAATTTTGTGAGAAAATCATATCAAATTCACGATTTTTACCTTTATTTAGTATATTTTAAATTCTAAACAGGATTCATTTTTGTCATTTAAAATTTGCTACTTTTTAACTACAACCCATTTCTAAGATCGTTTTCAGGATTAATTCCGTATTTGATATTGTATAGGGCTATGTATAAGAAAAGATTGAACATTTTATTTTTAAGGGTTCGCAAATTCCAATGCAAAGTAATAGAAACACAATTTGTCATCTCTTTTAATCTAAACATTCGTACAAACATACCTAACTCGTATTTGAAGTTGGAAGTATAGGCAATAATTCCTAACGCCTTTATATGCTAGTATATAAAAATGAATGATCAAAATAAACAGAAGGCCTGATCGACATATCTATTTCTTTGGCGATAATTTTAGCAACAGCGGGTGGGCGGACGGACGGACGCATACATGAATCACCATCAAAATAAGCGATCAACTTAACCAATACATCTTTCTACCTGCCAAGAGTTTGTGTGGGCGGACGGGTATATGAATCGGTTGAGAAATGAGTGAAAGGAACAATTGATTAAGTTTCTACTTCTTAATTAAAGTAAGTGCCATAGCTACTAAAACGTTGTTTTAAATGAAGCTATTTCATAAATTTTGCCGCAATTTTGAGCACTAAAGTTAAAAAAGAAAATTTACAACATTAAATATTTTCAGAACTATTTTTGTAATAAAATGTAGAAAAATGCCAAGGGTTGAAAATGTAAATCGAAAATACTTATAAATCATTCAGTTTTTCATAGATTGGCTAATTTCCATGGAATGTGGGATTCACACTACTTCCATAGTAATATGGGATTCACACTACTTCCAAAATGTTTAATCATCAGGTCTGTGCTGTGGTCTCATATTATTTTAGCGTTCCATTGCATGTTCTTTTATGTAAATGAGAACTTCATAAAAGGTTCCTTGTGATGAGAAAAAAACCATTCCATACATGAATTAATGTATACCAATCCAGTCGTTGGTGTAAATTAATTCATATCATATAATAAATTTATTCATATTTTAAAAATTATAAAATTTTACTTTCTAACAAATATCGGATATTATGACCATTTCACAAAAATATTGTAAAAAGTACCCCATAAATTTAAAATCTGCCCAAAGATTCATACTCAGACACTTGGTGTACTAACATAATAAATGTAATGTACAAAACACTATATAATTATAATTTTTTTTTCATTTGAAATGGCGTCACCAGAAAGTTTGATTATGCCAACATGTTTTTATATTCGTATATAATGATTAATAAATCGAACCACCAGAAAACAGCTATGTCATAGTTATATTATTAACCCTCTGCCTGCGTTTGTGTCTCACATACTCACAGACGATGATTTTAAAATATAAACTTTAAGTTATACCTTTCTAAAACTTTACTTACCTTTTATATTTTTGAAAGAATAAAACACCTTATAATTTTTAATTTTAAGATACCACCTAGCCTTGGGTTTTCCATGGAGCAGGCCCTTAAATCCCCTTGTCTCTATGTAGAATTTTCATATTTTTGCAAATACAAAAGATGGCATCTTACTTAATTATTTTTATTTGAATTTTACAAAAATTACTTAATTGCTGTTATGTAATAGTTTTGTATGTGAAACAAAAGCCACAAGATTCGGAGCGAAAATAGTGACGACGATTTATTTTTAGTATCTGGAGACCTTGCTTTTGAAGATGATTTATTTTGTCAAAAAATGATTGCTAACTATGGTCAGCAGCTCCCATCCTGAAACTTATGGAAAGACGTAGTGGAAAGGATATACTGAAAGATGACTATCTAAAAATGTACAAACGTAGAAGGAAAGACTGTTAACTTTGAAAAATGTGTACTGATAAATATTATCAGGGTTTTGGCTCTTACTGAAATGTATAACACAAATCATGAAGATGTCAGTCAGCTGTTGAATGACAATGATAGCCGGTGATTTTTTAATATCATGATAGTTAATCAATTATTTGCTACACTGCGTGTATCATGTCTTGATGATGCAGCCGTCCTTCGAAGACATCAGTCAAATAATAAGTTAGAACCCACATAATAAGACTTTTAGATATAAGACCTAAATTTACGCGACGCGTGTATGAATAACTTTTCACTTTCTGCTCCTGGGAAAATATGGTACTAAGACTTGGAGCGTATGAGATAGTAAAGACCAACTATTGACAAAAAGCTGAATTAACTTATGCCTAGAGAAATACGGAAACACAAACTCTTATATCCTAGGTTGTATGTAGTGAAACGATGATTTCCTGCCTAAGGCTTTAACAATGTAATCAGGTAAAATCTGTCAAGTGTGAATGAAACCTTCATTACTAGGCTTCCTTACATATAAGTTACTCATAAATATTTAAACGTACGTAGTATTACTATTAAGCTATTTTCAAATGTAATTTGTTAACATCCTAAATATATTGTCCACTATATTATTCACACATTTAATAACACGGTGTAATAACATTTAAAAATATGTAATATCTAAGATAATCGCAAACGTTTTCCTCTAATATTCTAGTCAGATTTAATAATTTTTTTTTGAGATATCATTAGAAAGGGGAAAGTGGTGGTATGCTCTAATTATGTTTAATTTTTCGGATATTTATTTAAAATATCCAATTAAAATTAGAATAATTATTTTTATATTTCTCATAATAAGCCCTTTCAAATGATATTCCACATGATACAAACAAAAAGAGAGAAAAAAGTGCCCTTCCCTTAACTTATTTTTAATACCTTTATGAATCGTTTATAGGTAGCTAATGCAAAACACGCGATATATTAATATATATTACCTTATCAAACTTCAAGTCCCTGTCTCCCAAGGTATTTGGGAAAATTCGCTGTGACAGATAAACTTAAAGACAGTTACACGTGGATAATCTTATAAGGGTTTCGACACGTGAATAATCTTATAAGGCTTTCGTTTATCAGTTCGAGGTACTTAGACAAAAGTGAATCGCCTCTTGAAATTGTAACTACGAAATAATGACTAGATATTTAAATTATATTTTGATTTCAACCTGACTTTATAACCGTTAAGAAAAATAACTTTTTTTATTCTTATGAGTCCTTCTTGGGTTCAGCCAATAATAACCTCACTATAGAGGAACTAACTGGATATTATTCACAGACAAATGACAAAAGCATCATCCATTCATCGTTATATTGGACAAAAAAACTTAGTGATACCCACAGAGAAGTAACCACAACACCTAGATTTTCTCTGATGTCAGCTTGTATGAGATCATAAAGATGTCTATCATCCCTTTGCAATAGAACTTGGTGTAGTTTTTGTGCAATAAAAAAGAGGGACAAAGTAAAATTAAACATCGCAAACGTAGTAAATCTGTGTATTCTGAGTACTCAAATATAATTTTAAAAATTTGCTTAGTATTATAACAACCGTCATTGCCATAACTTGTACGTTTCAAGTATGGTTTTTAAACATTTTATGTATTTGTAAAATAAACAGATGTTGAGATGCGTTTCATTGCTGAATTCTTATTATCATCAAAGATCTAACATTTAAAATTTACTTAAAATTGTTTGGTCTGAAAAGCCCGTTCCGATCCAAATATTCATGAAGTTTTGCAAACGTGTTAATTATAAAAGTTAATTAGAAAACAAGATTCGCTATATGATACATATAATGCATATGAAAAATGGGGTTAAATATAATAATGATGTGCAGTAAAACTCAAACCTGACCCAAGTTTTAATTATAGTCATAATAATTTTAATCACCGGAAATGATATTATGGTTGACGTTCTTATTATCTCCATGGCAATGAGAGTATGAGCACGTGTTCAAATTTAAATTATATAAATGGTATTAAGGTTAACACGTGCTAAAAATAAATGATTAAGAATGTAATTTAAAATTTACTATACTCGAAAATTATAATTACATTAAAAAAAAAAGTTAATGTAATTAAAACTAAATTATTTCCTGTATTCTCAGCGTGACCCAGAGTATATTAGCTTAGTGACTATGTATATGAATATAGATTCGTAATCATGGATACGCGTACTGGCTGAATAGTTAGCTGTACCCTTCTTGCGTCATACATATCTCTCTCCCCTCGCGTACATCGCAAATAGTTGCAGACTTCTAGCGACACACATCAATCTCTATTTTACAGGGACGTGTAGTGAATTACAACGATTACATTTTATAACCCAAATGTCTTTGGAATTACTTATCCATACTTATATAATGTAAGCTAAGGAGCTATTTTTGATTTAAAACATTTGATATTTCTATTATTATTAGTATTTAGTTCTGTCGTTACTCGTTTTTATTCTCTCACTTGCGCCTTTTGAAATATTAAGTAACGTAAATAAGTACATACTGTTTTGGACATTGTACTTTTATTAAAAAAATGTAATTATGAGCTCATTTTAATGGAGTCTGAGCAATTGATATTCACAACAAATTGTTTAATCATAAATATTACAAAAAATTGTGTAATATTTGATCATGATATATTTGATTTTTAGTGCACGCAATTCATATGTGACATGACACTCCTGCCTAGTGCGTAAGTACAAAATATAGAAACCAACATTAAGTCTGACTCAAAAACCTTTTGGACGTATGTGAGATACGAATTCTCAGACAGACACCTTCCTGTGACTATGAGGTATGACGAAATTAGATACTCATTTGAGGCAGCAGCACAAGCTTTCGCTTTTCGGAATATTTCACATCGACGTTTTTGAACAGTGAAACAATACTCGATATTGCAGAAGCGACAGGGGTCGCTAATATCAAAGTTCCGAAATTTATCTATCACTTTGGAAGATTTATTGGTTAATACCTAATCTCAAATTGGGTTCTTGGTCTGACGTAAAAAATTACAGGTCTGTTACAGTGTTATCTACATTTGCTAAAGTATATGAAATCGTTTTATATTGTCGCATATATATGATCAAGTTCAATGCCAGCTGACGGACCTTCAGCACGGTTTTTGTCCTAAGCGGTCTGCCATCGTTAATATTACTAATATTACGAATTATGTTGCTCTAGGAAGTTAGATAGTAGACGGCAGGTAGATGTGGTTTATATTGATTTTAATAAGGCGTTTGTCTGAGTCGACAATGCTATTCTTGTAGTAAAATTATTGATAACTGGTACGTCTTCCAAGCTAACTAAATTTACTTTTGGGCTTGAAAACAATATGTTCAGTTTAGAAATTTCAAATCAAGACCATACCTTACTCAATATGGAGACAGCACTTTTAGCACTTTTCTATTTCTCATTATGACTAAAGATTTACCGTTTAATTATCAGCACTTTTCATTGCCTTCTGTTTGCCGATGATTTTAAATTAGTCTGGAGGTAGATAAGCAATTTGAGTGTAAGCAGTTTCAAAGTGATATCAACTCAGTGTTTTAATGGAGTCTGGGCAATAAGCTACAATTGTTTAAATCATCAAATAATTATGTTAATAATCAATTGAACTTTTATGCTTCAGCAGTTCCGTGAGAGAATGGAGCTATAGCTTCTTCATTTGCATAGAGCGAGCACGAATATCCTGCAACGTTCATCAGATTTTCAAGCCCTTATATTAATCAAAGAGAATATTTTTTCTGCTCCAATGACCGTTTTTGGAATATGATTATGGAGTTGCTTCATAGCTTACGTTTGACAATTAGTCAGTTTTAGGTTTAATTTTAATTGATGTCTGTTTTTCTGTGTTATTAAATTTTAGTCAGGTGTAATGTAATAATTTTTCTGTTTATAAGTAAAAAAAATTTATTACCAATCAAAAAAATCACCGTATCAAAAATATATAGATGCAAATGAAGTTGGCTCGCGATAAAATGTACATATATATATATATATATATATATATATATATATATATATTTATGTATATATTTACATATATATATATATTTATATATGTTTTAAATTGATGTAAATTTACAACGCCTAAAATCCAATTACCGTTCTAAAAATACACAGAAATAAATGGAAGTGATTTGATTTATTAATGCCTTCATGTGCATCAAAAAATAAAAACTATTGTATTATTCTTACGATAAGTAGTTCCTCTTTATTCATCCCTATTGAAGAACATAGAGGACTTATTAAAATTATTTTTGGAAAATCTTTCAGACCTTTTTTCAATCATTCATTCTTGTATTTTTTTATTACGCTTTATTATAAATAATAGTTACTTAGAATTCAATGTATTATTATTAATGTTATAAAAAATATAAATTTTTTTTTTGGGTATTTAAATTTTATTCCAAATATTTCATGATTTACTAAAAAAATCAAATTATTCGGATTTCCTTCGTAATTTTTAAAATACACTGTAACACATGTATTTCACTTAACCGTTATATTGTACACATATTAAGGATTTAATAAAATTTATTCACTTATAATGTTTAAAACAAAACTAATTAATGGTAAATGATATCTGCTTTTATTTTGAAAATTTTCTTCCATGGATTAAATACTTTTTTTTCAATTTGCTTTATGAAAATATGCTTTGTGATAACCCACACATAAGTTGTCGTCGTGGGTTTGGTTGACAACAAGGCATGAAGTCTATGTGGGCGTGGCGCATCTCGGTGACCCGGGTTCAATTCCCGGCCGCTCGTCGAGTGGGGATTCACTGGTATTTTAATTGGCTGTACAAGATTACTCTTATAATGCTCTGTATGTATTCGTTAATTACATTAACATAAAATAAATAAAATTAAAAACGGAACCCTTAGAAATCAAAGTCGTAGAAGTTTACGTAATAACATGAAAATTGGCATAATAAGAAAGCATATTAATCTGCAAATATCTCATTTGCTAATACTTAAAAATATTTACATGACAATTTTACGGGAGAAAATTTTTTATTCGCGAAAAAAATGTAAAAACTATAGTATGGGGTCCCGCCTGAAAGCGCTAGTTATGTACATAGGTGTTAAAAAATTTTTTTATGCTTTTCGGAAGATGCTTTCGGTCTTACGAGATTTAATGAAAAATATGCAAACAAATAATTTCGCTCTTCCTTTTCAACATTACTGAACATAAAATAATGAAAGAAAATAATTTTCAGAACTCTACGCAAAGGTTGTAGGGAAAATATAACCATTCTATATATCTACAAAGAATCCCTTATCTGAATTGCAAGTAATAGAATTTTGGGTAATTTTGGTTTTTTTTTATAGGAAGCGAGGTTGAAGACACTCATCTCACCTCATCGGGATCTCATCTATTGTAAATGTATTTCTGCTTTTGTGAAAAATCATGACATTTAATGCAACGGTAACGATTGGAGACCTTTTATTCTCTCATAACGATAAGCTTAAAAGCTTCTTTACTTCATAATGAAAAAAAAGCACATTATGTGCATCTAAAAGGATACTACGAGAATTGAGCAGAAGAATTTGGCAGCTATGGATAAATCGTGCATGGAAATTTAAAATTACTCTCTATTTTTAAAAGAGCACAGTGACAGAGCAAAATATCCGTTATTTTTAAATAAATCGGATAGCAGAATCAAGGCGCAACGTTTAGGAAGGAACCCAAAAAATATAAATATATATCGTCAGAACCTATTATTATTATTATTTAAAAAAAAATTTACTTTTCTCTTCGTACGTAAAGCTGGGTAATATGAAATAATTTGTGAGGGTTTTAAATAGTATTGCTATTTTTATCTGCAGCATAATTGAAGTAGGGAGGTATTTTTGTTGGCCCGATATATAGAAAAATGAAGGAAAACCAATTTTTGTTATAAAACTGATCTCTATTGAATTGACAGCATAGGTATTGCCACAAAAGGAAATTATAAACTTCTTATAAAACCATGAAAGCAAATTATGAATAAATAATAACTGCCTAAAAATTTATAAGCATACCTAATGTTACGAGCCTCAAACTTTACGTCTTCTTTCTCATTTAAGCTACTTTCCCGATAACTTAGCAGCTAGAAGCGAAGGTCAAAGTAAAAGATTTCACCAGAATAAAAAAAATGGAAAGTAAGTACCAAGGCGAGTGGAATTTAAGCACGATGGCTGACTACTACTGGATACTGAAGGTGATATTTCAAATAAGAAATCAGGTCACACGAGAAATTCGCTCAATAGATGGTGCGACCAAAAAAAGAAAAGATTTCATGACAGTTGGTGATATTTGAAATGCTTATTTGAATGTAAGAAATCCACGTAAAAAATACAGGTGCAAATAATTTTTTTAATTATTATTTTCGTCCCCCAATTTATGGATAATTTTCACAGTTCTTTTTTTAGAAAAATTCTGATGCGGTGGAAAATAATGTTCATATCTGTAATTAAGAGATCCCAAAACCTCGTATTTAGCTACAAAATTCGAAAAACGAAAAAATATTTGCAGACAAATAGGTATCATAATGTTTGAGTTATCCGTGGAAATTTGGAAAAATAATATATGAATTAAAAAAACAATTCAAATAAACAAGATAATTTCACTTCAAATAATCGACGGAACCCTGGATCTGGGAATCCACTAGCACTTGGCCGGTGTTTGTAATGATTGTTGATTTTATTCATTCACTCCCTAAGAGCATCTTTTGAGTTTTTTTATTTCTTTTTCAGTTGATAAAGTAAAATATATACGCAAAAAGGAACTTGAAATATTAAGGGGTTCTGTAACAAAGCACATTGCACCATATATCCATGTCGTGTGGATTTTGTATAATATAAACTGGTTTTTTGTTTGGAAGTTTCAATATGAAAAGTCTGTAAGTAAGACTAACATCCTTATTCCTTTGTTTGTATTTTTATCCATTTATCTGTCTATCTCTTATGTTTTATTAAGAGTAAGTGCTAGATTTCACAGCAATATATAAATAGGCACATATGTTCCCCGATATGATTGATTATCAAAATGTATAAATAGCATTTTGGCAAGGATTCCTGAGTACAAGATATAATGAACATTTTATATAATTAAGCTTAAATATATGGTAATTTGGAGCTAATAATACAAATTAGGATAATATTTTTTTCCTGATAAAATAAGCTAATACTGTTCCTGTAAGTTAATGGAAACTATTAGTTTAGCACGTCGGATTTAATTTGTTTAATCCCTTGAATTGTTTAAATATGATGTTTTTGAGTAATTTAATGAAAATAAAAGAATATAGCTTTTAAGTTGTTTCTATTTTTAACACTCTTGTTCAATTATGCTAGTAAAACCAATTCAATAATAATGTAAATGGATATGTATATTGAACTTAAACTCAAAAAAAAAATATCTACTTTTTAGGATGCGGAATCAATTATATATTATTTCGTTTTGTTCCTCTTTGTTCTTGATGTGTATGGAATCTTTAAAATGTATACTTTAAATGATAGAAAATTAATTTACCCGTAAAATTATTAACAGAAATATTGTAAACAAATTGAGTTAAATTTATACAAACAATGAACTAGACAACTTTTCACTCGATACAAACTCAAAGATTTATGCCATTAGCATAAATGTTTGCTGACATTATTAAAACATTTCCTGCCAACACTTTATCCTGTAGTATGTCAACAAGCGTTTGTATTTTCCATTGAACCGCTATGTAATATTAACGAAGTTAATTTTCTAAACTCGTTTCGAACTTTGATTTCATAGTACACTTTCTGCTTACTTCCATTAACGAAATAATTCAAAATTGAAATTATTTCATTGAAACCTACCATGGTATTTATTTTAAGAACGTTTTGACAGCATTGAATGTTCAGAGACCTTTGAATTTTGATAGAGATTAATTATAAGGTGAAACAATAAGCAAAAAGATTCCAAGTTACTGAACTAAAATCATTTAAATATGCTGTGAGAATTCGTAATCATTATAAAAATACTCGTCATTGCCTTTGCCTTCCCTTGTTTGAATTTAAATTTGTTAAGATTAAAAGTATATTATATTAATCTTTATATTATAAGCTGTATGTTGACTTTAATTTCAAAAAGATAAAAAAATTAAATATTTGAGATGTTCTACGTCTACGTAGATCGAACCTATTTTGCATTTATTATATTAATTAGGATGATCATTCTACATTCCAATTTTAACGTTTATCGTAATGTAAAATAATTTTGTATAACATGGTTAAGTTATATTTCCATACTTTTTAAAAAATCTTATATATTTATATATCGATTCATTCATAATGGATGCGCGTAAAAGCGCCTAAAATGTTTTTTTACAGAATTTGCGTATTTTACATTAACCGACTGACCGGTGCTAAGTAGTCGGCCGGCAACTGCCGATTTTTATTGAAGAAGATTGATAGCTGATTTTTCTTCGACGAATATCCCAAAAGTTTTCGCAGTCCACTAAATACCTCGCATCATCGTCAGCATATGTAATAATTTTTCTGTTAGTGGGTCTTCACTCTTAACGTTTCAATCTGTAAGTCGGCCAGAGGCGCTCATATTTTTGTTATGGAATTTGTGCGTTAAAGTGATGATATTTAACAATTCTATTTTCTCCAATTGTTATCGGTCTTCTGCGTTACGCGCAAAGGTTTTGGAAATTATATACAGATCAGTATTAACTATTACGCGTATTAAGTATTATTTAATAGTCACTGTAATTGCTATAATATAATACACGTATTAATTGTTATATAATAATCATTGTAATTGCTATAATAAAATACACGTATTAATTAATATATAATAATCACTGTAATTGCTATAATATAATACACGTATGAATATTATATAATAATCACTGTAATTGCTAACGGACTTTTTCTTTTCATCGGCATCGATTAAAGATCGAATTATTCCAATCGATATTAATATTTTTTAAATCGACGTTGTTTTCGTGTGATTGAAATATGAGTTAAAATAGCCACGAATGTGAGTTACCGTAGCGATCTACATTTTGTGTGGCGTGAAATATTGATTTATCTATTGATGTATCTAATTGATATATATATATATATATATATATATATATATATATATATATATATATATGACAAACCTATAGTTACGAGAGCAATCTCTTAAAGCCAACCATAATATCAGTCCAGCCCCATTCGACGAACGGCCGGTGATCGACCCCATCCCCAAAGGCTTGTGATCAACCCAATACACAACGGCGACGACGAATTACCTTGTTCATATTTACAAAGAACTGTGTATAACAATTTACAATAAATTCATCATTGGAAAATCAATATTTGTATAAAATAATAAAGCTACGTACATAACATTAAGTAGTATTTGCTAGGGAAAATCATAAAGTACTTTTAACATTCTGGTATTATTTGGATTTATGTGTTTTCGTGAAATATGTTCGGTGGTGGATTAGCAATGGTTAATAAATTATGAATTCATAACAAACACCCTTTCATAATAAAAATCAAATTAAAATTGGGGTGAATTGTCTTTTCAGTACGATTAACATAAAATAGGTCGTTAATAAATCATTACAGTAAGATATTTGTGCAATAATAAATATTATTATATTAGGTAATGGTGAAACAACTGTGCCACTGAATCGTGTGTTTACAAGTCGAACTTCATCATGCGAAAAAATTTATACAATTCAATTAGATATTTCATGACCATAGTATGGTCAAACTTCGTTTTTCTATATTTTATAATTTCCTCCAAGCCATATAGTTATTCCTTTAATTTTTCTTTCACTGAATTATTCGAAAAATTATTCAAAAACATGAACTTTATTGGAAATTTGAAATAAATTTTTGCTCCGCGTATATCTAATATCGAGAATGACATTTTGTAAGCATGTACGTTTAAACTTCTATGACTTTTGAGGGATTTATTTATGCGTTACTTACAAACTTCAAATTTGGATTATATCGGATGTCGAGGGTACACAATACTTGCACATAACTTTAAAAAGCATGAAATTTTTAAAATGTACTTCATCTGGGTAGCATGTAATTGTTAAATGTACTACACTGGTTAAGCGCTCAGGTGAATTAATTTTTAATATTTCATACTCTTTAAATTTGAAGCGGGTACAAAGGCGTGTACTTATTATCATGTGTAGAATACGATATAAACGAGTAGATGTTCAAGTAGCGAATATTAACTTAAATTTGGTAGTTTAGACCTGTTGAGTATAGATAATAGATAATAGAATATAGATAATTGACACACAACTTGAGACATAGCATTGCGACAGAGTCGGACGATCGCTGAGCTAGAGAGCGTAAACCCCGGAAGCCTCGCGCCCCGCACCACGGGTTGAATAAAACGACCCTCATTGATGGCACGTTTCACAATTCGCTGTCGACCATCGCAAGATGCAGAGAAAGAGGTCGTGCCGCGCTGTGTGATATTTCCGTCACCGGTTTGCGATATGCGGGCCGCAGACTTTCCACTTTGCCGCTGAAGGTGCTATGAAGGGTGATGGTTCCACTGTTAGACCCGAGGAGTTGCAATACGCGCGCTACAACCATTGCTTACCGCATGCTGGCTATTATTTGATATTGTCTTCCGTGCTTAAAAATGTATGGCCGTCCCCATCTTTGACTATAAAATACTTCATGTCATTTTATAAAAAAATATAGAGTGTAAAAAATCACAAAATCTCACCACGAATCTGAATTCAATTTGGTGAAATTTATATTTTTTCAAAAAGGCTATGATTGTATTCGTTTCATAAGTTGTATTTTTCATATTTTAAGTTATTTCGTGAGTATTTAAAAAAAAAATTGCTTTTTATTACAGTAATCAAATTAAGTAATCTGATATTTTAGTAATTCATATTCACGATAAGGGATTATATCAATAATGAGGTGTATTTTTTTCTAATTTTTTTTGTCTCAAGGAGGTAACTCGGAGGTGAATTAAGTGAATCTGTTACCATAACATACATAATATTATCTTGCTAAATATTTTCCATATTTATTTGGATCATATTGACTTACACAAAAACGTTAAAGATTTGTTTGATAATTTTTTAATTCAACGACCCCGAGTTAACGTGATTTATTTCATTCACAAAATATATATCTCCTGCGATTAACTTTCTCCATATTAATTACATTTGGAATATATAGGAAAAAAACTAGCGATGTTGTTTTGCCCATTATCCTAAATGAAGCTTTCGGTAGATCATACCTGAGAATTTTACTGCTTACTTACCATTGCTCATCTTTTTACCTGCCTGTATTTGAAAGTCATCATCGTTACAGGCTTTACTTAATTTCTTTAAGATAGTTTAATACTTTTTGGTGTACCGTAGTCAAACCACAAACTTTATTGTTTCACCATATCATTCCCTGTCTATCCGACTGTCTGTCCATCCGTCTGTACATCACAATAGTTTTATTGTAGATTATTAATTCCATAAAGTTGAAGCGTCGTTATTTTTATGTTCATATCACCTACAGGTTTAGGGAATAAAACCTTTAAAATTTTTAGGGACATTTAAACATTAAAAGAGAGGTGTTTTTGCGTTCACCCTGTCGTGTACAGTATCGTTGAATAGCTCCTTCAAAAACATTCGGTATATATATTGAACACTTTTTCGGTGCAGGGATTAATTTGCGAAATATTAAGCTCTAAAATGGCCATTTTTTTAGAGTTTAGAGTCTGCATCCTTATCAACTAAATCGTAGTTTTTGGACATCTGAATAAGATTAAAAATAGTTACTATACATAGTATTCAAAATAGTTCTATGTAGCAAAATTAAAAGAAAAATTGTCACAGTAGGGTTACTGGTAACAGTCACGTTTACGGGTAACAGCACAATTTACGAATAACAGTCACGTACATAACATTTGAGACTCGTGGTTGGGTCTGTAAAAAGTTCATGAAAAACTCCAAACAAGTGACTAGAATCAACTGTGAAAATAGCTTTGTTTTTTTATAGTGTACAACTATTGTGTCGGTTAAAAATGTGATGGGAATATATTCATATATTCTTGTAGAGAGATATAATATTATTTAAAGGTGTACCATATTTATACGTATGTGAAAAGTATAGTACATTTACACTTACGTTGTATTGTAATATTAAAATTTTTAAATATTTTAATAGAAATACCATGTAACTAAAGTGTTTGCGAGTAACATACGAACCCACGAATTGCAATTCCCACTCGTACTTGAAAAGTTTTTTTCTCTATTTCTCTATTAAAGTTTTCTAGTATTTCCAGATCTTTTCCCATTATAATATTTCTTCTTCGGTCAACTAAATTTTTCTTTGCTTATTTTTTTTTGCAATATGCGTTACGAATAAGCAATCGATGTACATTGTATTCAAATGATAAAATAAAAATTATGCATATAAATATTGAAGTCGGTAAGGGAATTTTTTAAATAGATAACCTGTTGACTTAAAATTATTTAAATATTCTATGAATATCAGCCTCATGCATTGACTAGCAACGCTTGCCCGAAGTTAATCGAAACAAATAAATAACAATCACTCACCGATTTTTTTTAATCTACGTTAGGTAACGACCAGACTAAATATTTTTTTTAAATAACAAAATCAACAACATTATTTAGTAAATTGAAAAATTTATACATTAATATGTAAACATTGAAAATTGGCACTGGTAAATTTATGTATTAAAAGGGAATATTGACAATTGTCCCAACTTCTTTTTGCGTCTATTATAAAAAAAGGGAATGAAACTTATATAATTCACGAGGTCTTATGTTGACGTTAAGGGAAGTAAATGGAAGAAGCATTTTGATCACGTTCATGGTTGTATGCGCTTCGATTCTTTTACCTTATCTGCACGAGAAGGTATCACAAAAAAGTTATGTAAACAAGTACATAGCGTTGTTTTCATTTCTTTCAAATGGAGTTACCATTTATATTTATTTATTTGTGTTATTATTTTACTCTTTAATCGTTGAGTTTTTCATGTATAAGAGATTTTACATTTTTGCTAAATCTTCACGAAGAAGAACACTAACGGACCGCATTGAAAGCCAAAGAAATAGGGAGACAAAATTTTTATTTGAAAATAAAATGTGAATATATCGCCTAATATAACAGATTTATAGTATTAAGAAGCATAAATAATCGAACAATATCTAATGAAAATTTTAAAAAAATCATATTTTCATTTCCTTCTTTTTCTCGTGACAGAACAATTCACGCGAGATCGAATTTGTTTCATAAGTTTTCCTAACTCGAAACTGTCTCCACGCCCGAATTTACCGGGTGAACAAGACGAAAAATTTACAAGATGAATTATCAATTTCGTAGAATTTTACGTTTTATATGTAATTTCCAAATTTACATAAATTAATTATTCAAAAAACGGGTAAATGTCATGACTATTTATCAGGTATTGCATTTCATGTGAACTTAACATATCCATATTGATTGCTCCAATTTGAAATTTTCTCGTTGTTGTGATATAGATGTTATAATTCTGTAAGCATTTCCGGTTCAAATATTGTCGAATTTTTAACTTGCACACCAACCGCGTGCATATTTTAAATTTTCCCTAATAATCTTTTTTACCCTAATAATGTTTGTAAATCACAAATTATAGATACACAGGGGCATAGAGTAAATATTCGCCTTAAAAATAAATTTGTTAATTTTATATTTTTAGTTTCTATTTGACATTGTGTAAGTAGGCGTTTAGGTTTGTTGAAATGAAATTTGTATAACTCAGTACATTCTTATTAAAAAAATTATTTACAAATTTTATAAATATTTCACATATAATTATATAAATCATCATGATTATTTATTTTAACTTTATGTTTGTTAAACAGAAAAATATAAGGTTGATTTGGATTTTAAGATCTTTACTCTTTCAAGTTTGTCTCGATTTTAATTTTACATTTCAGTTTTGACATGATTAAAAGTACATAAATATTTATTATGGGATAATTCATTTCAATTATAAGACCGCTTTCAAAATTTTTTTATGATATCTAATTTAAAGTTCTATTGACAGTAGACTCATTCAGGTAAACAAATTCAATAAATGATATGGATATATA
Source organism: Druceiella hillmani (assembly GCA_039881145.1). Classification (NCBI taxonomy): domain Eukaryota; kingdom Metazoa; phylum Arthropoda; class Insecta; order Lepidoptera; family Hepialidae; genus Druceiella; species Druceiella hillmani. Next base: position 2,903,981 of record JAYKKI010000132.1, read on the forward strand.
TCATATAAAAGACTGTATGGAAACATTCCTTTTTTTTGCCTAACACTTATTTTCTGAATAAATCGACTACGTATTTTTTATTTATAGATTCCCAAAGAATGAAATTAAAATATTTTGCTAAATGTAAAATTTAATCAAAGTAACAAGGAACATTTATAATATAAGGATCCAAACTGTAATTTTCCAAGAAAACAAACAAGATGACGGCAGCAATATAGACTATATTATTTCAAATTTATATATATTGACATATATATATATATATATATATATATATATATATATATACATATATATATATATATAAATATATATTCAAACTACGACACGTCAAGAGAAAAACCACTTTCCTTCCCTTCGTCGTCGGCAATTAATTCCACAGATTTCATACTACGATTGTTTAAATTACTTATTTTTATGGGCAACATAGAATAATGTCATCTTGTACTGTGATTTGTTCTATTTTGTTTTAATAATCAATTGTCCTAAAAAATTTCAATTGATTTTAAATGAAGGTAAAAAAAAGTTTAGGTCAATATGCAAATATTTATACTGACAAATGAGTTATCGTGCACTAAGATACGTCCCCTAAATATATAGGGGCGTGTTTTGACAAACTTCACCTTTTGATTATTTACTTTTTTATTTTTTTATTTTAATATTTTGATGTGTCATCTGCCTATAATATTTTAAATCTGTGTCTAATGTAAATAGGGTAGCAGTAGTAAAAATTGAAAATGATAATTCAATTATTGTTTTAAGAGATGCATTTAAATATGCATTGAATATAATTCACATGCATTTTGGAAGGCATGATTACTGTTTTATGAATTAACAGCAATCATAACTTCCAGATTTTATTGCGAAACATTTCGGAACTGAGATTGCTACACGAAACAATGGAATTCACTTCATGTTTTTAAAGAGAAATTGTTAATTTACCGCCGTTAACAATGATTTCATTTTTCTTTGTACCATATCAGGAAATCACTTCAAATGATCAAGTTATAAAAGAGAAATCAAAGAATTATTTCTGTAATATTCGTAGCTACAATTCAACTGGCTATAATTCCGAAGCTAATACTTCAGACACTGTTAGCAGATGTTACATATGGCCTTTCACCATATTATGCATAGTTTTATTTTATAACATTGCTCTTAATTATACATTGCGTAAATAATCAAATCAATCGTGCAATATCAATTCGGTGCATTTACATTGAATTGGAACTAGTGATAAGCTTGGTGCGTTGTTTTATTGCAACGAAAGTTTATTGTGTAAGAACTGAGAATACGAATAGAGAAATTTGTATGTTTATTATAGTTAATTAAAATTAAGACCTCCGATATTGTAAAGGTATGGCTCAAACTGACGTTGCCATTACTTTTAGGACATTTGATAATTAGCCACCAGTTGAAGGAAATTAGTTTCTTTTTAAAAAATCAATGGTACAATCAAAATTTTCTGTTAGATTCATCATTGGAACCAAAAAGAACATACGTTATTATTTTATAATCGAGATACTCTATAGCATGTTAATTTATTTCATACCACACGAAATAATTTCACCGGGAAATAGCCCAGAGAAAAAGTTACCATGTTGTCATAGATATATTTTCTTTCAATTAGAGACGATTTTAGCCTATTATATCCTTTGCGGAAAATTATATGTCAGTCGGTGATTAATACGTATGTACGTATTTAAGGTAAAAGATTTTATTTCATGAGACAAAATTAATCTGCTTTAAAGACAAAAATATATTATAACTAAACTAGACGTCCAAAATTGAACTTTAATTATACTGTAAATGATATGGTTCTCCAAAAAATATGCATCACAATTATATGGATACAATGTCTAGTGTACAACATTTCAGGAAATTTTTATTTTCTTACAATGACTTGCAACCCTGATTGGTCGAGAATTTTTAAAGATATTGATCGAAATGGATCTATTAATTTCCGCCCGAAAAGGATTTTCAGTGCATTTAATTTAAAATAATACATTTTAGTGAATATCAGCAGGATTTGGAAAAAACATTTTGAAAATATTTTAAGCGTTCGATTTTGATGTGCACGGATCTGAAGTTTATGCTCTCATAATTAAATAATTATTCCGGGATGATTATATCTGCCTCATTTAATCCGTAAGAACCATAATCATATTTGATTATGGTTACATAATTATATTTGATATCCAAATATAGTCATATTTTTAGCAAAAAGTAAGAAAAGTAATTTTCTTTCTAGAAAAATGGGTGAAGAATTATAATTTTGAATTTAATACTCCGTGTTAAATTAAATGATAATTAGCAAGGTGTAATTTCAATTATTTTGTATTTAGGGGTTTTCCCCTCAAAGAGGGCATGAACTCTATACATATATATATATAGATACATCCATTTTATTTCTCTTAATTTGTCTTCTAAATCCTGTTAATCGTCAGTGATAAATAGCTTCAATGAATTATTTTTGGACAAAATATAAATACCACGAGAATAAATTTTCAAGAACCTGGCTTAAAATATGGTGTTTTCTGGTCATGAATTAATAATCGAATACATCCTTCTGAGAAATATCAACTGAAAAAATATCCCAACGGCCGCGGTATTGTACTTGTTACTTATTACTGGTTTATTTACAATTCTCTATTATAATTCACTATTCACTGTTACGACCAAGATAACAATAATAAAATTATAGAAGAATTTAAAGAAATTGTATACACAGATAAACATCTGGCTTATAAATAATTCTAAGTCGTGAAGGATTAACATTTAACTGGCGATATTAACAAAAGTATATAATGTTAGATTTCCGTATTAAATCTGTGGATTTTATTAAAAATTTAGGTGTAATCAAATTATTATAACACAGAGTAGTACAATGTAGATAATAAACCAAATCTAATATTTTAATATTAGTTAAATTATTAATCAAACCTCTCTCGATTTTTTTTATTGAAACGTATCTGGCCTGTTTAAATTTAATTCCAAAAATTAAAACTTCAAATTTTGACAGCTGAATTAACATTAGGTATTTTGTGCTTAAATTTAAATCTGTGTCTATCTGCTTTTGATCGCTGGTAACAAAATGCAATCGAATATCCATTGTAAAAATATAGAGGAAAATGATCTATGTTTTAAATACTCGATTTCGAATTCAACAATATTTCTATCGCAGTTCAAAAATGCAAGATCAGTATATACACACGCCAAATACATAAACATTTATTTGAATAACTATCGTAAGAATATCGTCTCAAATACTACCCAATAAATACCAACAGTAAATTTTCATACTTTACTTATATGTCGATAAATCAATCTGTCATCTTTAGAAGCTTTCCCTGTTGTGAGAGAATAAGACAGATACCCAGTAGCTGGATCTTGTTAACATAGTAACGTCGTTTCGTAGTATTTTATAATATGTGGCACTCAAAAGCCTTTTCTCGCAGCCTCACCATAATTTGCGATAAGCCTGAATTACTAGGCACCTAATGCTATACACGCTTCTTTAAATTACCATCTTTTTACCAAATTTTGTTCTTCAAGAAATTAACCTGAATTACTTCTAACAATTTGAGAGCAAGTATTTCGTAATTGTAACATAATTATTGGTTTACAATTTACAAAAACATATACAGTTTCAAAGTGATTATCCCTTTCCGTCAACTTTATGAACTTATTTTACGGAAAGTATTTTGAGCGCATTTAATGTAATAATTTTGATGTTATACTCTTCTGCCCTATGTATATAAATGTTCAGTTAAACTTTATGCAGCAGTTTTATATCAACTCATCAAGTACCATAAGTACATGAGACTCCAAATAGTCTTTGACAAATGTAATAAAGACAATATTGACTGCAAACGTCAAGTGATAAATAACGAAATAAAATATAATCGAAAATAATGCATCCGAGACGTTATACATAAAAAAAAAAATATAGAAACTAAATAAATTTGCTTATTAACAAAATAATTTCTACAGACTATTATCAAACAATTTTTTTATAATATTTTCTGTTCGTGCTGTTAATATCTAAATAATGTGTAATTAACCCTAAGTAGCTAACATTACGTATGGCTGACCTATAACTACAAAGTGTTAAAATTTTTCGCTCTAATAGTTTGTAAAGAAGTGAGTAAGGAACCTAATGAGTTCTGCCTATTTTCTAACATATATTTTATGAAGTTTAATCTTTTAGATTATGCGTGCACATGCGCGCACATACTCACACACACACACACACACATATATATATGTGAGTGTGTGTCCCAAAAAAGTAGTGTCAAGCGGAAAAGAGAGGTAGAGACACGATTGAAATGTTGATGAAATAAAAAACTGTATGAAGTAGATTCCGGGAAAAAAGCTGTGTGAACTTTTATAAAGGACTTCGAAAATTAAGGTCAATATGTTATGTTTAGAGTACCTTCTGTTATTATTAGTTTTCTGATGCCATTTTCAGAAGTAGGTAAATAAATGTTATTCTTCCATTTCGATACTAACTTATTCGAATTAACGATAATTTTCTTGGGTGAATAGAATTAAAATTAAGTGAAGTGATTAAAAAGATATTAAATGTTATATTAAGTGCGTTGTGAAATCTTACAATAAAGGGATTTTTTAATGTCGATAGATTTTTTTTCAATAACGAATTATATTTGAACGTACATTTTTTCAAATGGTATAATAATTATATTTATTTCGTGACATTATTAGAAAATCTAACAAATATTTACCTAAATACTTTATTTGGAAAGGCTTATAGTCATTGATGACATAAGCCGTGCTTCCAAATTTAGTTTGCACCTGAATATTAAACCAATCACCATTCCAGTAGGTTAAAATCTCTAGAGAATTTAAAATGAATCATTTTTAAATAAATAAGAGCTAAATGTTTACATCACAATGCATTACATTATTTACCAAATTATCATTTCGACATAACTGATACGATATTTTTTTTGTAGATTAAACGGTGGAGTTATTATTCGCATTTCCCAGTGGGTGGAATGCCTTCATAATTAATTTGAAAATGGATCAGTGTCAATATTGAGTATATTATAAATTTGTCCAGCTTACTTTTGTTTATTAAAAAATAATCTCTTCCTTTGATTTGCATGAAGACAGGCTCAACATTTGCTACTTCTTTTAACAAAGTAACTTGAACAAAATGTTACAATGTTAATAAATTTAAATTAAATTTCATAACGTTTTTTTTCCTTAGAAATATATGTTTACATATCTGAAAACTGTTAACTTGTTGACACGAATTATATTGTATATATATCAATAAAAAGTCGAGTCGGGAACTAAATAGAATGCTAATTGAAGATATATCCAAATTATCATCCTATCTGCTTTACCAATTTTGAAGAGAATCCAATATGATGAAAGAAGATAAGTTAATATTTGTTATCGAAATATAGAGGAAGCACCATTAAGATTTTAATCTTATTTATACAAAATCTTAATAACAAAACTCATTATACGACAGTACCAGTAATTAATATCCCATTTAGATTTGAAATAAGAGTTAATTAATCATATTTTTGTATGGAAAAATTCAAATCAAACTCTTTCTCGTTTAAGAATATAATTTTAAAATCAGATCTACAAATTTGGCCATATTTATCTAATAATAACAAATCTAGTAGTATTCGATTATATTTGCAGATACTTAAAATTATTGTAACGGTTTATATAACGCATCATTAATTTTTATACAATTTCTTAATTTTTTAAAAATTAAACCGGGCTGATTATAATATTAGTTGGCTGAAAATCCTGCCATAACCGCTTTTGGTGAAACCTACTGGTAAACACGGGAAAGGCAGACTCAAACTAATAATTAATACCCGTAGGTAGAATCAAATGATGAGAATTGGCATTTTATAGTTAAGGAGAGTTTTACCTAGTCCAGACTCCGGAAGAAGGCTCTGGCTCATAAAGTTCTGTCATGCCATTAAGTTGTAACGATAATTTTTTTTTTATAAAATAAACAGCATTATCGATTTTTCAGATGAATGTAGGCTAAATATGAAATAAATGTAGTTATAATATTTCGGCAATTTTTTTTCTAGGCATATATTCAACTAACGAAATTTACCTAAATCCACAATGTAAAGCGAAACCAAACTCTGCATAATACTTTATAGACATGAAGAGATACAGTACATATTTTTTTTAATTTTCACTCAAATGGGAACCTTGATATTAATGTTTACAGGATTTTAGGCAGTTCATGCAGGTAAAATATTGGAAATCCCAAATGATATATTTAAAAACCAAATAAACCCTCTGCACAATTTAGTGTGTTTGTGGAAAATAAAAACTGTACCTAAATTTTCTAAATAAGAGAGATAACGGAAAACTATAAATAATAAAAAAGTAAGCATATATACTGTATAAAAACAAAACGTTAGTTTTATCCCTTTGGGTGTACTCATCATGCACTTACCTCCTTATTTTTAATTGGAATATGTTGACTAAGCTGACCAAATTACCGATCCTAACTCACTCTGTTATTCACTTATATATTGTCTATTTATTTCTGTCCTAAGTTAGGTTTTATTGAGATAAACCTTTAAAGCCATATAATATAAGCTGGGTTTATCAATTGCCATAAAATATGTCATAAATAATAATCAAATATTGAGATAGTCGATAAATAAAATTTACTGCAAACATTTTGTTTAGTTGTAGACGTTTGGTTTAATCAATAAACATTGGGCATATCGTGGTATTAAGTGGTGTGAGGATGTTGTAACAACTTTATGAAGACAACTGCAATTAATTAAACAAAAAACATGACAACTAATCCCTTAAGCATTTGATGTCACGCAATTTTAGCTATTAATCTACCAGTGTTTCACTATTCGCTTGCTGCGGTTGACAGAATATATTTGTTAAATTAACTAAGAAATGAAAATTCTAACACCGCAAGGCGCTGTTTACATTTTAGTAGATTTCGATTGACTTGGAGTCGAGCGGGGCTGGACTGGTAGGCGGTATAGATACTGTTTAATAACAAAATAATAATTCTGATTTTAAAAAATAACATATTTGATTATATTAAACGCTTAACAAGAAAAATTCTGTTATACGAGATTTGGCTTTCACTATTCCCGATTTTACTAAAATTTATACTAAGTATTATATTTTTGGCAAAAAAGTACTAACTTTGCCAACTTTATTATAAATTTTCGAGATGTTTAGTATAATAATTTCAATGCAAAAATCATCAAACCATCACTTATATCAGAAACAATTTTTTTGTTATTTCTCTTATATATTTATTTCATGAAAATCTTTTCTTATTCATTCCTTGCCAAAACCGGTGAAAGAGGTAAGTTTAAAAGTTTGGTTCCCAACAATAATGTTTGAATTTTAATGGCGAAATAAAGTGGTAAAATGCTCATTTCCTGTTCATTATTAGTAGCAACATTCCGCGTTCACTAGTATTAGATTCTGTGCTGACATGTACTCGTGAACAGGTTGTTACTATTGCTCACGTAATTAAAAATCGATCTCCGCAGCGATCTCCGCAACAATGACGATATCATTATAGTTTTATGAACCGGTTTTAAGTCAAAGTGAAACAATTAATATAATTGAAATATTTTATATTATGATGATCATTTCTCAAAGTTTTCTATTTAACAGCTTAGTTACGTAATATAGAGTGTGTGTGTGTATGTATACATATATATATATATATATATATATATATATATATATACATACACACATACACACATGTAGATGTCAAGTAAAATTTAATATTCCGGATATTATTTCAGTGCGGCCATAAAAATACGTGAACGACAAAATTGCAAATTACATATCGTTATAACCTATTTATGTATTTTGTATAAATGCATATATATGTTGTAAATTGTATGGTTTTTTCTGCTATTATTACTGTTTTTATTTTTCATTTCGTTCCACTTATTGAACTATTTAATGCACTTCACTTATTCATTCCAGTACGTTACTTTAGCAAGCAAATTTTTAAGAAGTAGTTAAATTACTTCATCTACTCGCTTGTTAGTTTTGATTTGAATTTCTAATAGATGCAAACGAATGAAACACACAGGTTTTTTTATGAAAATTTTAAACCAATGTGGTATTCCAGAATAACGCTAATTTTGTAAAATTTGGCATACAACACGTTTAAAAGAAGAACCCGTTTTATCTATAAATACTAACCGCGAATACACTCACGTGATTTTGATTGAAATTTATGCAGAGAAATTAAAACATGCGGCGCCATCTACAACGATTAAAAGAAATTAAACATTGAACTTTTATTTTCGCGGCTTTATAATACAAATAACAATCAACACAATACTATTCCCTCCTGAATAAGAGTTTTAAGGGAGCGATTCTGTCGCTATTTTATATTGCGTATGTAGCGTTCCAAAAAATCAAGTCTATCCGCTACACCGTTGTGATATTGCTTAATTATATCGCTTGTGTAATTTTTTGTTCCAAATTAAAAGATTTTCAAAC